>OU426984.1:80100606-81300606 GCA_911387785.2 Aelia acuminata | reverse complement strand
CCACACTCCGGAGTTTGTAAATCTTGTAATTTAGGTCTGCTTTTTATTAGTTCACTATTTCCCTTACAACCCATGAAAACTAGCACAACGCGAATAAAAAAAAATCTATTAATTGTTTATAAATGAAGGTTGAACGCTTAGATTATTATTATATATATATATTACATATACTATATAATATATGTATATATATTATATATACTAATTATTATATATACATATTCTCAAAACAAAAAATGGATGAGCTCTGTCACTTCCTGTCAATAACAAGGGCGTTCCCGGGACCAAAACTAGGGCGGGGCAAGCTATGGTCGTTCAGGTTGTAACATGTTACCGTGGTAAAGGGTATGAAACCAAAATTTTAAGAAAATCATATATAATAATAGCAGTGCTTTAACAACTAAGTTATTACAATTGTTTGCTTCAAAACAAATTATTCTATTATTGCTTCCAGCCTTTCCAGCTGCCCCCCTGCCCCTCGCTGGGTACGCCCCTGGTTAATAATATTAAGAAACATGTAAACAAGAAAGCATTACCATAGCCATAAGATAGTTTCAAAGTGTAAGAATGATATAGTAAAAGGCTCTATACTTAAAACGTTTAAGGGTCTGGCCACACATGTCCGCACCGGATCCGCACCGTAGCAACAATACAGGTTATGTTCAGAATATTTTTAATTTAACTTACATATTACCTTTAGTTATGCCTAAAGTTCAGGCCACACATGTCAGAAACGGGCCACTTTAGGCATAACTAAAGGTAATATGTAAGTTAAATTAAAAATATTCTGAACATAACCTATATAATTGCTAGGGTGCGGATCCGGTGCGGACATGTGTGGCCAGACCTTAATATGTTGTTAACCATCAGTAAACAATCTATCTATAAAGGTGCCTTTACCTACACTCTACGAACATTACCTTCGAACACCACCCTCGAACAACCTTCGTGAAGTCTTCACTTCGACTGTTATAGGTACTTCATCTGTTCGCGTGGGTTCAGGGTTGCGCTAGTGTCACTTTTGATTTGGGAGTAAGGAGTTGTTTGTGATACTAGTGTAATTTGTGAAACGTTGTAATTCGTCTCCTATTTTTTTATTTTTCAGATAATATAAAATATATTGATAATGGAGATATTTTCTTTATCATAAGCTAGCGTTGGATGCGTCAGCCATATAGGTTCGCTTAACGTCACGTGAAATATAAATGGCTGTTCGCTTCACGTCGGTACGGCAAGGTTCGATGGAGTACCTGTTCGAAGGTAAGGTTCGTAGAGTGTAAAGGCACGTTAATAGGAATTTTAAAGAAGAAAAAAAAATACGCAGGTTTAAAATATAAATATGTCCTTAATTCGCCATTTCCTATAGTTTGTGATATGTACTGAACATGTATACATGTATTGGACCATAAAAGTGAATTAATTCTGTCATTCGAATTAACATAAGTTTTTTTTTTTTAATAATCCAGATTTACTTGATTTGTGAAGTTTTGTTTACCGGAAAATAATTATCAAATGCTTGTTGAACCTTTAGCAAAGGATGTAAAGGAGCTGATTGAAGGATACCCTTAATGAAATGTATCCTGGCTCAGCTGATGAAAGCCACCTCAGGCACTGACACCATTTATTAGATTCCTCTAAGTCACGTGGTGTATCGTACTTTACTTCAATGTCACTAGCCGTGTAATCGAACCGCCTTCAAAGTTTTCACTTCCATTCCTCCACATCTACCTTCTTCACAATTTTAGTCTGCGAGTGACAGCGAACTGTATGAAAAGAAAAAAAGAAAAACACAAAGGCTGGTCTATTCACTGTCTTAAGAATAGTCGAAAATGACATGTTTATTTAGCTTTAAGTTAGTCTCGGGTAGTTAATTTGCTTATAAAAATTCAAACAAGGCTACCTAAAGGTGAGTCCCTACTTTGAATATTGTTGTACGGTGTATTGGGGGGGGGTATCTCAGGGGACCTCGAAGCAAAACTAAAACGGTTATTTAATTGTTTCGTACGATTTATCTTTGGGGTCCCAAGAGACGTCTCCATTTCATCTTTTAAATCCTGATTACCAATCATCCTACAGAAAACAGTTGACCATTGCACACGTCTAAATTACTTAAATAAATAAAATGAGTTATAACATATTAAAGATTAAATCTCAAATTACATATCTTCTTAATTCCACATTGATATTGGTACAAAATCAGCAATGCAATTATTAATAATTTTAAAGTTTAATTTTAATTGGTTATCTAATAACATAACATCTAATAACAAGTTAAATAAGTAATACAAATGAAATTAATAATTATATTACTTAAAATTAACGTGTATTAAAGAGGAAGATAGGAAAGAACGCAGCGGCTCATGTGCACTGCCCCTATATAAACAAAGTACTTGTGAAACGCAAAAGCGTCGAATAGCCGCCCGATACGTGGAGAAACAAGCGTCGGCTCCTGAGCCTATGGGACTAATCCGGAACATCCGGTACCGCCCATGTGCACTGCCCCTATATACCCAACGTATGTCTGCCTGTCAGCGTAACATTACGCCTAGCGGCCAGCGTGCTTTGCAGCTCATGTGCACCGGGCCTTATACGAAAGGCTAAAGTTCTGCATCCTACCGCCGTAAATATTTCCTGTCTTCCTTCTTTTTCTTAGTTATCCGATCCCGCCGTCCTTCATACAACAACGAACTTCTCCAGTTCAAATCCTCTGTCCATTCCCGCAATACCCGTTCCAGGTCTTCAGATCTATACACTCCGGCACACCGAACGTCAGCTTTCGAAAGATCTATCATTATCCGGTCCTCTCCATATGGAACTCTATTCCACCTTTTATCCGTAACTCCAACACTCTCCTTAACAATTATAAATAGTTTCTGCAAATTCTCAATTTTAACTTTAAATTTTTATAGGCCTTTATTATTTATTTATCTTTTAAATATAAGTTCGATTTATTTTATTTTTACTCTATAATATGATTGGATTGGAGTATGAGAAAGTATACTAATATAAGTTAATAATAGTTTAATGTCGTAAAAAAAAAATAAAAAAAAAAAAGGATCAAAAAGAGTGTTAATACAGACTTTTATTTTATTTTATTTATTTTATTTTATTATTTTATCTGTTTATAAAAACCTTGATATGATTTAGCTGTTTTGATAGTGTGCTATTGGTCACTAGGAACGTTTTATTAATTAATTATATTAATTGCTTGATTAACCTATTAAAAAATGATATCCCTTGAATTAAAATATCACTTACACCATGAAGGTACATAAGAAAAAAACTCCACTGCATCTATCTAGATTATAATTAATTATCCAGAATTTCTTTCTGATAAAAATTTTTAAATCACATAAATTAATACATAATAGTTTATAATGAGCCAACAATTTGTTAATTAATTAATTATTAATATTAAAGTTACCAGGTAATAACAATAATAAATTTGAATTTATAAAATAGAGTACGATTAATTATTAAAAAAAAATAATAAACTTTTAATAATATAATTATACTAGCTGTATGTATAAAAAATTTCATTTTTCTAATGAAACGATCGATTTCGTAAAAAAAAACCATTGTAAAGCGAGATCATTACGATTTTTATTAGGATAAAGAATATCAGCTGAAGATCGGCTGAAGTTATGCAATTTTAATATGGGCAGTTGTTCGCACATGGTATCAAAGAACCTCTGAGCGAAATTTGGAGAATTTAGGATAAACGGTACGGATTTCTATAAAGAACAAACAAACAGAAATATTGCCCTGCAGAGTCAGCTTCTCGCAAATCGGCTGGCCTAAGCCTCTGTGGCGCAAGGAGGCCTCGTATTCCTGGGTAGACTCAGTTTCCCCCGATACTGCCTGTCTAAGTTTCTGTTGTTCAATCCTATTTTGAGGTTCGTCATGAGTTTCAGCTGCTCATATTTGACGTTGTTTTTTAGCTTTTGAGCTCACTACTCCTATTGAAGCTCGCTTCTTAGGAGGCATTTTTAAAAAATAAATTCACCATACATGTAAATAAACGTATTGTAATGTTCAAAAAAAAAAAAAAAATGGTTTAAAAATCCCAGAACTCGACGCCTGCCAAGGGACGGTCTTACCGGGCTTTGTTGGCCTCTTCGAAATGTATAAAATGATTTTTTAGGCCGTTTTTTCGACTCAAACGGTCGATTTCGTAAAAAAATCACTGTAAATCGAGATCATGACGAATTTTGTAACAATAAAGAATATACCTAGAGATTGGCTGAAGTTATGCATTTTGGACAGGTGTTCGCACCTAGTATTAAAGAATTACTGAGCAAAATTTGGAGAATTTAGGACAAACGGTATGGATTTCTATAAAAAACAAATAAACAAACAAACAGAATTTCATCTTCATTTATATAGATTATATTAATTGCTTGATTAACCTATTAAAAAATGATATCCATCCGATTAAAATATCACTTATACCGTGAAGGTACATAGGAAAAAAACGCTACTGTATCTAACTAGATTATAATTAATTATCCAGAAATTCTTTCTGATAAAATTTTAAATCACATAGATTAATACATAATAGTTTATGATAGATTTTAATTATTAGAAAAAGAATTAATAAACTTTTAGTAATATATTTATGTAAAACTATGTAATTATATTGTATTAAATTGATAGGGTCTGTAACGTTGATTTTTTCATTTATCAGTGATTTTTTTATAAATAACTATTACATAAAGAAGAAAATACACCTCAGAAACATATGTATTTGTTAATATAACTTCAAAACAGAAATATCCTAACATCAGATTTAAATTACTTTCAAAGGTGAAAATCAGCGATGTTCTTCAAAATAGATTCAAAATAAGCATTCCTTCTCAAACCTCCGCCTCCATACCAGAGTTGGACAAATTGTAATCAGAATAATGATTTGTGAATATGAATAATTGGTAATCATAAAATAAATGAAAAATGAATAACCATTATTCATAATCAGTACGGAGTATTTTTAATGATTATTGAGTGTTTATGGTATTCATTTGAAATGAATAATGAATAACTAAATACCAGTTATTCATTATTCATTTTAAATGAATACCATAAACACTCAATAATCATTAAAAATACTCCGTACTGATTATGAATAATGGTTATTCATTTTTCATTTATTTTATGATTACCAATTATTCATATTCATGAATCATTATTCAGATTACAATTTTCCCAACTCTGCTCCATACAAATTCGCTTAGATAGGAATCTAGCATGCTCCTACTTGTCCCGTCTTCATGTAGTCTTCTGCCTATTCCAATTTCCTTAAGGCAAAACTTCACCGTAACGTATTCATTTGCCCAGGAATGTATTAAAACAATAACTTTCCTTAAAGGCAGGCGACATTGTTCGAGCCAGGTTCTGCTGAAGAGGCCAATCGCTGTTCTGCGTTCCGTCTGGTGACCAAACCACTTGGATCCTCTTTCATGCAGCCTTAACTTCCTGGGGTGCCCTTTTCCGCATACCTTGTTACTGGGTGCTCTGTAAAAACTCAACAGCGGCTTCCTCGTTCTTCACGTGTTCACTTTAATCAAAGATATTCATAACTTAAATAAAGAATTCACCATTCGTCTGAATTAGAACAATTAACAAATGGTAGGTACTAATGGAAAGTTTAGGCAATAAAATTATCGCATCAGACTTTTACATATGTTATTAAGTCAGAGAAATTTTAATGAAATAATCACGGTCACTTAAAAAAATCACTTGCTTGCCTAATCCGAAACAGACCCAATTAATATTATATAAAACTATATAAATATAATAATATAAAACTATTCCTGCTTTTCTGGTTTACACTATTCTAATCCATTCCTTCAATCCATTACAACAAGTTCTTCTTCACTGTTACCTAGATAGCACGGAAGTAAACCAAGGCTAAGTGACGCAGTAAGCTCTAAGTAATTAAATATCTTTGTTTATTATTATTATTGTTTATTTTTTAATTTTTATTGCAATTTACAATTACAAATAAATTCATTAAACTACAAAAAATTCATAAATGAAGTTGTATACATATAATTTTATTTATTAAAACATTACACAAAAAAAAAATGTATAAATATGGTAAATCACCAACGTTTTCGATTATTCTATCCATCTTCAGGGCAATATTCTTTTGTTGTATTTTTTCTTTTCCTAATTCAAAATGTGTATATATATAAGTCAATAACCTAAAATTAAATAAAATATTTGAAAAAAGTGAATATTAACATAAATTAGTACATACATATTTTGGTGGCTTGGTCATATCATATTTTCTGTATTTCTTACATTTTTTTTAAATTTATTTATTTATTTTTTTTTTTTTTATAAAAAGAATATTTTTCACTCATTTCACATTAAACTTGCTGCCACATAATTAGACCTAATATGTCCTTGTCCAATCTATCTACTGCTTACTGAACTTTGTCCTTTTGTACCAATATATTTAACCAACTAAATGTTATTGTAGTTTATTTTATCTTTCATATCTTATTCACTTTTTTAAATTTAAATTTTTTATAATATCTGCGTAATGGCTATTTATTTTTATAGAATCTGTTTTGTATTTAACTGCATTTTCAATGATTTTAGTGATATGTATCGTTTCTATGAATTTTCTGTTTCAATATCTTCCTGTATAATAAATATTATACCTATGATTATATAATAATTTATTTTATTTTTTTATATACCAATTTAGAGAAATTTGAAGGCACACCCTTCACCTGACTTTACTTAATAATTTTTACGTGTTTTTTTTTTCATTTACTCTAAATCGGCTTTAACGATTTTGATCAAACTGGGTATTTGATGTATTTATATGCCCGAGATATGACTGTTAAAATTTCATCAAAATTGATTAACCGGAGGGGAACTTTACTTAATAAATTTCGTATCATTTTCACGTGTTTTTTTATTTACTCAAAAACGGCTTTAAAGATTTTGATCAAACTGGGTATTTGATGTATGTATATGCCAAATATGTGATAGCCAACATTTCATCAAAATTAATCAACCTGAGGGGGGACTTTACTTAATAAATTTTGTATCATTTTCACGTGTTTTTTTTTTTATTTACTCTAAATCGGCTTTTACGATTTTAATCAAATTGGGTATTTGATGTATGTATATTACCGAGATATGACTGTAAAAATTTCATCAAAATTGATTAACCGGAGGGGGGACTTTACTTAATAAATTTTGTATCATTTTCACGTGTTTTTTTTTTATTTACTCAAAAACGGCTTTAAAGATTTTGATCAAACTGGGTATTTGATGTATGTATATGCCAAATATGTGATAGCCAACATTTCATCAAAATTGATCAACTGAAGGGGGGACTTTACTTAATAAATTTTGTATCATTTTCACGGGTTTTTCTATTTACTCAAAAACGGCTTTAACGATTAACAAAAATAAGATATGAATGTAGAAAAATGTGTGAATTTGGGAAATGATATTTAGCAAAACACGTCAATTTCTAATCTAAGTAAGTTGGTAAGTGAAAGTTGTGTGTTGCGCGCAGGCACCAGAGTTTTTATAAATGTTGACCGATTTACCTGAGACTGATTTCTTATTTATAATACAATCATTAGCTATGTTCTATACATCCAGTTTGGTAATAATAATTTGATCCATTTATCCATTGCTATAGATATGTATCCGGCCATAGATTGAGGATATCTTCATCCATTGATGGGACAAGGACAAGGTTGGGATTACATCCTGTGATACGGAGCCGAGATAAGCTATCAAATAGGCCTGCTTCCAATTGGTTCCTCTGCCCCTGATTCAGTTGTACAAGATAAGCCTACACGCAAGGAACCATCGGTAACAGATATCATGAATTATGGGAAATGACTAACTTACTTATGATGATCGAAATAATTATTTAGTATCACAAATGTTAAGAAAAATCAGAGATATCAGAGCAGTCAAATTAGAGTTATCAGGTAAAAATACTCCAAAGTCTTTCAATTTAAGTAAAAAATAAATCTGGTGCGGTGGGGGCAACAAACAACTTGCGAATGATTCGCACGGGTAAGCTAGTAATTTATAAATCAAGTTTAAAGCATATTTTAAAACAAAATATCTGCTTTTGGTTATGTAAAGCTCTAGCAGAGAATAAGATGGTGTCACTTATGGTGGAGTTAAAATTTTTAGTTCTTGAACGACCTTTAGTATTTTAAATGAGTACCTCAGAAAAAGTACATCGCAGAGGCTCGTGATTTCCACTTCTTACGCCCAATCCGGAGGACGGCATAGCAAAGGATTTTTACTCCCTTTAGAAAATCCTATTGCCACCTGGCGGGAAGCGAACCCGCGATCTTTAGTATTGTATGCTGCTATGCTAGAGCTACTACACTATAGCTGACTTACTTGAGCTAAGTTTTCTACTCATTGAATTTCGTATTTTCTTCCTCTAAAATATCATTATCTTCCTATCGTCGTTAATAGTGATAAATCTAAATAATGACAGAATACTACGATAATTAACTAAATTGAGGAAAGAACGGAAAATTGCAGACAGAACCTTCCTCCGTAATAGTGTATACTTTTCATGAAATAAAATTAATCAAAGGAAGGAAACTTGGAGTTTGAGCGTAAATTTAGATTAAATTACCTCCTGGTGCAATATTTAGTACAGGAAAAGTAGACAGAGTATAAAAAAAAAAAAAAAAAAATTGTACATTCATGAAAGTTACCTTATAACTTCGTCTTAAGATTAGGACTTCAGATTTGAGTAGTCCGGCCAAATTAAAGTGAGTGGGCTATCCACCCTTTCGGAGGGGGATTAACAAAGGTAGGAGGTTAGCAAACAGATCGACAGTGATGAATTTTTGAATATATATTAATCATCTGGATCTAATGACCATTCACATCACGATTGGTGGTGGGATGGCCGAATGGGCAAACGTGTTAGAAAATAAGCAATGCCCATGACATCATATGATTGGGACCCCGAAGATAGAATGTTCAAAACCCGGTGCCAGGGGAAATTAAGTATTCCTGGGCATCTATCCCCACCCTCTCCCCTGGCCCGGGAAACCCCGTATAGCCTACAGGTCCTGAGCAAGGAAAACGATAAACGAGTCGATAAAAGTCTCACTTTATAGATTTAAAAAATGAAATTCTCTGGGTGAAACCGGTATATACAGGTAGTATAACATAATTTTTCAATAATGCCTAACCCTTTCATTTTTATTATTGTTAAAAAATGAAAATATTCATCCTCAAACAAGACAAATTAGTTCCTTTTTAGTACATGTGTGTTATTTATATTCAATCTCGCCTCTGCTGAAATAATCCAGCAAGTGCTAAATAAATGGATCATTAATATCTTACTATAGTTAAATATGAGATGTAAAAAATAAAAAGTTTAACCCTTCTAATTTCTTTACCAAACCTTGGGTTTTAGATCCGCTGAAACATCATTATCATAGGGGTCACCTTTGGTGTCGTGGTTAGCATAGAAACTTAAAATACTAAAAGGTCGCGGGTTCGCGTCCCGAGTTGATCCTAGGATTTTTTAATGGGAGTAAAAAATCCTATGCCGTCCCTCGGATAGAACGTAAAATGAGGTCCCAAGACTGTACTGTGTCTGGTACTCTTTAAAGATCCCTATCCTAATTATACCTGGATAGGCATGATTTAGGACTCCAACTTTAGCATCGTCCGATTAGCCTTAGTAGCATAAAGTGACGTTAAAACAAACGAACATCTTTATCAGTGAATTTATATTTGACTGTATTAAAAAGAATAGGATATAATTCAACGCATTATAGCTACTGGAGTCGCAACAATGCGTGATCGGGTCTGCTCATATTAATATATATTGTCAATGTCGTATCCATAGTTCACAACCAGGGAGAGGCTCAGTGATAAATATCCTACGCGTGGAACTTTATCACTGGAAGCTAACTATTCCTTTAATAAAGTTATTTTCAATGTTTAAATGTTCATACAAATGTGACGAAATTTCCCGATCTCCATCAACTGCCATGAAAACAATTGTAATACAGAAAAATCTGGTGCGTGCGCGCAACACACAACTTTCACTTACCAACTTACTTAGATTAGAAATTGACGTGTTTTGCTAAATATCATTTCCCAAAGTCACACATTTTTCTACATTCATATCTTATTTTTGTTAATCGTTAAAGCCGTTTTTGAGTAAATAAAAAAACCCCGTGAAAATGATGCAAAATTTATTAAGTAAAGTCCCCCCTCCCGTAGATCAATTTTGATGAAATTTTTACAGTCGTATCTCGGGCATATAAATACATCAAATACCAAGTTTGATCAAAATCGTTAAAACCGTTTTTGAGTAAATAAAAAAAACACGTGAAAATGATACTAAATTTATTAAGTAAAGTCCCCCCTCCGGTTGATCAATTGTGATGAAATGTTGGTTATCACATCTTTGGCATATAAATACATCAAATACCAAGTTTGATCAAAATCGTTAAAACCGTTTTTGAGTAATTAAAAAAAACATGTGAAAATGATACAAAATTTATTAAGTAAAGTCCCCCCTCCGGTTGATCAATTTTGATGAAATTTTTACAGTCATATTTCAGGCATATAAATAGATCAAATACCCAGTTTGATCAAAATCGTGAAAGCCGTTTTTGAGTAAATAAAAAAAACACGTGAAAATAATACAAAATTTATCAAGTAAAGTCCCCCCTCCGGTGATCAATTTTGATAAAATTTTTACAGTTATATCTCGGACATTTAAATAGAAACATCACCGATCAAATACTCAGTTTAATCAAAATCGTTAGAGCCGTTTTTGAGAAAATCGAAAAAAATTTAAAAAGTTATTAAATAAAGTACCCCCTCCCTTTGAGCAAATTTGATGAAAGTTTTGCTGTCACATCGCGGGCTTATACATACTCTAAATACCCAATTTCAGGTTCGCACGGTTTATAGTTTTTGAGCTAGTCTGTTCACACACACACACACAGACACACAGACACACACACACACACACAGACCATTTCGCGGGACTTGGTTATTTTGACTCAGGGGACCCCAAAACGTGTATTTCCGTTGAAAACCGGAAGTCGAAAATTTTCACGATCGCAATACTTCCACTTACTATATATTTCATATATAGGTAAGTGAAAGTAAAAATTAATTGTAATAAACGATAAAAATAAACCCTATGCCAGGATTGTTTACCAACATTTGCTAATGCCTAACAAGGAAAAAGTAGAGAAAAATAATGGAGGTATTTTTTTTTTGGTTCAAGACCTAATTTGTTTACTGAGAAGATTGAATTGGGTTCATACAACTCTCCATTCGTATTTAATCAAACATTTATTCACCATTATTAACGTTTACATTTTTAGAACTAAAGCGAGATATATTAAGCAACACTAGGAAGATGGCCGAAAAATTGTTCTTCCTCCTTCAAGAAATTAAACTTTATTACAAAATGTGTAACTTCTCTTTCAACGTTAAATTGATTTAGTAAATAATATTGCAAATTTACCAAGTAACAACGTACCGCGCTACTAATTATAAAAAATCTGGTGCGATGCGCGCAACATGTACCTACCATTTCCTGCGCGTATTAGAGGAAGGTCCTATCTCTGGGCAATCCTTTCCGCCCGGTTTCTTTGGCCAGCTGGACCTTCCAAATAGTTGTTAGGAACGCCATCCTGGCTTCCACTTCCACGGCGCTCATGGTTTCTCGCATTTTTTCCCTAAATTTATGGTATCTGGCCAATAATATTACAGCATATTGGCCGTACGATTGGTGAGGTTTCTTCGTTTCTCTGAACATGTGAAACATGCCCTCTTCTGGGGTCCACCGACCCCCTCCGCACGCTTTCTTGAGGCTCTCCTTTACTGTGGACCGGGGTCTCTTCATCTGCCTGAATGAGGTTCAGTACGCTTCGTTTAACTCTGCGTACGAGGGCGGCCCTTAATGCCTCCGCATCTCCTGGGTCTAGCAAATTTCGGCTTTTTTCGCTTCGATAAGGGCCATCAGCCGATCCCCTCCCTTGAGGAAATGATTTAGCTCGCCAATTCGCCACCGAATTTTTCTAGATCCGAAATCGCCTTACGAAGATCTTGTGCTGTTGCTGTCCACACTTTCAGCCATTCTAAAGTCGTTGCATGGGCCGAGGCTAGTGATTCCGCTGGCAGTGGGGATATCTCCTCTGGTACTTGCGGTATTGCCATCATCGCTGGCTGTTATACGCTCTCTGCCATACTGAGATATTTCCGTATTCACGAAAAAAAAAAAAAAAAAAAATGTCGACTCTGAGACAACAAGATCAGACCAAAAGTAATTGGCACTCGGCTTCCCGCCACACCGCTAACTCACTCCCTGGTTTCGGCACCACTTATATTCGAGCGCTTGAAATAAGTAAAAAAATCTGGTGCATGCTCGCAACACACAACTTTCACTTACCAACTTACTTAGATTAGAAATTAATGCGTTTTGTTAATTGCCACTTCTGAATTGAACTGAACGGCTTAAATTATGAACAATGATCTGTCATTAAAGGCGTCCTCCGCATGAGTGGGCTCAACGAGTTTTATAAGTTGACTGAATATTTTTCTTTTTTTCTCCTCTACATGTTTTCTTTATTTTTATCATATCTCATATTTAGCCATTTCTTATTTTTAGGCGTAACTAGATACAGTTAATTTCTCCATATAAACAAAAACAAAGGTACTTTGTAGGAAACAAACAAACAAAAAAGGCCCCAAACCCCTTCAAAAGAAAGCCCCCTCAGAACATTTTATTAATGATAAAGCTTACCTGATATTAAAGAACACCTAATTATCATTAAACATGACGAATTTAATAAAAATCGTTAAAGCCGTTTTTGAGATCATCGAAAAAAAGGTAAAAAATAGGTAAAAAATTATGAAATAAAATGCCCGCTTCGTTTGACCAATTTTGATAAAAATGTTGGCTACCACATCTTTGGCATATACATACATCAAATAGCCAGTTTGATCAAAATCCTTAAAGCCTTTTTTGAGAAAATAAAAAAAACACGTGAAAATGAAACAAAATTTATTAAGTAAAGTCCCCCCTCCGGTTGATCAATTTTGATGAAATTTTTACAGTCATATCTTGGGCATATAAAGAGATCAAATACTCAGTTTTATCAAAATCGTTAGAGCCGTTTTTGAGAAAATCGAAAAAAACTTAAAAAGTTATTAAATAAAGTACCCCCTCCCTTTGAGCAATTTTGATGAAATTTCTGCTGTCACATCGCGGGCATACACATACACTAAATACCCAATTTCAGGTTCGTACGGTTTATAGTTTTTGAGCTAGTCTGTTCACACACGCACAGACACACACACTGACACACACACAGAAACACACACAGGCCATTTCGCGGGACTTGGTTAATTGGACTCAGGGGACCCCAAAACGAGTATTTCCGTTGAAAACCGGAAGTCGAAATTTTTCACGATCGCAATACTTCCACTTACTATATATTCCATATATAGGTAAGTGAAAGTAAAAAGAATAAATGAGGTGGCTAAATAACTAACACAGATATATAATGACTTTATTTATCCTTATCCCTCCTTATATGCTATCTGGAGGTGTTTACATGGTATCTTAGATGGTATTAAACCTACTACTGCCTTACTCTAGACCTTATCTTTATTAAGACTTATATATATGTTGAATCCCCGGTAATGGAGTCCTACAAGTCAGTAAGTGGAACTGCACTTACTAAACTACTGAACTCATTCGGTTCTTTCCAATTTAATAAAAAAATAAACTTTCAATGTGGAAAGTTTTATGCGTCCCATTTCCAATGTATGGAAAGGACACTTACGCCTTTTAAAAAAAAAAGATGTCTTCGTCAAAGTAAAAAGAGTTCTAAGTGAAATTTGTGTGATCCAAGAATCGCAATAGAATTTCGTCATCAAATTACTCGGTATTGATATGTAAATCCGGTTAATTATCAGGCTTCGCGAATACCTGGTGTATAATTCCATGCTAGTCCAAGAATTTCATAGCAGCCCTCCTATAGGGATATCGCATCCCGGAAAATCCGATAGCTTCCTAGCTTAATAGGAAATTTTAGCAATCAAAGGACCTTGAAGTTATTGTTGGTACTCGAAGAATGGCACAAGTGTTTTTTAGACTTTCTACATTTAATTTAATATAGTTCTATACTTTAAAAAAACTATATAAATAAATAAAGAGAAATAAAAGAACATTGGATCCACAAGTCATTTTCAAGCGCCTTGTTCCAGTTAAGTAGTGGCCGTCACGTTACAACATTTTAAAGCATACCGAAAAAAATAAAACTTGATTTTTCAAGAATTCTTGATTTTCTAAAACATTATTTCAATGGAAGAATGTCCTGTTTGATTTCCTATAAAACAAGAAAATCAAACAGGACATTCTTCCATGGAAATCATATTTTGGAAAATCAAGAAATGATATTGACAAGCTCAAGAATAGGACATGCAGCTATCAGGCAGGGATACCTAATGCGAGGCTTGGAAACCCCATGTGAAATATTTTGTGAAACATGTAAAACAACATTAACACTAAAACGTATTTTAGTGTTGATGTTGTCTATACTCTGACACGAGAACAAGACTCAATGCACCATCTACTATGGCTGGAACAGTGTGAGATGACGAAGAAAAAATTAACATTACATTCAAATACCTCAAAGAAATAAAATTTGGTCATTTAATTTAACCAATGTTTGAATAAGTAATAATTTTAATTGTACATAAACGTTATTATAATTATTATGACACCGCTAATGACCGCTTAGGTTTGTTTGTTTAACGTCATTTTATGCCTCTAAGGCTAATCGGACGATGCTACACTGGGAGCCCTAAATTTTGCCTAGCCAGGTATAATTAGGATAGGGATCTTTATTACCTGACATCGTACAGGCTCGGGACCTCCATTTTACGTCCTATCCGAGGATGACATGGCTAAGGATTTTTTACTCCCATTAAAAAATCCTAGGGCCACCGCTGGGCGCGAACCTGCGACCTTTAGTATTGTAGGTTGCCATGCTAACCACTATATCACAGGTGACCCCGACCCGCTTATGTATATGTGGAATAAAAAAACAAAACCCTGTTTGTGAAAATATTAGTTAGTTTTATAATTTTAAAACAAATTTATTAGAAGATAAAAGATTCTACCACTGCCGGGAATCGAACCCAGGTTTTCTGAAGCTAGGTAGCAGCGCTCTTACCACTGAGCTAACCGTGGGGCCGCTCCTTACCGTGTTCGAACACCAAGATTCTAAATAAAACTTTTGAAGTCGACAAACTAACCCCTAACACCTCTTACCTATTTTCCACTCAGTCTCTTGCGTAACTCCGGACTCAACAAGGCAAATATCAGTTTTTATTTTATCTCGTTAACCAGCTACGTATTCAAATTTTCATTTTTATTTTTAATATCTTGCATGTAATTATTAGATTTTATAAGTACCCCTGTCATGAAAGCATAACATCAGCTGGATTTTGTTATTTCTTATTGTTACTATCTGTAATTAATCTCATCTTCTAGCATTGATACTTTACTCAAATATTTGTCTTAATTTTAGCCCTGATGTTTGGATCAAAACAAAAAAAACTTTCGACTGAAAATCCTGATAACTTATCATCATATCTTAAAGAAAACAGTTGACCATTACACCCTTATAAGTCATGTATTCGTACGTAATCAAATTCTGGAATGATCTAGACCTTTCTGGATCGTTCTATATCCTACTAATATAAGAAGCGATGGAATAGGGGCTTAGTCTTGCCTTGATCATCCAAGATAAATGTTACATATGAGTAGGGCCCGGATTTTTATGCAATCGCATATTTTGTTTGCGTGCTTCTTTAAAATAGCGGACCAGATTAGATTACGAATTAGGGTACGCAGATCTATTCGGCCAACTTTTATTTTGCATATTTGATGATAACTGATCTAAAGAAGTATTAATTAATTTATGAAAAATTTACGGACTTTTCGACTACCTGGGTCATTTTCACCCTACATCTAATAAAGTAAACAATACATTAAGAAATATAAAAGTAATATCCAATTTGGGAGCTAAGAATCCCAATTTCGATCGTGGTTTTTCGCCTTAAATAAGTCTTCTCCTTCTGTGATTCCCGACTTTCCACCCCCGTTTTTTGTAATTAAAAAAATGAATCGCATCCCAGGCACGTTGGACAAGCTATGGAAAAAAAAAAAAAAAAAAGTGAAACGTTTTATGTAAAATTCAGAGCTTCATATCCTGGAAAATATAAATAAAATGTTTGTAGTCACGCTCAGCCGTCTGTTTTTTTCCCTTATTTTTTCTTAATTAAGAGTAAATTGATTCTTTATTTAGTTAACTTTATTAATGTTATTCGCGCAATCTTCTAGTAAACTAGTAAGTTTGAATTATTTTTACATTTTAGTTTTAAATGCGTTTAATTTTACTATCGGAAATATATGTTTGAAAAAGAATAAAAAAAAAATTTAAATAATTTTGGTTTCATTTCTAAATAGCCTCTTCCACTTCCTATCCTGTGAATATTTTATACACATTAGTATCTTTGAATATTATAGTTGTTTAATAGCATATTTTTATATTTTATGCTGCATAAATATCCGGGCTCTGCTTATGAGTCACTGTTCCATCAATTCTAGTTACTGTTTGTAACGTTGTAACTAATTCGAATTCTATTTTTTTGCCATTTTCGTATTATTAGGTTAACTATATTATTTAAACCGACATGGCTGTTACAATATGAGACTTATAATGAGGCTTCAACCACACCTAAAGTTCACTTCCGATATAGACCCGGAGTAAACAACCCTTATTATGTATCAATATTGCCAGTGCCGCTTGATTAAACCTGAACTTTCCTGATGAAGTGAGCTCAATTCCCTCCTCAATTCCGCTTATCTCTGCAAACTGATCGATAAAACGAATATCACCAAAATCACAGCAAAGGCGTTGTATTTTCATCAGTATGTGCTTAGATTGTCTCCCTTTAGAATGACTAATGAATAACTTCTTGATCAGGTGGTTACTATTTTTACTTTCACTTACATATATAAGAAATATGTAGTAAGGGAAAGTATTGAGATCGTGAAAAATTTCGACTTCCTAATAACCAAGTCCCGCAATAAATCGTAGTCAAACTATAAATCGTAAGAACATAAAATTGGATTTTTGGTTTATGTATATGCCAAGAATGTGACAGCAAAATTTTCATCAAAATTGGTCAAAAGGGGGAGGGGTACCTTATTTGATAATTTTTTTATAATTTTTACTTTTATTCCCGATTTTAAATATTATAACTTAATAAGCCATTGCTACCACGTTTTTCCGCCAAACGGGGTGAGCAATCTATTACCCAGATAATAGCCCAATTGCGACGCCAGGGTTCTACTGAATAAATACAAAAAAATATTTAAATATGACAATGAATCCAAAATAAAAACAAAACGGGCGCCACACTATTTGTTTATGGAAAATAGTGAAATACACGAAAAAAAAAAATGGAATAAAACTATATAAACAATTAAACATACACCGAGGAGGAAAACAATGAAAATTTGGATAAAAATAAATTAAAAAAAAATAATTTAGTGCAATTAAACCAAAGAATCAAAGAAATCCAAGTGTACTATTGAGTGAACTAATAATTGAGTGAAAAGAAAATTAATTCATAATCAAAAAGAAAATTAATACATAATTAGAAAGGTAATTAATGAGAAAATTAAATTAATCTTGTTAAGGTTTATTGATATATTTATTATTAAGTAATAATTATTATTAATATGAAAATTAAAATTAATTTAATTAATATAAACCTTAGGCAACAACACAAAATTAAAAAAATAATAATTTCTGGAAAAGAGAAAAAAAAAAGTTTTGGTTTTGTTGCCATGACGAAATTTTAAATTAAATTTAAATGCCCCAACGAAAATTTAACTGTAACACCATAAATTACTTGGACCCAGATAAGTGTTAAAATACTATAATGATGTTGATAGTGGTGACGCAATGTTATTTGTAAGTCTTTCGAAAATAAAATGTGCAAATTTGCTTTTTCCGCCTTTATAGTTACTTTTATAAAAGGTGCTAGATTTTTTTTTCCCCACTAGAAAGTAGAAGCAATTCAACAAAATCCTTGCGGATAAAGTAAATTTTATAGACGAGTACTATATGTTCATGTAGATATGTGAAAATATTAAATAGAGCTAAATCCTAACTTCGTAGTCTGAACTTATCCAGTCGACCGAGAGCAGCTGAAGTCCTAATTAGTCGTTAAACATAAACTTTACATTGTACATACATAAGGCTTCGGGCTGGTAACGAAGGCTATCCTTTGCATTTAAAGCTTATTTAAATTTCAAGACCAACTGGTGCCTAAATGTTTCTATATATTTCTATATAGTATATATATAATGGTCATTATATATATATATAACCTTATATAATAACCTATAATAATAACCCTATAATAATAATACCTATAATACCCCTATAATAATACCTATAATAATAACCTATAACAATAACCTATATAATGACCCTACCACGCGCTGCTGTGGCTCAATAGCTATAATGCTTAGAATTAATTATATCCTATTCTTTTTTTATAGTCAAATCGAAATAAGCCAAAAGCCCAGTTTATGTAATTATAATAAATTATGTATTACGATAGAAATTACTAAGTGTTATCTAAGTGGTCTATATGTTTTCTACTTATTGATTACATCAATACTTCTTACATATTTTTTATATTTTGTTAATCTACGGAAATCTTGGACCATCATTACCAATTATTTATAATGTAAAGTATATCTACAGCTAATCTATATAAATAAAGTTGAAATTCTGTTTGTTTGTTTGTTCTTTATAGAAATCCATACCGTTTGTCCTAAATTCTCCAAATTTCGCTCAGTGGTTCTTTGATACCAGGTGCGAACACCTGTCCATATTAAAATTACATAACTTTAGCCGATCTTCAGCTGATATTCTTTATTCTGCAAATTTCGCTCAGTGGTTCTTTCAGACCAGGTGCGGACACCTGTTCATATTAAAATTGCATAACTTCAGCCGATCTTCAGCTGATATTCTTTATTGTTATAAAAATCATAATGATCTCACTTTACAATGTTTTTTTTTTTACGACCGTTTCTTTAGAAAAATGAAATTCCCCATGTGAAACCGGGATATACGAGTAAACCTACGTATAATATATGTATATAAAGATGAAATTCTGTTTGTTATTTATAGAAATCCATACCGTTTGTCCTAAATTCTCCAAATTTCGTTCAGTGGTTCTTTCAGACCAGGTGCGAAATTGCATTACTTAAGCCGATCTCTGGGTATATTCTTTATTGTTATAATAATCGTTTTGATCTCGCTTTACATTAGTTTTTACAAAATCGACTGTTTGAGTCGATATAAGTCTCAGTTTATAGATTAAAAAAATGAAATTCTCCGGGTGAAACCGGTATATACAGCTAGTTATTTATAATGTAAAGTATATCTATATAAATAAAGTTGAAATTCTGTTTGTTTGTTTGTTCATTTGTTTATTTGTTCTTTATAGAAATTCATACCGTTTGTCCTAAATTCTCCAAATTTCGCTCAGTGGTTCTTTGATACCAGGTGCGAACACCTGTCCATATTAAAATTGTATAACTTCAGCCAATCTCTTGGTATATTCTTTATTGTTAAAAAATTCGTCATGATCTCATTTTACAATGGTTTTTTTTACGAAATCGACCGTTTGAGTCGAAAAAACGGCCTAAAAAATCATTTTATAGATTTTGATGAGGCCAACAAGGCCCGGTAAGACTGTCTCTTGGTAGGCGTCGAGTTCTGGGATTTTTAAACCATATGTTTTTTTTTTTGTTTTTTTAAATTACAATAAGTTTATTTACATGTATGGTGAATTAATTTTTTATAAATGCCTCCTAAGAAGCGAGCTTCAATAGGAGTAGTGAGCTCAAAAGCTAAAAAACAACGTCAAATACGAGCAGCTGAAACTTTCGACGAACATCAAAATAGGATTGAACAACAGAGGCTTAGACAGGCAGAATCGCGGGAAACTGAGTCTGCCCAGGAATACGAGGCCCGCTTTGCGCCACAAAGGCTTAGGCAAGCCGATTTGCGAGAAGCTGAAACTGCAGGCCAATATTTCTGTTTGTTTGTTTGTTCTTTATAGAAATCCATACCGTTTATCCTAAATTCTCCAAATTTCGCCAGTAGTTCTTTCATACCAGTTGCGAACACCTGTCCATATTAAAATTGCATAACTTCAGCCGATCTTCAGCTGATATTCTTTATTGTTATAGAAATCGTAAATCAACCGTTTCATCAAACCGGGTTATACAGCTTAAAGATGAATTTCTGTTAGTTTGTTTTTTCTTAGTAAAAATCCATACCGTTTGTCCTAAATTCCCCAAATTTCGCTCAGTGGATCTTTCTTACTAGGCGCGAACACCTGTCCATATTAAAATTGCATAACTTCAGCCATGGGTATATTATTTATTGTTATAAAAATCGTTATGATCTCACTTTAAATTTGTTCACTTTTATTAGAAAAATGAAATTCCCCGGGTGAAACCGGGATATACAGCTAGTATAAATATAAAAGTACAAAGAAACGTTGTAAATCTTAATTAAATTTAAAACATAGAATCTTTTTTATATATAAATAATGATAATATACTTCTGATCTCACTTCTGTAGATATGTATATAATAGAGTATATAAGTAAATTATAAATCTTACGAGCAGACCCGGCTACGCGTTCCTATAATGCCTTTAATTAATTACATCCTTTCGATTTTAAGAAAAAAATCTTTCAGCTAATCTAAATACCTTAGGGAATTAAAATAGAACTTTACGCCAAATTTAAAATTGTTTGTTAAAGAAGGGTTCAAGTTTTTATTTTTTACATCTCACATTTCACTATAGTTAGTATTATAAAATGATCCATTTATTTAGCACTTACTGGATTATTTCAGCAGAGGCGAGATTAAATATAAATAACACAAATTTAAAAGGAACTAATAAAGAATATAATTGGAATAGGGTTTAGTATAATAACAATAGACAATTAGCAGAAATGTACCAAATTAATCTTTGGCCATAATATAAATTAATTAAATTCAGAATATAACCCATGATGATATGAGATATCTTGTCAGATGTTCTACCTGAAACAGATTATCAAGAGGAACCTCAAACCATGCTGCATGTTCTTACAGTACTACTTATCAAAACATTATTTTTTGAAAGAGATAGATAACCTTGATTTATAACTTTTTATAATAATAATTTACTTTTTTTTATAATTAATCTAATCTTAGTTCGTGGCTGACCACCATTTTAAATTATTTTTAAATAATTAATTTTTGAAGAGAAAAGATTTGGCTCCACTGGAAGTCGAACCCGGGTCTCCTGCGTTACATGCGAGGATGCTAACCACTACACCACAGAGCTCGGCTCAAGGCAGAGCAAATCCTTCCTCTTCACTGATACCTACTCCCCCTATCTCACAGTTTTGTGAGTTGTAGCGGGAGGTGGACAAATTTTGTCCAATTTATGATATTTATAGACATAAGTCAAATTTACATCCTCGCATTTAAAGCAGGAGACCCGGGTTCGACTCCCGGCAGAGCCAAATCTTTTCTATTCAAAAAATAAATTATTTAAAAATAATTTAAAATGGTGGTCAGCCACGAACTAAGATTAGATTAATTAAAATAATTTAAAAATTTGACTTATGTCAAGAAATTTAGGGGAGCCTCAAAATTTTCCACGTTCCGCCAGTAATAATGTACATTATATGTATACGGTTACATCCTGATGTAACAATAAGCCCAACAATTGGCCATCTCGTTGCACTTGGATTTATCCAACTAATTAATCTTTCTTTAATTATATAAAAGCAAGCCTGAAATAGTTTTCTCAGGAATTCATCCGAGCGGTGACTTTTTAGATAAAAAGTAGATCTGACACTCTATGATAAAAAAAACTACCCTTCTTTAAGAAGAATTCTCTAATTAGGTAACCTAAAGAGGCGGAATAATTTTTCGCCTACACCCCCCCTCAATTATTTTCAACCCTTTTGTTATATTTTCGGTAATGAGGTGTCTATTAGAGTATGGCCTCTGAATAAGGAAAGACCTCCGTTCTCTGATAATTATAAATTTTTTTTGTCTATTTTCTTTATAATCACTAAGTCAAAAGATGTTCAGCGCTATATTACTTAGCTTCTTACCAATCTACTTCCAAAAGGTTTTTATTTTAAAGAGGTGAAGATAGTCAACTGTTAATCTTTACGATAGGTGAAATGATAGTCAGGATTTGCAGTTTAAAAAAAAAAAATATTTTCGAAAGCCAACATTTCGATCTAACTTGCGGATCTTTGTGAGGGCTTAAAGACTGATAGAATAATAATAAAAACACTAATCAATAACAATGCTAAAACCCACAATTTCTCTAACAACCCTTCACAACCTCTAATCTCTACTTTCCAATACTATCCCATATATCCCCATTCTCTCCAACAAAATTAAAAAATCCCTTTCATCCAGTTTCCCACACATACGCCTAGTATTAAAAAATAACAACAAATTAAAAAATCACTATACAAAACTCAAAGACCTAGTACCACTCATAGACAAGTGTAATGTAGTTTATCGTATCCAGTGCTCCACGCTTAATTGCAACAGATGCTATATCGGTGAAACCGAAAATTATTTTTAAAAACGGATTTACCAACATAAATACAGTATTTCCAAGCGTAATTCGTCTACGTCAAAATTAGCAGAACATGCCATCGCCCACAACCATTCCTTTGATTTTGAGAACCCCTCCATATTAGCTACTGTACCAAACGACTCCTCTCAGAATCCATTTTCGTCCATCTAGAAAAAAACACCCTGTAAATCATAAAACTGATAAAGAGATAATTTCATCCACTTATTCTAACATCTTCCACATCCTCAAATCCTAGTATTGATTTCATAGGTATCCGCAATTATCGATGTACCTCTTCTATTATTATTATCTTTAGTATTGTATAACTTCCTTCTGTATATTTTTCAATTTTTCATGCATTGTTACCTTGTGTATTATCTCAATTGTATGTTATTACTGAGTCCAGACATAACAATTTGTATACAGTACCATATATTTTGTTAGTTTTTAATATTTCATTTTCACTCAGTTGTCATGTAGCCTTTCACTTCAAAAGCGTTGGGTTTCCCCCGTGATAAACCTTTGAAGTCGGCAAGCTAACCCCTACCACTACCTCTCACCTTATTTTACCTTCAGTCTTTGTATCTACCTTGACTCAGAAGGTAAATATCAGATTCTATTTTATCTTGTTAACCAGCCACTTATTTAAATATTCATGTATAATGCTTACCATCTTTTATATTATTATCAATTCTATAAAATATTCATTTATTGGCATCCTCTAGCATAGATACTCTATATTTGTTTTCTTTTAGCCCTGATGAAGATTCCAAGTTGGATCGAAACGTTGGCTTTCGAAAATATTTTTTTTTTTTTTAAACGTCAAATCCTGACCATCATTTCACCTATCGTTTTTATTTTATTATTTTATCACTATTCCGCTTGTAGATTTGCACCTGAGCTGTTGTTGAGTTTCTTGATGCATTTCATAATATTTGAGTTTCTTGATGCATAATATAATGTTTGAATTTATTCTTAAAAAAAGGTCTCTTGGTAAATGTGAGGGTTAGGGTGATGTGTTGAAGAGTGAAATGTTAGGTATTTGTCTCGTATGTAAGATTTTATTGTCGGTATGTTCATATCATTGTGCAGTTTATGATTCGAAATAAGCCATAGTGCATTATTGATTTTTCTGAATTGAAGAATTTCTGCTTGTGAACTTTGTATTTTGGTAATGTTGAACCCCAAAGATCTGCTCCGTATGTCCATATAGGTCTTGGAATAGTGGTGTAAATTAGTCGCTCATTTCTTGAGGTGAGTGATGATCTGTAGTCCAGGAGATGTGAAAGCTGCTTTTACCGTCTGGTCAGCTATAGTTTTATTTTTAAATTTGGTATGTAAATATGTCCCAAGTGAGTCGTTTGTCTATGTGCAGTCCTAGGTTACTTACGAAATTCTTTGAAGATATTGCATTGTTTTTTGATAGTTTATAACTAACTGGAAGACTTGGTCTATATTATTCCAATTTTGTAAAACACTGAAAATTCACATCTTCCATTATGATGTATATATAATTTTCAATACATTACAACATTAACAACCTTTCGAGGCTTTAATGCCTCATCTTCAGGTGTACTCCAACAATTTTTTACATAATATTCACAATTTGATAAAATTACTTTACAACAATTACAAAATTGGAACCGCATACTATTTAAAATCAAATATTACATTATATTCATTAGATGATCAAGTAGATTTTCGTAAAGAAAGAATGATGTGATGATTTTATGGCATTAATTTTGATTCTCCAAAAGGTTAATGATGTATTTTTAAACTTTGATGAATTAATTTTTGGAGCTAGGTCGCCAACTTAGGGCCCACTTGGATATTTTCATTATTCTATGTGTGATGGATGTGATCTTGGCGCATTTGAATAATTTAACATTGAGTTTATTCACACTAATTATACAATCGAAAATAACAGGTCTCTAACTCTGATGAACAAACAATATGGCTGACGTAGAGATGTTTACGGTCATCATTATACGAGTATTTCTAAAACAGAAGATATAAAAATGAAATAAAGTGATATATGTTTATAAAAATAAAACCGGGTGATCTGGGTGTAGGGGGTCACCTGTGGTGTAGTGGCTAACGTAGCAGCTTACAATACCAAAGGTCTTGAGTTCAAATCCCGCCCGGTGGTTTGAGATTTTTTCCTATGCCGTCCTTTGAATGTAACGTAAAATGAAGGTCCCGATACTGTACATTGTCAGTTACTCGTTAAAGATTCTCATCCACCTATCCTATCTAAGCACTCCGACTTTTGTATCGTCTTATTAGCCTTATGGCCGTGTGTACAATTCCCAACAGGATTTCCAGAACTCGTAACATCAAGGCCGTACTAGGTACTACAAGGCCGTAACTCCCAACACAAAGGCCTTGTAGTACGGGTGGAAAGCTGCTGTTGGCTATGATCATTTCAATTTATCCCGAAGGGTAGGAAGAGGAAGGCAACCCTGAAAAAGGAAGACAGGAAAAATAACATGAAAAGTTGAAATGACATTTAAGTTTACTTGGAGGAGTGACGTCGACATCGGGAGTCTTGTCCTGAGTTTTCAATCCAATGCTAACAGTGTTGAGAAGAGGGAGCTATATTGATTGATTTTACAACATGTAAGTAAATTTTTATATTTTCAGTAAATTTGGTTTAAAGGCTTGGCAAAACATTTGACTCCGATTCTGTTCACATAGCCCTAAACTCCTTAGAAAAACCTAACCTTTCGACTAACCAGTTTCTTGTTTGATTGTTCTCCCCTGTCCTTGCAGTCATCTTTCATATGATCTCTCCTGTGGGGTTAGTGGGCTCTCATCAACTGGGGTTTGTTGGCGTAGTAGCAATTCACAAAAGCAAGGTAAACATAAACAAAGGTGAAACTACCACTTGTCTTTAGTTCCAGCAAGGAGGATGAGAGCAATTTTTCTTATGCAGAAAGTGACGACAGTCTACAATTCTATCTTCTTCTATTGTCATTCTGTTTTCCCTTAAAAGCTGTTAAAAACCTATTCAAAATTACTATACCATTATAGTGCAGCTTTTAATAACAATAATATGTGACAGGCAGTACTTGAATCAGATGGCTAAACAACCTCACCTTTTAGGCCAACCTGCCCCACCAGGGGATTAATTGGCATACTCTGGATTGACGAATTCTTCAATTTTCTATGATCATAGTATTAAATATTATGTGATGAAAAAAATACTTGAAGTACTCTAATACTTAGAGTTTACAGTGGTATCAGCACCATTGGGATTATATTAACAGGAACGACTCAACAATCAAAAAAGTGAAAGCTGTTGCCAACCAACCCCGCTCTCCCCTACTCATTAGAGTATGTCACCAATGCCAAACCCGTTTGGCCTTCAAGGCAAGGAAGGGTGTAATAAATAAATAAATAATAAGAAATGTGACAAATTATAAATAAATACTAAGAAATGTGACAAAATGGATGTGTCAAATAACAATATCCAGAACTAGACAATGTTTCAAAGATTTGTGACCAGTGTACGTAAGTAATTATTTTGATAAAATAGGCTACAGTTTGAGAAGCTTAATAGCTTATGGTTTTTTTTCCATCCAAAAGCAAAACTCAAAATTTTTCAATAATTATTTTAAGCATGAACCCATTGCTGTCCCATCATAATTTTTATACCACTTATTAATGACAATCTTTTCATCTCTAACGAATTTTGATTCAAATTTTAAAAAACAAATTTCTCTTAACCCCTATTGAGTTGCTTATCATAAAGAAGTTAAAAGATTCAGCTTTAAAAAGACATCAATTTCAACTCTCTATCTTGCCTAGAAGAGCTGCAATTACAATTTCCAGATGATGCGCCAGGTCAAAATTGTGCGTATTTTAATGGGTTTACCTAGCTATATTTAGAAAACCGGTTGAGATATTGAGCTATATTTTTCTTAGTCTACAGAAAGGTATCCTATGTACCAAATTTCATTAAATTCTGAGATGGTGATGGAAAAAAGTGCGTTGATGTGATATGGAATGACTTTATGGTCCAATGAATTAGTAAACAGAAATAATGTTAGGTTATATTTAATCTGTGTTTAAACGGCCATTCTTGACCGTATAACTTTAAACGCTGTTTAGCCCTTATCACCAAATTTAATCAAGCGATTCTACATGGTGTACTAGGCATGAACTACATTCTGTGGTTAATCAACTGTTTAAGTAACCTCTTAAACACCGTTTAAACGACTATTGTACACTCGGCCATTAGTAGCATAGATAGATAGATAGATAAATGTGCTTTATTTACAAAATTCCTTATTAAAATTTTACATTTTATACAAAACACTAAATTCTGGCATGGATAAGCCGTCTGCCAGGTAATCAGCTTGATGGCCAAAAATAGTAATTACAATAATCTTTTCCTTTATTTTTTTTTTTATTGTTTTGGTCAATAATCAAATTAAAATAGGAAACATTTGATGTTAATAAATTATAAACAAATAACAACAAATAAAATTACCTTTTATATAAAATACAAAATTTTCACATAAAAAAAGCCAAAATTTGAATAATCATAATGTAATTAACACTACAGAGTATACCAAAACCATTATAAACTCAAAATTAATGATTATAATTAAATTCGTTTATCAGAAATTGTCTATAAATTAAAGATTCCTTTATATAGAAAAATAACGCTCTCCAACATTTTCCATTTAAAATTTCTATAACCTCTTTTTCTGTTAAGGTACTTTTTCCTAAATACTTTTTTCTGAATGAGTTTAGAATCGGACATCTGGCAATAAAATGTAACATGGTTTCATTCTCCTTACTATTGCACATGGAGCAGGTGTATACTATATCTTTCAGCTATGGTTTGCAGTTTAAGTTAAACAGCTCCCCTCTAGCCTTGAACACTGTCCGGATTAGTTCTATGGAGTTATCATCGTTTACATAATTAACGTTTGAATAGAGTTTTTTATACGTTAGATGATACTCTGCCCCCATCGTAGATATCACTAATTCCTGCCTAAAATTTCCTTTTGCTTCATTTATAACCGTATTCATTTGTCTTTCCCATCTTTCTACCGATTTAAAATTCTTGCCCAGTTCACAGCCTAGAAGATCCGCTAACTTTACCCATTCTTTAAACCAGCTATTGCTTTTTGTTTTTATGCCTTCCAACGCTATTATTTTAGGTAGACGGTGATTTTTATATTTTAGGATCCTTAAAATATACTCAATATGCATTGCGAAGTTGGAAAAAAACAACAGGTCTCTCTTGGTTTCAAGATATAGCATATAGTTGGGCGTGTTTCTAGGCAGCTTGAATAGTTTCTTAATGAACAGTCTGTGTATATATTCCGGTTGTTGATAGTTATAATAACCCCAGAATTTTGCTCCATAGCTCATAACGGATTCCACCACTGAATTAAAAACCCTATACTTTGCTGTTAATGGTACAAACTTGCTTTCAAAAACGTTGTTCCAGACGCTATTTAAACCCAATTTTGCTGTCTGAACTTTCCCTAATTAGTAGCATAAAGGAACGTTAAAGATATAGTTGATTCAGGAGCGGATCCAGCACGAAATTTGGGGGTCATGACATAATTCTAAGGTCCTGTCTCATAATCACGTGGCTGACAGGACCTTTTTTTAATGAGAATATTACCCTCTATTAAAAAGGCCTGCGATCTAAAGTGATCTAACAACCTAACGCGTTATGTAACAACCTTATTGCATTATTGGCTTAAAAATAAAAAAAATTGAAAAGCCATAATATTTGGGAGGGGATTCCTGAGACCCCCTCCCCTCCTTGGATCCGCCCTTGAGTTCATTAGGATAATACAAGGTAACGATAATAAAAAAAAAAATCTGGTGCGTGCTCGCATCACACAACTTTCACTTACCAACTTACTTGGATTAGAAATTAATGCGTTGTGTTAATTGCCACTTCTCAAATGAACAGAACGGCTTTAATTGTGAACAGTAGTCTGTCATTAAAGGCGTACTCCGCATGCGTGGGCTCAATGAGTTTTATAAGTTGACTGAATATTTTTCTTTTTCTCTCCTCTATATGTTTTCTTTATTTTTATCATATCCCATATTTAGCCATTTCTTATTTTTAAGCGTAACCAGAGACAGTTAATTTCTCCATATAAACAAAAACAAAGGTACTTTATAGGAAACAAACAAACAAAAAAGGCCCCTACACCAAAAAAAAAACCCTCAGAACATTTTAATAATGATAAAGCTTACCTGATATTAAAGAACACCTAATTTTCATTAAACATGACGAATTTGATAAAAACCGTTTTTTAGTAAATAAAAAAAAACACGTGAAAATGATACAAAATTTATTAAGTAAAGCCCCTCCTCCGGTTAATCAATTTTGATGAAATTTTTACAGTCATATTTCGGGCACATAGATAGATCAAATACTCAGTTTAATCAAAATCGTTAGAGCCGTTTTTGAGAAAATCGAAAAAAAAACTTAAAAAGTTATTAAATAAAGTACCCTCTCCCTTTGAGCAAGTTGGATGAAATTTTTGCTATCACATCGCGGGCATATACATACACCAAATACCCAATTTCATGTTCGCACGGTTCATAGTTTTTGAGCTAATCTGTTCCCACACACACACAGACCATTTGGCGGGACTTGGTTATTTGGACTCAGGGGACACCAAACCGTGTATTTCCGTTGAAAACCGGAAGTCGAAATTTTTCACGATCGCAATACTTCCACTTACTATATATTTCATATATATAGGTAAGTAAAAGTAAAAATATACTAGCACTCCTTGGCATACAGATAATTTCCGAACTAGGCTTTTGTTCGCCAATATACGAGGCAGATAGAAAGACAACGTTACCCTAGAAAATAAAGCTTTATCTGTAAGTTTAGAGTTATCTCACACTTAAACTGCGAAATATAAACGTCGTAAACCCGATAAGAACTTCATCGTAGGTGTAAATCTATCTTGTACAAGATATTTACAGTGTTTAGAGTGCCAATAAAATCATTTTATGGATTTCTTTTAGAAGGATAACACTAGTCGCGCAAGCCATTAACTTACGATGAAATACGATTTTTTTCTTTAAATTTTGAAAATATTACAATTCAATTTTACCGGGGGATTAACTCAGGTGTACGAAGCGGATTAAAAAATAAATCAAAATTAAATTAGGGTAGCATAATGTATGCGCTCCCCCCCCCCCCTTAAATAAAACAAGTGATAAATTAAGAATGCAGTGAAACTTGACACATGAGACAGGTTTATGCCTTCAACGACCTTTGTATTGATGGCAATAAATCATGCGAGAAATAACGCAAGAGAAACGAGATTAATCTTTGACACTCGTGAATGTAAACTGCCTACACCTGGTTTTCATATTAAACTCGAAACCGGAAGTCCTCTATCAACTCACGCATTTCAAATCAAACTCTAAACTGAAAAGCCTATATTAACCCATTCATATAGAAAAATCTAGTATGAATCGTCTTGGTTGAGGTTCGCTCTCTCAGTTATCCTTTTCACTGTTATAATTTATTCCTGGTTGTCCGAATCATAATTCCAGAATGGTATCGTACCTATTAAAGCTTATTTTGAAAGAAAAAACAATTTTAAATAATCTTTAATGTATTTCCTAAAAGTTTTTCTGTCTTTACACCTTAACTATTTGATGGTCATATTCGATGGTAGAGGTATCATTTCAAAGATCACCTCCCCCTCTGTGAAGCATTATTTAATTATAATTATTTGCATGGGCCAACTTTTTATTGTAATTACTTAATATTTACAATTTAAATTGATGAGAAAAGATTTGTTTTCCTGTACTGTATATAAATTGCTGATTTGTAATTTCTTAAATTTCCATTTTTTTTTTTTTTACCTCTTTCACCTCTTACTCACAACTTGCGCCATGATTTCCCTTAAGCTGCCCCCACCCGGAAAACCGAACAGGACTAGTAATTAGACAAAATTCTTTAAATAAAGTACCCCCTCCGTTCGACCAATTTTGATGAAATTTTCGCTGTCACATCTCGGGCACATTCATATACCAAATATTCAATTTCAGGTTCGTGCGGTTTATAGTTTTTGAGCTAGTCTGTTCACACAGACACACATACAAACCATTTCGCTGGACTTGGTTATTTCGACTCAGGGGACCCCAAAACGTGTATTGCCGTTGAAAACCATCATATATCGAAGTTGAAATTTTTCACGATTGCAATACTTTCCCTTACTATATATTTCAATTTACTCAAGGAAAGTGAAAGTAATAGGTAAATGAATGTGAAAAAGGTGTTTGAATTTGAGGATTGGAGATTCCATATTTATCAAAAGACGTTAATTTCTTTCCAAGAAAGTTATTTGTTGCGCGCTACGCACCATGCAAAAGGAACTTTGTAAATATACAAGTCTCGCTTAAAACATAATTTTATTTGAAGATGGAATTCATTGGATAGGTAATGGGCATGTAAGGGTGAATAGGTACTACGCAATGAATTAATAATCCGATCTTCTTTTATTGACGACTGTTTGTTACTACTTCAGGAACAGTTTTTCCCAAACTTTAACCTTTTAAAAATGAAATCACTTTATTTTCTACAACTGAGAACAATAATTTAACATGCTGCTAATATATTTCTCAAACTTCCTTGTCTTACACCAGCGGTTTTCCAACAGCCAATGGTTTGAATGAAATATTTCCGTTATTCAGTTCCATTTTCTACCTTCCACAACTATATGTTAGTAACCCTAAAAAGTGTAGTTTTGTGATTCATAAATGTTAATGAAGTACTATTTCTAATTTTGCAACTGTTGGTATTGGTAATTATTGTATAGTTTTATAAAATGGAAAACGTGTAGGATAAACTAATTCTTTAACTCTTTTCGGTAGGAAATAGGTAGAGAGCTGATTTTTACTTTCACTTACGTATATATGAAATATATAGTAAGTGGAAGTATTGCGATCGTGAAAAATTTCGACTTCCGGTTTTCAACGGAAATACACGTTTTGGGGTCCCCTGAGTCAAAATAACCAAGTCCCGCGAAATGGTCTGTGTGTGTGTGTGTGTTTGTGTGTGTGAACAGACTAGCTCAAAAACTATAAACCGTGCGATCCTGAAATTGGGTATTTAGTGTAGGTATATGCCTGCGATGTGACAGCAAAAATTTCATCAAAATTACTTAAAGGGAGGGGGTACTTTACTTAGTAACTTTTTAGGTTTTTTTCGATTTTCTCAAAAACGGCTCTAACGATCTTGATTAAACTTAGTATTTGATCTATTTATATTCCCAAGATACGACTGTAAATATTTCATCAAAATTGATTTACCGGAAGAGGGACTTTACTTAATAAATTTTATATCGTTTTCACGTGTTTTTTTATTTACTCAAAAAAAGTTTTTACGATTTTGATCAAACTTGGTATTTAATGTATTTATATGCCCGAGATATGACTGTAAAAATTTCATCAAAATTGATTTACAGGAGGGGGGACTTTACTTAATAAATTTTGTATCATTTTCACGTGTTTTTTTATTTACTCCAAAACGGTTTTAACGATTTTGATCAAACTGGGTATTTGATGTATGTATATGCCAAAGATGTGATAGCCAATATTTCATCGAAATTGGTCAAACGGATGTGGCACTTTATTTCATAATTTTTTTTTCAATTTTTACCTTTTTTATCGATTATCTCAAAAACGGCTTTAACGATTTTTATCAAATTCGTCATGTTTAATGAAAATTAGTTGTTCTTTAATATCAGGTAAGCTTTGTCATTATAAAAATGTTCTGAGGGGGCTTAAATGGGGTAGGGGCTTTTTTTGTTTGTTTGTTTTTTGTTTCCTATAAAGTACCTTTGTTTTTGTTTATATGGAGAAATTAACTATCTCTCGTTCCGCCTGAAAAAAAGAAATGGCTAAATATGAGATATGATAAAAATAAAGAAAACATATAGAGGAGAAAAAAAGAAAAATATTCAGTCAACTTATAAAACTCGTTGAGCCCACTCATGCGGAGGAAGCCTTTAATGACAGAACATTGTTCATAATTTAAGCCGTTCTATTTAATTCAGAAGTGGCAATTAACAAATCGCATTAATTTCTAATCTAAGTAAGTTGGTAAGTGAAAGTTGTGTGTTGCGAGCACGCACCAGATTTTTTTTTTTAGCTGTCGAAGTAGCTGGTGTTTACGGGTTTCATTCAAAGCACATGTCTGAAATTGGAACTATGGCTTGAGCATCGTTTACACGCTCAAGCCAATGCACCAACCTCTAGCCAATTTTCTGTCCGGACAGATTTACCACAAGCCAATTTTTTTGGCTTGCACAAACTTCATGTTGTTTATGCACCTGTGAATAAAAGGCGTTTACACGCAACGATTAATTTGTGCAAACCGGCTTGTTTAAGCCAGTTTGAACAACTGGCTTGAGCGTGTAAAAGCACGTTTATACCAGCGGTTTTCCTACTTCCAGGCTATTCGAATTCATCGGATATTAAGGCTTGAATTGAATATACATCTGATGTCCATTTTTGAAGTACTGCCTACGTACGTAAAGAAAAAAATCTGGTGCGTGCTCGCAACACACAACTTTCACTTACCAACTTACTTAGATTAAAAAGTAATGCGTTTTGTTAATTGCCACTTCTCAAATGAACAGAACGGCTTTAATTATGAACAATGGTCTGTCATTAAAGGCGTACTCCGCATGCGTGGGCTCAACGAGTTTTATGAGTTGACTGAATATTTTTCTTTTTTCCTCCTCTTTATGTTTTCTTTATTTTTATCATATCTCATATTTAGCCATTTCTTATTTTTAGGCATAACGAGAGACAGTTATTTTCTCCATATAAACAAAAACAAAGGTACATTATAGGAAACAAAAAACAAACAAAAAAAAATCTAGTGCGTGCGCGCAACACACAACTTTCACTTACCAACTTACTTAGATTAGAAATTGACGTGTTTTGCTAATTATCATTTCCCAAAGTCACACATTTTTCTACATTCATATCTTATTTTTGTTAATCGTTAAAGCCGTTTTTGAGTAAATAAAAAAACCCGTGAAAATAATACAAAATTTATTAAGTAAAGTCCCCCCTCCCGTAGATCAATTTTGATGAAATTTTTACAGTCATATCTCGGGCATATAAATACATCAAATACCAAGATTGATCAAAATCGTTAAAACCGTTTTTGAGTAAATAAAAAAAACATGTGAAAATGGTACAAAATTTATTAAGTAAAGTCCCCCCTCCCGTAGATCAATTTTGATGAAATTTTTACAGTCACATCTCGGGCATATAAATACATCAAATACCAAGTTTGATCAAAATCGTTAAAACCGTTTTTGAGTAAATAAAAAAAACACGTGAAAATGATACAAAATTTATTAAGTAAATTCCCCCCTCCGGCTAATCAATTTTGATGAAATTTTTACAGTCATATTTCGGGCATATAAATCGATCAAATACTCAGTTTAATCAAAATCGTTAGAGCCGTTTTTGAGAAAATCGAAAAAAACGTAAAAAGTTATTAAATAAAGTACCCCTTCCCTTTGAGCAATTTTGATAAAATTTTTGCTGTCACATCGCGGGCATATACCTACACTAAATACCCAATTTCAGGTTCCTACGGTTTATAGTTTTTGAGCTAGTCTGTTCACATACACACACACACACACACACACACACACACAGACCATTTCGCGGGACTTGGTTATTTCGACTCAGGGGGTCCCAAAACGTGTATTTCCGTTGAAAACCGGAAGTCGAAAATTTTCACGATCACAATACTTCCACTTACTATATATTTCATATATAGGTAAGTGAAAGTAAAAAAAAAGGCCCCTACCCTCTTTTAAGCCCCCTCAGAACATTTTAATAATGATAAAGCTTACCTGATATTAAATAACACCTAATTTTCATTAAACATCACGAATTTGATAAAAGTTACTAAAGCCGTTTTTGAAATCATCGAAAAAAAGGTAAAAATTGGAAACAAAAATTATGAAATAAAGTGCCCCCTCCGTTTGACCTCACATCTTTGGCATATACATACATCAAATACCCAGTTTGATCTAAATTGTTAAAGCCTTTTTTGAGTAAATAAAAAAAATACGTGAAAATTATACAACATTTATTAAATAAAGTCCCCCCTCCGGTATATCAATTTTGATGAAATGTTGGCTATCACATCTTTGGCATATTCATACATCAAATACCCAGTTTGATCAAAATCATGAAAACCGTTTTTGAGTAAATAAAAAAAAAAACACGTGAAAATGATACAAAATTTACTTAGTAAAGTACCCCCTCCGGTTCATCAATTTTGATGAAATTTTTACAGTCATATCTCGGGCATATACATACACTAAATACCCAATTTCGGGTTCGCACGGTTTATAGTTTTTGAGCTAGTCTGTTCACACACACACACACACACACACACACACACACACACACACACACACACACACACACACACACACACACACACACACACACACACAGACACAGACAGACAGACACACACACACACACACACACACACACACACACACACACACACACACACACACACACACACACACACACAACACTCACAGACCATTTTGCGGGACTTGGTCATTTGGACTCAGGGGACCCCAAAACGTGTATTTCCGTTGAAAACCGGAAGTCGAAATTTTTCACGATCGCAATACTTCCACTTACTGTATATTTCATATATAGGGTAAGTGAAAGTAAAAATGTGGTGCGATGCGCGCTACACACAACTTTCACTTACCAACTTATTTAGATTAGAAATTGACATGTTTTTTTAATTGCTATTTCTCAGAGTCACATATTTCATATTTAGCTCTTTCTTATTTTGAAGCGAAACGAGAGACAGTTAATTTTTCCAAATAAACAAAAACAAAGGCACTTCATAGGAAACAAAAAAACAAAAAACTGTAACGAAACAAAAAAAATAGTTTTAAAATGTCAGCTCGAAAATGTTTTGCGGCTTTAGTAAATCTGTACAGCTACTTTTTTTTACTTGTAATGGAATTGGACACCGTAATATCTAGTTTGAACCAGTTTAATGAATTCTCGAAGCCATAAAGAACATGGCTTTGCTTAATAGAATGGGATATTGGAAATAGTCAATTGAGGTCTGTATCTATAGTCTATCGCTTTATTGGATTTTTTTTTTTTTTTTTAATCTATCTCATCAATTGAAAGGATTGAAATATATAGTTGGTACTGGATTGAATTGTTCGTACGAACATTTTTAGATATTGCAGTATATCTATTCCTCTCTCGCATAAAATAGACCTCCACTTTTAATTGTCTAAAAACAACTTTTTTTAGGAATGTATATTCTCTGGAAGAGTTCGGAGATATTTCACATTGAAAGCAGTTTCCATCAACAGATTGTTTTTTTTTACAGATTGTTGATTTTACTTTATTGGCAATTATTTTAACGGTGTCGTTTTAACGATAGGTAACAGTTGCTTTTCAATTCGATTTCATTGACCGCTTGAAGCTATATGAAATTGTTATCGATTTGGAAATAAAAAAAATCTGGTTCGATGCGCGCAACACACAACTTTCACTTACCAACTTACATTAGAAATTGACATGTTTTTTTAATTGTCATTTATATAAATAATATTTAAAAAATGACTTTATTGTGATTAAAAATGATTAATTTAATCAAAATTATTTAAGCCGTTTTTGAGATATTCCAAAAAAATGTAAAAGTTGGAAAAAAATTTATGAAATAAAGAGCCCCCTGCGTTTGACCAATTTTGATGAAATTTTGTCTGTCACATTGTGAGCATATACATACACCAAATATCAAGTCTTATCAAAATCATTACAGCCGTTGTTGAGTAAATAAAAAAAAAACCTAAACATTAGATAAAATTCTTTAAGTAAAGTACTCCCTCTGTTTCACTAATTTTGATGAAATTTCGGCTGTCGCATTGCGGGTATATACATACATCAAATATCCAGTTTGATCAAAATCGTGAAAGCCGTTTTTGATTAAATAAAAAAAACACGTGAACATAAGTCAAAATTTATTAAGTAAAGTACCCCCTGAAATTAATCAATTTTGATGAAATTTTGACTGTCATATCGCAGGCACATACATGCATCAAATATCAAGTTTAATCAAAATCGTTAGAGCGGTTTTTGAGAAAATCGAAAAAAACGTAAAAATTAGATAAAATTCTTTAAGTAAAGTACCCCCTCCGATTCACCAATTTTGATGAAATTTCTGCTGTCACATCGCGGGTATATCCATACACCAAATACCCAATTTCAGGTTCGTACGGTTGATAGTTTTTGAGCTAGTCTGTTCACATACACACACACACAGACCATTTCGCAGGACTTGGTTAATTGGACTCAGGGGACTCCAAAACGTGTATTTCCGTTGAAAACCGGAAGTCGAAATTTTTCACGATCGCAATACTTTCCTTACTATATATTTCATATATAAGAAAGTGAAAGTAATAAAGTTAGTAAATTTATATGCGTGTACGAAAAAATACAGAACAGTTCGTTCGATCTTAAAAAGAGTTTTAAGTTTTAGAGGCTGCAGCCTTGGGTCATTTTTGGGTTCTTTTTTACATTAGTTACACCAGTTACTTTTTCATCTTACCAGTGATTTCAGTTGCAAAGTTATATCTTTATTGATGAGTATAGAATCTCATACAATTTGGTATTTGAAGAAACAGCGATGATTTTAATGAATGCGATGAATTTCTTATATTAAACGTTAAATATATTTTATTATGAAGAGAAAAGACTGACGTTGGCCGGGATTCGAATCTCTTTTCTTCCATGACCCCGCGCACAGTTCCAAAAAATTAGTCCAATTAGTAAGACCAGAAAAACGGAATTCTCGTGTAATTTTAGAACTTCCGATACATATCAATTATCAGGATGGAATCTGTGAATCTGTGAAAACTTTTACAAGATTAACTTTAAGATAAACAATTTAATATGCATTTATTAGTGCTATTTCAAAGTTATGACGTCTTGAATTAGGTTTATAAGTGGAAGAGCGTAGGAAAGAAGGTAAAGGTAAAGAATAAAACTTTTAGATCTCTCTCAGAGCTTTGATCCTACGAGCGATGGAATATTAAATGCAAGCTTTTTTAAAAGTTATCTCAGTTCTACTTTGAAGATCTTGCTTTCTTTAGCTCAATAACCCCCACCCCCCCCCCCCATGAGAGAGGCACACGTCAAAATAAGTATACAACATCTTCATAATAATTCAAGTTCATGCTCCCGAATAAATAAAAAAAATCTGGTGCGTGCGCGCAACACACAACTTTCACTTACCAACTTACTTATATAAGAAATTGACGTGTTTTGTTAAATATCATTTCCCAAAGTCACACATTTTTCTACATTCATATCTTATTTTTATTAATCGTTAAAGCCGTTTTTGAGTAAATAAAAAAACCCCGTGAAAATGATACAAAATTTATTAAGTAAAGTCCCCCCTTCGGTTGATCAATTTTGATGAAATGTTAGCTATCACATATTTGGCATATGCATAAATCAAATACCCAGTTTGGTCACAATCGTGAAAGCCGTTTTTGAGTAAATAAAAAAAGCACGTAAAAATGATACAAAATTTATTAAGTAAAGTGCCCCCTGCGGTTGATCAATTTCGATGAAATTTTTACAGACATATCTCGGGCATATAAGTAGATCAAATACTAAGTTTAATCAAAATCGTTAGAGCCGTTTTTGAGAAAATCAAAAAAACACGTGAAAATGTTACAAAATTTATTAAGTAAAGTCACCCCTCCGGTTAATCAATTTTGATGAAATTTTTACAGTGATATCTCGGGCATATAAACACATCAAATACCCAGTTTGATCAAAATCGTTAAAGCCGATTTAGAGTAAATAAAAAAAACACGTGAAAATGTTACAAAATTTATTAAGTAAAGTCCCCCCTCCGGTTAATCAATTTTGATGAAATTTTTACAGTGATGAAATTTTATCTCGGGCATATAAATAGATGAAATACTCAGTTTAATCAAAATCGTTAGAGCCGTTTTTGAGAAAATCGAAAAAAACCTAAAAAGTTATTAAATAAAGTACCCCCTCCCTTTGAGCAATTTTGATGAAATTTTTGCTGTCACATCGCGGGCATATACCTACCCTAAATACCCAATTTCAGGTTCGCACGGTTTATAGTTCTTGAGCTAGTCTGTTCACACACACACACACACACACACACACACACACACACACACACACACACACACACACACACACACACACACACACACACACACACACACACACACACACACAGACCATTTCGCGGGACTTGGTCATTTCGACTCAGGGGACCCCAAAACGTGTATTTCCGTTGAAAACCGGAAGTCGAAATTTTTCACGATCGCAATACTTCCACTTACTATATATTACATATATAGGTAAGTGAAAGTAATACTTCCACTTACTATATATTACATATATAGGTAAGTGAAAGTAAAAAGTCCCTGAATAAAACTACTTTGATATTTTATTAATAATAATAGGTGAGGAAATCACCAGGAAACTGGAAAGATTAAATATTTCAGTTAATCCCAAGAAGACCGACTGTATTATTTTCTCTTTTCAAAAGAACAAGCGCCCCCTCCCCAAAGTTTACAGGGTAGCGGGTAGCGAGAACAGGCCAGCGCACAGCATAGTGTACTTACCATAGGTGTCACACTCGACAGGCACCTAACACTACTCGCCATTGCGAAAAAAAGATTAGGTCGGTTAGGACTAAGTCCTACAGACTAAACCACCTGCTCACTTCGCCAAACATTTCCCTCCGCCTCAAATTGTTGATATACAAAGGCGTCTTAAGACCGGCCCTTCTTCATGGAGCTCCGATGCTTGCAAACATATCAAGGTCCACGGCAAATAAGGTTCAACAGTTCCAGAACGGTATACTGAGACGTATTGTGAAACACACGGCATTACAAAGATCGAAAATTGACTTACTGCATAGCACTCTTGACGTTCCGAAAGTCACTGAATTTATTAGACGGAGGCACATCAAATTCTTTGACAGCCTCACGCACTGCACCAATCCACTGTTTCAAACGCTCACACCAACCGGACGGCCACAGAGGTGGCAAGCTCATGTCGACAGCCTCAGATTAGGCTAACTCAACTCAGAAACTGATACTTAACCCAACTGACTTAACAAAACTGGTGAGCCCCATCACCAGAAACAGATTCGTGACTGACTGACTCAGATCTATCACACCAAACTGACACAAAACACTCTTAAAATGCACCATGTGCAGTAAAAGAGTTTTTTCTATAGGAATATAGAAGTCCTCATGTTCCTGCCATTCAACGAACAACAAAAACGAAGTAGGGGCTAAGAAGAAAACAAAAAAAGAAAAAAAAATTATAATAAAACTTTTTATGGCTTTGATAGTTTTGAAATGAAAATTGCAGACAAACCTACTGTTAGGGCGTCTAAGATTCGCAAACTTGCAACCTTAATCAACCTTTCCCTAATGCAACAACACTGGTTACCTTTAAAGAGCTTTAAATTAAAATATAAGCTTTAATATAATATGAAAACATTTTAAAATATAATATAAAGACTCAAACTAAGGTATTTCAAAATATAATTCCGAATGCTTTTTTTTTAAACCATTTATTGATAAAAGTTATTAGTAAAAAAAAAAAAAAATGAAAAAAAAATGAGAAATAAGGATTACAAATTAAATAAATAAATATATCTATACAACTTCTTTATAAACATAAAATAAAATTAACTATAAATTAAACTCGGTGTTTACAAAAAGAGAAAAAAAATAAACTTCTGCAATTACACAAAAATAAAATAAAACCATTCTGGTATGTCTTTAATGTTTATATTCAAGATCATTTCAGTTAATGTATATCATAAGTTTTACTGAGTTCATTTAAATTCATTAATTGCGCCATTAAAAGAAAACAAAAATGTCTAAATACCCTGGGTAAAGAATCAGGCGAAGTTACTGAAATCATTGATGGATATCGTGAATATGAGTCGATCTACTTGAAAATTCGACGGTGAGTAGGCGTCCATCCAGTAGAAGATCGTAATAATATAAATTGGTGTCGTCTTGCTGGTGAACCAACCTGGAGAAAAAAAAAACGGCCTCCTAACTGCCGATAACCGACCGTACGATCGGAAATTTTAATCGCAATATACCTATACGATTAATGATATTTGAGAAAAAAAATAATAATTTTCGTTATACGAGTATAACAGATTCACAGAGCCCCTGCTGTGTACCCGCTGACGACGCTGAAGTTGCCTACTGCCACTTAATCCTATACATTTAGTACACAAAAGGTAAACACCAGTGTACGGTGTAGTATACGATAACAAACATTTGAAAGGATTTTCATTAATTTAAAATACAATTTAATTTAATTTTGTTATTTGATTTAATTATTTTGAGTTTCGAATTAACGATAAAAATAAAAAACAAAAATTGAATTAAAACTATTACAATAAAGATAAAGTAATTTTTTTTAATAATAACTAAAACATCTTCGTTACGAATTTTTTAATAACAAATGAGCGGCTGTAACACCTACGGACAAGCTAAACCATATATTCACTCATCTATAGATAAAAAAGAAATGGTCTAGACTCTGATCTTCTATACAGATTAAACTGCTTATCATGCCCTGATTCCTTTTATGACAATTCAAAAATAGAATGGAAAATAAAAGAATATTACGAATGAACGTGAAATCTCTTGTAGTTAGTATAGTACGGGACCACGGCTCCCTATTTTGAAATAATTAACATCCAGCTTAAAATTCGTGTGTGGATTTATTTTTACTATTTAAGTTTTAATATTTATTTTTAACTAGCTGTATATCCCGGTTTCACCCGGAAAATTTCAATTTTTAAATCTATAAACTGAGACTTTTATCGATTCAAACGGTCGATTTTGTAAAAACAAATGTAAAGCGAAATCAAAACGATTATTATAACAATAAAGAATATACCCGGGGATCGGCTGAACCTGAACCACTGAGCGAAATTTGGAGAATTTAGGACAAACGATATGGATTTCTATAAAGAACAAACAGAATTTCACCTTTATATGCATAGATTATAGCTGTATATCCCGGTTCCACCTGGGGAATTTCATTTTTCTAAAGAAACAGTCGATTTCGTAAAAAAAAAAAAAAAAATTGTAAAGTGAGATCATTATGATTTTTATAACTATAAAGAATATCAGTTGAAGATCGGCTGAAGTTATGCAATTTTATTATGAACAGGTGTTCGCACCTGGTCTGAAAAAACCACTGAGCGAAATTTGGAGAATTTAGGACAAACGTTATGGATTTCTATAAAGAACAATTTAACAAACAAACAAACAGAATTTCAACTTTATTTATATAGATTTTTACTATTTAAGGATCTAGGCCATTTGTCGTATCATACGACACTAACACGTCAAACTAACGACCTTATAAAAATTTATGAATATTCCCTGCTATTTTTCACGTTTAATATAGATCAGTAGAATCAGATGGTCGTTGTTGACTTACAAATTCCATGGGCCGTTTCTTCAGACCTACACCCCAAAGATAGAAATCTTTACATCATTCGGGCGTAGGTCTGAAGAAACGAACCGTGGGATTTTTAGGCCAATATGACCATCTGATTTTACTGCCCTTTATCAAACAATGACGTTAAAATCAGCTGGATGATCATAAATTGTCATAAGGTGGTTATGTTGACATGTTAGTAGCGTACATAGGTCACGAAAAACGGCCCAGATCTGAGAATTTTCGTTTATAAAAAATTTTCAGCATTTGTAAAAATTAAGTGAATCATTCATTTTCAGTCGGATGACAATAATTTCACAAAAGCGGCCGAAGAAGAATAGAAGAATAGAAAGACAAGACAAAAGGGCCTATCTAACCTAAAACTGATCAGCGAAACATTTTTTCCCGAACTAAAACATACTTTCGAGATGGGTCTGAACGAAAAATTAAATACTTAGATACCCTCTAAATAAACTGCAAAAGGTAGTGAATTTCAAAACGTATTCTAGAGACCTTAATAATTTTTATTCAGGTACTCTTAATAACGGGTAAACCAGGCATTTATTGACACACTCAGTACAGTTATTGACACCCCAACTTTAACTTAAAGAAATAAGTAAACAAGTCCTAATTTTATTTCAAGATGTACATGAATCTAATGTTTGAAGGGTTCTCTAAGTCATCTACGAAGTGTTTAGCAAACTAACGATAGGTAAGATTTCACAAATAAATCCACAGGATGTCAATAACTAGTTTTTGCAGTTTTTACAATAAATATTGCAATAAGCTAAAACTATTGAACTTTTTACCCCAAAAAAAACCTCTTGAGTCTTTATAAGGGTAGATAAAGAGTAGCTATAGGAAGTTTTAATTTGATCCCTTCATAAAAAGTTTGTTTTTTTTATTTCACAACGGAAATATAGTCTTAAGAGTGTCAATAACTGTGCGGTTTACCCTACTTTTTAAATAATTTATGTTCAAGTCTATTTTATGTTTGGAAACGGTTGGGGGCGCTATCAAATAAAACATTATAACTGTAAAAACATATATTGTGTCAACGTTTCGACCTGAGATTCAGGTCTCCATCAGGGCTATCGATTCCACTTTAATAGATATACATATATAAGTCGTTCTATATCAGTGGACTTTAACCGCACCCCCAACCATTTTCATTCAAGGACATCTAAACTTCATTCCGTACAAAAACATAAAGCATTATTACATTAGCATAACACAATATAAAAAAGAAAATGTAAACTAAACCTAAAAAGGGCATAGCCTAAGATGTGTGAGAGAGAGAAATGTAACTTTTTTATTTTGACCGTAAAACGCCCCCTGCGAATTATTTCCATGGAAATACCCCCCCTTTTTTCAACTTAGTAAATATGTAAATCAAACAATAAATGGGAGCTTTACTACCGAGGAGTGAGTGCTTAGACCTTAAATCCAGTATCATAATTTTTTTACCAGCTGAGTGATAAAAATAAAAACCTTTTTATTTTATAATGTTTTGAGATAGGTTGATTCATAGTGAAATATGAAACTCTTTTATATTTCATTAATAACTTACAGATACGATATAAGAAATTAAATTGATCCTTTTTTTTTTTATTTTAAAAAACATCTGTTTATTAACCTACGATAGAAGAAAAGTACTCTAGTGTAATTATATTAATATTTATAGTACATTAATATTTATACTGATTTATTATATTAAAACCTTTATTTGTCATTGCCTTTTGGAATACCGATAACTTTTGATTAAAGGAATTATTTTCAAGTTTTAGCTCATCTCTAAAAGTTCGTCAACAGCCCAAAAATCTTCTATTATGTAGTAGAAGTAGTTCGTTTAAAGCTTCATGGGCTTCTTCTAAAACATCTTCTAGTATATCCATGTTATTTGTGCAACTTATATTATAATGGAGCACAATATAGCTACAGTAACCTCCTTCAAACAAATGTTTATTAATATATAATAGTAGCAGGTAAGGTTAGCGCACCAAGTACTACTTAACGGACTCAAACCGAGTAATGAAAACACATGTTTTTGATGCAGTATGATGAAATAGTATACTTCATACCAAGGGCCGAAAGTGGGCGTTTGCCGGCCCGAGATATTTTTTGACCGAGACGTAGTCGAGGTCATGAAAAGTTCGAGGGCCTGCAAAAGCACTTTGGCCCAAGGCACGAACGCTATTTTTCACCATACTACAATAAATATTAATACGATATAACATTAATCAAAAACAAGATTTTCTTTTGGTTAAGTGTACCTCTTTGTTAGAAGGTTATCTTGTGGTAATGGGGACATGATGAATGTTTAATGTATGGATTGTTTTACGTATGATATAATGATATGAATGAATTAAAACAATAAACAGCTGATTTTGCGGCGCTAGGGCGAAATATTCATTTTCGGCCCTAGGGCGGCGAAGTGTAGCTTTAGGACCGCAAATTAGGTGTGTAAAACAGGTGATTACATCGTAGTATGGTGAAAAGCTTATTTTTAATGGAGGTATATGGTTGACGGTAGAAGTTTATGTTATGAAAATAGATGGGGGTGCGGTCAAATAAAACAACACTACGTTATTACACATATTGTTTAAGTGATAGGAATGGATCACACAAGCTTATTTTTAATTTTACACCATGGTTCATATAGTATCCCTTGCGTATGCGCCCTATTCATTATTAACAAAAGATTCTATTTAATTTATACATGGTGTAACAATCGTTTTTGAAAAATCAGAAAATTATTAGATGTTCAATTTATTATTCGATCGTATCAAGTCAACGCAATCGTGACGATCAATTGTGACTATCCTACGCTTTTATTGTTTGTTTAATTGATGTCATTTTATAAAAATGAAATACTAAAAAAATCGAGTAAACATATACAAGAGAAAAAAAGAAAAATATTTCAACAACTGATAAAAAACGTTGAGCCCATGGATGACGTTCTGTTCATGGGGAAGAGTTGTCAACGTGTTTTGAAACATACATATTTATTGGAAATAATTTGTTTCTATGGTAACTAAATGAAGTTTGGTTGTTTGTTTAACGTCACTTTATGCACTGAGGCTAACAGGATGATGCTGCAGTGGGAGTCCTAAATTTTGCCTATCCAAGTATAATTAGTATAGGAATCTTTAACGAGTACATGACATCGTACAGGCTCGGGACCTCCATTTTACGTCCTATCCGAGAGACGACATAGACAAGGATTTTTTACTCCCGTTAAAAGATACTAGGACCACCGCGGGATGCAATCTTAAATTTAATATTGTAGGTTGCTACGCTAACCACCTCACCAAAGGTGACGACCCCTCTACGTTTTTGTTCCCTCTCTTACACTTATTTATTATTATTCTGATCCCATCACACTCCGTCACCGTTCAGTCCGGTATTTGAATATTTCTAATTGCTATTTCTATTTTTTTATCTTTTATAATAAAGATTATTATTGATTTGCTTTTTTATTTTCAGCGGATGAAACAGACAACGATAGAGTAAGAGGAAGGATGCGGTTAAGGAGAAGTGACATGAGCAACATTGAACGCGCCCGTTCGAGAACGTTGAGAATGACGATAACAATCGTAGCAGCTTTCATCTGGTGTTGGACGCCATACGTCGTAATGACTCTGTGGTAAGTCCAACTTTTGTACTATAAATTACAAAACCTTTATTGCACTTGTATAATTAAAATGATACATATTAAAATAAAATCTTATAAATATTTTATATTTTTACTAGTGTAGCCGACACGATGGTCAGACATTTATATTTTACTTTAAGATATGTACATATCTGTTATTCTTAAGGGATTTAGTCCCAGATTAGAGTAATTTTTCCATCTATCTGATCACCGTATATTGGGATACCTTCATTGGGACTTGTATAGGTGCGACTTAAGGATTTCTCATATATTTCCTGGTATAAACCTCTTCATACCAATGTGTGACATCTTCCTGCAATTTTAGCAAATTGATCCATTGGAGTTGGGCTATAGGGACTGCAGTGGGGGGAAATCAAAACTCAAAGAAGAGGTCACATTAGGTGTAATGGTTAGTACATCTAACTACTATTGCACCTGGCGGGGGGTGGCAACAGCGAAAGGTTGTACCTTAAAAAAATATTTCCCAACCGTTCAGGATCGGTTAGAAGCAAAGTGGGTCCTTTCGAATTATTATATCTCGCAATTCCTTCCGGACCAAGCTACGTGGCTTTGGTAAGGATATTGATCTCCTGTGGCCTACATGCGGGAATCTGGAGACAGCTGAGCATATTGTTTTAAACAGCACTGTCTTCGAGGCACTGAGGGCTAAGTTAGTGAGGGCAACCAAAGGAATAAAAGAGATTTGTGTACGAGTGGAAGACTGCAGTAGGACCAGAGCTCTTCAATCTTGGAAGAAGAGGACTAGCAGCTGGAAGACCACAAGAGTGATAACTGGAACCGAAGATGTACTCAAGCTGTGTACATCTAAAAGATGTGTACTCAAGCAAGTACTATTCTACCCTTCGGTAAAAAGTACCGCTGAAAGAAGGCGGCATACAAGAAAATCAGTCTGTGTGCTTGGGTAACACCCAACTGATGCTAAAACCCGTTTTGCCAATAACTAAAAAAAAAAACTACTATTACACAGAAGGTTGCTGGTTCGTGGCCCGGCAGATGACCCAAGGATTTTTTAAAGGGAATAAAAAATCCCCTTCTATGCGGTCCTTCGATCGAGGTCTCGAACCTTGCACGATGTAAAGTGGCTACTCGTTAAAGATCCCTATCCTAATTATATCCTGGATCATTGGCGGATCCTGCCGATCGTAAAGGGGGGGGCATCAGTCCTAAAGGGGGAGCTGCAGTCCTAAAGGGGGGCTGCAGCCCCACAGCCCTTCATTTGGATCTGCTAATCAGCTTTTTGACCTTTATGTTCCTTTCCCACAACTAAAATTCTACTTGTTCTGCACATTATTTGTTCTTTAACTTGCTTCCTTACATTTAGGAAAGTCAAATTCTATCTTTAAATGACGAAAACCTTTACAAAGGTCCCCTGGATCCGCCAATGACGTGGATAGGCAAACTTTAGGACTACCACTTTAGCATCGTCCGATTGGCATTAGCTGCATAAAGTTTATGCTGCTAAGACTACACTGTAATCTGTACACTGATTACAGTTTAATCAGAGTAATTTAGTTCTTAGAAGGGTCTGTAAGACAACATGGCTCAGGTTCCGATGTTCGAGAAGCGTTCTCTGTGTTCCCCTTCGCTTGCCCTTCCACTTCTTTTAATATTTATATAATTGGGATTCAAATTTTTACCTAAATCAAAACCTAACTATAAATTATCTTTCTTGAATTAATTAAATTATCTTCTTGAATTAATTTAATTATCTTACTTGATATTCATTCTTTATATCGAAAAAGCATTTGAGAGAGTCTGGCACAAGGGTCTGTTATGGAAATTAAAACCGCTCTTACCTTATACCTGTTTCCTTATAAAAATATCCATAGATATTTTTGTATTTCCGTAGATTCTTCTACTTCTTCATTCTTTCCTCAGCTTACTGGCGTTCCTCAAGGGAGCGTTTTAAGCCCCCTCCTCTATTCCATTTAAACCCCTGACATTCCTGAGCACCCTTGCACCATCATCTTTACTTTCGCTGACCACACAGCTATCCTTTCTTCCCACAAAGATCCCACATTAGCATCAATTGCCGTTCAGAATCACCTATTCAACCTAGAAAATTGGTTCCAAAAGTGGAAAATAAAAATAAATACAACTAAGTCGAACCATATAAGTTTCTCACTGAGGAAGCCAACATGTCCTCCAATAAAAATTAGTGATACTTCTGTGCCACCTAAAAACTATGTACGTTACCTTGGACTGTACTTGGACAAAAGACTCACTTGGATCATACATACAAAACTAAAAAGACAAGAACTGACCAGACGATATAAACAACTGTCACAGCTCCTAGACTACAGATCAACACATAACTTACGAAACAAAAGACTAATATACAACACGATACTAAAACTTATTTGGACTTAAGGAACAGAACTTTAGGGTTCCGCAAAAAAAAGTAGACATAAACAAAATTCAAACCGCACAATCAAAAATTCTTCGGAAAATTGTAAACGGTCCATGGTACTTTTCTAACAAAACAATACACAAAGACATGGACATTGCAACAGTAAAATCATACATTCACAACAAATATACTACTTTTCACTGTTCAACTCATAACCACCCAAATCTACTTGTTTCTTCTCTTTCTTCCTCCCAGTTACCCGTCCAACGAAGATTAAAAAGACAATGGCCGAGAGATATGCTCGAGCAAATCATTTAAATCAAGCAAATCGAAGATAAACTTCGCATTATCCACAAATTTGCTTGATGTGCTCCAGCGCAGGCGCAAATGACTTAAAAATAAAAAATAAATAAATTATCTTTCTTACCAAAAAGAGAGGATCTAAATTTAAATAGCAAAATTTAGAATAAAAACTTACTGGCCAGTAGCGTACTAATTCCGAATCCCTCGCATTTTGACACGAGAGCCTTATTTGGAGTTCAGGGATTGCTATAGATGGAATTCCAAGAATAAACGAGTTCCAGAGCATGAACAATTCTATTTATATCGCGATGTACGACTCCCACAAACTCCAAGCGGCTCCTTTTCAAATTAAATTACAGCATTTGTTAGCTTGAATTAGTTCCCGACTACTGCGCGCATTCAAAAGGAACAAACCGTCCCCGAAAGATCCTTTTCGGTCGAAGCCGGAGCCCTACGAGGTTCTGTCAACTTCGTCTACTAAAACTCAACCAATTTTGATCATTATTTTGATAAAAACGATAAATTTTGATCATTATTTTGATAAAAACGATGAAAATGTTTTCATTCAACAATGTGATATCCTTGGACATCAGCATGTTCATGTACTATTTTACAATATTTCTATTGCAACTTTAATACTTTTGGAGTCCAACCAATGGCGTACCTTAATGTATTTTTTAAGGCCACGCCCTTACCGGCAACTGATCCTAACGATGATAGGTGTACCATCACAATTCGCGGTCGCAAGTGACGGTGCTGCTTCTTGACTGGAACTAGAGGAACGGGGATAGAAGCCGGGCCAGTATCTAGGATTCATAGGTTTTTGGGGAATTTTTTATTTATTTGTCCATAATTAAAGCCCGATAGAGCAAAACATTATTTAAAAAATGTCTAACAGGCATTGCTCGGATCCTCAGTGTTCAATCAGAAAATCAAAAGATGTGTAATTGCATTTGTTTCCAAAAAAATAAAAAGCTACTTAAAGAGTGGATTATAAAATTAATAATAAATAAGCCTGTTTCGAAAAATATGGCGATATGTAGTCATGTTAAAGAAAGTGATTATATTTATCCAAGTAAATTTGACATTTTATTGATTTGATGATTGGAAGTATAGTGTCATAGATTTGTATTTCTTTTTTCTTACATCCGTTGTGCTTGATTGTTCCAAGTTTTCAATGTTATACCTGAAAGTATTAACAAATAAATAATAGGAAAAAGAAACTAAGCTGTCGTGAAAATGACAGCTGTCGTAACAATGATTGTATGAATAGGTAATTAATATTATTACTAACCGAAGAACGTAGGTTAAAGTTTCAATGGTGTGTTTGCATTGACCATTACTACCAGCTTTACACGTACAATTACTAGAAAATTGCTTATTGTTATTAATAAATTTAATTTCCACTTTTATTTGATGGGACATGCCTTTAAGATCGCTTGTTTGAAGGTGAAAGACTTGTAAAATAACTACTTTTTTCGCTTCTAGATACTATTCTTCATGTAATTATGTGGTTTTCATCACGGATAGCTTGCCCTTCAATTAATGGTCTTTTGAAATTACCAAATATGTCTATCACATCAACTATTTCTATCCCCGTCCCTTCCGACATTTTGCAAAACTACTAGCGCACCCTATAGTCGATTGCGACTGCGAATCAGTTACACTCTTCGAAATTCCCAAGGATCCTGCATAAAATCGATAATAAATTGAAACTTAATTTTAAAATGTTGAGTATCTTTTCAGAAAATGGAGGCGATATTATATTCTTTTTATTTATAATACTTGTTTATTTAAATCTATTCGTGTGTGGATTTATTTTTACTATTTTAGTTTTAATATTTATTTTTAATTTTTACTATTTAAGGATCTGGGCCATTTGTCGTTTCCGACGACAGTAACATGTCGAACTAACGACCTTACAAAGATTTATGAATATTCCCTGCTATGTTTTACGTTTAATATATTAGGTTGTCCGAAAAGTTCGTAGAGATTTTTAAAATAAAATTTACCATTTATTTTTTTTACTAAAAATGAATCACAAAGCTAATGTTTATTCATATGCCTTTAATCCTCTTGGAATTAACTATGTTTACACACTGAATTCGTCTGTATTAAGGCTCAGTAGTGTAGTTTATTGCAAACCAACATGAGTGACTATTCACTTCATTTTCGGCATATTATGCTGTTCTTTTTTCAAAAAAAGGAAAAACGCAGCCCAAATCGTGGTGTAGTTTTCGCGGTTTAGATCAGGAGATTTCAATTTGGAAGACCAACCACAGGGTTCATAGATGACTTAGAGGACCCTTCAAACATTAGATTCATGTATATCTTGAGAAAAAATTAGAACTTTTTTAATTATTTCTTTAAGTTAAAGTTTGGGGTGTCATTAACTGTCTGGTTTTACCCTACCATTCAACTTTTATTTTGGAAATCTTTTTTTTTTTTCTCTTTTATTTGATTATTAAATCTTTCCATTTCATCTTTTAACCGTTTCTTGTTACTAAGGATAATAAGGGACTGTTGTTTGTACCAAACACACAAAATCAAACATATATTAATCTAATCTTAATTTGTGCGCTGTCCATTGTGATCCTTAGTAACAAGAAACGGTTAAAAGATGAAATGGAAAGATTTAATAAACAAATAAAAGAGAAAAAAAAAAGATTTCCAAAATAAAAGTTGAATGGTAGGGTAAACCAAACAGTTAATGACACCCCAAACTTTAACTTAAAGAAATAATTAAAAGAGTTCTAATTTTTTCTCAAGATATACATGAATCTAATATTTGAAGGGTCCTCTTAAAAGAGTTCTAATTTTTTAAAAATTGACGTATGTCAATAAATATCATAAATTGGACAAAATTTGTCCACCTCCCCCTACTACTCGCAAAATTTGTGAGATAGGGGGAGTAGGTATCAGTGAAGAGGAAGGATTTGCTCTGCATTGAGCCGAGCTCTGTGGTGCAGTGGTTAGCATCCGCGCATGTAACGTGGGAGACCGGGGTTCGACTCCCGGCGGAGCCAAATCTTTTCTCTTCAAAAAATAAATTATTTTAAAATCAAACATACTTTACAACAAGATTTTTCCATAAGCCCTTTCAGAGAAAATGGTGTTTTTATAATTGTAATGCTAAATTGTGTTTGTCAAGGGCATTGAGCCTAATTAGATGTAAAAAAAAAATTAAGATCACAGGTGGGTATACTTTTTGTTAATTATATAATCATTTTTAAGTACGATACCTTAAACCAATATTTGACAGGAGGATGACATGGGGCCCTCATGTCAAAATGAAAAGACACACATTAAACAAGCGACTGAAAATACTATACTCACTATTTTCAAAATCATCATATTTTAAAATCAGACAGAAACTTAGTACATACACATATTTACTGAAACCCATATGGGCGTACGGCTCACAAATTTATGGTACAGCATAAAAGACACACTTACAAAAACTACAAACCTTCCAAACCAAAATTTTACGACTAGTAACGAACGCACCATTGTACGTTAGTAACAAAAAGCTACATACTGACTTACAACTACCAATTATCGACGAACAAATATGAACCCTCTATTCTGGCTTGCATATAAAATTGCACGGACATAACAACAGACTTATTAATGACATGGCCACGTCTGACATGCTTTTTGTGAGGCAACTGAAAAGGAGTCAGATGAGAGACCTCTTCTCCTGAAACAAGACCGGGATGATGTGCTGCTGAGCACTATCTTCCCTCATGCCTTAAAATGCCAACATCTGATTATACATCTTATTTGTTGATTTTCGCTTAGATTAAGTCGCTTAAAAATATATTGCCAGGATAAATTGAATGTTGTTCTAGAAATCTATACTTGTGAATGGCTTGAATGCCAAAACGAGGGACAAAAATAAAATAAGTGAGACTCAATTTGTAAATATTTAAATGCAATATGTGGCCATAAATAAAAAGAGAAAAGTTCACATATTTAATGTAATATTATCATTGTGACTTCATAATAATTTCAAGTAATGAATCAATGCCTTGATCTCACCTTTATCATACTGTATTAATCTGCATCTGTATTACTTAAACTGTATTTGAAATATTTAATATATATCTTTAACACTTACAGGTACATGTTCGACAGGGAAACAGCGACCAAAGTGGACACTAGAATACAAGATGCACTTTTCCTAATGGCAGTTTCCAACTCTTGCATGAATCCCCTGGTATATGGATCCTATGCCATGAACTTCAGGAGGGAATGCCAAACATGTTTCTGCTACCTGTTCAACTCTAATCACAATCTGCAGAGGAGATCTACAGGTAGACCTGTTATTAATAGTATGTAATGCAGAACGAGTTTTTTTTTTTTTTTTTTAAATTAAAAAAAGGATACATAAACCTTTGTTATAAATCCACATTAAAAAATAATTAATATTATTCAGATTCCCAGGGCCATCTGAAAACAGTGTTTTGTCTATCAGTGTCATTACCTACTACCTTAAAGTAAAACTACTGAGTTTGTTATTTCTGTTTTTATTTGGTGTGATTCTAGTTTTTAAAAAAAGGATTTGAGAAAACATACTTAAAGCCCTTTAGTCAAATCCCATTGTTCATATGCATATATCTACCTCAATTCACAAAAAGAACTCTTATGAATGAAAAACCACATTTGACGGGGAGAAAAAATATTCAAAGTATCTTCAAACAATAATATATAGAATGTTTATTAAAAATTACAATATATCATAGACAGACAAATGTGCTCATATTGCATTTCTGAGATTCAAAGATAATCTATAATCAAGAAATCTTTTCCTTGTATAAATTACAATAATAATGATTAATTTCAATATTTATTACAGTAGGGTTCCGATTAACCGAGTCGATGGGGACCAAGTTTACCTCGCTTAATCGAAATAATCGGTTAATCGGAACCATACCAATACCAACTGAAATGTAGGTTATTTTTAAATAAAAACTACATGTATGCTTAAAAACCTAATAAATATTTAATAATAATAATGCATAATAACAATAATAATAACAGAAATTATTTAACTATTTTTTAAAAATAAATTATTTATTGTAGTTTGTTTGAATGAACTCATATGCATACACAGACCACCCCCCCCCCCCCCCTCAGACTAGGTACCTCGGTTAATCGGGACCTCGGTTGACCGGACCTAGGTTAATCGGAACCTTACTGTATTTCATACAAAGCTACTAAAAGGAAATAATCAGTTTTAACAAGAGAGAAATACGAGGGGTGATCAAAAAGTTCCAGGACTGTTGAGATTGCGCGGCAATGGAGTGTCATAGAGCAGTGCGGTTGGCAGCATTGTTTAGCGTGACTCTTCCTGAGCTCAGCTGTTTATTCAGTTTGTTGATAACCTTCTTCATTGCAAAGTTACTGCTGTTTTCGTAAAAAAAAGTTTTTTGTGTTCGGCGATTTTGTGAAATGAATGTAAAGGAAGAGCAACGCGTTTGCGTAAAGTTTTGTGTGAAGTTGGGTAAAATGTTTACTGAAACTGGAAACGAAGGTCCAGTCATCACAATGGAAGACAAAATCCTCCCCAACCCCCAAAAAAGCACGTCAGGTCAAATCAAACGTCAAGGTCATGCTTACTGTTTTTTTCGACTGGAAGGGTGTTGTTTACCATGAATTTCTTCCACGAGGTGAGACCATTAACCGCTTTCGTTATCTTCAAACCCTGAGAAATTTGCGCGAGGCAATAAGGAGGAAGAGACCAGAGTTGTGGCGGAGCGGTGAGTGGGTGCTGCATCATGACAATGCGCCTGTTCATTCCGCACTGCTCATTCGCGACTACTGCACCAAAAATGGAATGACGGTCATTCCCCAGCCTCCATATTCACCTGACCTTGCCCCTGCAGACTTTTTCTTGTTTCCAAAACTTAAGAGACCCATGAAGGGAAAGAGATTTGAGTCCGTAGATGACATTAAAAAAAAATCGCTGGAGCAGCTTCACACCATTTCACAAGATGATTTCTCAAAGTCCTTCACACAGTGGAAACATCGTTGGGAAAAATGTATAGCTTCCCAAGGAGAGTACTTTGAAGGGGACGACGTCCAATAGCCTGTAGATTTTTTAAATAAATTAATAAAAAATCAGTCCTGGAACTTTTTGATCACCCCTCGTAAATACAGAACTTAGAAATCTAGTCGTACTTTCTCAGATATAAAATGATTGTGGAGCGAAATCATGTAAAGTACTGCTAAATCATCAATCAACCGTAAAAAGGAGGGTACCAGGTGAGACTTAAGGGATTGGAACTATTCTGACAGTTCAGTTCTATTAAAGGAGAAGAAAACTAATAACTTGTATTAATAGTTAAATATTGCATGAAATATAAATGCCAAAATTTAGTTTTATTAATTTTTACTATTATTATTCATGTCATTTAAGTGAATAATGCTGTTTTTATTAAACTGTGTCATTTGATTTGTATCAATAAGCGTTTTCACTAAATATTACAAGGATTATTATTTTTACCTTATCACCTCATTTATATATTATATAACTATCATTTTTTTTGTAAAAGTTTGATTTAATAAAATTCATCTCACTTTTCAATTTATAATTTTTGTTTGCTTTTACCTTGTTTGGTGGGTGAGGGGGCGAGATTGAAATCTAACAATAATATTAAGAAAAAAAATAATAATCTCAGGTCTAATATAAAAATTCAATACTAAAATCATTTGATTGATAATGTTCAAAATTTCAACTTTTTTTCTTTTGAATGACAAAATTCAAAATTCAATACTAAAACCATTTGATTGACAATGTTTCAGCTGGCCAGTCCTTAAGAGTAATATAAAGATTTAGTTCATCTTATGTTACCTGAACTATAAAAATTTAAACAATTAACCATATTGAAAATAAACCAATATATTTATACACAATAGTGTTAGCAACTGAAATACTTTTTTGGTTTTTCTTTTATTTTTTCTGTACCACACCTGGGCATGCTTGGAGTTTATCAAGGTGTAACAAATATATTCTAAACAGTGTAGGAACCAGGACAGTGAAATAAGTTTCAACTCACCTAGGCAGGTTCGAACTTCCAACACTAAAATCGAGAATGCTAAAGCAGGCCAGGGGCTTGATGCCAGTGACTTGTAATTTTCAGGGGACTTATTTTCTTTGTTCTTATTCACAAAAAAATTCACTTCATCATAAAATATTGATTAAAAAATTGTTATTCAGATAATGAAACACTCTAGATAACTTTTTAAAACATTTTTACATTTTTGCCTAATAATTAGGCATTATTATACTCAAAAAATTATGATCGCAGTAGTAGGTCAACTTATTGCATGCCGGCACTCAGACTTGTTTGTACATTAAATGCAATCAATAAATCCTATTAAAATAAATTAATGAACACCTGCATGTTCTTTGTTTATGTTTAGTTTGCATTGAAGTGGCTGCCAAATTTATTGTACTTACGATGTTGCTTAATTTTTTGTTAACAGAAAAAATATCCACTTGTTTATAGAACTTGGCAATGAATTAATATTAAAAAAAAAGAAAAGAATGTGGTTTTAATTTGGAGAAGTCTGATATTTTTTTTAATTAATGGAAACATACAAATCTATATTTTAAGTAAAAAGCGGTAAGTAAAACAATTTTTTTAGTTAATTAACTCCTTTTTTTAAACATTTGTAATTGGCTAATAAATATACTTTTGAATCCCATCATAAAAATTTGAAATTTATATTACATGACCATAAATTCCTGAAATCAAATTTAACACGTTCACGCCGGCACCTACCACCGGTGGCTCACACTAGACTACAGCATTGGACACTTTAGTCAATCACAAAACTTTCCACAACGATGTATATAACGAGGTATGATTGTATTGTTTATTTTATTAATGTTTGATTGTCAATACTGCATAATGCCTTGAATAACTCCCATCCGATAGAACGAAAATCATTAAAGTAAGCCGCCAATGGGCGAGGAGCATGAATTACAGCCCCGGCGTGAACGTGTTAAACAATGTGCACGTTGCAATCCATGACTTTTCTCTGAAGATATCATTTTTCTTTATTTATTTTTTAGTAGTGGAGAGCGGGGTTGGTTGGCATAGGGGATAGGTTGTTCATCGGCTTATAGTTTCTGTCACACCTGTTGTGAAGGCCCCACCATTGTACCATGTCACCCACTCGACCTTGGGAGTCTTGTCCTGAGTTTTCAATCCGATGCTGGCAGTTTAGATAAGAGTGTGCTTTATTGATTGATTTTACAACATGTAAGTAAATTTTCATATTTTCAGTAAAGTTGGTTTAAAGGCATGGAAAAACATTTGACTCCGATTCTGTTCACATAGCCCCAAACTCCTTTGAAAAACCTAACCTTTCGACAGTTTCTTGTTTGATTGTTCTCCCCTGTCCTGGCAGGCATGTTTCATATGATCTCTCCTGTGGGGTTAGTTGGCTCTCTTCAACTTCTTTTTTTGGCGCAGTAGCAATTCACAAAAGCGAGGTAAACATAATCAAAGGTGAAACTACCAATTGTCTTTAGTTCCAGCGAGGAAGATGAGAGCAATTTTTCTTATGCAAAAAGTGACGACAGTCTAAACTTCTATTGTGATTCTGTTTTCCCTTAAAAGCTGTTAAAAACCGATTCAAAATTATTATACCATTATAGTGCAGCTTTTAATAACAATAATATGTGTCAGGCAGTACTTAAATGAGATGGCTAAACAACCACACCTTCTAGGCCAACCTGCCCCACCTTGGGGGTTAATTGGCATACTCTGGATTGACGAATTCTTCAATTTTCTATCTTAGTATTAAATATTATGTGGTGGAAAAAATACTTGAAGTACTCTAATACTTGGAGTTTACAGTGGTATCATCCGCATTGGGATTATATTAACAGGAACGACTCAACAATCAAAAAAGTGAAAACTGTTGCCAACCAACCCCGCTCTCCCCTACTAAAGTATCTACGAAAAAAATTCTTGGCACAGTATTCTTCTTCTTCCTTGGCTCTACAACCCGCGAGGGATCAAGCCCGTCTGAACTAAGGTCCGCCACTCATTCCCGTTTTGTGCAGCCGATCTCCACTTCCAGATCACCAGAAGGAAGCGTGTATCCTTAAAGTCACCCCGTCCACCCAGCGAAGCCTGGGTCGCCCATGTCTTCTGATTGAGTGGATTTCCCTTTTAGGAGTCTCATTGGTACTATGTTAGCCCTCATTCTGGCTACATGACCAGCATACCTGAGCCGACCAACCCTGATGAATCGGACCACTTCGCAGTCAAGATAAATTTCTGTTATCTCGGCATTTGCCTTGATCCGCCAGGTTTGCTCATTAGCATCGCTCCGAAAATCGTTCTCCGAAAATTTTTCTGAGGAACTTCCTTTGAAATCGGAGGAGTTGATTTTCTTGGGCTTTGGATTGTGTCCAACTTTCTGATCCATATGTCAGTGTTGACCTGATCAGAGTTTGATACAGGCGCAATTTGGTTTTGGGAGATAATAATGCTCCGATTTCGTTATCTGAGTTATTAAGAAACCAAGATAGATATTTTCCTTGACACTCTCAAATGTACACCCATCCACTTGTAGATGGGAAGGAAGTATTCCTTGTGGGTTCATAACTATGTATTTAGTTTTATTAGTAGCTAATTGTAAAAACCTAGTTGCTTGCAACATTAGTTTTTGCTATTTTGTTTCAAATAAGAGGCCTCATTCTCCGAAATCTCGAGCCTTTAAGGATTTTTTTTTTTAATTACCATAAATAAACCATTGAATAATAATCTGACTTATCTTCATTATTTTATTTTTTTTTTTTAAATCTAACAAGCTTAGCGGTTTTAGATGGTTAAAATTTTTCTAAGCCATGCAATTGAATATTAATCAAAATTTTATCCTTCTTTTGCAATTGGTAAATTTGTTCTATTTATTCGTGTTACTAAAAAGTTGCATTTTGAGCATGCTCATTCAAATTAATCTTACTCTAAATTACAATAAAAATAATACTATGTCACTTAATACTATTTAGTCAAAATGATGTAAAGAAAGAATTTAAAAACAAAAATATATTTTATACAGCGAAAATATTGTGTACAGTAGGCTTGGGAAAGCTGTGTTATATTAAACCAGTTTCTAATGTCAGTTGAATAATTAGCCCACTGAATTTTAAATACAATATGAAATAAATCGAGTGCTTTCAATAGATATATTCTTACAAGCTTGGATTGCTAAACTTATATATTTTTTATTTGATTGTATTATAATATGATTAATTGTATAAATCTTCAAAAATAAAGTTATATTTAAAAAATAATAGTGCTTTGTTATAGTAAAGAATTTTTTTTCTTATTTAAATTTTTAGGCAATAAAGTTTTTTTAAAATGTTAGGCCTCGCTGTAAGTGGGCGCCCCCTCACCCCCTTAGGGATGCTACTATATCAACTGATTAATTAGACAATGTAATGAACTATATATAGAGGTGCAAGTGCAAACGGTCCATTGTTTTCTTTAATATTAGGATGATTGATAACTTTTTCTTTATTTGGACAGCCTATGTCTCAATCCAAACATGTGGATCTTCATCAGGGCTAAAATGAAAACTAAAATATAAGTAGTATATAAAGTATTAATAATTACAGAGAAAATTAGAAACACCTGCAAAAAAAAGAGGGAATACATAAAAGGAATATATGCTAAAAGATAAGATTAACTACAGATAGTAAGAATAAGAAGTAACAAATAATAGAACAAACAACATCTAACTGATGTTATGTGTACATGACATGGACATTATTTTCACTAACCTATATATGAAATATATAGTAAGAGAAAGTATTGTGATCGTGAAAAATTTCGACTTCCGGTTTTCAAGGGAAATACACGTTTTGGGGTCCCTGAGTCCAAATAACCAAGTCCTGCAAAATGGTCTGTGCGTGTGTGTGCGAGTATGTGAGTGTGTGTGTGTGAACTCACTAGCTCAAAAACTATAAACTATACGAACCTGAAATTCAGTATATCATATATGTATGTGTAGAAAAAATTTCATCAAAATTTGTCAAACGGAGGGGGTACTTTATTTCAAAACTTTTTATGTTTTTTTTTTATTTTCTCAAAAACGGCTCGACGATTTTGATAAAACTGGGCATTTGATGAATGTATATGCCTGTGATATGACAGCAAAAATTTTATCAAAATTGATCGAACGGAGGGGGCTCTTTGTTGTGTGTGTGAATAGACTACCTCAAAAACTATAAACACGCGATGGGACAGCAAATATTTCATCGAAATTGGTCAAACGGAGGGGGTACTTTACTTCATAACTTTTTATGTTTTTTTTTTTTATTTTCTCAAAAACGGCTCGACGATTTTGATAAAACTGGGCATTTGATGAATGTATATGCCTGTGATGTGACAGCAAAAATTTTATCAAAATTGATCGAACGGAGGGGGCTCTTTGTTGTGTGTGTGAATAGACTACCTCAAAAACTATAAACAAGCGATGGGACAGCAAATATTTCATCGAAATTGGTCAAACGGAGGGGGTACTTTACTTCATAACTTTTTATGTTTTTTTTTTTATTTTCTCAAAAACGGCTCGACGATTTTGATAAAACTGGGCATTTGATGAATGTATATGCCTATGATGTGACAGCAAAAATTTTATCAAAATTGATCGAACGGAGGGGGCTCTTTGTTGTGTGTGTGAATAGACTACCTCAAAAACTATAAACAAGCGATGGGACAGCAAATATTTCATCGAAATTGGTCAAACGGAGGGGGTACTTTATTTCATAACTTTTTACTTTTTTTACGATTTTCTCAAAAATAGATTTAGCAATTTTGATTAAACTTGCTAACTCGTCATGTTTAATGACAATTAAGTTTTCTTTAAAATCAGGTAAGTTCTATCATTATTAAAATGTTCTGAGGGGCTTTAATGGGGAAGGGGCCTTTTTTTGTTTTCCTGTTTTCCTTCCTGTCTCTCGTTTCGCCTGAAAATAAGAAATGACTAAATATGAAATATGAAAAAAAATCAAGTAAACATATACTGGAGAAAAATATTCCATCAACTCATAAAACACGTTGAGCCCACACATGCGCAGTACGCCTTTAATGACAGACCATTGTTCATAGTTGCAGATGTTCAGTTCATTTAATGGAAATTATTTGTTTCATGGTAACTATTTGAAGTTTTCAACAAATACATAGAGAATTATAAAATCAGACGACTTGGAGTATTATGCTTGCATCGCCGAATCATTACAAGTAAAAACTTTTATTTAATAATTAAAGAAATTAGTGTTTGTTATAGAGGGAATGAAAACAAAAATAAGAAATGAATGTGGAAAAATGTTTAACTGAGTGAGAAGTGGCATTAACACAACGCATTAATTTCTAATCTGAGTTGGTAAGTGAAAGTTGTGTGTTGCGCGCACGCACCAGATTTTGAAATCAAATAATTATATAGAAGACATTATATTTTTACTATCTTTAACATAATCATTGCATTTAATAATTTTGTTTCCTTTATTTGTTACTTCTTATTCTTACTATCTGTAATTAATCCTATCTTCCAACATATATATTTCCATTATTTTGTAGAGGTGTTTCTAATTTTCCCTACAATTATAGATAATTTACAATTTGCTCACTTATTAGCTTTCGACCAGCCATGACGAAGATCCACATGTTTGGATCGAAACGTAGGTTTCTCGAATAAAGAAAAAGTTTTGGCTGAAATTCCTGATTATCATAAAACATCCTGAACTAAATATAATATATGCATGTTGGTGATGAGTATCAGCCTATCTTACCTTGCAGATACCGTCGGCGGCAGGCCTGGTGAAGTTCTCTTTGTGCCTCGGTGTGTGATCACACTGGTCAAAGGTAGGGTCCTGCGATTTCTGTTGCATGGCCTCCTTCATATCTTAGTTAGCTGTAGCAAAAATATTGTTTGATTGTTATTCTTGAAATAGTTATAAACAAAATTAATCAATTGAAGAGGTGAGATGCAAAACTCGTTCGTTCCACCTGAACACATTTTTCAGGAAACTCAAAAAACTTACCACGTCTTGTAGAGTGGACAGATAAAGATGATTTTTTTTTTTTTTTTTTTGCCTTCGAAAGGTGCAGCTACCCTATGTAAGTGAGCTTGGAATAAAAAAATTTACTGATTTATGGGTAACAAAAAAAAGTAACAAAATATGAAATGAGAAAGTTTTGCAACAAAATGTTTAAAGGATAGACTTTTGCTGCTCACCACATTGGTACGAACAAGTTTTAATTCACACAGCGTAATCTTATTACTAAGTAATATTTATTTAGGTTCACATCCATTTTATAAATGAGTTCGGTACCATTTTACAAAATAATACACCCACTGACTTTAAACATTTTTTTTTTCTTTTTTTTACGAATTTTTCAAAAATACCAGGATACCGATATAAAACATCTGACTACGAAAAAGTTACAAAAGACTGGATCCTAAGGCTATCGTCTTCTTCAACAATAGCAACCTCACCATCCTATTGTTAGTTGTTTCCCTCATCTGTGGCTGATATATTGAGAACTCGTGTGTAATAATTTAATGGATCATTGGCCTTCCACTCGTCACCAAAATGATTTTTCAGCAGATTATCAACGTCTTTCAGCTTGTTGGAGCCATCGAAAAATCAATTATTAATATAGCTAGGTAAGAAGAATCGAGTATAAACTGAAATAAAACACGCGAGTTTAAGGAGCTTTCGATATTTTGTTCAGAAAGAGTAACAGAAACTGCTCAAGTGAACGAATGGGATGGGTGCAAAGTGAGACGTCTTCCGCAAAGTGCAAGTGCAAAGTGAGAAGGAATTATTGGAATGCAAGAGTTTTGCACCAAAACGAGTAACGAACCAGTTTTGAAACACAATGTGCTATGGAACAAAAGAGTTCTGCAACAAACCGCTATTTTGTATAGCAAAAATACATAAGAAATAATAAGTTTTGCTTCAATCTGATAAGATATGTTGAAAGAGCGTTAAAATATCTTTCAGAATCCACTGCCATCTCAATTTTTCAAAAAAATGGAACGAATGAGTTTTTCAACTCACCTCCTCAATTATATTGTTATTTTAATTCGGATTTTATAATTTACATTTTTCTCACTTATCTTTTCTTTTTTCTGTTGTGTAGTAAAATTGTGAGCATTGTGCTCTAAAACTCTGTCTCAGAAATTGTTTTAACAGCTGAGAACCAATCCTGGTTTCGGAAGACTTCCAAAGGACACTCAGTTCCTATAAAGGGGACTCTCATAAATAATTTATCAGTGAGAAAAATCTAGCTCTTGCGTGCAAAAATATTTAATTTAAAATAGCAATAAATGTCTAAAAATATTGACCGATGAAGGCTGTGGGTATTAGAGGGTCACCTCCTTAAGCATTCGCGACTCTAGCAATGTCAGTTCAGTTTATTGTGTTTATTTTACAGTGGCCTCACGGAATCAAACTCGACTCATTTTGAATAGGTTGTTTACACCTCAAAATAATCTCCTGTCTCCAGGACATGGCCAGGTGTGGGTAAAAGAAAAAAATTAGTTATTAATGCTTTAAAAAAAAAAAAAAGAATTTGTCTACAATAAACTAAATTCAATTTTTAGAAATGTCTCCTCTCCCTCTTTTTTTTAAATTAGGAATACTGTTTCCTCCATAGATTAAATTTTGTTTTTAAGTGAATCCTCCTAAAAGACTTTACTGATATATTTATCCTCTAGGTGAACTCCAATCATATTATATTTTACTTCTATATTTAATTTTTACTAGAAAATATTATTAGAATCCAATTTTAATTTATTTTTATATTTATACATACAGCATACAAAATATTAAAACTCATATTCAATGGTAAAAAATGAATAAAATTTTTGAATTCATCTCATATATCATCGCTAAGGCATGAATTTTCAAATTACATTAGATAAGCTTTTATAGTATTCAGCATTCTACAAGTTTTTACTTTTATTTTTATTTATTTTTTCTATAATTTTATTATTTATAAGCTTTTAGTATAACCTTTTGTTTGATTTGGGTAGATTTGTTTCCATCAATGTAATTCAATCACCATTTTATTTTCAATTTTTTACTTATTTCTTTTGATTTCAACTTTAAATATTTGATTATGGATAGCTGAAACCATTAGAAGATTTCTTGTTAAGATTTGTTTATAAAAACTACAGATTCAGATTTAGATTCAGTCGAACCCCTATAAATGAATTTAAAATAAATTACTGACTAAAATAGCATATAATGAACCAAAAAGTTTGATGCATGCTCATACATTAATAAAACAATAGTCTGTAGGTCTGTAATATTAGTCTTTTTGAATTTTGAAATTAAAACTTATAAACAATCTCAAAAAAAAAAAAATGTGATCTGCTTATCAATGAACACATTATCATTTTTATTCATACATATAAAAGGTCGTTGCTATAATTTGGCCCAAAAGAAGTAAAGACTTGTACTACCTATTCCACTAGAGAAGTATATTTTTCCACTACCAATGATCTGCATTTGGCATTGAACAAGTTTCAATGATACTGGAGCAATGAATATGAAGTTCTCTACCAAAATGTCCCATAGATTTGTAGACTTTTAATATACTTAATGTTTTAGGAATAACCTTCTTTATTAAGATAGATTTTCATATTGGTTATATATATATTTCAAATCATTATAAAAAATCTTTAATCATCATGTGTTTTTTTTTAAGTATTATTAAAATAAATTAATCTGTGGGAGATGAATAGCTCTGTTAGGCCCTTTGCTTCTGTTCTGTTGAACCTGGGTTTAGGAAACCTTCTTGAGGCAAACCCAGCCTCAATAAAGGGGAAACCTAAATTTGAGCTATATCCAGTCAAATCAACACCTTGCCCAATCTAAGATAAAGTAATTATAAATCTCTGAACTCAAGAATATTCGTCCATGTGGAACTTATAGAGGTAGAGGTTAAAAAATAAAAATAAATATCTATGAATGACAGAAGTATTTTGAAAAATAAGAACAAAAATATTTTTTAATATTTCCAACCCCCCCCCTAACATAATCACAATACACATTATACTGACAATTGTTAATCTGTCTAAATTTGATGGATTTATTAGCAAAAAAGGCAAAATGGCGGATAGAATTGTGATCTGGTCACTCCAACATATTTTTTATGTTAATGGTACAGCTCAGCTAGTGCTGTTCTTGTCTAACAGGTAGCAGCATGCTTGCAAAATAAAATACCACATATCTCACTAAAAAATTGTTTCACAATATTTTATATATTTAGATATATATTTTATATTTATTTATATATGGAGTAATAACCTCTATCTTGTTTAGTGATGCCCCAACCCCCATTTTACAAATTACACAACATTTCATGCAATTTAAAAATAAATTTAAAGTCTTCATTAGACTTAAAAGAATTCATGTGGGGTGGTTTGGTTTAGTTATGAATCATTTTTGATGTTTTCTATGATTTTGAATACAATAAAACCACTCCCATAACGATAACACAACGATATCATCAATAGATAAAAATTTATAAGATTAAAAAATATGTTTGATATTGCGGATATATGATGTTGCCGCTAACAAAATGATTATTTAAGTATATATAGCATTAGAAATAAGCGGAAATTGAATTTTAATTTTAAATAGGGGCCAAGTATGTAGATGCATTTGTATGTAAGTATATTTTAAAAATCTATAACGAATCTTGTGTGTATATTTCAGTAAAATTTTATATTTTAGTATTTTTGTCATACTACTAAAAGTGTTTTCTTCGAAAATTTAGATATTGGAGTTAGTCATTGTGTCAACTGAAAGTCTCAAATAATAATCAAACCAAATTTTTGTTCATAAATACACTTTGCGCTGTTTTTTTTATTCAGTATCAATTTTTTTATATTGATTAAATATAATGTTTTTATCAATTAGCCTTCTTATATGAAACTTAATTTGTTTGGTAATCCAGTTGGTTTTGTTTATTTTTACTTTTAATTATTGGAGAGATATAAAATCAATAAGAAAACTAATTATTTAAATGTAATCCAGTGTAATTTAAAGAGAACATGTGAAAGGAAAACTAAAATCAAACATGAATGAACTATAATATGGTGCTATCTGGTTGTCAGGCGCTCAAACTAAAGTTATCATTCATTAATCCAGCTGTCATTTACAGTTGGCTAGTTAAAGATCGGTAGAAGAAGAAAATTCGAGCTCTTATATCATTAATATCATATCCTTGGGATTGAAACAGAAATTTTGGTACTTTTCTGTTATAGTCACGCCCAAAGAAAATGTTTTTAATTTAGTTAGTACATTGCTTTTAGGAGAAGCAGGGTTATCGCCAGTGTTGCTAGGGAGGTAACTAAGATTTAATTTCACAACTGTTCGTTTACTGGCAACACTGTCAGGAGAAAATTCCGTGCCAAATAATTTGTTTTGACTAGATAATTAATCACGTTAAATATGGTTAAGTATCAGTATAATTTAAAAAATATTTTTAGGAATATTTTGGATGAGGAAACTGCGGTCAGATTTTTTCAAAAGCATAATATTATTCCTGAAATGAGAATATGTAAAAATAACCATGAGATGAAGTAAATGTTAACTTCATGTGAAATTAAATGGAGGTGTCATATAAAAACGTGCAGACAAGAGATTGATTTTATTTAGAAAACATGTGTTTTATTTAGAAAACATGTGTTTTATTTATTTAAAGCAATGTACTAACTAAATTAAAAACATTTTCTCTGGGCGTGACTATAACAGAAAAGTACCGAAATTTTCTTCAAGGATATGGGAAATAGGGCTACAAAATGATATAACTTTCCAGATCGTACCTGGACTCATTTTGAGTTTTTACACATTGTACGATTTGCTTTATAATAAATATTGATTATGCTTCAAATTATAAATATCAAGTAGATGTACATAAAAAATAAAATAAAAATTTACAGCTAAATGTTTATGTTAATTAAATCAAGTCAATTATGTTACCTGATTTTTTTTTATTCAACTCAATTCTAAAGTTTTTCTATTATTTTCATTAATCGATACACTCAGTAATAAATTTCTAACTTTTAGATGTATTGAACAGTTGTCATTAATGTAAAAAGTGTTGTAGTGATAGGTATTATTTGTATTTTTTGATGTATAATTCTGTTATCAAACTATTTTAAATTGTAAATTTTTATTTGTTTAAGGATCAGGAAGAACAAGAAGTAGCACTGTGGGGGCTTTTGGGAACCTCAATCATAACAGGAACCAATTAGCCGTAAACAGGGTAATTATTATAGTCAATATTATATTATCAGATCACATTATACAGGACAAGTCAAATATAAACCGGACTTTTTCCATTATTAATTATTTGTTTAAAATTAAATTTCAAAAATATTTTATAATTTCTCTATTTAGCCACCTTCCATGTTTACACATTTTTCCCATCGGGTGAGGAGCTTCTGGACCCCGTCTTGTAAAGAGTTTGAGGACATGTCTGGAACCAATTGCGCAACTACTCCTCTACTCTGCCATTGCTTTCAAAATGATGTTCGCTAAGTGCTTCCTTCAAAGGCCCAAAGAGATGGAAGTCACAGGGGATGTAGGGAGGGTGCTCAATCGGTTCAATTTTTCTCGAGTCAGTGAGGCAAGGTGAGCCCCAGCATTGTCGTGCAACAAAATGGCATCTCTGACCGACTGGTTGCGTCTTTTGTCCCTATAGGCTGCTTTAGCGCTATCTAGCAGCATTTAGGCATGGATCACCTTCAATGAGATCATGAATGACGCGAATGTTCTCGTCTGTCAATCACACTTGTCCGTGGATGCCTATTGTGGCTCTCATTTTCTATGGCTTCTCGCCCTTCTTTAAATTTCTTGGCCCAGTCAAAGGCTTGAGTGCGTGAGTGTTGCATCCCCAAACTGAGCATTAAGTCTAGAGAGAATTTCACTGGGCCTAACGCCTTTTTTTGTCGAAAACTTATTGATGACACTTTGCGCTAGTGCAGGTGTGACCTCTTACTCAAGGATGGCTGCACAGACAGAACCGAGGCCGGACCGGGGAAGCGACCGGTCCCCCTTCCATCGCCCCTCTCCCTTCTCACCTACCCACTTTTACCCATCCGCTCCTCTCAATATTTTAGCATTAAAAATGAAAGTCCGGTTTATATTTGACTCACCTACATATTATATCATATGTTGGCAAGAAGATCGTTACAAAAAACTATTTTTCTTTTTTCTTTTTTATAATCATATGTGAAGTTTCAACTTCATTCTGACTTTTATAGTACCTACAAACAGCGACTAGGGAAAATAGTCTCTGATCACAAATAGTTTACCACTGGGGCAATGGTAACCCAAAAGTAGCCCTCTATCGGTGTTAGCACAATCAATCCCCACCTTAAAAAATATGGTTTGTGCGCGCAACACACAACTTTCATTTACCAACTTATTTAGATTAGAAATTGACGTGTTTTGTTAATTGCCACTTCACAAAGTCACAAATCTTTCCACATTCATTTCTTATTTTTCCTTTTATGAGTAATTTAAAACACACGTGAAAATGATACAAAATTTATTAAGTAAAGTACCCCCTCCATTTGATCAATGTTGATGAAATGTTTACAGTCATATCTCGGGCATATTAATACATCAAATACTCAGTTTGATCAAAATCGTGAAAACCGTTTTTGAGTAAATAAAAAAAACACGTGAAAATGAGACAACTTTTATTCAGTAAAGTGCCCCCCTCCAATTGATCAATTTTGTGAAATTTTTACTGGCACATCGCGGGCACATACATATACTAAATACCAAGTTTGATCGAAATCATTAAAGCCGTTTTTGGTAAATGAAAAAAAACACATAAAAGTGGGACACAATTTATTAAGTAAAGTACCCCCTCCGGTTGATCAATTTTGATGAAATTTTAACAGTCGTATCTCGGGCATATAAATAGATCAAATACTCAGTTTAATCAAAATCGTTAGAGCCGTTTTTAGGAAAATCGAAAAATACTTAAAAATTTATTAAATAAAGTACCCCCTCCCTTTGAGCAATTTTGATGAAATGTTTGCTGTCACATCGCGGGCATATACATACACTAAATACCCAATTTCAGGTTCGCACGGTTTATAGTTTTTGAGCTAGTCTGTTCACACACACACATACCATTTCGCGGGACTTCGTCATTTCGACTCAGGGGACCCCAAAACGTGTATTTTCGTTGAAAACCGGAATTCGAAATTTTTCACGATCGCAATACTTCCACTTACTATATATTTCATATATAGGTAAGTGAAAGTGAAAATATGGTTAATTGTGTCCTACGCAAACAGAACTATTAATACTGTTGTGATTATATTCTGAGATTGTAGATTTCGTCATTCTGATTCCAATGGTATGCATAACTCAACATTGATATACACTCGTGGTCATAGAAATTGCATCACCTATGATTATTATCTTTTCAATCCTATATGAGTATACAAGTAAGGGATTTCATTTTTACTTTCACTTACCTATATATGAAATATATAGTAAGTGGAAGTATTGCGATCGTGAAAAATTTCGACTTCCGGTTTTCAACGGAAATACACGTTTTGGGGTCCCCTGAGTCGAAATGACGAAGTCCCGCGAAATGGTATGTGTGTGTGTGAACAGACTAGCTCAAAAACTATAAACCGTGCGAACCTGAAATTGGGTATTTAGTGTATGTATATGCCCGCAATCTGACAGCAAAAATTTCATCAAAATCGCTCAAAGGGAGGGGGTACTTTATTTAATAACTTTTTAAGTTTTTTTCGATTTTCTCAAAAACAGCTCCAACGATTTTGATTAAACTGAGTATTTGATCTATTTATATGCCCGAGACATGACTGTTAAAATTTCATCAAAATTGATCAACCGGAGGGGGGACTTTACTTAATAAATTTTGTATCATTTTCACGTGTTTTTTTTATTTACTCAAAAAGGGTTTTAACGATTTTGATCAAACTGGGTATTTGATGTATCTATATGCCAATGATTTGATAGCCAACATTTCATCAAAATTGATCAACCGGAGGGGGAACTTTACTAAATAAATTTTGTATCATTTTCACGTGTTTTTTTTATTTACTCAAAAACGGTTTTAACGATTTTGATCAAACTGGGTATTTGATGTATCTATATGCCAAAGATGTGATAGCCAACATTTCATCAAAGTTGGTCAAACGGAGCGGGTACTTTATTTCATAATGTTTTTCCAATTTTTACCGTTTTTTCGATGATCTCAAAAACGGATTCAACGATTTTTATAAAATTCGTCATGTTTAATGAAAATTAGGTGTTCTTTAATATCAGGTAAGCTTTATTATTACTAAAATGTTCTGAGGGGGCTTAAAACAAAACCGTTGGTAAGTGAAAGTTGTGTGTTGCGAGCACGCACCAGATTTTTTTACCTACTAGCATTAGAGATAGATGTAATCAGTGACTTATAGTTTAGTTGGTTCCAGCGTGGCTAATATTAAACACGTTATTTCCTATTATTATGTCCGATAGAAGGAGTTTCAAACAAATTTCCAAGGAGGAAAAAGTTAAAATAGTTGCATTTTCTGAAGCTGGACTTTCTTCGCGGGAGATAACAAAGAGAGTGAGGTGCAACCGGTCCACTGTGGTGTGAATAATAAAAAAAAAATCCTTCTCAGGGATCTACCGAGCGAAAGAAAGGGACCGGAAGGAAAAGGAAGACAGGTGAGCGTTTGGATCGCATGATGATGAGATTATCATTAGAAAATCGCTTCAAAACTGCAAAGGAAATATCTAGAGATCTAGTATATAGAAATTTAGCAGAATTAAGTCGAGAAACAGGCTATTATCTGGCCATGGCAGCGTGGAGATTTCCGCTTTCTGTTAAAAACTGCTCTACCTATCCAAAAAAAACAACGATAAAGGTAATAAAAAAATATGCATCTTACAGCTAAGACATTTTTTTAAATAAATAAATACAATAATTAACTTACCGATTTGGCTCTATGGCACGGAGCACAATCATCTTGAAAAATGAAGTCTCCGCAGTGTGTAAGGTAGAAATTCACAATATTCAGGAATTTAAAATATTTTTTTGCATTAACCGTCCCATCTATAAAGTTTATATGGCCAATTCCAAAGTAAGAAAAACATCCCCAGACCTTTACACTTGCGGGATGTTTCACTGTTTCTAGCATACAAGATTCGTCAAATCTTTCATTTCAACGACGTCTTACGTATGGATCACTGTCAGAACTGAAGATGTTGAAATTATTTTCATCCAAAAACATCACTTTCCCCCAATCATTAGTCGTCCAGTTTTAAAATTCCGCGCCCAATTTAGGCGAGATTGTTTCATTTTTTTGTTAAAAAATGACTTATTGGCTGGTTTTCTTCTTCTGGTTTTTCTCTTTATCTTCTGCCTACTGTTTCTCGACTTATTCTGCTAAATTGCTATCTGCTAGATCTCTAGATATTTCCTTTGCAGTTTTAAAGGGATTTTCTAATAATAATCTCATCATCATGCGATCTAAACGCTCACCTGTCTTCCTTTTCCTTCCAGTCCCTTTCTTTCGCTCAGTAGATCCCTGAGAAGGATTTTTTTATTATTATTCTCACCACAGTGAACCGGTTGCACCTCACTCTCTTTTTTATCTCCCGCGAAGAAAGTCCAGCTTTAGAAAATGCAACTATTTTAACTTTATCCTCCTTGGAAATTTGTTTGAAACTCCTTCTATCAGACATAATAATAGGAAATAACGTGTTTAAAATTAGCCATGCTGGAACCAACAACACTATAAGTCACTGATTACATCCATCTCTAATGCTAGTATGATAGTAGTAGTACAAATGAAATCCCTTACTTGTATACTCATATAGGATTGAAAAGATAATAATCATAGGTGATGCAATTTCTATGACCACGACTGTATTTTGAGTTGTAACCATCTTTTTGCCAATGTGCGATATTATGATCAATTTAAAAAAAAAATACATCCATTTATTTTTATATTTGTAAATGGTTCAGATTTCACCATACTCTATATAACTATGTATAAGTAAAAACTATTACATTTATAATTATAATAACTATATCATGTATATATTTAGTAATGCATTTTTTTTTTTAAGAATAAAACTCTACTGTTATTATTACTAAAGATAAAATAGAATGCATGCAAAAAAAGAATACTATATATAAAATTGAATGTGGGGAATGTATTTATATTGGAGAAACATATAAAAATTATATACAAGAATAAAAAAACACACAGCAAATCGTAATAATATTAAAAAACATTAACGTCACAGCCCTAGCCCAACACAGTATTTTAAAAAAACATAAATTTAATTTCGAAGATGTAAAACTTTTAGCAATAGAAAAAAATACAAAAAACAGAAAATTAATAGAAACTATACACCTAACAGTTAATTATAAAACTGATTCCATAAAAGTAAGCAGCCATTATGCAGATATTATAAAAAATTTAAATATCAAAAAGTGAATAAGATATAAAATAAAAAAATAAACTACAATAACAATTGGTTGGATAAGGAACATTGATGTAAATAGGACAAAGTTCAGTCAGTAATAGATAGTGTGACAAGAAAAATTTAAGTAAATGTATGTGGCAGAAAAAAGTAAAATTGTGACATGTGAACAATATTTTTTAATTAAATTGACCAATTACAATGTAATGGAATAAAGCAGTGATATAGAAATAGATGATGGACCAAGCCACCAGAATATTTAGGTACTATTCAAGATATATGTTAAATTGATCAAATATGTAATTTTATTTAAAATGATTGACTTTTTGAATAGACACATTTTGTAATAGGTAAAGAATACTAGATCTTACAGAAGAAATTTGCCCTGAAGAGGGAGGAATAGTCCGAAACATTGGCAATTGATGTAATTTTTAAATAAAAGTTTTGGGAAGAAGATATTCACCATTCTATCATTTACATAATTTAGATCTTCCTGTACATATAGTTTATTTATGATTATATAGTGAATTTAATTTAATATTTTACAATGGATATTTAAGGAATGAAAACAAGAAGCAAAATAATGGAGAAATAAACAACTTTTAAATAGCATCATAAAGCTAATATATTAGTTGAAACTTTACTGAAAACAATTCATATTTATATATTTTTGCTTGCAGCATAAATTATGTTAAATCCAAAATCTCATATTTGAGAAAGATGGGATGGAAAATGTAGGGCATTTGTAAAATCATTTTTTTTTTTAGAACTTATCACAGCTAGTGTTTTAATTCATTCATCAAGGTCTCGTCTGCAAAGTTATGTGCAAGCATTTTTTTTTTTTTTTTTTTTTTCGCCTAACAAACTACACTCCAAGCACACACACACAAACATATATAAAACAAGTTTAATCATATTATGTATAGTTAAAGTATATTCAAAAAACATCCTAAGGTTGTTAACTTGCAAAACGTTTTTCCTGCAATTCATTTTATTTTATTTATTTTCATTTTTTTATTTAATTTTTTTTTTTTACAGAGAAATTTGAGACCTGTTTCTGCTGAACAGTTGATGACTAGGGACCGAAACGACAGCGAAGAATTTCACAGCGACCCAGGAGGTGCCCACGGAGTCTACCTAGTAACCTCCTAGGAAAGGCGAAATCGGCCTTTGTCGTTTGATGAAACTCCAGTTTGACAAACAATTCAAATCGTTCCACCCATTTCTTCAAACGATAAAAGCCAAACTAGATTTAAAATCCAAGATGCTTTGAATTATATATGAACATATTTTAGAGGTGAGAGATGGTCAACTGTTCTTCAATTACGATAGGTTAAATGATGGTCAGGATTTTCAGTTTACAATGATTTTATTATGGTAAGCCAACGTTTCGATCCAACTTGTGGATCTTCATCAGGGCTAAAAGAAAACAAATATTTACTTATCAAACCTTTGAAGTCGGCAAACTACCCCCTACCACTACCTCTCACCTTATTTTTACCTTTAGTCTTAGTATCCACCTGGACTCAGTAGGTAAATATCAGATTCTATTTTATCTTGTTAACCAGCCTCTTATTTTAATATTCATGTATACACCATCTTTTATATTACTATCAGTTCTGTAATGTATCCATTTATTGTCACCCTCTAGTATAGATACTCATATATTTGTTTTCTTTTAGCCCTGATGAAGATCCACAAGTTGGATCGAAACGTTGGCTTACCATAATAAAATCATTGTAAACTGAAAATCCTGACCATCATTTAACCTGAACATATTTTAGTAATTTTATTTTCTACTTACAAAAAACTTTTTTTTTAAATTTTTTATTGTTAACAACGAATTGTTGAATAGGAAAGAAAACAGATTACTGACTGCTGTTATAAAATTTTCATATTAAACAATGTCTAATTATTTTTACTTGGACTAGTATTCTTTTAAAATAAATTAACAGTATCATCAGCGATTATTTTGAACTGAACTGTTTATCGTTTGGAATATCATAGTTATCAGTTAGTCATAGTTTTTTTTTTTTAAGTTTGATCCTCCAGCATATTCAGTGTACGGTTTGGAATGAAATAACTTCAGAAAACAAGCAATTTTTCAATGGATGTTTTTCATATATTTTTGCAGCATCTTTGTTTATTCTATATATATCAATTTACTTTTTGACTTCCCAGGTGGTCTCTTAACTAATAATTATTAGGTAATTATTGTGGAATACAGACTTTCATATCTATCTTTTCAAGTTTCATCTCTTGCCTATTTTCAAATCCTTACCATCTTTCATGATTAAAGCTCGGGATTCCGTGCTGAAAAAATTTGAAAACGAGCAATAAAAACTTCAAAACCTGCAAAAACATGCAATAAAAATGTATTGCTTGAAAATATCGCATTAAATAGCTTGTTCAAGTTAATGTAGCTTGTTGTTGTTGTTTGTTAATGTATTATAAACAAAAATAGCTGATTTGGAAAAAAATAAGTAGCGGAGAGTAAATTGAAACTATTTAATTCTACAAATAATTTTTATAATATTGGTTTTAGGATGCATTTTGGTAAAATCCCTGAATTTTGGATCTTTTGTATAATACTATTGATCTATTTTTGAAAATATTTCCGATAAAAAAAATCGAAACATAAAATATTTACTTAAAATAGTAACAGAAAGGTGTGGAATAAAGAGTAAAATACTCACATGTAAGCTGTAATTATATTGGAAATAGGAAGATCTTAAAAAAGGAAAGATACTGCTCAAATTATGGCCACCCGATTATTTTTAAATCAGTCTGTTAACGCGCACTACCACTGTTACCGTTCTATGGTTAAAAAAATTAAGTACTTACTTTTGCTACAGTGGGTATCAATTTCCTCTCACATCCAAGACTTTTATCACTAGATTTACAAAATACTGCACAACCATCCCTATTGAGTTCAGGATACTTTTCAATCCATCCCGCAATTTCGAAGACACACTTCCTCCAATGTTAGGCATTTTTAGTAACAATATATTCAACAGAAACTAGTTTGATACTGACAGAACAATGAGAATTGAGAAACAAAATGTAAACATCCAGGAACTACTGAACCCTCAGTTCTTAGAAATTGGATGTTTGTGTTTGTTTACATCTCTCAAGTTCGCTTTATTTTTTTTCCTATGATATTCACATTTATTTTCCCACTATTGTTTTGATGCATACTAAAGAAAATTCCAATTAGTAATATTTTTTTCTCTAGGATATCAAATAATGCAATTTCGTGCAGGAAAACTTCAAAACGTGCAATTTCGTGCAGTAAACCCCAAAACGTGCAATTTCGTGCAGTATAAAACTTCATTAAAACATCCCATTAGGCTTAATTCGGATAAGTAACTTGAGTTCGCTTTATTTTGACTACCAATAAAAAGATGCAATTGCACAGGAATCCAAGCTCTAGTCATGAAATACGGACCAACTAGTATCTGTGAGCAGCTCTTTATTGGTCTTTCTTCTCCACCCATTATTATTCTCACAATAAATGTTTTATTTCATGTTTTGTTATTAATGCAATAATAACAGCTAATCGAGTGTGTTTAAAATATGACTAAATAAATAAATGGCAACACCAATCGCTCCCTAAATAAATCCATCCACTAACTCACTCCCTCAACCCAATCCAAAATAGTTCAGCCTTCACATAATCCTTCCGACTTTGTCTCAGCGAGACCTCGAAGTTTCATTTTTATTTTTCAAAGTTAAATTCACTCAATAAGTCTAACTCTAATTCAATCAATCCTTCTGATTATTCAGCCTGACTGCATATTCTGGAGGATAAACTAATCTTTTATTCAAAATTTGTAGAAACCAGAAAAATAATTCTAAAAGGAAAAATACTATTTCGAATCAAACATTAATAAAGTATGATTGTAGTAGGGTAAATCGTACAGTTATTGGCACCCTCAAGACTACATTTCTGTGGTTAAATTAAAAAATAATACTTTTTATAAAGGGATCAAATTGAAACTTCCTATAGCTCCTCATTATCTATCCTCATAAAGACTCAGGAGGTTTTTTTGGGTCAAAAGTTCAATAGTTTTACAATATGGCAATATTTATGGTCAAAAGTGCCAAATCTAGTTATTTGCACCCTGTGGATTTAATTGTGAAATCTTCTCTATGGTTAGTTTGTTAAAGTCTTACTTCATAGATCACTTAGAGGACCCCTTCAAACATTAGACTCTTGTATATCTTGTAATAAAATTAGGACTTGTTTACCTATTTCTTTAAGTTAAAGTTGGGGTGTCAATAACTGTACTGAGTGCCAATAACTGTATGCTTTACCCTATTAGTTTTCTTTTTTATAAATTAAGTTTATTTTAAAAATGTGGGAAAGAAAAATAATCTATGTAAACATTTTTTCTTTTTTTTTTTAGAATGTGTAGCAATCCCACAGCTACTAATATTATTTGAATTAATTATTCAAATGAACTTAAACTAGTATTATTAATAAAACATGAGTTGGAGTTGATTTTCTCTATTAATTGGATAAATATCGTAAAAGAGAAATTGGTGGATCGTTAAATAAAATAATCCTTCATCGGATTAATTAATTAAATTAGTGGTATAAGAATTAAAACTGTACAGATGTAAAATTATCTTTTTTACCTTAAAAAGTTAAACATTTTTACTGAATGTTTCCCAATCCTTTTATAATGTGTGTAGAGCTTTTTGTATCCCATTTAAAAAAAAAAAAAATAATAATATTTTTTGGAAACTGTAAATATTTTTCATTACTTTTATTCCATTTTAACAATTGATAATGTAATTAAATATTATAATGATATCTACATATTATATGTAATGTATCCCTGATGGTGCTTGAACAAACAATGTGATGGAATCGTAAGAAAGGGCTATTGACAATATATATATTATAATGCTATGATATCAACCTCCTCTTTTCCATTACATAAATAATAGATGGTTTATAAGCCATAACTAAATAATTTGGGAGCTGGCGTTCCTGGTTAAGAGTGGCACATTTGCCTTCCAATGTATACTTTATGGGCAGGCTGTCAATTTTAAATTTATAAATAAAAAATCTGGTGCGTGCACACAACACACAACTTTCACTTACCAAGTTACTTAGATTAGAAATTGACGTGTTTTGTTAATTGCCATTCCTCAAAGTCACACATTTTTCCACATTCATTTACTTACTTTTGTTTGTATTTGCTCTTAAAAGTAAACTAAATCTTTTTATTATTAAAAAGAATTTTTACTTGTGATAATTTGGCAATGCAAGCATAATACTCCAAGCCGTCTCATTTTATAGTTCTCTAGTAATTGTTGAAAACTTCATTTAGTTACCATGTAACAAATAATTTCCATTAAATGAACAGTGCTTTAATTATGAACAATGGTCTGTCATTAAAGGCTTACTCCGCAGGCTCAACGTGTCTATACGTCCTCTATATGTTTACTTGATTTTTTTTCTTATTTCATATTTAGACATTTCTTATTAAATCGTTAGAGCCGTAATTGGGAAAACCGAAGGTAGAAATGAGAAAAAAATTATTAATTAAAGTGCCCCCTCTAATTGATTAATTTTGATGTCACACCGCGGGCATATAAGTACATCAAATACCGAGTTTAATCAAAATCGTTTCATTCGTTCTGGAGAAAGTTGAAAAAACGTAAAAATTAGACAAAATCCATTAAATAAAGTATCCCCTCCATTTGACCAATTTTAATGAAATTTTATCTGTCACATCGCAGGCATATACCTACACTAAATACCCAATTTCAGATTCGCATGGCTTATAGTTTTTGAGCTAGTCTGTTCACAGACCATTTCGCGGGACTTGGTTATTTGGACTCAGGGGACCCCAAAAATGTGTACTTCTGTTGAAAACCGGAAGTCGAAATTTTTCACGATCGCAATACTTCCCCTTACTATATATTTCATATATAGGTAAGTGAAAGTAAAAAAAAATCTAAGCTTTGAAACCTAAATATAAATATTGGAATTTTTCTTTGTAAAAGAATTAATTCAATTATTTCCTATTTTTTTTAGAAGATTTTGTTCAAATACCGCTTTGTTCAAAATAATATAAGATCTTCTCTCATGGAAATGAATCCGGGTCTCCCACGTGACGTTCGTGGTATGATAACCACTGCGCCACTGAGCTAGGCTCCAAGCAGAGCCAAACCTTCCTCTTCACTGATACCTCTCCCCCGATCTCGCAGTTACGGGAGGTGGGAAATTTTTGGTATCTCTGGTAACCTATATATATATATATATAGTTGTATGCAGCCTGCCAACAATTTTATCATCCCTACTTGTAGCTTTCAATTCTGACAAGAAACTCACCTCTAGATTAAATAAGATTCTCATCTTACTGAGAACTTTTGAAATGCAGTGCCCACAAGTATAAATATAATTTGGAAAAATTTTAACGAAAAACCAATAACCTAACTATAGTAGCCCCCTACAAAAAGATTACCATCACTACAATATTACTCTTAACCTTAAGGTTCTTAGTTGGTCTGATTATTAATTAAATCACAAAAACATCCATAGTATTTAGTAAAATGGTCGTTCATTGTACTAGTATGAATATAAATAGTGTGAATCAGTTGGCAGTATCTAAATTCTGTAGTTGATTAGGTTTCAATATAATTTGCTTTGTTTTTTGTTTAACATCCCTTTATATATATATATATATATATATATATATATATATATATATATATATATATATATATATATATATATATACAATAATGAATATATCATTCCTTAAACTCCAAATAATTAATAAAATTTAACAATAATGTAAATATATATGTTGAATGTATTTGTTGGTTTTATAATTTTGTCATTGTTAAGATTACCCATGCAATTTATTCCAATAAAAATGTCAGGAACAGTTTGTCTGAAAGCTCAAATAGTTTTTTATCACAAATATTTTGTTATTTGACAACTTTTCCTTTGAATAAAAATTAAATTTTAGTTATTTATATGAGTAAATTTTTCATAATTTATACATATAAGGTATATATATTGTTTTTTTGAATAAAGTTTGTAGAATTGCGTTAAGATTACATCATATATTTTTTTAAATGAATAAAACTGATATTTTTATATAAAAAAAATTATTAATTTATGGAAAATCATATTTTGTATTTTTTCTTGTTGCTTTTTTTTGTCTTTAAATATAATGGCTGTGAATGTCTTGGCCTGTGAATAGTATAAGTTTAAGATATATCTGTAAGCCTATTTTTTTAATAATATGTTTAATGTTAATTATATTGCTTAAAATTTAGGTTAGTCGTAAGACCTATTAGTCGGTTTATTTCTGAATTTTCAGATAAAATTAAGTTACTTTTAATATACTTTATATTAATTTTGGTGATAAGATGTTAGTCTGTTCGTTACAATAAAATAATGTAAAAAATTATTGAAACTTAGCCCTGCAAATTATAAAATTATAAGTTGTGTTTTATATTTGTAAAGCTTATTAAAAGTGTTTATACTTTCATTTTATAAATATGGCTTAGGGATCCTACATTTTAAGTAGTTCTTTTTTTTTTTTTCTCATTCGCGTATCATTTTTATCTTAAGTGTTGTTATATTTCAGAAATATTGTAAAAATGTTATTGTACATTAAAAAAAAAATAAATAAATAAGAGCATTCATTATTTTTTTTTATTTCTTTTTGAGTGGCATTTCATCAAAGAATTTCAATGTTTTACAAATCTTCTTCTATAGAATAGAATAGAATAGAAAAATCCTTTATTTACTAAATTGTATAGGTGTTTACAAATTTAACAAGTCCGGAGACCTGCACGAGTAAAAAGGAGTAATTAAATAGTAAAAAGGAGTAATTAAATCGAAATATTAATAAAATTTAAAAAAAATAAATTAAAATCGAACGTAGTCCTCGGCTCCAAGGGTAGAAGCTAATTATCGGTGATGGAAATTGGATGAGGCCAAAAATAGGGGGGTAGGTGCGGGAATAATATTAAAAATCGGTGTAACCGCTCTGACCCACCCCCTAAACCCTAATTTATGGCTTGAGTTATCATACCTCGAAAGCATACAAATCTTCTTCTATAGAATAGAATAGAATAGAAAAATCCTTTATTTACTAAATTGTATAGGTGTTTACAAATTTAACAAGTCCGGAGACCTGCACGAGTAAAAAGGAGTAATTAAATAGTAAAAAGGAGTAATTAAATCGAAATATTAATAAAATTTAAAAAAAATAAATTAAAATCGAACGTCGTCCTCGGCTCCAAGGGTAGAGGCTAAATATCGGCGATGGAAATTGGATGAGGCAAAAAATAGGGGGGTAGGTGCGGGAATAATATTAAAAATCGGTGTAACCGCTCTGACCCACCCCCTAAACCCTAATTTATGGCTTGAGTTATCATACCTCGAAAGCATACAAATCTTCTTCTATAGAATAGAATAGAATAGAAAAATCCTTTATTTACTAAATTGTATAGGTGTTTACAAATTTAACAAGTCCGGAGACCTGCACGAGTAAAAAGGAGTAATTAAATAGTAAAAAGGAGTAATTAAATCGAAATATTAATAAAATTTAAAAAAAATAAATTAAAATCGAACGTCGTCCTCGGCTCCAAGGGTAGAGGCTAAATATCGGCGATGGAAATTGGATGAGGCAAAAAATAGGGGGGTAGGTGCGGGAATAATATTAAAAATCGGTGTAACCGCTCTGACCCACCCCCTAAACCCTAATTTATGGCTTGAGTTATCATACCTCGAAAGCATACAAATTGAACGAGAGCGGAGTGTTAGGCAGTATAAAAATTGCCAATTAGATCGAAAGAGTAAAAAGGACTACTTGAATCTTAATAAAAAAAAAAATAAATAAAAAAAGCCACGGCTCTAAGGGTAGAAGCTAATTATCGGTGATGGAAATTGGATGAGGCAAAAAATAGGGAGGTAGGTGCAGGAATAATATTAAAAATCGGTGTAACCGCTCTTACCCACCCCCTAAACCCTAATTTATGGCTTGAGTTATCATACCAATTATGTTGGTAGTTATCATACCCAATTTCCATCACCGATAATTAGCTTCGACCCTTAGAGCCGTCGATTTTTTTTTTTTTTTTTTTTTATTATTAAGATTCAAGTAGTCCTTCATCCTCTTTCGATCTAATTGGCAATTTTTATACTGCCTAACACTCCGCTCTCGTTCAATTTGTATGCTTTCGAGGTATGATAACCCAAGTCATAAATTAGGGTTAAGGGGGTGGTTAAGAGCGGTTACACCGATTTTTAATATTATTCCCGCACCTACCCCCTATTTTTGGCCTCATCCAATTTCCATCAGCGATAATTAGCTTCTACCCTTAGAGCCGTGGCTTTTTTTATTTTTTTTTTTATTATTAAGATTCAAGTAGTCCTTTTTACTCTTTCGATCTAATTGGCAATTTTTATACTGCCTAACACTCCGCTCTCGTTCAATTTGTATGCTTTCGAGGTATGATAACTCAAGCCATAAATTAGGGTTTAGGGGGGTGGGTCAGAGCGGTTACACCGATTTTTAATATTATTCCCACACCTACCCCCCTATTTTTGGCCTCATCCAATTTCCATCACCGATAATTAGCTTCTACCCTTAGAGCCGTGGCTTTTTTTATTTTTTTTTTTTATTATTAAGATTCAAGTAGTCCTTTTTACTCTTTCGATCTAATTGGCAATTTTTATACTGCCTAACACTCCGCTCTCGTTCAATTTGTATGCTTTCGAGGTATGATAACTCAAGCCATAAATTAGGGTTTAGGGGGTGGGTCAGAGCGGTTACACCGATTTTTAATATTATTCCCGCACCTACCCCCCTATTTTTGGCCTCATCCAAATTTTTTTTTTTTTTATAATTATTAAGATTCAAGTAGTCCTTCATCCTCTTTCGATCTAATTGGCGATTTTTACACTTGTGTCAGGAATTTGCCACTTTTTAGGCAAATTTAAAAATAATAATAAAATCACTTTAATTTTCAAATGAAAAAATAAAATGTATATAATTGAAATGAAAATAAAGAAAACTCACTATAACTTTGTACAAGGAAATATACATATATAATATCTACATAAAAGGTATAAAGAAATAATATTTATGTTATTTATTCGAATTCTGATAACAATAGCCGTCTATATCTTAATGCTTCTTTAACATATAAATAGATTTCCTTTAATTTATTTTCCTTTAACATTGTTATTAATTATTCTTTATTTATTAATATATGACCAAAATATTTTTTTCTAATGTAATTGAAAATTGGACACATTCCGATAAAATGAAATATATCTTCTATTTCACTTTTGTTATAGATAGTGCAAATGTAACTAATATCTTTTGACCATGGTTTATAATTTAAGTCTAAAAGTTCTCCTCTTACTCTAAATATTGTATTTATAAAATCCAAACTATTGAAATCATCAAAAGCTAATTTTACTGGAAACTAATGATTTATACATAGTATGGTGTGTTGATTGTCGAACTGCTGTTAATTGATTATCTATAAACTGTTGTTTTAGGAGGTGTGAAATCTTCTTCAATAAATTAATTTAAAAAACAATTTTGAAGCAAATTTCCATAATACTGATTTAAACTGAATTCCATTCTTATTAAAGTAAATTTTGTAAGTTAACTACATGTAAGTTTTACGTTATGAATAAATCGTAATTCTCTTATTCCTTTGTATTGATAAATTCACAAGTGAAACCTTTTGGTTAGTGATGTAGGATATTCAGTTATCATCGATACTGGAACTAACCCAAGGATATAATAGCTTATTGTATGTTAAAGAGCATGGGTGTCGCCAGCACCAAATTATTGGGGGGGACGTCTCAATATATTTCTAGGTAGGGTAGGTAGAAATTCGAGGGGCTTAAAGTTGAAATAATAACCCCTAAAAACAACTGATGGGGCATTTAAAGTCATCCTACAACGCTGTATTTTAAAGGCATTTATAGTCTCTTAAAACTTGTCAATTTATGCCTCAGTTATACATTAAACTAGGGAATTGTTAAGGCTTAATGTTGAAGGATGTGGGCCAAAATTTCTTGATTGAATTTTATTCAAGTTTTTCTTCTGATTCTGATCCCACTAATTTCATTGTTTTCCATTAACTTCTATAAGCTTCATCAAATTGATGGAAAATAGGATCAAGCTGCTTGGTTTAAAAAAGAAATGTAGAGCAATAAAACAAAACAGTTTGAGCTGAAATAAAAAATATATAATTCATCAAATATATAATACGCCTGACTAGCTGTTAACAATAGAGTGTCCTGAAATTAACTAATATTTTATATTTATATTTTATTGGTTAAACTCTGATAAATTCGTAAAATCGCATTTTTATTTAATTTTTTACGTTGGGGCCTCTCCTGCCAAAATATTGGGGGGGAAAGTCCCCTCCTGTCAAAATATTGGGATATACGTGTCCCCCCGGCGGTGATGCCCGTGTTAAAGAAAGAGCATCATAAACAATATTTATATTGGAAAAACTAATTTTAATTGTTTAAATTTAATTTTAAACATTGTCTTAATTATTGGTTTGACTCTTGCCATAGCTGGGGAAGAAATAATTTTTAAAAAAATATAAAAATAAAATTGAAATCCTACATAACTGAAAAGAAGGGTGATGAAATAAAAAAATTAAATTTCCCATGATGGAACAATTTCTTGATTTTCACTTTTCAAGGACGAACCAAGAGAAGTTGAAATAAATTTTAATTATGCTCTTCAGTAACTCTGTTATCCATAAATATATCTTATAAATTGCTATAGATTTGGTTAAAATAACATAAACAAAATTATCAGAGTGCAAAGAGAGAAAAAAAAATGAGAAATATGATGCAATTCTCAACAAATGTGTGGATGTGCGTAAATGTTAGAAAAACAAAGGAATCACTTTTTTTAATCACTAATAGTGATAAGAATTTTACAAAATGAAAAGCTCAAGTAAAAATAAATTACATAACTTCTTTATAGGCAACTGGCTTTGTTATTTCCTTCATGAAAATAATCACTTTGATTGCTAATCTCATATATATCAATTAAAACAAATAGCAAAGTTAGTTTGAATTTTGCAAATATTGCAAAATACCAGAGCAAAATAAAAATAATATTAATGAAATTTTGCATCAAAATTTTACAAATCTTATAAATTGAAACGTGACAGACAAAATAGCAATACACTATGTTTATGTATAAAAGCTTAGTTTACAATTATAATAAAAATAGCAATAGAGCACTGTATAATTCTGTTTACCACAGCCAATAAAATTCCATATAACTCGAATTTGGAGGATATCAAAAACCTATAAAATGGTAGGATGAAAGGAACATATAAGGAATAGGGGAAAAATGTCATATTAAATTTTTAAAAAAATGAATTTATTTTATAAATAAAGTATACAGATGATTTCTAAACTACGGAAAATTATTGAGTCCTGATGAGACTTTTCAGCAATCATTCGATTGCTGAATAAATTCCATTGATATGTCATATTTTTGCTACTTAAGATGAGAATCGTGATTACCATGGCTGTCCCAGATAGTTATTAGCACTTCTAAATTGCATACCTTTAACAAAGCACCCCTATCTCAGGGTTTTAAGAGTTATGTTATTCAAAAGTGGACAATTAGAATGATCAAAAATCCATTTTAAATTATCACCAATTGTAGAGGAAATCAGAAGATCAGTCGCATTAATATTATCGTGCCAAAAAATAAAAAGGGGTATTTTGGGTGAGTGGTGCAGGATATTGTGTTTCATATGCAGTTAAAGGTGGTTAATATTACTGACCTTGACTGAATAAAATAAAAAAGGTTTTTAAAGTTTGGAATCAGTCGAAGAGCAATCCAAAAACCCCTTAATTATAGTTATATTAAAGATAATTAATTTTGGACTCAAATTCTTAATTTGATTGGCCGTAAAAGCAGTCTCTGTATTGCTCTGGGCTCAGAAGCCCTGATGAAGATCCGGGTGGAGAGATCGAAATGTTGGCTTTCCAAAAAAAAAAAAAATGATCAAACTGAAAATCCTGACTAATAATCAACATATGAGGCGTTTGGTTTCAAAACCGGTTACATCCATTTTTTCCAAAAACATTTCTTTTCTTTTTTTCTTCAAGTTTTTAATGTTAGAAATAATGTGTTAGACGCGTTTTTTTAAAAAGACGTCGGGATCCTTCGAAAATCAATGCTTAAAGATTCCATTTCTTATCAAAAGCGGTTCCATCCAAGCTTCACTTTTCAGAAAACCTTCAATTTTTCGAAATCCCAAACGGTATCCATGTTTCCAAACAGTTAGATGATGTTGATACTCTATTAAGAAAAACATTATGGAGAAGACTGCAGATCAATAGGTACCCTATAATTCTACAAAGTTGTAATAGACAGTACAATGTCGCCACTAGAATTGAAGCAACAGTGTTTAGCAATTTATTTTCTGAATAATGTTTTATTACGAAGGATATAATTCATAGTACTTCGGTAATAAATTTAGTCAAAAATTCATCGAAAGGAATTACGAACATAATTGACTCAACCTTTGGAATTAAGTCAGTAGTCTAATAAGGAGAATAATAATATCCTTCGTAATAATAAATTAACCATATGTGAGTCCCAAACCCTGTTGCTTCTATCCTAGTGGGGCAGTCTTTTTGATATCGATAAATTTTATGGTTGCCCCTTTTTTGCTGGGACTTCTATCCAATAATGTTTAATCTACTTTTCCAACGATCGATTTAAATAAAGGAATATTAACGGTCCCTACCGGAGTCGTGTATAATATCGCCATTGTTTTCAGAAGGATATTCAAGCAATCAAAATTTAAAAATTACTTTCAAATTTACTGTAGGTCATATTACCATCCTCATCGATTCTCCATTAACGATATCGTGTCTAAAACCGGCCAAAATCTCGACTGTTCAGTGACGTATCTACTTAATCTTGGAATGGCCGGATTTATGATATTTGGATATTGATAATAATTATACAATTATTGTATAATAAAAAGGCCTGAGAAAGACAAACGTGGTAGAGCGTAAAACGAAATTACGAATTTTACGAAATTTTTAAACCAACGTTTATTTTACCAACGACCAATTACCAACGAAATTTTCAAACCGACGTACGGTTTTCTACATTTGTTATCTTCTCCAACTAAAAATTGTGAAATAAAAAACATTTTATAAAAAAATATTAAACTGACTTCGAAACCTAGGAACCAGTAAAAATAAATTCACTGAAAAGTATGAAATAATTACCTTCTGATTTTTATGAATACACAGCAAAATTGAAAATGGTATAAAAAGTGGAAAAATGCAATGAGACGAATAATTTTATTTTGATTTGTACAAATACACACTAATTGTTTATAAAGATTATTAAATATAAATATTAAATACTATGTTCAATACAACACAATCTTTTCGGAGACGGCGCAAAATTTAAAATTTTTTACACTAGACATTATGAAAATCTTCTAAATGGATCTTCTCTTCCCATCTATTGATTTCAATGCCTGCTAATGGAATTGTATCAGAAACATGTCATTTCTATTTTGCGCCGCCTCCGAAAAGATTGTGTTGTATTGAACATAGTATTTAATATTTATATTTAATAATCTTTATAAACAATTAGTGTGTATTTGTACAAATCAAAATAAAATTATTAGTCTCATTGCATTTTTCCACTTTTTATACCATTTTCAATTTTGCTGTGTATTCATAAAAATCAGAAGGTAATTATTTTATACTTTTCAGTGAATTTATTTTTACTGGTTCCTAGGTTTCGAAGTCGGTTTAATATTTTTTTATAAAATGTTTTTTATTATAAACTAAATTATAATTAAATTACATTGCAAAACAAAAGGAATTACCAAAGTTAATAACAAGCTACTAAGCCGCCTTATCATGGTTTTTGCCATAAAATATATCAATTATGTATGTATAAAATAAAATATGTGAATTAAGTGAAGTGTACAAACAAATTAAATTTTAATTCAAATAAAAATATTTGAACTCTTATGGTAATGACATGATTGCTTCTAAGAGATTGATTGTATAAGAAAAACATGACAATGCAATGTGAAGTGTACAAACAAATTAAATTTTAATTCAAATAAAAATATTTGAACTCTTATGGTAATGACATGATTGCTTCTTAGAGATTGATTGTATTAGAAAAACATGACAATGCAATGTGAAGTGTGCAAACAAATTAAATTTCAATTCAAATAAAAATATTTGAACTCTTATGGTAATGACATGATTGCTTCTAAGAGATTGATTGTATACGTGGCAATGAAATGATTTTGAATTTAGATAGAATTAACAAAGGGCATTGAATTGATTTCTTATCATTATTTGTTACCTCTCCCTGGCTGTTACTCCCCCCCCCCCTTTTGTTAAAAATAGGCCATAATTGTGAACAATACAAAATATTTAGCAAATTTTCCCATAATTTAGAAAAATAAGTTTTCCTGTTAATGACTTCCTAAGGATGAAAAGCAATATGAAATAAGTATAATCAATTTTTTAAAATAAAAAGAATTTAATCAACAATAGTGAAATAATAATAACAAAAAACATGATTATCACAATCAACTGGGGACAAGGGATTTAGGGTTAACAGAGTGAAAATATGGGGACAAAGTCCAGCAGCCTTTAGTCAATTGGAAATGGACAAGTATGAGCTAACATAAAAAATGTGGAACAGTGTTTGAACTTGAACTTTTGACAGTGATATAGTTTTGGAAAATTTATTAAAAGACTATCAATCATACAAAATTGAGAAATTATTTATGTAATTTATTTTTAATGTAATTTATTTAATTGGATCATTAAATGTTAATGGATAAATTAATGTACAGGTTTTGAGAATGGGGACACAGCCCCGAAACGTTAACAATGTTATGATGTAGAAAATAAATATTTGTGTGGACAAAAAATTAATTTATCAAACAAATTTTTGTTCTTAAAGGAATTGAAAAGAGTTAAAATTTTAAACAAAAAAAATGTTAATTACATGACTTTATCAACCTGTAAAATAATAAAGATATGAAAAATAGTGGGAGTAAAGAGAAGAATTTATTTTTAGAAAATATATTCGGATTATCTCTTTTTCAAATATTTTGATTTTAACCTTGAAAATGTTTCCTCTGTGCTAATCATTCAGTTCTGAATTCAGTTCTTCTGGTCCTTCCATAGTGAACAATACCTAAAAGTGGCTAACCAGTTAGGCAAAATGGCAGCAGATAACCTAACTGCTATACTTTACAAAATAAATGATATTAGACTGGTAATTTCTCACTTATTTTATACTTTAAAGTAGTTAAAAGCTTATAAGTATTAGTTAAAATTAGTAATTGTTTAAATAAGAAATATTTGTTATAATATACCAATTTTATTTATTTTTTTAAAACTTTATCTATATACAGCAATAATATTACAGGAAAACAGGCCTATTCCAGAACCCAAAGATGATGGTAAGATTTTTTTTAAAATATTTTATTTAACAACCATAATACAACTAATCTAAATAATAATAAATATACAGTCGAACCTGGATAACTGGAATCTCTTGGTGACAGGATTTTAATTCCACTTACAGAGGTATTCCACTTAAACAAGGTTTCACTTATCCAGGGTGCAGGTATCTTGTTAAGGGGACTTGTACTACTAAACGAGGTTTTCAAACAACTTGTAATTTTTATAAAAAAATATTACAGCACACACTTAAAAACCATATATGTATACATAAAATATTGATACAATTATTTGATATTTTTGTAATGTGAATAAAAAATAATGCAGATTACAAGATAATTATTTACAAATGTATTAATGAAAGTATTCACTTATTTTTTTCTTTACTTCACTTTGGCACTTAAAAATGTTTTTTTCTATGCCATATAATTTATCAAAGATTTCACCTTCAGCCCCTTTATTCATTTCAAAAAAGTCTGCAACTTCTCAATAATATTTAGTGCATCATTTTTCGTGACTGGTAGCCTCCCTGGCTCATCAGAATTTCCATTTCTGTCTGCCGTTTTAAATTTTTCAAGGATTTCTTCTTCATTCAGCTCTCTTGCTGTTATAATTTCATCATTATCATGTGGACATACTGTTTGAATATTGGAAGCTTCTCATTGTTATCTCCTATCACATTTTCCCAATCCTGTGGCTGAACAGGATAACCCTTCACGTTTTCATAGAAATTTGTATTCCACTTACAGAGGTGAATACAAAAATCATCCCACTTACAGAGGTAACTCCCAAAAAAATTTATTCCACTTATAGAGGTGAAAACTTTCCACTTAAAGAGTTTATTTAAGGGAAAAATGAAGGGACAACAAGTTTCGTACCATTTAAAGAGGTATCCCACTTAACCAGGTTCGACTGTAATAATAATAATAATAACATTAAAAATAATATATAGAAACAACTACACTGATAACCAACAGGCTAAATGTTTTTAATATTAATATACAGGAAGCTTTGCATTTAATCCAATTGAATCGAATATCAATCACAATCATTTGCATTAAAAAATTATGGATCTTAGAGAACCAACGATATTTTGTTTTAAAAATAAACCAATCGTTATAGTTATAAAATGGCATTTACGGATTCCTGAATCCTAATAACGATTCGATGAATATATTAGTATGTCATTACACCAACAAAAAATAATGAATGCTTTATGTACCATCACTTATAATGCCAATTCTCAGCATTTAACTCTTTAATTCTAATCCTAATCCACTTAGCAAACAGTTCTTTTTTTTTTTTTTTCTTTTTTTTATGAAATCTTATAAAAATTTAAATTTTGTTTAAAAACATGATGATTTTTAGAATAATGTTCTTGAAGATAACAATTCTAAAATTTAAAGAAGAATTAGGGACTGATGATTTGAAAACAATTATGATAATGGAGCTAATATATTCTCAAGTTTATACTTTATATGAAAACCAAAATAAAGGTGATACAAGAACTACAGAAAATTATGTTTACAAATTTTAATAATTCTATAAAGGATGATACAAAGTAAATGATATATTAACATTTGACACTTCTATAGCAGCCTTCTTATATTTTTTATCCAATCATATATTCCCTATCTTTATCGAAACACATATAATAACGCAAGGAGGGATACTTCTCTAAGATGTCATGAATACTTTCTTTGAAGATAATATATTACTCACTCCTTTTTCAATAATATAATATCTCAAAAATCAGCTGTTTGTAGTTAAGAATGTTTTTTTAATGTACAGAAGGAATATTATATCCTCGCTATATTGTCAAATTTTATCACTATCCAAGCATCATCTATGAAATTTTTAATGAGAACGTCATAAATCAAAAGTCACTATTTAAATATTTTTGCTATTTTTACTTCTTCTGAAAGATAAATTATTAAATTATTATTTGATTGTCTAAAATGATACTTCAATAAAAATTTCATTTAGAAGTTCAAAATTTAAATTTTAGATCCACTCTCCAAAGATATCACGTTTTTTGAGATATGATGGAGTGAGTGATATGTGTGTGTAAATCATCATTTTTAAAAAATTGTGTTCATACACTGGCACTGCTAGTAGGTGCTAGTGTAAACATATATAATTATATGCAAATCAATACTTCAATTGCGTATATGAGAATTCCAATCATATGAAAAAAATTCATAAATAAAAACGCTTGCTTTATATTTTGTAAAAATATTATTTATTTTTTTAATTTTAATAACTTTAACCAAATTAACTAAAATCATGTTGATTGATGAAATTATTGATATTTTAAAGAAGATAAGCTGTTGAAGAGAATAGCCTGTTTGAACAATGTTATTGTTATCACAAATCTGATGATAAGTGATGACCTTGACATTAAGATCAATTGCTTTGAACCACTTTCTTAACCTTGCGTCCTTGCATCTAGCTACCAAGAAGTTTCAAATTGAAATAACAATAATTTTAATAAATAATTAATCAATGTTATAATTAGATTTTATTATTATTTCATGATAAGAGATATTATTTAATGTTAAAAAAAATTACTTTTTAGCAATTTCATAAAATATTTTCAAAGAAAAAAATAAATGGTATTAGTTTCTTATATTCAAAAAATATTTTATCGTTTAACACAAATTTATCCAAAAATCGAAGAAAAATACACCAAAATTATTTTACACACTTCAGTTTCTATGCTTTATTTTATTTTATTTATTTATTTATTTTTTCTCAAATATACTTTCTTATGCTTAAAAATGTCAATTGTCAACTAAAAACACAATAAGACAATTTTAGACCTTACAATCTCAGATTTTTTTTTTTTTTTAATTTAGCTAATATCATCGGGTGTTGTGCTAAACTAGCTAATATGCAAAACCTCAACTTTCCGAAGAGCCAAAAAATAGTTCCTTAACTTTTGTGCTATTCGGCGACTGCCTTTGTGAATTTTAAATATTTTTTTAAAGTATTGGTAATATTCTTTATTGCCTGGAAGATTATTAAGATTCGGAATATAAACAAATGTATTATTATTCGAAAATGAAATTTTTTATTTAATTAGGAATGAATAAATATTGAATCGTTAAAATTTTACAGGCTATAAAACATAGATAATAAAGCCTATGTGCCTAATATCTAAAAGAACCTTATTTTTCCAGATTCATTAGTTTTCCTTACACCAAACGATATACACCACTGGATCGCAAAATTTGACTATAAAATTGGAAAAATATAAAACATTATTGACTTATGTCAACTGGTTTTTGAATTTCATTGCATTTTGGAACCGTTGTTGATTGTGAAAAAATATCAGAATAAATAAGAAATAAAATAAAATAAGAATACCCTAACAAATTACATTTTATTAACTCTATGAACACTGCCAGAGAACTAAAACTGACTTTGTTCAAAAAAGGCAATTTTAATTTTCAAGTGAGGTCATTGTAATGATGGTGGCGTGTGAGCTAGAAATTAAAACAGTTCATAACAATGGAATGCATATTTTTACAATTCATGTAGTTGAAATGTGCTAGACAGCCAAACCAAGGGAAATAAATTTTAATATCTTTTATTTTATTTTATCTTATAATTTTAATTTTAATATCAGTATTAAATAAAATATTACTTTCGTAGTACGAAGATCGTTTAGAATATTTAATAATAGTACAACCAACCAGGACGATCTCATAAATATATTTTGATATTATAACATGGAGCTTTCGCTGACCCTTAAACCAAACTCAAAAGCAACCACATCATTGTCAAACCATGCAAAAGAAACCAGACATGAAATAGATTTCCAGAACATCAAAATTCTATATAAATCTACCTCCTGGCCAAAACAAAAAATAATAGAATCCATTTACATCGCAATTAATCAAGACAGTATATTAAATATAAAACATTGCTGCAGCTTAAGGAAGAGGCTCATACCGGAAATTCTTCCTATGAGATTGCTAAAAAAAAAAACAATTCTTCAAGAGTAAATAAATACACTGAGAAATATTTCTGCTTACATTAATATATTTTTTTTTTATAGAGGTACTACTGAAAATGGGGTCAGTAGGAATTTGCGGATCAGATGTTCATTATCTACAGAATGGAAGAATCGGTGATTTCATTGTGAAACAGCCTATGATTATGGGTCATGAAGCGAGTGGAACGGTAGTTAAAGTTGGTTCTAAAGTCAAGAATTTAAAAGTGGGTACGTACATAACATTAATTATATTATGGTGTAATCATAAAATCTGTGTGTTTTGATCGTTTTAACCATTTTTAATTCATGTTTCTTTCCTTAAATTAGGAGACCGTGTAGCCATCGAACCTGGTGTACCTTGCCGATTATGTTCATTTTGTAAGGAAGGAAGGTATAACCTGTGTCCTGACGTAGTGTTCTGCGCGACTCCTCCAGATCATGGTAACTTGTCAAGATACTACACCCATGCTGCGGATTTCTGCTTCAAGTAAGTAAAATTGAATATTATAAACAATTAATCATAAAAACAAGCAAATCAATATCGAAGTGAAGAAATTCATTCTAATTTGTAAAGAAATTTTTTATACAGTCCTCTAAATAAAATAATATTTTGTTTAAATGATTTTATTTTTAGACTGCCAGATCATGTAAGCTTGGATGAAGGAGCCCTTTTAGAACCACTGTCGGTTGGAGTTCATGCTTGTTCAAGAGCTGGTGTAACTTTGGGTTCGACAGTGTTAGTTTTGGGTGCAGGACCCATTGGTCTCGTCACTACTCTTGTCGCTAAATATATGGGTGCCAAATCACTGATTTGCTTGGGTAATTAATTTATATTATTTATTTACTCTTTTTTATTTTATTTTTAAATAACAGAACAAACAGGTTTTTTGAAAATGAAAAAAATAAATGAGAACATGATATGCAAAACTTGCTACATAGGGGAGATTTGGGTAAAGTGGGGTACCGATCTCATCGTGGTGTCTTTTGGCGCTACTTATCAACTGAATGGTATATTTGTTTCCTTGGTTGTGGTGTTAGTTTAGTGAGGGGTTCTATAGTGAAAAGTTTTTCTGTTAGAATTTCAGAGTTAAATATATATTTTGAGTGCATTTTCTCTCATTTTAGTACTAACTTCAAAATGTTATAACTCAACCACATATTCCTTGATTTCTATGTTGGATTGATCATTCTATTCATATGTGTCTCCGTTTGTTTTAAAGTTTCTATTAGCATTTATTACCGTTTTACAATTTTTATTTTCATTAAACATCCTGTCGGCTAAAGTTGGGACGTCCCCACTTTAGCCGACGATATCTTATTTAACCTAACTTATACATTTACTAAATCATTTACCTCACTGTTGTTACGCTGTATGCCTAATATATTTCCCTATTTTATTTCAATAATGTCAGTGTATAGAAATAGAAATACAATAACCGCCTACAAGTCGGATCATGCCATGTCTTCCAGTTCCAATTGTAAAACGCACGATTCTCACCATCCATCATTCCATCAAATTTTCTAGTTTTACCTTTCCTCAAATTGCAAGTTACTTTTTATCGAACACTTACCTAACAAACATAAAGATAAGTAGTAGAAGTTTAAAAATTATGAATCATTTTAGATTTTTAGTGAAAAATGTAGAATTCACAAGGATATACAAAAAATGTTATAAAAAAACACTTGTGTTATAAAAAAACACTTTACTCTACTCTCCCCTACATTTTTTATTTAACTTGCATAAAAACTTACATTCTTTATTAATAACTCTGTCCACCTTACGCAAAGCAAACCATAATTCAGTCATTACCGTGCTTGTCCACCAGGCTGTCTCAATATTGTAAATTAAAATATTACACAGGCACTAAAAACTTTTCTTATATAATTCAGTGATATAAGTATCCTCTGTCTGATATTAGTTTCTAATAATTGTTGCTATTTTATTTTTTCTGTTGGAGGAGGCAGCTTGAGATTCATTCCTTGGATCTGCCAAGAATTAGATTTCAATCTGCCCTAGCCAGATTTTAACCAGTGCTGCTTGTCGCACCTAAACATTCTCAGCCATCATGATGGACTAACACAGATTATTTATTAAAGTTAATTTTTTAATATAACCCTTCAAGGCTTAGTTTCATGTTTTATATCTAACTTCAAAATACATCTCTAGATATAATGTCATCAATGCCTGTAGGAGAAACTAGTCCCTCTAGATATACAAATAACCAAATCCAAGTTTCATTTTCTTATAAGCAATAATTGATCTTTAATGTATTTAATTATCTAATTGTTAAACTATAGATAAAGTTGGCAGTTTTTAAACACAGGTAAAATATTAAAATTTTAGCTTATAAGATCTCATTATGTAATAAATAAGAAATTCGGCAAATATGGTTTTCAATCTTAATAATAAATTGATAAATTTCTGGTTCAAAAATTATTATTTTTTTTTTTTTTATATCTAGACATTATTGAAAGTAGACTGCAAATAGCCAAAAACTGCGGTGCTGACTATACCTTGAAAATAACACCTAAAGATGATGTTAATATAGTTTCTCAAAAAATTGAAAAACTATTAGGAGAAAAACCTGGTATAACAATCGATTGTACTGGTTTTGAAAACACAGTTAACATTGGCCTTAAGGTATGGGATATGATATTTTTAGATTAATTTAAATTAATTAATAAATCAATTATTCTAATATGTAAACGTTTTATAAATAGGCAACCAGAAATGGAGGTACTTTCGTATTGGTTGGAATGGGGCAAGATGAAGTTAAAATACCTCTTGTTAATGCCTGCACGAGGGAGATCGACATAAGAGGAGTTTTCAGATATTGTAACGAGTGAGTATTTTGTGAAAATATTAGATAATAATATAAAATTATTTTATGATCTGAGTTTGGATTTTTATGCGATTGGATGTTTTGTTTGTATGGATTTTTAAACCTTCTGATAAAATATCTTTACAAGTCAGGTACTCAGATGTTGATAGTCACATTTTATTTTGCATATCTTTGCACATTTTTTAATGAATACATGTAATTGCCTATTTTGATTTTGCTTTGCTATTAATAAAAAATAAAAATAGAAATCTATATAAATGAAGATGAAATTCTGTTTGTTTGTTCTTTATAGATATCCATACCATTTGTCCTGAATTCTCCCAATTTCGCTCAGTGGTTCTTTAATACCAGGCGCGAACATCTGTCCATATTAAAATTGCATAACTTCGGCCAATCTCTGGGTATATTCTTTATTGCTATAAAAATCGTTTTGATCTCGCTTTACATTGGTTTTTATGAAATCGACCGTTTGAGTCGATAAAAGTCTCACTTTATAGATTTTATAGATTTAAAAAATGAAATTCTCCGGGTGAAACCGGTATATTCAGATAGTATAAAATAAAAATGCAACACTGAAATTGATATTTTAGATGAAAATAATATGTTCATTATCAGTTAACAAAAAACATTACCTGTTGTTTGTTTGTTTGTTTGTTTGTTTAACGTCCATTTTTATGCTACTAAGGCTAATCGGACGATGCTACAGTGGGAGTCCTAAATTTTGCCTATCCAGGTATAATTAGGATAGGGATCTTTAACGAGTACCTGACATCGTACAGGCTCGGGACCTCCATTTTACGTCCTATCCGAGGGACGGCATAGCTAAGGATTTTTTACTCCCATTAAAAAATCCTAGGGCCACCGCTGGAATTGAACCCGCGATCTTTAGTATTGTAGGTTGCCATGCTAACCACAACACCACAGGTGACCCCCATTACCTGTTGTAATTCACTTCTTGGAATATGTATTTTATTTCATTTTCTAGCTTTTTTATCTCTACTTCTTATCCATTTTAAAAAAGACAAAACTTTTGTTTCTTATTTTCTTTTAAAGCAGTAGAATGTAATTATATTTAAAATGCCGAAAGTAAACATACAGTTTTCTTCAAACTTAAATATTGGATCAATCCTTAGAATAATACTCCTTAATTATATCCAATATATAATTTGTTCCTTAACCTCCTGGGCTATTTTTATTATATGGGTATAGTTGCTGTTAACAGTATTGGAGCAATCACCAGGACAATCAGACAAATATCATTTATTGCTTCATATACAACATTTCGGTTTTGTCGCCATTTTCAAGTCTCAATGTGAATAATGATTTAATTTATCCAGCTTTTTAAACATTGCCTTCATCAACCAAAATATAACTTCTTTTATACATATATATATATATATATATATATATATATATATATATATATATATATATATATATATTGTGTAAACATTTACACAATTTAAGTCTTTCATCTTCATATATGACGACACCAGTTAATGGTTTATACCATGGTATATATAAATATTTAAAAAAAAAAGTTTTATTTTGGTTGATGAAGGCAATGTTTAAAAATCTGGATAAATTAAATCATTATTCAGATTGAGACTTGAAAATGGCGACAAAACCGAAACGTTGTATATGAAGCAATAAATGATATTTGTCTGATTGTCCTGGTGATTGCTTCAATACTGTTAACAGCAACTATACCCATATAATAACTTAGAATAATAAATATTTAAACAGTTTAAAAAAAGAGAAGTATGAGTGAAAAAACAAAATAACAAATTCATAATTTTTAGTGAATATAAATTGACTAAGACCACATCTGCTAATGTAGAACAATCATTTTTTAAATTTTTTTTTTTTTAAATATTTCAAAATATAGGAGAATTTAAGTGGGAATGTTTGCAAGGCGTGGTTAAGATAAATAACACACACACATTTAGGTTTTACATATTTAATAGTGCCAATATTTCGGTCCAAATTTTAGATCCTTATCAGGGCTCTTTGGCTGGTGATCTCAAAGTGATAGGAGATTTGATTTGGTTAGAAGTTTGGTTAGTTCATTAATTTATTTTAATGCAAAAGATCTCATTTATATGCTAATTTAAACTAATTTAAGTTTAATTAATTTAAACTTAATTAATTAAGTTTAATTAATTTAAACTAATTTAAGCTAATTTAAGCTTTTAATATTCTTTTCTTATTATTTCTTTACATTATTTTATTTTATAATTAAGACAAAACATGATTTTTAAATCATTGAAAAAAAATTGTATTTTCCCGCTGATTTCATTTTTGGTTCAGATATTTGTATTGTTACATAAGAATGTTTGAGTATTCATGGCTGTACAATTGCATATTTATAGTTTTTTTACTGGATATTTTTAATTTTTACTTCTTAAAAATAAGTTCGGGATTATGATAAATATATTTGGCATTTTCTCATAACATTAATTACAATTGTCCTTGTTGATTTCAGTTATCCAAGAGCTTTAGCAATCGTGGCTTCTGGCAAGGTGGATGTAAAACAACTCATAACTCATCGATTTTCTCTGGAAAAGACAGTTGAAGCCTTTGAAACAGCACAAAAAGGAATTGGCAACCCTGTAAAAATTATCATCGAATGTAACTAAACTAAACAAATACCTTCAAAAGTTTTAATAATAGTTTCACGAATGATTTAATTTAAAAAAACCTTATTATATTTTTAAAACTATTTTGATCAAACTGGAAAGAGATGAATCCAATATATAAAGCATATTGATATATAATAAAAATTATTAGCATGTTTATATTTCAATTGATTTAACCATGCTAACAACTTAAATGTGAAACATTTTATTCTATTGACATTTTGTATTTGTTATGATATTTATAATTAATAAAGGCATCTTCATGTTTTTTTTTGTTTTGTTTTTTATTATTTAATTACTAGCTGTATAGGCGGGCGCAAGCGACAGTGCTGCTTCTTTACAGGAACTAGAGAAACGGGGATAATAGGGCCGGTATCTGGGATTCATAGGGTTTTTTGGCGTTTTTAATTTATTTTATCATAATTAAAACCCGATTGAGCAAAAAATCACTTGAAAAATGTCTAATAGGTATTGCTCGGTCCCTCAGTGTTCAATTAGAAAATCAAAAGACTTGTCATTCCATTTATTTCCAAAAAATAAAAAGCTTCCTTAAGAGTGGATTGTAAAATTAAGAACAGATAAGCCTGTTTCGAAACATATGACAATATGTAGTCTTCATTTTAAAGAAAGTGACTATATTTATCCAGGTCATTATTAGTATTTGACATTTTATTATTCCAAAATGCTAGTTTTATGCAAATAACATTGGGACCTTAGTGTCATAGATTTGTTTTTCTTTTTTAATTTTCCCCATTTTTGTATTACATCCATTGTGCTTAATTGTTCCGAGTTTTCAATGCGATGCCTGAAAGTTTTGTCTAATAAATAAATAATATTACAAAGAAACTAAGCTGTCATGAAAATGACAGCTGTCATGAAAATGACAGCTGTCATAACAATGATTGTATGAATAGGTAATTAATGTTATTACTAACCGAAAAACGTAGAGTAAAGTTACAATGATGTGTTTGCATTTACCAGTACTACCAGCTTTACACGAAAATTGCTTATTATTATTAATAAAAAATTTGATTTCCACTTTTATTTGATGGGACAGTTCTTTAAGATCGCTTGTTTGAAGGCACAAGGCTTGTAAAATAACTGTTTTTTTACTTCCAGATATTATTCCACATGCAATAATGTGGTTTACATCAAGGATAGCCTGCCCTTCAATTAATGGTCTTTTAAAATTACCAATTATCTCTAACACATCAACTATGTCTATCCCCTTTCCTTCCGAAATTTTGCAAAACTACTAGCGCACTCTATAGTCGATTGCGCCCGCGAATCTACCGGTTTCACCCCGAGAATTTCATTTTTTAAATCTATAAAGTGAGACTTGTATCGACTCAAACGGTCGATTTCGTAAAAACCAATGTAAAGTTAACCAATTTAAGTTATGCAATTTTAATATGGACAGGTGTTCGCACCTGGTATCAAAGAACCACTGAGCGAAATTCGGAGAATTTAGGACAAACGGTAGGGATTTTTATAAAGAACAAACAGAATTTCATCTTCATTTCCCGGTTTTGCCCGGGGAATTTCATTTTTCTAATGTAAAAAACCAATTTTAAGCGAGATCATCACGATTTTTATAATAATAAAGAATATCAGCTGAGGTTATGCATTTTGAAGGTGTTCGCACCTGGTATCAAAGAACCGCTGAGCGAGATTTGGAGAATTTAGGACAAACGGTATGGATTTCTATAAAGAACGAACAAACAGAATTTCATCTTTATGTATATACATTTTAAATAGAAATGACGACTGGGTATTCAAAGTCTGAATAAAGGTAAGTGAATTGTTATTTTTTTTTTACGCTTACCTATACATGGGAATATATAGTAAGGGAAAGTATTGCGATCGTAAAAAATATTTGCTTCCGATTTTCAATGGAAATAAACGTTTTGGGGTCCCCTGAGTCCAAATAACCAAGTCCGGCGAAATGGTCAGTGTGTGTGTGAGTTTGAACAGACTATAGGCGGGCGCAATCGAATATAGGGTGCGCTAGTAGTTTTGGAAAATGTCGGAAAGAACGGTGTTTGACCTAGTTGATGTGATAGAGATAATTTGTAATTTTAAAATACCATTAATTGAAGGGCAGGCTATTCTTGATGCAAACCACATATTTACATGTTGAATAATATCTAAAAATAAAAAAACCGTTATTTTACAAGCCTCGTGCCTTTAAACTAGCAATCTTAAAGGACTGCCCCATCAAATAAAAGTGGAAATCAAATTTATTAATAATAATAAGCAATGTTCTTGTCATTGTACGTGTAAAGCTGGTAGTTCTGGTAAGTGCAAACACATCATTGTAACTTTACTCGACGTTTTTCGGTTAGTAATAACATTAATTACCTATTCACACAATCATTGTTATGACAGGTTAGATTCTTTGTCATATTATTTATTTATTTGTCAAAACTTTCAGGCTTCGCATTGAAAACATGGAACAATTAAGCACAACGGATGTAATAGAAAAATGGGGAAAATTAAAAAAGAAAAACAAATCTATGAGACTATGGTCTCAATGTTATTTGCATAAAACTAGCATTTTGGAATAATAAAATGTCAAATACTAATATTTACCTGGATAAATATAGTCTCTTTCTTTAAAATAAAGACTACATATCGTCATATGTTTCGAAACAGGCTTATCTATTCTTAATTTTACAATCCACTCTTTAAGAAGCTTTTTATTTTTTGGAAATAAAAGGGAATGACACGTCTTTTGATTTTCTAATTGAACACTGAGGGACCGAGCAATACCTATTAGATATTTTTTTAATGATTTTTTGCTCAATCGGGTTTTAATTATGGAAAAATAAATTAAAAACGCCAAAAAACCCTATGAATCCCAGGTAATGGCCCCGCTTTTATCCCCGTTTCTCTAGTTCCTGCAGCGCCGTCGCAGAAGCAGCACCGTCGCTTGCGCCCGCCTATAAACCATACAAACCTGAAACTGGGCATTTGATGAATGTATATGCCTGCGATTTGATAGCAAAAACTTTATCAAAATTGATATAACGGATGGGGCACTTTGTTCATAACTTTGGGCTCATTTTTAAGTTTTTTTTTTTTATTTTTTATTTTCTCATAAAAGGCTCTGACGGTTTTGATCAAACTCATCATGTTTAATGAGAATCAACTCAATGAAATGAAACACATTGAACTCATGCATGTGCAGTACGCCAATAATGACAGACCATTGGTTACAAGTAAAGGCGTTCTGTTCATTGGAAAGAGTTGTCAACATGTTTCGCAACATAGATATTTAATGGAAATTATTGTTTTCCATGGCAACTAAATACAGTTTTCAATAACTAAAGAGGGCATAATAAAATCAAACGCGATGATGTATTATGCTCTCATTCCCAATTAACACAAATAAAAATGAAAACTTTTATTTAACAATAAAAATTCTTAGTTTGCTTTAGAGAGTAAATAAGTGATGCTCAAATTATTTAAAGCAGTTTATGGTACAAAAAAAATGTTCTACGAGATAATCTGGAATTAATTATACATATTTTAGTTTTCAAACTTTAGTTATATAATAGAATTCAGAATGCAATATAATGTGGTTTAGAGGAGTAGTAATCGTTCTCGGTTTCTGGAAAGACACAAGAGACAAAAATTTTAAAATGAAGTTTTAATTTACTATGAGCCGTAAATACAATTTGTATAAAAACAGTGTTTACATATTTATAAAAACACATCGATTTCTAATCTAAGTAGGTTGGTAAAGAAAAGTTGTGTGTTGCGAGCATGCATCCCATCCGATTTTTGTTTTAGATGTAATAGGGTAGACCTATTATTATTATTATTATTATTATTTTTTTTATTCTACTTCAAAATACTAAAATATCTGTAAATAATGTTGAAAATTGTAAAGTTTGAATAATTTTAATGTCACTTTATACTCATATGGCTATATGGAGGATGCTACAATGGGAGTCCTACATTTCACCCATCCAGTTACATTTAGGATAGGGATCTTTAAAAAGTACCTGACATCGTACAGGCTCGGGACCTCCATTGTAGTCCCATTGGAAGGACAGCATAGCCTAGGATTTTTACTCCCTTAGCAGGTTACGAACCCGAACCCAAACCCACCAGTTTCTGTACTGGGCTATTCTAACAACTACACCAAATGTGACCCTTGGAATTGCGCCTTAACTGCTGCCATGACAACCGAAGTTACTGAGTTTAAATCCCAAAGGCCCTTTCTACTTACCCATATATGAAATATATAGTAAGGGGCATTATTGCGATCGTGAAAAATTTCGACTTTCGGTTTTCAACGGAAATACACGTTTTCGGGTCCCCTGAGTCCAAATGACCAAGTCCCGCGAAATGGTCTGTCTGTTTGTGTGTAAAAAGACTAGCTCAAAAACTATAAACCGTACGAAGCTGTAATTGGGTATTTTGTGTATATATGTATATGTGACAGCAAAAAATTCATCAAAATTGCTTAAAGGGAGGGGGTACTTTACATAATAACTTTTTACGTTTTTTTTCGATTTTCTCAAAAACGGCTCTAACGATTTTGATTAAATTGAGTATTTGATGTATTAATATGCCCGAGAAATGACTGTAAAATTTTCATCAAAATATATCAACCGGAGGGGGGACTTTACTTAATAAATTTTGTATCATTTTCACATGTTTTTTTTTATTTACTCAAAAACGGCTTTAACGATTTTGATCAAACTGGGTATTTGATGTATGTGTATGCCAAAGATGTGATAGCCAACACTTCATCAAAACTGATCAACCGGAGGTGGCACTGTCCCATTTTCACGTATTTTTTTTTTTTTTTTCTCAAAAATGACTTTAACGATTTTGATCAAACTGATTTGATGTATGTATATGCCAAAGACGTGATAGCCAACACATCATCAAAATTGGTCAAACGGAGGGGGCACTTTATTTCATCATTTTTACTTTCACTTACCTATATATGAAATATATATGAAATATATAGTAAGTGGAAGTATTGCGATCGTGAAAATTTTCGACTTCCGGTTTTCAACGGAAATACACGTTTTGGGGTCCCCTGAGTCCAAATGACCAAGTCCCACGAAATGGTCTGTGTGTGTGTCTGTGTGTCTGTTTGTCTGTGTGTCTGTGTGTCTGTGTGTGAACAGACTAGCTCAAAAACTATAAACCGTGGGAACCTGAAATTGGGTATTTAGTGTAAGTATATGCCCGCGATGTGACAGCAAAAATTTCAACAAAATTGCTCAAAGGGAGGGGGTACTTTATTTAATAACTTTTTAAGTTTTTTTCGATTTTCTCAAAAACGGCTCTAACGATTTTGATTAAACTGAGTATTTGATCTATTTATATGCCTGAAATATGACTGTAAAAATTTCATCAAAATTGATCAACCGGAGGGGGGGACTTTACTTATTAAATTTTGTATCATTTTCACATGTTTTTTTTATTTACTCAAAAACGGTTTTAACGATTTTGATCAAACTTGGTATTTGATGTATTTATATGCCAAAGATGTGGTAACCAACATTTGATCACAATTGATCAACCGGAGGGGAGACTTTACTTATTACATTTTGTATCATTTCACGTGTTTTTTTTATTTACTCAAAAACGGTTTTAACGATTTTGATCAAACTTGGTATTTGATGTATTTATATGCCCGAGATATGACTGTAAAAATTTCATCAAAATTGATCTACGGGAGGGGGGACTTTACTTAATAAATTTTGTATCATTTTCACATGTTTTTTTTTATTTACTCAAAAACGGCTTTAACGATTAACAAAAATAAGATATGAATGTAGAAAAATGTGTAACTCAGGGAAATGATATTTAGCAAAACACGTTAATTTCTAATCTAAGTAAGTTGGTAAGTGAAAGTTGTGTGTTGCGCGCACGCACCAGATTTTTTTTTTCACACCTTGCCGCCCTCACCACTGGCACGAGGAAAACAAAACGTAGTTAGAACAAACAAAACGGGGAAAACAAAAAGTCGTTAGAGACTAACAGGTAAAAAAACAAAACAAAACCTGTCTCTTCAATAATGCCATGATATGAGATATAAAGTCAATTGGAAGATTTTTGGCTGTTATGCAAATTTTATAATTGGTTTTGATGCTATATGCCAAACTACATAACTTTTGTACCGAAACACTTAAAAATAGAAAAAAAAATCTCTTTATAACTGGAATTTTATTAAGAATTTTATTTTAATATATGGCCAATATTTTAATGTAGAAGAACCTGATAGGATAAATTTCATATACCAGTTATCTGTATTAAATTTATATCTTGTTTGTAAGTGATCAAATTTTAATAAATTTTAAATTTTATTTAAATAAATTAGGTTATTTATTTAGATGAATTTCTAAATAAATAACCTCTTCCTCTTTTGTGTTGGGTGCCTTACTTAATGCAAATAATGATCAAATAAATAAAATACCAAGATACAGTGGCTCACAGTCAAAATGATGCAAACTAATATTTTTATTTCAAATGCTATTTACTTCCTCTTTGTTAAAATTTAAAAACCAATGCACATGAGGCCATAATGGTTCATTGTCATACATTAAATTTATATAATCAAATCAACTCAACAGCAATTATAGAAAGAGAAAAAAATCTTCATTAAAACTCGTAGCGATTGAAGGTCACAGTGAAAAAGATGCAACGTTTACTTCCGTTTAGAAAAAAGTGAAAGTAACAAGTATTCTTCAATTATCGGGTAAATGAGTTTATTAGCCTTTTAATTTCTTTTCATTCTTTCAATGGAAACAAAAATAATCAATATGAATGCTAGTAATCAGCCTAGTTAAAATGGGTGCGCAAACAACTATTCGTGAACGACAGTGATTAGCAATTTGAAAATGGACAAAACACAACGAAAAATTGCCTCTACTATCAATAAGAGTTATGCCACCGTTCAAAATATTATTGAAAGTTTTAAAAACTAAAATAGAATAATAAGAAAAGCTAGTGTGATTGCAAAACATTTTTTTACTTGTAATGATGAACGTTGGATTTTGTGCCAAATAACAAATAATCCAAAATTTGGTGCTCCAAAGTTGACCACATCAGTTAAAAAACATTTAAATAAAATGGTATGTGCTGAAACCATTCGAAGGGTCTTAAGAAAAAACCAATACAACGGTAGAGTTACATGCCGAAAACCTTATATCACTGACAAAAATAAAAAGCTTCGAATCAATTTTGCTAAGGATTGTTTAACAAAAGACATGGACTTCCGGAAGTGTTCTGTATTCGAATGAGCCAAAATTTAATTTGTTATGCTCTGATGGAAGAGGTTTCGTCTGGAGAATGTCAAAGGAAGAGCGCCATGAAAAAAATCTTCGCCCGACCATCAAACCTGGAGGTGGTCATGTCATAGTTTGGGGGTGTATTGCTGCCTCGGGGGTAGGAAATCTTCATTTTATTGAGTGAACAATGAATAGACATTTATACTGTCACATCCTGAAAGAAAAAATTTAAAGCAAGTGCAACCGAGCTATTAAATAAATAATTTTGCTTTTTATAGTGGTAACGACCCCAAGCATTCTTCTCATCTTGCAAGAGAATGGTGTTTATATAATTTACCCCAAAACTATAAAAACAGCCTCCCAATCACCAGACCTAAACGTCATAGAGAATTCATGGAGTAAATAAGAAACAGAAGTGACAAAACATAAGATATCAAACCGAGAAGATCTCAAAAAGGTGCTACAAGAAGAATGGGAAGATATAAGCCCATCTTAAACAGAAAAGCTTGCCCAATCCCTGCCCAATTGTTCGAAAGAGATAATAAAAGATAAAGGCTTACCTACAAAGTACTCAAATTCAAAATATTTTTGATTTTTTGGATGTTTTTAATTTTGCATCATTTTCACTGTGACCTTAGAAGTGTATATTTATTCATGAGTTTTTAGTTTAATTTTAGGATTTGATCTCAAATAAGCTTTTGTCAATTCTAGCCTAATGTTTGTACTTTATATTTGTAAACAAAGATTGTTGAAAATAAATTTTGGCTTGGTATAAAATAGTTTTTTTTCAAAGTTAATTCCTTGCATCATTTTGACTGTGAGCCACTGTATGTACTATTATTCACTAAACAATTTTTTTTTTAAATTGAAGATAATCTCCTTATAATCTAATGACTGTGTTCGTCATAATTAATAAATAAAGCAAAAATAAAATATTAGCAATAAAAATGTTATTTAAGAATTCATGTATAAAATCGGCTTCATCATAATAATAGAACAATTATTTTAGTGATGACTAAACAAAACGATGCTATGAATTTATGATAAATGATTTTGTGGTTTAGATAAAAAGTTTAATGAATCATTGGGTACTTTCATATACATATGTACATCTTTGAACTTATTCAGAATTGCCGGTTTTGATTAATATCAAAGTAATAACAATATACAAATAATCTTATCAAAAATTGTTTAAACATTTATAAAGAAATAAAATGATTTATTATATGTTTAATTTAAAAGTTAAATAAATTAATTTAGAATTTCCAGAAATATCGAGAATTCATGAGCTTTTGTCCTTTGACCTTTCCCAATCGCCGGCCATGACAGTGAACGTAAATAGTCGGGTTTTGTCTGGATGACATTGTTTTCTTTCCTTCATCTGTTGATTTCAACAATCATTCAGGCCACCGAAACCCGGCTATCTACGATCTATATAATTTTCAGTTAATTGTTTAGTTATCTATATGTTCTCGTAGTTATGTATATTTTTTTTAAAGCTCTCATGTTTTCAAAATGATCAAGATCCATATAAATTGTTTTCATTGAGAATCATTATATTCCTTTGGTAATGCCCTAGTGAAATGATCATTATGTACACTTTATTTAAAAATGCCATTTGTAAGTCTGTGTCATCTAAAATGTCTCACTTATTCCCAAGGAAAATAGCTACCATGTCATCTTCGGGTGATTTGAATTTCCCTAAAACCCTGGAAGAGTTTGGATACCGCTTCAATGATTGTGGAAAGCTGAGAAAAACAGATCCAAAAACAGGTGAATTAACTGATTCACCATTTGAATTCAATACTTCTTCAGATCCGAGCTACAACCAGAAGCAATATGAAGCCCTCGGAGAGGTATTTTTGCTTTAGGATTCTGTTTTTTGAGTATGATATAATGTGTTGTAATCTTATTATAATTCCACTTTTTCTGCATTTATTTTAGGTTATTACTGAAGAAGTGTATAGTATGTTGAGGGATATGGGCCTCAAACAGCTTCCGGTGCCTCCGGGGAATGATGATGGTTCATTTATTTTTGCCACAGAAGATGCACATTTAGTACCCAAATTGGCTGTATTGATCCATGGTACAGGGGTGGTGAGGGCTGGACAATGGGCCAGGAGGTAAACAATTTTTGTTTTTTTTAAAATATCAAGTCAATTAATATATATTACACAAATACAAGTATTATGATAACTATTTTTTTATAAAATTAAATAATGATTTATTAAATAGGATAAAGTTAAGTTGAATTTGTATTAATTGACTTATCATTTTATCTTTAGGGTACTTAGTTTTATATGTATTATTTTATTACAGCTTAATTATTAATGATTCCTTGGAGACTGGAACTCAGATACCTTACATTAGGAAAGCCATAAGCTCAGGCTATGGTGTTATCGTTATGAACACAAATGATAACTACAGGCTCATCGATGGCAAGAAGTTTCCTATTGAGGTATTTATTGTATATCTTTTTTACTTTTTTTAGTGTTTTTGATCAATGTGTTATAAATATATCTTCATCGGATAGTACAAGAAAGTTTACCAACTAAAGAATAACTCTTCATTTATGAAACTTAGTTCTTTATCAGAATAAGAATTAAGATACCCCATATTTTACCAATATTTCACTTGAGCTGGCAGTTTCTAATCACGGTTTTTTTCTCTTTTAATATCTGACGATTCAATTTGTTGGAATATTACAAAAAACAAGACCCTAATTTTTGGTATTTCTTAAATATAGAATATTTCACAACTTGGTGTCAAAAGGAGATTATTATACTCGTCACAAACTAGGTTTCTCCCCACCCATGTATATCAAGGATTAAAGTAAAAATTGTTAAAGGAACTATTATCAGTTTTCAAGATATCAATGTATTGGGTAGTTTTTTATTCATTTAGTGCTCTTAACTTTGTTATTTTTCTTAATTCACTTCATTTTCTTGCTTTGGTAGTGCAACTTATCGCCCATGAACGCCTGATTTTAACTGGAAAGTACCCTTTGTGGTTTTAACTATCCATTATGTGTGAGCGAAATGAGTGGAAGTCGATTGTTGGGTTAAAGCTAATCAAGGCCCTTTTTAAATGAAAAGTACCAGATAAGACTTCACTAATATAAGTTGTCATATAACCAATAACACAGCCATATAACCTGTAATAACACGCCAAGGAGCTGCTATTCCAAAGTTAATATATCAAATATGCCCCCTATTTTATTGTGGATTATTAGTTTTCTTCTTCTTTTTCTCTCGGCACTACAGACCGAAGTGGTCCTTGGCCTGCCTCAACATCTGTTGCCACAGAGTTTGGTCCTCCACCCAATGAATGCCGGCCTGCCACATAACATCCTCCACCTTTGCTACCACGTTTTTCCTCCAAACGGGGTGAGCAATCTATTACCCAGATAATAGCTCAATCGCGACGCCAGGGTTCTACTGAAAAAATAAAAATATTTAAATATGAAAATAAATCCAAAATAAAAACAAAACGGGCGCCACACTATTTGTTTATGGAAAATAGTGAAAACCACGAAATATAAAAAAAAATAAATGGAATAAAAATATAGAAACAATTAAATATACACAGAAAGAGGAAAAGAATGAAAATATTGATAGAATTAAATTTAAAAAAAAAATTATTTAGTGCAATCAAACCAAAGAATCAAAGAAAGCCAAGTGTACTATTGAGTGAACTAATTGATGAAAAGAAAATTAATCCATAATTAAAAAGAAGATTAAATTAATCTCGTTAAGGTTTATTGATATATTTGTTATTTATGTAATAATTATTATTAATATGAATAACAATGAATGCAATGAATTAATATAAACGTTAGGCAACAACAAAAAATAAAAAAAAAATAATAATTTCTCAGTATAAAAAAGTTATATCAAATACTGGATTTGAACCACGAACTCTAACAACGTGAGTCTAGTGCGCTATGCAATAGGCTAGTATGATTCATTATTCGAAACCGTGGTAACAGTTCAAGTTACCTATTGTCAGTATAGTACTATTGTCAGAGTAACTAGGTTTACAGCTGAAATTCTTTTACATTATTTATCTAAATCCTTTTAAAATGTTTTTATTCATTAATATTTAAAAAAAATAAAGAGACACAAACTAAATCAAACTTAACTAAATAAAATTAACCCCTTAATTTTCTAAAATTAACATACTTAAAGAAATTAAAGTCTTTAATACATGAATACAAAAAACAAAACAGAAAACCAAAAGAAATGTCCTCTCCTTCTACTGATTAATTCAATTAGAAAAAAAAAAAAAAAGAGTCTGTACTTCCCAATTCTAGCAGGACTTCCACGCCTCTCCTCTCCTCCGCCGCTGTTGCCTTCTTTTCCTGAAATCTCCCGATGGACTCCGTTCCTAGCTCCTTCCGGTAATCCACCGTCAGCACTCGCGTTATGGGTGAATCAAAAGGGAAGGTCCATTCAAATTATCCGGTAAAACCATAGGAAATTTTTGTAGAACCAAAACACACCATGTGCTCACGCCACTGGCTAACTTCACTTGTCTTTCTCTGCCAGCCACCACTCTGTCGCACACTATAACTCTCATTTCGATTGTTGATTTTTCAAATCAATTATTGTTATTTCAAATAAATAATAAATATTATCTGTCATTAATTATTGATCTCTATTCCAGGAAAATAAGTATTTCTATTGTTTATATTAAATCTACAACATTATTATATTTAGTCCCCAGCTGCTCTGGCTTATCAATCTTTGATTTTTGGTCCTTTCGTGTTATATTTCACGTTCACATCTACATGTTCATTTAAATGAAGGTGAATTTTTGGATATTTTCACTTTAATTCTTGCTGAAGGGATTTATTTAACCCCTATTGGTATGTGATCATTGTTGTTGTTTTTTTAACTGCTCACTTTTTTTTTTTGGAATTTATCCTCATTTTTATATCTTATCTCAAATCATTTCATATTTCTTATTTGAGGAAGTTTATTTTATTTAGTGGAAACTCATTAACACATGATCCTTGCTTTTTTTTTTTTTTTTTTTTTTTTTTTTTTTTTTTTTTTTTTTTTTTTTTTCTGGCTTTATGCAGCGCGACCTCATGGGTCTATTGTGTGCCTGACTTGCCTGAGTTCTAAATTGCTATGTTTAAAGCATCACTTTTTTTTTTTTGAACTGATCAATTTTATTTTTTGCAGTTCATGCATCGTTTTTTTTTTTTAGTTCACACATACACCTTTTTATATAACTAACTCCTCTCAACTTATTTTTATATGTCTTATTTTAGGAAGTTTATTTTATTTTTTGAAAAAATAAGTTTCAGTTACTTTCCTTGATATAACGGATTTTTTTTTTTTTTTTTTTTTTTTTTTTTTTTTTTTTTTTTTTTTTTTTTTTTTTTTTAGTATCACTTTTAATCTTTGAAATATCTTAAGTTTTACTACCCGTCAAGTTTCTAAGTCAATTCAATTCAAATTTTCTGTGATTTATTCAGGGCAGTAGTAATCCAAGCGAACATGCAAGTACTGTTTGGAAACATTATGTTCTTCCGACTGCTGCAGAAAAGATTTTGCTTATCGCCCACAGTTTTGGAGGAGTGGTAACAATGAGTCTCGTAAGTAATTATCCTGTTAAGTTTAATACTTATACTTAGTTACTTTTATACTTATCTTGCACAATGTGTGGTAATTAAAAAGTAGGTACTTATGCCCTGTATTGTTTCGTTTATCCTACCATATTATCTGATAGTTTTAGTAACCTTTCTTTTTATTTATTTATTGTTTATATATCAAATATATATAATAGTTAAATGTATTTTTTTTCTCTATGTTCATATTTCCTGTTGTTTCAGGCATCAAACTTCGAGGAAGATTTCTTAAGAAGAGTGAAAGCAATAGCCCTTACAGACTCGGTTCATGGTCGAATACCTCGTGCTGTTTCATCCCGCCTTGCAGAATATTTGTCAGAAGTATGCTAAATTATAATATTTATTATTATATCTTTAATAAATTACTAGTATGTTTCTTGAATAGTTTTGTTGTATAAACAACCTGGTCCACTTTGTTAAATTTGCGATGTATTATTTTGGTTCCACATCAAATGTAGAACTTTTCAACTTCCTTGTAGACAAGTTTCTTCTTTCTTAAAGTTTAATACAAAATTTATATCTGTTATGTTCGTGTACTATTTAAGAAAACTTATGTCCATCTGATAGATCTTAAATTATTTTATTTGAAGCTAAAAACTTGAGGCATTGGCGTTTTTCATGTAGAAGTCATGTGCTCTATGATTTATTTTAAACTCCCTCCAACTTTTTTTAAACGAAATATCTCACGCATCACAGAAGATGGAAACGGCCGAGGGCATATTTTGTTAAATAAGTTGTTTTGATAAAAATGTACCAAACCATGTTTTTGTCTACCCTTCTCTTAATTATATCTCATCTTATTGTGGCTTTCAAAAATTGTTTGTTTCTGATTGATTGTCTAAATGTATGCATAATAAGAATTACAGGAAATATATTTTTAATAGTCATATTCAGATGTGCAAAGTGAGGAGTCTGAAATTTTGCCTACCTAGGTATAATTAGGATATAGGGATATTTAACAAGTATCTGACATTTAACAAGTGTTGGCACAGGCACTATTGTACGTGGATGATGTATTATTGGTTGCGCATACTGCTGAATCTCTCCAAGTCACTGTGGATGAGTGGCAAGAAGAACTGAATCTCAGAAGCCTGCAGATCAATGCCTCCAAAAGCAAGGTTATGTCTGTTGGACGAAGGAATGAGGAACTTATAATCACTTGCGATGGAGACTCTTGAAAAAACCGATACCTATTGCGATCTGGGAACAATGATCTGCAAGGATGGAAGAATAGACCAGGAGGTCCTGAATAGAGTCCAAAAGGCCTATGAAATATTCTAGGAAAGCAGGAGTTAAGTAGGAAAGCGAAGACCCTGTTATTCAAACCAGTTTTTCTCCCAGTGTTATTGTATGGATCAGAAAGCTGGACAGTGTTGGTCCCGCTATGCCAGCAAGGTTGTATCTGCGGAAATGAGATTTCTAGGGAAAATATTGAGAAAAACCAGGCGAGACCGTATTAGGAATGAAAAAGTGCGAGATGAACTAGGAGTTAGATCCATCCTAGAGACGATTGAAGAGAGACAGCTGAAGTGGTTCAGGCATTTTAACAGAATGGGAGATGACCGTAAGGCTAGGATGCTTCCAGAAGCAAGACCAGGAAGGAGTCCTCAAGGCAGGCTAAGTCTCATTTATGCAGACATGATTGAGAGAATTGGCTCAGCAAGAGGGAGCACCAAGCCGGAGACGAGAAGGCTTGCACAGGACAGGGACCGTTGGACAAGGTAGTCAGAGGCAGCCACTCCACGCTTAGCTGCAAATAGGAGATGGTGAGAGAAGAAGAAGTAGACTAAGTGTAAAAAAACATACTAATTTCTTTTTTAACTTTTGGGTGCATATACCTTGAAAGGGGTTGATATATATTTTTTGAGACTGGTGATAATTGATGTTCTGTGTCACAGTATTTTTACATGACTGTCAGCCATAATTTTTGGGACCCTTGTTTTTAGTTAAGGATAATTTTTGTTTTATTTTAGGTTGGTCGTAACTGGGTCACCAGTTCGGAGCCATTGGACAAAATGCTACCTGAGCAGCAGGGAGAGATCCAGTGTGTTTCAGCTGGTAAGTTCTATAGACATGTTACACTTTAACCTTACGGCAGTTATACCTTCTACATATAAAAGGCCAATGTTTTTTTTTTTTTTTGTCATTATAAAACAAACATCAAATTTGTTTATTAAACATAAATCAATTGGTTGTTTTAAAATTCATTCAATTTGTTTAATCTCCTGATTGGTCAAGCAATTTTAAGTGCAAGCCTCTTTTATAAAACAGTTTCTTTGGGAATATCTACCTCCTTTAACACGTTTGCGCTGGCGTGTACCACCGGTGGCTCACACTAGACTGCCGCATCGGATACTTTAGTCAATCACAAAACTTTCCACGATTATGCATAACGAGTCAATACTGCATAATGCCCTTGAATAACTCCCATCCGATAGAGCGGAAATCATTAAGGTAAGTCGCCAACGGGCGAGGAGCATGAATTACAGCCCCTTCGTGAACGTGTTAATGTTGATTTATGATACTAAACTAAAGAGGTCTACAGAAAGGTAAAACTAGGAAAAGTCATGGAATCGTCATGGTTTTTTGATGCATTTTTCAATAAATGAAGCGTGGAAATGCATGAGGGTCCAACTGCCAAAAAAAAAAAAACTTTGTTATATGTGCCAAAGCCATTCTTCAGAAATGGGTATAAGTATTGTTTTGTTGTTAGAAAAGAGTTCATTCAATGTATGAAAGATGGCATGGGTGTAAGCACTGAACGTAGTTCACCCTAGAGCATGGGCGGATCCAGCCGATCGTAAAGGGCGGGCTGCAGCACCACGGCCCTTCATTTGGATCTGCTAATCAGCTTTTTTACCTTTATGTTCCTTTCCCACAACTAAAATTCTACTTGTTCTGCACGTTATTTGTCCTTTAACTTGCTTTTTTACATTAAGAAAAGTCAAATTCTATCTTTAAATGACGAAATATTTTCCAAAGGAAGGGGCTGCAGCCCCCACAGCCCCCCCTTGGATCCGCCAATGCCCTAGAGGGTATAAGTCACATCATTTCTGTAAACATTTCCTGAGGCACATATACCCTTATGAATTTCCACGCAATAAATGTTAGCTAAAAAAAAAAAAAAAACTCTTCACTAGCATAAATATTTTATAAATTATTTAAATAAAGTTAATTTCTAATTAGTTTCCTTGGGTAATTTTATTTTCTCAGAATTTTATTATTATAGTTGGATTGCTAATACTGCATAATGCCCTTGCATAGCTCCCGCCCGAAAGAGCGAAAAGCATTAAAACAGTCCCGGCGTGAACGTGTTAAATGTTGTATAGAATTATATTGTTTATAATAATAAACATGTTCCTCTAATATCGCTTGTCCTTCAATTCCTTTTTAGGATTATGGACATATTTTATTACAGTTATTCTTATTTTTTACATCTTCGTCAATATTTATTTCTTTTAAATGTGTTTTAGATTATAAAATATCATCTTTAGATACTAGTAAAATGAACATAAACCTTTTTCAGGTACGACAAAGCACGAACTTACTTCTGCTTCTTCCATAGAGTCCGTTTTCAACTTTGCAGAATCTCTGTTAGTGAGCGGCCCGCTGGCTACGAATAACAGCATCTGACCTTCCCGATACTCCTGTTGCGTTTCTTACATAATGTCTAAAGATAGTCTTTTGTTCCACGTTTAAAGATATCTCATCTACATTCTTGTACATTTACATTTTTTATTAATTATAATAGTTATAAAATAATAAAGTATACTACTATTTCGTAATTTTGATCTGTGAAGAAATTTTTTTGATTTATGAATGAATTTCCTTTCATATGTAAGAAACAGGCAGGAGTATTCGTATAAGAGTAAGTTTACTCAATTTTGAATGTGATATATTATCATGTTACCCTTAAAACAGGCTGTAAAATTTTGATTAGTCTATACTCGGTATACTAAACTTCTTTTAATTATATTGGCATTTTTAGATCTCTTTTTTTTTTTTAATCAAGAAGGCGTTGATAATGATAAAATGCATAAAAATATTTTGAGCTGTTATTTATTTCAAGAGTTTCTGTTTAAATGCAGTTCTACTTTTTAGAGTATTATTTTTACAGTTATAGTGTGGCTTTCCTTGTTAAAAGTTTTAGAAATATGTTTGGATTTTCGAAAAGTATTTGTTATAAATTATATGATATGTTATTTTTAAATTGTTGGTAGTTTTAACTATATGGTTTTATCCTTTTCTTTACGCATCATAATCATTAAGTTTTTGATCTCTTTTTAGTTTTTTCCTCTTAAGATTGAAGTCCTTGTTCAAATATGAATGAATCTTTAAGGGACGAAAAAACCTAAACTAATCCAATACCATTCCTATAATAAATGACTGATTTTGTCTAAATTATATTAATTAAACAGGCACTTATTTATTTCTTTTTGTCTTAAAAATTATTATTTCGTTAACATTCAATCAAATCTTTCCTTACTTCATCATGATTTAAATAAAATTAGGAATAAAAAAAAATTATATTTATTTTCTACATGACATTATTTTGTTTTTAAAAAATTATTTTGGTTTAGTTTTAATACCTAACTTAAAAATAAAAAAAGTCTCGATTCAAAATATAATTGGCTCTGGCTGTTTTTTATGTATAATTATTTGGTAATTACAAACATTTCATTATTTCGTGATACAATGCTTAGCTGTGATATGGACGGTTGTCTTTAAAAAATATTGAGAAGAAACTTACTGGGTTTTCTTGATGTTGGTTTTTAATCTTAAAAAATTATATTTAGCTTTAAAGTGATTGTTTTATTATTAAAATTTTTCCTTACTGGATTGTTTATTTAGTATTCAATTCTGGTTTATGTGAATAGATGAGTCGTTACTGCATCGGCTACTTAAAATTAAGTAATAAAATTCAGAGGGTGTTACAATTCTTAACTTCTTACTGATAACATCAGTATTTCTTTGAAAATCCCCTTTATCTCTCATTGGTAGCATAAAAATATAATTATAAAAAATATGTATACACTACATAGTTCATACAGATCAAGTTTATATTAAAAATTATTAAAGAATGTTGACATTCTAGAAAAATGTATTTGTTTCACATTCTACCAGACTTATTTTTGCTACCAGACTTAAGCTGGAGTTACACAAAATTAGGCAACTTATAAGAAGGTTTCAAGTGATTTCCAAGGCTGCTAAGATGAAAATTTAAGAAGGTAATAATCTGTTATCTTTATTAAGGGTCCACTGTCTTGATTTTTATTATGAAGTATCTTACTTAAGTGTTTAAAGTATCTTAGCTTGCTGTTTTCTCATCTTGCACTGCCTCTCTTCAATATCTTGCGTTCTAAGTATTTTCAGCTGCCACAAAATCAACCCAAATTTAAAAAAAAAAAAAATCCAAAATATTTTAAGACCAATATTATAATTCATTCTAGCAACATGTCCTGCCCATCTCAAACTTTCTGCCTTCATGAGACGTGATATGCCTTAATGGATTTTCCTAAGCTCATTGATTTGCCTTACTCTTCGAAATATTTTGTTAAAATCTTACTAGAGAATATATGAAAACAGGTATGTTTTGGTTCTTATACATATTAGTGTCGTGGTTTTTCTAGAGAGAAGCTTACTTAGTGCAAGCTTCTGAAGCCCATTATCACACATAAAAGCTGCCATCCATAATCCAATGCTGAATCTGTGGCTCCATATTATTGGTCTAATTCCATGCTAGATGATTAGTTCTTCACAGTAAAAGTTGAAAGCTTCAAATTTTTCCTTTCCTCGGTGATTTGAAGGGGTCGGGGCAAAATAGTGCCAAGCAACATTTTAAACAAAAATAAACTGTAGCTGCAGTCTGCTGTTTATTACCTAGGTCTATATGTCTATGATGGAAATGCCACCTAAATATGACTATAGAGACTGTATATAGTCATATTTAGGTGGCATTTCCATTATAAACATATAACCCAACGCAATATACAGCAGACTGCAGCTACAGTTTATTTTTCTTAAAAATGTTGCTTGGCACTATTTTGTCCCGACCCCTTTATTTTCTCCTCTTTCAGGATTGCACAGCATATACTTCTGTTTTAATCTTGTTTATCAATCATTCAAATCATTTAGTCGATTTTTAAAGATTTTAGGAATGCGCCCTTCATACTCAGCGAGTCGTGTCCAAAAAATATCAATTCTCTCTTGGTAGTTCAAGTATTTTAAATTTAACATGTTCAATTACCAATGAATATGTCACTCCGATTATAAAAAGAAATTCTATAATTTCCATCGATTCAAACTAGAATTATTTTTTCCCATTTGTGCCGGATATGCCAGGCACAGTTTCATTCTAGCTGTTTTCGTTCGACATTACTGTGAGCAAGTTAAAATTTGTATGATAGTCGAGTGTATGTAGTTTAATTCCTTTTTCATCTTTAAATATGGAATGAAGATGTATAAATGTTATAGATAGATGAATTATTAAAGTATATATATATATAATAGTTATGCCTATTTATTGTATATATTAAATAATAACAATATATATGATAAACTAAGTTAAGTCAACTCTTCAGATAAGGCTAATTCCTTAGAGCACCTCGCTGCTCTTCGGATCAGTAGTGTAGATAATTTTATCGTTAAAGTATGAATGATGATTTTTTTTTTTTCATTTTAGCTTATTTTAGTAATTTAAATATTCATTTATTCTTAATAATGTATAAATGATAGTTATTGTTTCACAAAATATTCTTCTTCTTAAACATATAAATACAGTAGTACCTCCATTGTCTGGGGTAATGATGGGTATGGGGTCCACGGATAATCGAATTAAAACAATTTATTGACTTAATGTGATAAAAAAAAAGGTTAAAAAATCACTTGTAAGGTATAATCACTTTGATTAACTAACAAACGTTTTATATACACTAAATTATAATATACAAAAATAACAAAAAAAGTAAATGCATGTTTTTATATAATATGGGCCGACGACGATACAAAGTCAAAAATGTCTTTTTTCTTCTTCAAAATATCCCGTACAGTTTGTTCGCCGATTCCTTGTTCAGCGGACAATTTTTTAACACTTTCACCCTTTTCTAATCTGTTTATAATAGTTAATTTCTCTTCAAGCGTTAAAACGACACGCTTTATTTTTTCCGACATATGTATTTAAATCGAGACTAAATCACAACTGACAAAATTTTGTTTTGTAGCCAAACAGGCCAGAGTAGGTTTCCCAGAAAGACTTGAATAGTTTCCTGGAAAGACTTGAAAACGATACCGTTCCTAGATTATGAATTGGAGTATTAGATACCGGAAACATCTCATAATACAATACTCGCTTTCTGTGTTTTCCATTTATTGTTTTTTTTTTTTCATAATAGATAGTTAACCATTGTGTAATCGATATAGAATGCAAGGCCTCAAAGTCTCGTATAATTTCAATAATTCACTTAATCGTGCAGGTTACATGCCAAATTTTCGCCTATTCAGGCATCTTCAGGGCTACAACAGTTTCACATGCAAGCTAGAAACAGACTCAAAGACTAAATCGACGAGTCTGTTTCTAGCTTGCATGTGAAACTGTTGTAGCCCTGAAGATGCCTGAATAGGCGAAAATTTGGCATGTAACCTGCACGATTAAGTGAATTATTGAAATTATACGAGACTTTGAGGCCTTGCATTCTATATCTATAATTAAATAGTCTCTTCCTAAAAACTTGTTTACATTGTGTAATCGTTAAATATTTACGTGTACATTTTTTTAAAATATTATACATACAAAATAAATGGCATACAAATTAAAAAAAGCTTATTAAAAAAAAAAAAAAAATTGGCTCTTAATCGAGGCCCCGGATAACGAAGGTCCTACTGTACTAGAATTTGATAGTGTTAAGTCCTAATTGATTATTAATAGAGGAAACGCACAAAGAGAAACAATACACGCACAAATGCACAACACCATTATTTATATAGATTTTTTCATTATTAGCTTTAAATATAACTTCATTTTATTTAATTGTCAGTATCAAATGATAATTAGTTTTATTTTATCATCAATAATTTAAAAAAAATATATATATTTGAAGAAATTTTCTTGTTTTAAAATTATTTAACTAGATATAGAATGCAAGGCCTCAAAGTCTCGTCAGCTGCAAACATAAGGTAACATAAGGTCAGCTGTTAACATAAGGTTGTCAATTTTAAAACTGATGCAAGAAATCTTAACAACTTTTTTGCTGAAACTATTAACATTTTAAACCAACAGTGAATTATTTATTCTAGATTTGCCTTTGCTTTTCATATGTTTTTTATATATATTTATAATTCTAGTGCATGATGTTATGTGTGTAATGGGTGTGAGTGTGTATGTATATATTTGTAGATGTAAAATTAAAATTACTTTATTTGAACCTTCTTCAACTTTAATATTGTGTTTAATTTTCTATAGATCTCATTCAGTTATTATCTCTGTTATCTAAATTTGTTTGAATGTTGGCAACACTGTATATTTCCCTGTTAGCCCTCCTTCCATATGGGAAGGTTTCAGTCTGTTTCTAGCTTGCATGTGAAACTGTAGTAGCCCTGAAGATGCCTGAATAGGCGAAAATTTGGCATGTAACCTGCATGATTAAGTGAATTATTGAAATTATACGAGACTTTGAGGCCTTGCATTCTATATCTATAATTCAATAGTCTCTTCCTAAAAGCTTATTTACTTTATTATTTATCTAAATTATCCTAATCATTTCCTCGAAAAAACAATTTTTTTTCGAGTTAATATATGTTTATTAATTATGTTTTTCGAACAATATGTTTATTGATTTTTTTTTTTTTTTTGATAAATTACTTATCCTTTAAGCTAATAACAACATTGCACAAGTTATGTATAAGTCTTCATTTAATAAAATCCAACTATTAACAATATAATCTTATCTAATGTTATAGATAATTAATAGCCTATATAATTAATAATTACTCCTATAGTTCTTAAAAGAATTTATGAACAAAATATTAGCATTAATGTTTTCTTTAATTTTTTTTTGTAATATCAAAAGTTTTAATTTTATGATTCTACCGAAATTATTTGAAGTCATTTTCTTGCTTTATGTAATTATCATATATATCAAAGCAATTATGTAAATTCTTTACGATATATCTCATTAAAGTATATCCTGTAAATATCGGTGTTACTTTTATATATATATAAAAAAATTAATATCCGCATCGTCCTCAGGTCGTAGATATAGGGTTCTCTCTTATATAATATAATGGTTGCCTGATAAGTTTAAATTAATCGTATTGCTGAAAATATTTTATTCGATTGACTTGAAAATGTCTAAAACTGATTTTGTCTCATGATATGTAATGAATAGACTTTTTTTTTTTCTTATTTAGACTAAATTATTTGTCGCAAAATGGATTATACTCTTAGTAGATATGTATGAGAGACTTAAAATGTGTCTGTCCTGGAGTTCCGTCTTTTGGAGAGAAATCTTACAAATAAATGAAAAGTAAAGGAATTAAACATGTCTTATAACAGCAATTTTCTGATGTTCATAAATTTCTATGCAGGATTTTTTTTTTTTTTTTGACTTGGGTATCTCGGATATAGATAGCCGGGCATATTTGAGCACGACCCGCTTTAGCATGCTCGAGCCGAACGGTGGCGGTTCGAATCCGCCCTAGGATGGTTGATTTTTATTTCGTGGAGGACCCACGGAATAAATCTCGACCGACCCACCATGGTTAGAATAGGTTGGTTACACCTCTAAAGTAACCCCCAGTATGCCACACATGGCCAGGTAGGGGTACCGAACAAAAAAAAAAAAAAAAGTATATTTATTTTCAAATGCACAATATTAAATGATTTTGGATGTTATCCTTACAATAAAAAATTTACAATTGCTCGATGAAATAGAGTGAATATCAATAATGATCCATATATAGAAAAGTTACTCTTGAGTTATTGCAGTAGTAAAATAAAATAAAATAAAACTAGAGATTTTCATTATTCACAATATTTGATTTATTATTAATTGTTGTTTGGAGAAAAGGACTTAATTCATCGAATGTGAAGATTAAACAACGATTTACCAAGCTTAAAAAAATGATTATAAATTCTGTCTGATTTTATTTCTTTAATCTTGAATAATAAATTAAACTATATTATTTAAACAGAGACTGATGTTTACAGTAAATTATGAATTTTAAGAATTAGAGACAAAAAAAATTTTTTATGACTTAAGCCCTTTGCCCAAACACGAATGTATTACCATTTTATATTTTGTTATTGGTTGTTGTTAACTTATCCCTAATGAATGCTTGAAACTTATACTGAATGGCAAACAATAAAATTAAACAATTTAGTTATTATATCTAAGAGGATAATTATTCTGACCAACTTTCCGTACAATTCATACTATACCTAATATATCTCAAATTTATCTTCACCATTATATATATAATTAAATTTTCTTAGTGTAGAGTTATCTAATTCTTTTTTTTTTTTTTTTTTGTATAAATAACTGACTCGCATGCGTCAGTTTTTTTTTTTTCTCAATTATCGCATGGTAACAAAAAGAGTTACATGCTCATGCCGTGTCCTACTAATATATATGTATAGAATATATATATGTAAATATAGAAATAGGTTTTGTATAGTTTAAATAAATCAGTTTTTAAGATACGCACATTAATTATTAAAAGTTATCAAGTCCGTGGATCGACATCCCTTTTTGGGAGAGGGCTTTCCCTAAGTGTCGTATTCTCTCGGTTACCGTTATGTCGTGAATTCGCTTATCAAGAAATCATTTAGAACTTCTTGTTGTTTTTTTAAACTTGCCTTCTGCTAAAAATTTCCTTTTTTTCCTTATCCTCAAGTAAATTTTTTTTTCTGTTGCCTTATTTAGCAATGCTTTTTTTTTTTTTTTTTTTTTTTTTTTTTTATCGCTTAATGTACCTAATCAAAACATATTTCAATTATTATCTTTGCTTTATCATCACTTGTAATATGCTCTGTAAATAATATCTTGATTGGCGAGTGAAATATGTAAATATTGTTATTAGACAATAATTTTAATGAATTATATCTATGATATCATTTGTACATAAAATTCTAGCGACTGTATAAAGATATTTTATTTTCTTTATTATATTTATTTGTTTAATTTTTTATCGACATTCGTAAGAATGCCTACTCGAAATGACACTATGAACCACAGCAGAGGAGTTCTCGTAGCCCCGGTCGGACGAGAGTTCTCTCGCCACCTAAATGAGAGGTTACGGTCTCCGCAACTTTAATATAAGTAATAATTTTAAGATGTATATTGCTTGATATGTGTGTAAACGTGTGTGAGAATATGAATTGAACTATAACTTGCTCACATCATTGTCCATTAAATTTATGGTAACTTTTTCCAACGAATTCCTAAAAGATTAATATGTGCTGTGCCGTCCGTGGGGGTTAGGGCATGGAGGTGGGAGGATTACATAAAGGCTGGTATGCAACTGTAGAGTTGAGTTTGGACTGTAATGGATGGAAGAATGTTAGCAGCGATTCGTGATTTCAGTATCCAACGGCTTCCGTGTTTATCATGCCTGTATACTATTACTATTATACTATGCCTACTATACAGTGTCATGATTTAGTCCACTGAAATGAGTTACAACTTATGTAAAAACAAGTACAGTCGAACCTGGATAACTGGAATCTCTTGGTGACAGGATTTTAATTTCACTTACAGAGGTATTCCACTTAAACAAGGTTTCACTTATCCAGGGTGCAGGTATCTTGTTAAGGGGGCATGTACCGCTATAACGGGTTTTCAAACAACTTGTAATTTTTATAAAAAAATATTACATCACAAACTTAAAAACCATATATACATAAAATATTGATACAATTATTTGATATTTTTTGTAACGTGAAAATAAAATAATGCAGATTACAAGATAAAAATGTACAAAAGTATTAATGAAAATATTCACTTATTTTTTTTCTCTACTTCACTTTGGCACTTAAAAATGTTTTTTTCTATGTCATATAATTTATCAAAGATTTCACCTTCAGCCCCTTTATTCATTTAAAAAAAAAAAGTCTGCAACTTCTCAGTAATATTTAGTGCATCAGTTTTCGTGAATGGTAGCCTCCCTGGCTCTTCTGAATTTTCATTTCTGTCAGCCGTTTTAAATTTTTCATGGATTTTTTCATCATTCAGCTCTCCTGCTGTTATAATTTCATCATTATCATGTGGAGATACTGTTGGAATATTGGAAGGTTCTCATTGGTATCTCCTATCACATTTTCCCAGTCCTGTGGCAGAACAGGATAACCCTTCACTTTTTCTTAGAAATGTGGATTCCACTTATAGAGGTGAATACAAAAATCATCCCACTTACAGAGGTAACTCCCAAAAAAAATTATTCCACTTATAGAGGTGAAAAAATTCCAGTTTAAGAGCTTATTTAAGGGAAAAATGAAGGGACAACAAGTTTCGTACCACTTATAGAGGTATTCGACTGTATTAAGTATTTACCTCATTTTCATTACATTAATTTCTTCTGTCAACCATCTATCTACCTCATTTAAGTTTTATTCAGTTCTTTCAATACTTTTTTAAATAATTGAAATAATCTTCCGAGCTAACCTTCTCTCTTTACTTATCCCAAGCCCTAACAGTGATAAGGAGACCCAGATTCGAATCTTGGCCAATCTTTTCTCTTCAGATAAAATTATTTAAAGTTATAAATTGATAAATTAAAACAAAAATTCTCAATATTAACAGCATTGTTGGCATATGATTCAGTTTATTTTAAATAAGCAAGTGTAATTCACTACCAAACACTTACTGCCTGACTATTTCTAATCACTAACTTGGATTTCTAAGGAACAACGAATACTAACTGAGTTAATTACTAAGTGCACGGGCTTCACAGCCAGGGGGGGCAGAGGGGACGCGTCCCCCTAATATTTTGGCAGGAGAGGACCCAATGTAAAAAATTAAATAAAAATGCGATTTTACGAATTCATCTGAGTTTAACCAATAAAATATAAATATTAAATATTAGTTAATCACAGCACACTCTATTGTGAAAAGCATAGTCAGGCTTATAATATATTAGATGATTTATATATTTTTTTATTTCAGCTTGAACTTTTTGTTTTATGAATTCTGTAACAAATTAGTATCCCCGGAATTGGTCTTCATTTGTTTTTTAACCTAGCAGCTTGATCCTACTTCCCATCAATTCGATGAAGCTTATCGAAGTTGGTGGGATCAGGATCAGAAGAAAAGCTTAGATAATTTTTGCCCATATCCTTCAACATTAAGCCTTAACAACTCTCTATTTTATAACTGAGGCATAAATTGACAAGTTTTAAGATATTATAAATACCTTCAAAATACAGCGTTGGAGGATGAATTAAATATCCCATAAGTTGTTTAGGGGTTATTGTTTCAATTTTTAGCCCCTCGAATTTCTACCTACCCTATCTAGGAAAATATTGAGCCGTCCCCCCCCCCCCCCCCCAATAATTTGGTGCTGGCGACGTCCATGACTAACTGAACTGAATTCCTTCACCCGGTATATGTATGAGGTAACCATCCTAGAACAAGAAGTTTCCCTAATATTTTAGAACATTCCATAGCCTTCTGGATTCTTACAAATTTTCAAAGAAATCATGAATTTCTTTGATATATTTTCAATTTACTTATACAAAAATAATTATAACATTATGTTTATAATACTGTATGCAAGGAGAGTGAGAGGTGGGGGAGTTGATAGTTATTGCTGTTTTAGTTATCACACTCTTTATATTATAATTTAATTTTATATATTTTCTTTTGTTTATTTTTAATTTTCAGTTCTGTTTTCATAATATACTTAAATGATTTATGATTGTTTGTATAAAACTGAATTCAAATGGATTTATGAAGTGTAGTGCATACAAGGAAAACCACATTTATAAGCCTTTTATAAAACTTGATTAAATAAGACTTCCGGTTTTTAATATTTCTATATAAGTTAGCTTTTTAATTATTTTTTTTTTGTGATTATTATAAATGGATTTTGACTCTTTATTTGGAACATTTTCATGTAATTCATTAAAAAAAAAAAAATACAAAAAAAAGTCAACCTTCATCCATCGAATAGGCAATTTTCTTTTTTTTATTTCTCGTTTTTAACTTAATTCATTAATTTAATTAAATTTTTTTTTTTTTTTTTGAACTTCCTAGCTTGGAATTTATTTGAGGAAAATGATATTTGTATAAATAAGAACTCATAGTTTCAATTCTAATATCAATTTTATTTTTTATTTTTCTAAGCTTATCAGAATGCTTAAAAAAATAAAATAAATTGTAAAGCTTTTCGAACATTTCCTAGAATAAAAAATATGTTGTTAACAGGCCTAATAATGATATAAAAACTGTCTAGTATTCCAATTGCTATTTAACAAAATAAACTCAGGTTTCTTGATCCGTATTTATAGATTTCTTTTGATATTTTCAGATTTGTTAATTTAATTTTTAAAAGCTTTATATGTATGTATATGATTTTTTTTTTTTTTCTTTTATGAGGATACTTTAGTTGGTTGTTATTTTGTGAAGCTTCGATATCTTGGATGGGAAATAAGATAGTATACACCTGTGAAATGTTAATTTTTAAACATTTTATTTACCTATATTCTTAACAAGTTTAACCTTCGTAAATCTTGCAATAAGTATTAAAATTTAAATTTTTCTCAAATTATTAATAGTCGATGACACATATTTTGAGCAAGTTAACTGTATTGATGTATTTTATATGATAGTCTTAAGAATTAATATAAAAGAATAAAGTTTTAAAATTATTTCTAAATATCATTAAGTTAGTGATATATCTTTAAATAAATTTATAGCGTATGCGTGTAGGTGTGTTAACGTATAACATGAATGGTGTGCATGAACAAGGTGATAAATTACAATCATGTTTTAATGTTGGTTTAGCTCTAAAATTAAATTATTCACATCTCAGGAAAACATAATAAATAATTAAACAGATATGTTCATCATACTGCATTACAGTAGAACCTTGCTAATTCCAACCTTTATGGGACTCTGGGTGGGTCGGAATATCTAATAGGTTCGATTAACCAGAGACGATAAAAATATAAGTTTTTTTTTTTTACTATATAGGGCAAACCATACAGTTATTGGCACCCTTAAGACTAAATTTCAGTGGTAAAATTAGGAAAAATACTTCTTATGAAGGGATCTAATTGAAACTTCCTATAACTCCTCTTTTCTATCCTTATAAAGACTCAAGAGGTTTTTTTGGGTCAAAAGTTCAATAGTTTCAAAAGTGCCAAATCTAGTTATTGGCACCCTGTGTATTTAATTGTGAAATCTTCCCTATGGTTAGTTTGTTAAAGTCTTACTTCATAGATGACTTAGAGGACCCTTAAAACATTAGACTCATGTATATCTTGTAATAAAATTAGGACTTGTTTACCTACTTCTTTAAGTTAAAGTTTGGGTGCCAATAACTGTATGGTTTACCCTATAATATGTGTTTTTATAACAAAATATACATTTTCCAAGCAATTTTCATTTTCTTTTATGTCACCAGACTCCGACTCATATTTCTTGGACCATTTTCTAGGGGCTTTCCAAAAAATTAAAATTAATTAGTTTGTAATTTATTATATTTTTTAAGGTTCATATATACATTTAACACATACATAATATTTTAATATCAGAAACTCATCATTTTCTAGACATTCAATGGCAGCAATCTTTTTTTCCTTCAACGTTATCATCCTGTGTTTTCTCTTAACATCCTGTTTTTTCCATTTTGAGAACAATATTAAGACAAATGACAATCTGTTGTTCAAAATATGTAATGTAACTTTAGGAGACTCTATTGGAAATATTCATGAAGAAGTTTCCATCATTCCAGCTATATTTATTTAGTACTCTGTGAGGGTGACGGAATGGTCGGACTACTTGGAAGGTTGGGTTAGCGAGTTATTATTACGTTACTATGTGACATTCATGAAGACGTGTGAGAAATATTTTTTTTTTTATATAATATAATTTATAGTTTTCAAATGTTCCTCGATTACTAATAGTAAAATGGAGGCATTTTACTAATGTAGCAAAATGGAGGCTTAGGCTCAGCTTGTGCACATATGGCCTGTGTTTGTGGCCAATCCGGTCCATTGTCGGTTTTTGGGTACAAATCACGAAATAAGCTTGCTGCAAAAACTGCATGAGCCTTTAGTATTGCATACACAAAATACAAATACAAAATATTAAACATTAAGTACAAAACAAACATATTTAACATGTAGAATTACAAATAGAATATTACCCAAAAAGGTAAATCGGTTTTTAAAGTTTATTCATTATCTTCAATCACAAAACTACAATCTGAATCAGCTATAAAAACCAAATGCAATCAAATATATTTTCTTAATTAATAGGAGCATAAACAAGGCTTTCCTACTTGAATATTCACTTTTACATTTATATATTTCCAATGGTCATTATTATAAATAGAAAAAATTTAATCCGAATATAATAGCTGTGAGAAATCCACCGTGCCTGTTTATTAGGAACACAAGTGTCTAAATACCATGTTACCTCTATTTGCCAAGCATCTTTCGCAATACAAATCATCTTTTGTGGTGACGCATTCTCGCCAAAAGTTCACAACATATTTTATATTGTTCAACGATAATTTCAATGTTCCTCTTGAAGTAATATAAAAATTGTAAATATTTTTTTTCAAAGCAATAATGGAAAACTCCTCAGGTGTGATCGTTTCAAGTCTTCTTATAATATATCTTTCGAGTGCACATCATCTTATTAAATAAGTTAGTAAGTAAATGTTATACGTAACTGGGCAACAAAAATACTCTCAAATTAATTATAAGATATGCTTGTTGTATATTATTTGTTTATATTGATTTTTATTTGAAGTTTTTTAAGTATGTCTATGTATATATATAACCATTGACTAATTAGAAATAATATTAAGATGTGTGCAGCAAAAATATCGCATAAACAGTGATATCGGTTTGTATTATAGTCTGTACATTTTGTGTATATACATTATTAGTTATTAACTATACATTTACATATATGTAATAATAGATATATGTAAGAGGGGCAGCCTTTCCACATTAGTATAAGATAGCTTGCCATTTTGATGGCATTGATATAAGTAAGTTAATTATGTGTGAGTGTGTGTTAATTTTTTTTTTTTTTTATCATAATTGTGAATAATACTTCATTAACGTACTGAAAAAACTTTGCATGTCAATATTTTATGCATGTTTTTTTTTTTTAATTTCAGTGGTTATAATCTTATTAAAGTTTCATGAAATTTTGTTCCTCATCAAGATTTTTTTTTAATTGTACTATTTTCATTAAATTTAATAAATAAAAAATATATATAGCTTTTTTTTTTATATTTATGCCTATGATAATATTTTTTGTTACATTGTAGAAATATTGTTTTGGTTTTGAGAAAAATTTTAAGGGCACAAATTAAGGATAATGGTTGTGGTAGTGTTTGTATTTGTGTGCATGTTTTTGTAAATAGTAAGTCCTTCAAAAACATATTAAAATTAAAATTTGTAGTAATATTAGTGATTATTATTCCATTTATTTGACTTATTATTTTTTTTTTTTTTCTCAATATTAGCTCTCGAATGTATTTGTAAGCCTTGAAATGGAAGAACTATGTGAACGAATATTTGCTGAGCCATATATCAAATAACATATCCAAGATATTCGGTGTTCAAAATAAGATACTTCTATAGAAATGTCAGGTTTTTGTTTTGACAAATTATTGATTTTTTTATTAATAACCTTATGGTTTAATCTTCCTCACATTGTCTACCGCAAGGTGAGAACTAATATAATATTTGTACCTGGTTCTTCAATCGATTGTTTTTCCATTGTTTAGGAAAATTAATCCATTCGAGCACAAATAGTAAAATTTTACTAACCCCATTCTTCCATTGAGGCATTCAATGAAATAGTTCAAGTTTTCTACACAATGATTTTTATTTTATTAATTTTTTTACACATGCCAGTATATGTATATAAATATTATGTAACTACTATATTAACATATTGCTGTTGTTTGACAGCACCGAGCAAGCTTGGGTGGTATATTAATAGTTAGGATATGTTAACTCTTTATCGAGTGCATTGACATTAATTAGTAATATTATCGTATAAATTAGTAATTAATTATTATTATGGCCTAGGATAATAAAATAATATTAATTAGATTTAATCGACGTCTCGTTTTTTAATCATTTTAATTTTGAGCCATCGGTTGAACATGGATATAAACCCAATAACTGTGATATCAGGCAATTACATTTTTGTTCAGTATTTGACACAAATTTTTAATAATATTTACATATCTCTTCTCAGATTTTTCACCTCGTCGTTGCATAAATATTCTATCTGATATCAACACCTTATGTGATGTTAGCATTTATTTAAATTCTATTTTTTTTTTCTTTTTTTTTTCTATTAGTGCTTAAGAATGTATCATAACAAAAAATATCATATTATTATCATATGAGGCATTCAGTGTTGGAATAGTTCGTCAAACATTTATATTTTTACAGTGTAACTTTCAATGCCATACACTTTTTTTTTTGAACAATTTTTACAGTTTTCTTTAGTCCTATTTTTTAGGTCATCTGAATTATTTATATTGATTTGTCAATTTTAATATTTAAGTTAGTCTTCATGCAACAAAAAGATTATCATTTAAAAAAAATAGTATTTGATTATTTCAGCCCTGAATGCCTCTTTTAGTTGTTAAAACACTAAGTGGCTATAATATTTGTTAGTTTGTTTGTTGGAGTTTAGTGGCGTAAAACCGAACTGGTCATCAACGCCAGTGACTCTTCTTTTTCTGTTTTATTTCTTTATTATTATTATTTTCTAATGACTATTACCTTTTTAATCGCTACTATTTTTTCCTAAGGTGATCTGATCTGTCAAATTTCTGCTAGTATGTTGATGGATTTTAAAAATTTGAAAACTAATTCTATTTTATTATTATCGTCCGTAAGAACCGTTGCTATTTCAGGTTTCAATCCATATCTATTTAGTTTTGACGTGTAGTATGGGCATTCCTGGAAGATATGTTGTATTGAGATGATACTATTGCAATGTTTACATATCGGAGGTGTTTGTTTAGTGATGAGGTGCGAGTGTGTGAGTCTTGTATGACCGATCCTAAGCCGGGTCAGCACGACCTCCTCTCTACGGCATTTTCTAACGGATGTACTCCACGGCTTAACATCTCTCTTGATAATTTTTAATTTACACGGTGGGCTCTCATCCCACCACGACTGCCACGCATCTTTAATCTCTTTTTCGAGGGGCTTGCTAAGATCCGACGGAGTTAAAATAGTTTTGCCAGGTCCGGGAAGCGTAAGCGCCTTTTTTGCAGCACGGTCGGCTAGTTCGTTGCCCACGATGCCTACGTGGCTCGGGATCCATATAAACGTTACGGTCTTACCCGAGTCTTTTAGGTCGTTTAGGTAAGTATGTATTTGGGAGATTTGAGGATGGTCTGGGTACATGTTACAAAGGCCTTTTAAAGAGCTTAAAGAGTCTGTAATAATAGAAATATTTTGTTGATTTATGGTCATACAAAAGCGTAGAGCTGCTGTTATTGCGGTTAGTTCGGCGGTAAATATACTGCATAATTTATGTAATTTGATTTTGAAAGTGTAATTATTTGTGACGAAGGATGATGCTGTTGATTGCATTGATTTCGAGCCGTCTGTATAAACAATAAAGTTTTCCGGTATATTTTGAAGAATGTGTGTGAAATGAGCTTGGTATTCAGCTGGATCTGTACTATTTTTGGAGTATTTAGTGAGGTCTAACAATATTTTGGGATATTGGTTGGTCCAAGGTGGTCTGGTATTTTCGGATGGACAGAGTTTTACTGTTTTGAGGAAAGAGATAGCCGAGGAGATTCTTTCAGATAACGGTAGAGTTGAATTTCGTTTTTGTTGAAATGCGGAAGAGAATTTTGATGCAAAAATATATTTGTGAGTAGGATTCCCTGTCTGTTGATACAATTTTGAGGCATATTTAACCGCTAATTTCGATCTTCTAAACGAAAGGGGTGGCAGACCGGATTCCGAGCATAGACTAAGGATGGGGCTTGTTCGAAACGCTCCTGTCGCTATTCGGATCCCAGCGTGGTGGACCGCATCGAGCTTTCTCAGTATTTGAGGTCTGGCGGAGCCGTAGACGAAGGAACCATAGTCGAGTTTTGAGCGTATCAGTGCTTGGTAGATTTTAAGTAAGCTGACTCTATCCGCGCCCCAGGAGGTATGACTTAAAAAACGGATCATGTTTAGCTTTGTGGTAGTGGCTATTTTTAAACTAGAAATATGTTGATTCCAGGATAGTTTGTTGTCAAAGGTTAAGCCCAGAAACCTGTGGTTGTTTTTATATGGAATTGGGGAGTTACCTAAGAAAAGATCTGGTGAGTGAGATGCATTTCTTTTCCGACTAAAGTGCAGGCATGTACTTTTTTCCGTTGAAAACTGAATATCGGTAGTATCAGACCAGCATTTTAATCTGTCAATTGCGTCTTGTAATTTTATCTTAATTTCCTGTATGTTTCCTGACCGGCAGAAGATCGCGAGATCATCGGCATAGAGAAGTGGCTTAACTCCCCGAGGTAAATTCAGCCCTAAATCACTAATCGCCAAGGAAAATAGAGTGGGACTAAGTACACATCCCTGGGGAACCCCATTGATCTGCCTATTTTCCCGTGAGTATTCGCATCCGACTTGTACTCTAAAGTGTCGATTTGAGAGAAATTGCTTTATGAATGTATACATTGGTCCCCGAATCCCAATAGTTATCAGTTTATTTAATATGATCGCGTGATTAATCTTATCAAATGCTTTTAGCATGTCGAAGAAAACAGCGATCATTTGTTGTCCGTTTACAAACGCATATTGAGCCTCTGCCTCCAATGCTACTAAGTGGTCCATAGTGGAACGGCCTTTTCGGAAACCCGATTGGAACGGTTGTACAAGATTATTGTTTTCTACTATCCACTTCAATCGTTTGTTTACCATTCGTTCCATTACTTTGCAGACACAACTTGTGAGAAAGATTGGACGGTAACTAGACGGCGAGCGTTTATCTTTTCCTGTTTTTAGAATTGGAATTACTATGGAGTCGCGCCAACTATTAGGTAATTCACCGGTCTGCCATACGTGGTTATAATAATCAAGGAGCCATTGTTTTGTAGAATATGGAAGGTTTTTAATCATGTCATAATGTACCTGATCCGGGCCGGGAGAGGATCCTTTTAAACTATTTAATACACTATTCAGCTCCCACATTGTGAAATCTATATTGTAATGAGGGTTTGGAATTTCGGTACTATTTTGACTTTCTATTTCACTCGAAGAACAATTTCTATTAGTGTTATATACTTCTGAAAAGTAATTGGCAAAGGAGTTTGATACTGCTATTGGGTCATCAGAGAGCTGTCCGTTGACTAATATGGTAAGACGAGGGTGAGCGGATTTGGAAGTAATTTTTCGGATTTTATTCCAGATAATTGTGGAGCTTGTTGAAATGTTTATATCGCTTATGTATTTTTTCCACGATTCCGCTTTAGAGAGGTTGAAAATTTTTCTGCATACAGCTCTATGTTTTTTGTAGTCAATCAGGTTTTCGGTAGTCATGTATTTCTTAAATTTTTTGTAGGCCTTCCGACGGTCCTTTAAAGCCTCTTTGCATTTTTCATTGAACCACGGTACGGATAAACGTTTTGGATTGCCGGATGTCAACGGTATCGACATTTTGGCCGCTTGGATTATCGTATCAATAATTGCTTCGCACCCTTCCTCGATGTTCAGATCGAATGGTGATTTGAGCGGTGGGGTGGCTAATGATTTAAACAGAGTCCAATCGGCTTTATCAAGTAACCATCTCGGTTTGTTTCGGAAGATGGTATTTATATTTAGGAATTTTATTAGAATCGGAAAGTGATCGCTGCCGTGGAGATCAGGAAGGACCGTCCAATCTAAATTGTTGTACATCGTAGGGCTGCAAAAGGCAAGATCTAGAGCGGAAAACGAACCGTGAGTTGAGCTGAGGTAGGTTTGTAGGTTAGTATTTAATAAGATTAGGTCTGATTGTTCCATAAAGTTTTCTATTTTTTTACCTCGCGTATTTAAGTCTTTGGAGCCCCATAAAGGATTGTGTCCGTTTAGGTCACCAATCAAAAGTACAGGCCTGGGTAATTGATTGTATATGTCAAGAAGATGTTCAGTTCCTATTGTAGTGTCTTGTGGCAAATATAAATTGCAGATAGAAAAGGTATAACTTAAATGTATTTTCACAGCAACTGCCTGGAGGTGTGTGTTTAATGAAATAGCTTCTGAATATAATGATTCGTGTATGGCAAGTAGAACGCCGTGACAGCCACGATTTGGGTTAGGGCCATCTTTTCTGTAAATTTTAAAATTTTTTAATGTCTGGTTTTCGTGATTTAATAAATTTGTTTCTTGTAGGGCCACACAGTATGGGTTTAACTCGCTAACAAGAATTTTTAGATCATTGAAATGAGTTTTTAAACCATTGCAATTCCATTGTAGGATTGACATATAGAGTAATAAAAAGAAATTTAGATAAATATGATGGAAATATAAGCGAGAATAAGTTTGGAGGGGTTGCGATTTTTCCTAGTACGTTGAATGTAAAAAAATAAAATATATAAAAACATTAACATAAGTTGTAACGAGGTTTATTTGGTTGGTTTTATGATTTCTTCTTCGTATATTTTTTGTTTGATTTTTCTTTAGTATATCCCTCCGCGTCCACAGACTGGCCCGCATTGTCGACAGACATGCCTTCAGTCTCGGTGCCTACAGAGGAGGCGCGCGGCCTAGGGGCAGAGGAGATGGGGGCATCAGTAAAGGGAACGCCAGCTTGAGCAGCCGGTAATGGAGCGGCGGGGAGAGGAGTGGTGGGGAGGAGAGCGCTCGGAGCAGCTCGGGTGTTTCCGGAACGAGCCGGCCGAGGTTGGTTTGGTGTACTTGTTGTTAAGTTGTTAGTAGAAGAATTTATACATGATGAAGTTAGTTTATTATTATTTTCGCTATTTTCATGTTTCTTGTTATTATCGTTCTTCTTATTAATTTCTCCAAAAATAAAAGGCATATCGACTTGTATACCTATTTCTTTTTTTTCAGTTTTATTCGTTTTTTCTTTCACTATATTAGCAAAGGATTTATTTTGAAGAGAGGGGTACCTCTCTTTATAAATTTTCTTTGCCTCGAATAAAGATATTTTGTTTGTGATTTGTATCGACTTAATTTCTTTTTGTATCTGGAAAAGAGGGCAAGACTTATCTAGAGCGTGGTGAGGCCCGTTGCAATTTACACAGTTTGGAGGGTTTTCGCATTTCGAGTTCTCCCCATGTCTGGCTTTTCCGCATTGAATACAAATTGATTGTTTTTTGCACAGGGCAGTTGGATGGTAGAAACCCAAACAATTAAAACATCTTTGTGGATTTGGCACGTAAGATTGTACTTCCACCGTTTGATACCCTACTTTAATGGATTTGGGGGCAATTGGGGTGGGGAAGGTAACCATATAGCTGTGCGTCGCTATTTCGTTTCCGTTTTTTTTAATTTTTATTCTAACGATATCTTTGACTATATTTGACATTTCCTTTTTTATTTCCTCGATATCTAAATATTGAAAGTCAAAGACTTTTATAATACCTTTACTGTAGTTTAATGAATTATGGGGGGTTATTTCGATCGGAAATTGCCCACCGAAATCTTTTATTTTTAATAATGTTTCGGATTGAATACCTCTGCAAGTCTCAACAAGTAGGGATCCATCTCTTAGTTTTTTAATATTTTTCACGTCGCCCACTGCACCAGATATAAATTTATTTATAAAGAAAGGTGACACTTTTTTGAAGTCCGCCTCATCTGTTCTTTTTACGATAAGAAAGGTCGGTCTGATATCATTGTTTTCTAAATAATCTATTTTATCGGGTGGACTTCTCATTCGACCCCGAGGTCTTCTTCTTTTGGCTATAGGACTACTAGGATCATTCGGATCACCCATTTTTTAAGAACTGATTAATATTCTAGTAACCTACGAAAATTATTATAATTTAAGGGAGAAGAAACTTAACCTAAATACGTGTAATAAAATACTTAAAAATAAAAACAATACTAATTTCTAATAAAAAGAAATGAGGGTAAATTAATAAATTGTGACTTATCCTAATAATAAAAAAGGAGAGAAAAAAATATAAAAGAGAAAGATAATGGATGATAGTATAGTCTTAGCTGTTCGCTGTATCTCTCAGGAACATCAGGATCCTTCCCCTCCAGAGTCCAAATAAACACTGGTAAGCATTTAACACTATAAACACTAAATTTCAACTAAATTACTTGATTTCAGTTAATATAACACCAAAAAACTTAGGAAGAAAAAATTAACCTTTTTAGCACATTTAGACCATATGAATATTTGTTAGGTTAAATATAAGATTAAAAATATATTATATAATTATAATTATATATTCATTATATATTATAATATATATCTATTTCTATATAGAGCTTTCTTTGTGGTGTATTGAGTAGCATTGCTGCCGATAAACCATGGTGATATAAAATTTTCTTGAATTAAGTTGAAACTTTAGTTGTTTAATCAGTTTTTTTTGCAGGATTTCTGCATTATTTTGAATAATTAATCATATAGACTAAAAAATCCAAATTAACGTGAGGAATCCTCTACGGCAACAATCAGTTTGTCTCCTCTCGTAAGAGATATGGAGCCGCTGGTTTAATTTGTTTTATATTCCATATTATGTATAAATTATTATCTTAACTTTAATCGGGCTAAATAGAAATCATAACACTCTTGGGTACACTTATCAAAAAATATTCGAATTGAACTTTTTACTTATAATTCTACGTCAAGGTTTCAGCCTCATTTATAATCTTATTTAGTGAATTACTTAGTCAAATTTTCACCAATTCGGGCATTATTCATTTGAATATTCTAATTTATTTTATAATATTATGTATTAAAATAAATATCCTGGAAATTAGCGCCGATCCCAAAAATTGTTCCCTACTTATTGACTGATCTCAAAACTAAACTGAAGCAGATCTTCCTTAACACAATCCTCCCACCCCCTTCTCAGCCCTGGATATGTGAAATTTTGCCTATATATATATATATATATATATATATATATATATATATATATATATATAAAAATAAAAATAAAAATAAAAATAAATTTTACAAGAACATAATGAGGCCTAAATCTTGATGATAATTCATTAAGTTTATTGAGACTTGAAAATATATCTTTCCTTTCTCTTCTTCTTCTTTTTCTTTTTCTAATTTCTTTGGATGTTCTATTTTTACTATTATGTGTATTTTTTATTATATCAGGAAATTTATACATCCAACATCTATTTATTCAAATTGTCTTCTTTATACATGTACAACGTTTCGGACTTGTTTGTCCATTTTTAAGTACATATCTAAAACATTTTTCATTCTTTTTAAAACACAATATATAAAAACTAGCATTCCCAGTCGCTGCTTTGCCCGCGAGCCTTTAAAATCAATTCTGTGATCATTATCTTGGTCTTGATTTAATATAATATGTTATATATTGACAACATATGTTATATATTAACAACATAACAGGAATCGAAGCTTCCGGTAGGTGGAATGTTGGAGGTGGAAGCTGCCGGCTCGGTAGAAGAGAGGGAGACGCGCAATGGAGAGAGTTAACTAAAACCACCAAAACAAAAAATTGCTTACTCATCGTGAACGCTTCATTTTTCGGCTTTAAAAAATCGTAGGGGCTTTCGAGTTAAACTCGTCTTATCAAGATCTTTAAAATGAGTCCAAATTAGATATTTTTTCTAGAAGTGCAAAAATAGGTGTCCGTTAGAGTTAAACGACAATTTCGCCATTTAAACCCCCTAGGGGTTAAATTTTTGAAATTCCTTTCTTAGTGGTTACCTACATCGTGTTTAAAATCTAAATTCCAAACTTCAAGTTTCTATCATTAGTAGTTTTTGCTCTGCGTTGATTCTGTAAGTCAGGACAAAGCCTCTTATATATATAGAGATTATATTACACTTTAAAAACAATTCAATCACATACAAAACTTTTTATTTTTAAATTTAATCTTTAATAAAAGTAAAAAGTTTTGTATGTGATTGAATTGTTTTTAAAGTGTAATATAATTTTTATATATTGTGTTTTAAATAGAATGAAAAATGTTTTAGATATGTACTTGAAAATGGACAAACAAGTCCAAAACGTTGTACATGTATAAAGAAAAATAAAGAGGACAATTTGAATAAATAGATGTTGGATGTATAAATTTTCTGAAATAATAAAAAATACACATAACTTGAAAATATAGTTTGTAACAATTGAAATAACTTTGCTGTTAAATTAGGAAAATACATGACTAGCGAATTCAGGCAAATCCCTGATTGTAGATTAAAGCTATCATAGGAAATCATTAATTTTAAAGAAAACCAATAATTATTGTTAATTTAAACAAGATACAAAAACCAATAATTATTGTTAATTTAAACAAGATAATCTTTAAATTACGAAATATATATATATATATTTTTTTTATTTCATCTGATTAGCATTGATTTATTTGATGAAGTCGATTAGGATAAGATTTTTAATTTTTATGGAAAATTATTGATTAATGATCCTGTTATTTTCAAAATTTACCCTTATTAATGTAATATTATGCAAATAATTCTATTTAATATCTAATATTTAAATATGATATACACACTAGCGATCAGAATTAAGTTAGTTGTATCTAGTATAAGTATGCTGATTTATTGGTACTGTTACTTTGGAAAATATATTTAACTTGCTCAAATTTTGTATGACGACGTTAACATTTTGAATCCAAAATTAAATCCTGGAGTAACGGCATTGTGCTTTCATATACCAAACAGAAATGGTTTTGAGATGAGAAAGATTTCTAATTAATATTTGTTTTTTGTTTTTTTACATTCAATGGACCTCCAGGGGAAAGGCAGCTGTCCCCACCCCCTAGTAAATATGAGAAACAAAAACTACGAATTAAATTAATTTGTATTCATTTAAGATGCTCATTAAGTATTTTATATAAATAAATATTTTAATTTTTGGATATCAATAAACTATAATTGAAGCCATAATTGAACCTTAAGCAGTCGGAATACTTCGACCCCCTTGTGATGAATTATTATATCAATGCATCTTTTTTTTTTTTTTTTCCAACTAATGTGTATCCACTAAGCAACGCATATAATATCTAGTCCATTGGTTGATTTTCATTTATGCAGTTTTTTTTTTTTTTTTTTTTTTTTAAATGTAGTGGTAAGAACTTTAATTGTCTGTTTTATATTTTTTATTTCACGATTATTCAAAATATTTCTACGCCATTTTCAGAGACATTTGTTGCGAAAGCTGTTTATTGCAATAGTCTCATTAGAAAAATTATTTTAACATAAACTTATGATGATCTTAAACATGCATATATTTTTTGCTAAGTAGATTTGAGAATATGTATACTTAAACAAAAAAAAAGAATGATGTAAGTACCCGATGTTTTTTCTTAAATATTTAAGAATTATTCTATGAGCTTTACTTGTAACATTGATGTCTGGACTTATATTCATATTTATATATATTTATATTTTCAGAAATTTGAAATTCTCCTTATATAGTAAGTTGCCTATCTGTTCCAAATTGTAGTTATTTTATTGATTCGTTAATTGTATCTAAATTACCTATTTTTTTTCTTAATTATATAAATTCTGAGCATAAACATTTGTATCTTATTATTCCTATTCCTCTATATTTTTTAATCTAAAGCAGTTACATTTTTTTATTTATGTTTTTACATACTAGGAAGAAAACTAGTACAACTTAAAAATTAAAAACAAATTTAATATTAGTGTTTTGTTGATTACAATCTTGCAAAATTGTCAAATTATTTATTTTTAAGTTATCTTTGTGCTTTTCTAAAATAGAGTGATAAATAAACAGGTAGGGGAGAGTGGGGTTGGTTGGCATATGGGGTAGGTTGGCCATCGGCTTATAGTTTCCGTCACACCTGTTGTGAAGGCCCCACCATTGTACCATGGGACCTGCTCGACCTCGGGAGTCTTGTCCTGAGTTTTCAATCCGATGCTAACAGTGTACATAAGATTGTGCTTCATTGATTCATTTTACAACATGTAAGTAAATTTTTATATTTTCAGTCAAGTTGGTTTAAAGGCATCGAAAAACATTTTACTCCGATTCTGTTCACATAGCCCCAAACTCCTTTGAAAAACCTAACCTTTCGACTAACCAGTTTCTTGTTTGATTGTTCTGCCCTGTCCTGGCAGTCGTCTTTCATATGATCTCTCCTGTGGGGTTAGTTGGCTCTCTTCAACTGGGTTGGTTTGCGCGGTAGCAATTCACATAATCATAAACATAATCAAAGGTGAAACTACCATTTGTCTTTAGTTCCAGCGAGAATGATGAGAGCAGTTTTCCTTATGCAAAAAGTGAGGACAGTCTAAACTTCTATCTTCTTCTATTGTCATTCTATTTTCCCTTAAAAGCTGTTAAAAACCGATTCAAAATTATTATACCATTATAGTGCAGTTTTTAATAACAATAATATGTGTCAGGTAGTACTTGAATGAGATGGCTAAACAACCCCACCTTCTAGGCCAACCTGCCCCACATAGGGGGTTAATTGGTATACTCTGGATTGACGAATTCTTCAATTTTCTATGATCTTAGTATTAAATATTATTTTGTGAAAAAAATACTTGAAGTACTCTATTACTTGGAGTTTACAGTGGTATCAGCCCCATTGGGTTAACAGGAACGACTCAACAATCATAAAAGTGAAAACTGTTGCCAACCAACCCCGCTCTCCCCTATACATGCATACGTTTAAAAAAATATCAATTCATGTTGGGATGTGGATGTGCCTGTCTTATTCTAGAGTAGCGATATATTGTTTAACATTATTTTCATGCTTTGTAACATAAATTTTAACTTTGTCGTTGATTTAAAATTCAGATGCATTAATATTGAATAAAGAAGCATTATTGAAGAAATCAAGAAGTTCCAAATAAGAAACAATGACGGTAAAACTAACACCAATAAACTTAACGCTCAATAAATATAAGAAAAGCGTTATCCCGGAATACACTTATATTTTAGAATACCAACAATTTTTAGATTAATATCGTGACAGCAAACACCTTTATACTGACGGGTCCAGATTAAATAGTAACGGTGGATGTTATACAGGTTGTCCAAAAAGAGTGGTGGATGTTATACAGGTTGTCCAAAAAGAGTATTCGGGGCTTGAAAGTTGAATAAAATCTCAAATATAGAATATCAAGTAGGATGTTTACGTTTTATTTAAACACAATGAACTGGAAATTTATTTAGAATAAACAATATTGTCTAGGTGTCCACCATAACGCTGCTGGCATTCCTCGAATCTAAAAACGCGTTGACACATTGTTCCTGAGATTGCCGTCATTCTTGTTCTGATATTTTGCTTTAATTGCGTTAGATTCGTCGGTTTCTTTTCGTATGCCCTACTTTTCAGGTATTCCTACTGAAAGAAGTCAAGAGGACTGAGATCGGGACTCCTGGGAGGCCAGCTAATGATGCCTCTACGAGAAATCAGTTTGTTTTGGGATAATTTGTTTACCCTAACAATTGATAAGTCTGAAGTATGGCAAGTGGCCCCGTCTTGCTGAAACCATGTTCTAGAGTTATATCCTTTAAACTCTTGAAGTTCTTGGGCCAAAAAACCTCTTATCATTTCACAGTAACGCTTACTATTTACAGTACTATTTACACTATTTACTGTGTTTGAGATTCGAGCAGTGCCAGGAGTGTTATGGTGGACACCTAAACAATATTGTTTTTTTCTAAATAAATTTCCAGTTCATTGTGTTTAAATAAAACGTAAACATCCTACTTGATATTCTATATTTGAGATTTTATTCAACTTTCAAACCCCGAATACTCTTTTTGGATACCCAGTATAATTTTTAACTCTAAAACTATCTAATACTGGCTTCCGTATACAACTTGCAACTTTACCGTGGAATGTTATGCAATTAGTGCCTGCATCACTGTATCATGTAATATTATGTCACTGGCAAAACTTTACTTTATTTACCGACCCCCTATCTGCAATAATGGCCTAGATAATTATAAGAGCCCATGCCTATTTTTCGATAATATATGACCTGAACAAAAATGTAGTTCCATCAGTTTGGGTACCATTTTATGTGGGCGTAAAACGAAGCAGCTGACCAAGCTGCCAAGGAAGCAGCACTATCATCATCCTTAGGCCCGGTGCACACGGACGACACTTTTCTGCGATCCGGACTATAAGCCAGGTCAGGTGCACCTGGAGTACAATGGACCGACCGGATTTACCATTATACTCCAGGTACCTCTAATACCGGATCGCAGAAAAGTGTCGTCCGTGTGCATCGGGCCTTAGTTATAAGGAATATCTACACTTCAACCGACGCACACAGGGACAAATATCAAAATTACGACGACAAAAATCGAAAAAAATATTTTCCTCAAACCAGTTAAAAATAACTTCAATACAATCTCTATTAAATAGTCTACAACATAACATAAATATTTTCTTAGTTGACGACAGGATTAACCCAGGGCATAGGTCCAAAGTTGTGCTATCTTTCACACGTTGATACAGGCCAGTTGCTCTTGGATTGTTGACGGATTAACTACCCCAGTATTATTTTCCTAAATTTAAAATCTCAATTATTTCGATATGGATATTCAAGCGTCAGGTACGTACTTTAATATACAATCATTGTTAACATAATTATTTTACATAGTGTAGGTATAATAAATGTTTTATGAAATGCTATTTTTAGATTAAAACATATTGAAATACTAACTTCACTTAGTCCTATAAAAAAAGTTCCGCAGAGTACACCGCTTTCTCTTTATTAATTTGAAAACATACCCTATGACGAATATGAAAATGTATGTTACTCGTCGCCCTGTTTCCCCCTTTAGTTAAATGAGTGTTTTCTTTTCAAGAAGTCGTGGTGACCGCGCCTTGAAGGAAATAAAGATTAAGAGAAGAGAATTACTTTTAGCATTGAAAAATGAGCAGTTTTATAAATTATCATCATCAAAATGTAATGAAGAGTTAATAAAGTATATTTTAGATATATATGATGGTAATGTTTCCGAGCAGGTCATAGAACAATTAAAACTTTTAGTCAAAATATTTGTCACTAACTTTTTGTCAAAGTGGAGGGAAAGACTGTCAACATTTTGACTGATACCTCAAGTACACAAGCGTGTAATTTCTGTAAGGCTACTCCAAAAGATTTAAACAATCTAGAAAAACTAAAGAACAGAGTTTTTGATGATGAAACCTTCAAATATGGGATTTTTGTAATACATGCACATCTTAGATGGTTTGAATATTTATGATATATAGCATATAAATTAGAATTGCAGCAGTGGCAAGCAAGAAGTGAGAATTCTAAAGAAGTATTAAAAAATGAAAAAGTGATATTGCTTCGGAGTTCTATAAACAAATGGGCCTCTTGTGCATCAGCCAAAGCAAGGTGTTGGCAATAAGCGGACGCAAGCGACGGTGCTGCTTCTTTACAGGAACTAGAGAAACGGGGATAAAAGCCGGGCCATTACCTGGGATTCATAGAGTTTTTTGGCGTTTTTAATTTATTTTTCATAATTAAAACCCGATTGAGCAAAAAATCATTTGAAAAATGTCTAATAGGTATTGCTCTGTCCCTCAGTGCTCAATTAAAAAATCAAAAGACGCGTCATTCTATTTATTTCCAAAAAATAAAAAGCTTCTTAAAGAGTGTATTGTAAAATTAAGAATAGATAAGCCTGTTTCAAAACATATGACAATATGTAGTCTTCATTTTAAAGAAAGTGACTATATTTATCCAGGTAAATATTAGTATTTGACATTTTATTATTCCAAAATGCTAGTTTTATGCAAATAACATTGGGACCATAGTGTCATATTTGTTTTTTTTTTTTAATTTTTCCCATTTTTGTCTTACATCCGTTGTGCTTAATTGTTCCAAGTTTTCAATGCGAAGCCTGAAAGTTTTGACAAATAAATAAATAATATGACAAAGAATCTAAGCTGTCATGAAAATGACAGCTGTCATAATGATTGTATGAATAGGTAATTAATGTTATTACTAACAGAAAAACGTAGAGTAAAGTTACAATGATGTGTTTGCATTTACCAGAACTACCAGCTTTACACGTACAATGACTTGCTTATTATTATTAATAAATTTGATTTCCACTTTTATTTGATGGGGCAGTCCTTTAAGATTGCTATTTTGAAGGCACAAGGCTTGTAAAATAACTGTTTTTTTATTTCTAGATATTATTCCACATGTAATTATGTGGTTTGCATCAAGGATAGCCTGCCCTTGAATTAATGGTCTTTTAAAATTACCAATTATCTCTATCAAATCAACTATGTCTATCCCCTTTCTTTCCGACATTTTGCAAAACTACTAGCGCACCCTATAGTCTATTGCGCCCGCCTATGGTATAGAATTGATGAACAAAATAAATTGAAAAAAAATAAATCCGAGATCAAACCTCGGAGGAGGTCTTACTGCAGTACCAGAAGAGAGGTGGTAATAACGATGAGAATCGGCCACATACACCTTACTCATGGACAACTTATAGAAAGGGACACCCCCCCCCAAAAAAAAAAAAAATGTGCGGAGAACAGTTGACAATTAGCGACATCTTAGAAGACTGTCCACGTCATGAAACACATCTTCACTGTTTGTGAACCGAACGATAAGCTCCAAACGATTCTGTGGGGATATTATTAATAAAGATAAATTATTTAAGTTTCTTAAAGATAAAAACTTAATTTAATAAAATATAAAATGAAACAAAAGATGAGTATTAAACTAAATGAAAAGAGGACACATAAAAATTGAAAACTAGTGATAAAATTCAATAAATCTAGCTTTTACTGATTAAAAGTAGATGTAGATGTTTTCCAAAGTTGACTATGGCTATGAGATTGGTGTCGTTTAACAACGCATTCCACACCGTTTCATATGATATTGAACAATTTTATGATTTTATATTATGAAATTTTATAACTACTTTTTAATTATTTTAATAATGAAGAAATTTCCATCCCACTTTTATATTTTGTTGTAAGAATGGATTTAAAACTGCCTATTTCTTTTTAAAATATAAAAGATGCCCTTTTCGAGATAATTTAAATTAAAATTTTACATTTAGTTTTAAGAAAATTTCTCTAGTACCAACCTATACATTGCTGTATATCATATGAAATGGCATGGAATGCGCTGTTAAAAGACACCAATTTCATAGCCCTAGTCCAATTTGGAAAACACCTGCAACTATTTTTAATCATAAAATGCTAGATTTATGAAATTTTATTACTAGTTTTCAATTTTTTTAGTGATGAAGAAATTTTCATCCCACTTTTATATTTTGCGGCATGAATATATATAAAACTACCTATTTTTCAAAAAAATATAAATTTTTTAAAAAATGCCCTTTTTGAGAAAATCGAAATGAAAATTTTACATTTAGTTTTAAGAAAATTTCTTTAGTACCAGCCTATACATTGTGGTATATCATATGAAACGACATGGAATGCGCTGTTAAACGTCACCATTCTCATAACCCTAGAAAAACTTGGAAAACATCTACAGCTATTTTTAATCATGATTTTTTCTGTTTCTGGACCTATTTTTGAGGGCTTTAGAGACCAATAATTCAAAAATGGGTTGACATATCTCAGTGATATTTTAAAATTGTTCTAGTAGATACAAGTAGTACACATATACCAAATTTCAAGAAAATCTGAAATGGTGAGGTTCAAAATGATATATTTTTGTGTTGATTTGACGTGGAATTGCCCTGCTATCAACACCGGAACATGCTTATCATGAATAAACTTAATTTCAGCAGTTCAAAATTGTTTAATGCTCTCCCTATAAAAATGGGTTTGGGTTCTTGACTTACTACATTATCCTTGACTACTCCCCATTTATTAATGATTTTTATTGTCAGTGTTTTAAAAATACAGCTAATGTTAAACCAATTTTTCATGGTAGTTAGCCTAGAAATCTATCACTCTTCCTGGGTTAATAAACCCAAAAGAGGCCAATTCACCTTTGCAAATCTGAAGTCGACTGGCATTATTACTAAATGTGTTGTCTTACTATCATCAAAACTAAAAATAAAAATCTAATCTCTGTATTTTGTTTTTAATTCTGAATCTACCTTTGTTACTCTTAGATTTCATAATTATTCATGATGTTTTTTTTAAAAATACGGTTAAAGTTGGGCAAATTTTTCTTGGTTAAGTTCTTAGCCTAAACATCTATCAAGACTCATCCTGGTTAAAATTACCCAAAAGAGTCCAATTCATCTTTGCTGATGAAAATATTGTGATTTTCTTTTAATTTTGCAAATTAAAAAAAAAAAAAAGTAGTGTTAAAGTACTTCATTACAAAAAATAATTAATGGCGAATTGTTATGTATTTTTAAATGATGATTTTTTCCACGGTTATTATTTTTTAATTACACTCTCTTTTTAACATATTTGGTGACGTAGCCACATTTCCAAGTTAACTTTTCTAATGTATTATTTAATTTTTTTCAACATATAAATAACAAACAAATAAATGTTTGCCTAACCTGATTTTTTTTCCCATATATTTTGAAAGAAGTTGGTTTCAAAGAATTTTCTCTCATTATTTTTCCTTACTCATTCTTCTTTATTTTTTAAATGTATATATATATATATATATATATATATATATATATATATATATATATATATATATATTATTATTATTGTATATACAGATTATCTTTGCATGCATAAAAATATTTTACTATATTTTGCTTTCATTTTATTTGTTAAAATTTCAACAACAAATAATTTATTTTTCTTTGTTGTAGATATTTAAATTGATGTAAGGTCGCACTGGCATATTCACTTTATTTTGTACTTAAAATTTATTCTCAAGGGACATCATTCATTCCCAGGATAACAAAGTTATTTTTCATTTCATTTCATTATTAGTTAAAATATCAGCTTTGGAAAAAAAAAAATCTGGTGCGATGCGCGCAACACACAACTTTCACTTACCAACTTACATTAGAAATCGACATGTTTTTTTAATTGCCATTTTTATAAATAATATAAAAAAGATGACTTGATTTTGATTAAAAATGATTAATTTAATCAAAATCATTAAAGCCGTTTTTGTGATATTCCTAAAAATTGGAAAAAAAAGTTTATTAAATGAAGTACCCCCTCCGTTTCACCAATATTGATGAAATTTCGGCTGTCGCATCGCGGGCATATACATACATCAAATACTCAGCTTCATCAAAATCATCAAAGCCGTTTTTGAGAAAATAAAAAAAAACGTAAACATTAGATAAAATTCTTTAAGTAAAGTCCCCCCTCCGGTTGATCAATTTAAATGAAATTTTTACAGTCGTATCTCGGGCATATACATACATCATATACCCAGTTTGATCAAAATCGTTAAAACCGTTTTTGAGTAAATAAAAAAAACACGTGGAAATGATACAAAATTTATTAAGTAAAGTCCCCCCTCCGGTTAATCAATTTTGATGAAATTTTTACAGTCATATCTCGGGCATATAAATAGATCAAATACTCAGTTTAATCAAAATCGTTAGAGCCATTTTTGAGAAAATCGAAAAAACGTAAAAATTTATTAAATAAAGTACCCCCTCCCTTTGAGCAATTTTGATGAAATTTTTGCTGTCACATCGCGGGCATATACCTACACTAAATACCCAATTTCAGGTTCCCACGGTTTATAGTTTTTGAGCTAGTCTGTTCACACACACACACACACACACACACACACACACACACACACACACACACACACACACACACACACACACACACACACACACACACACACACACACACACACAGACACACACACACACACACACACACAGACCATTTCGCGGGACTTGGTTATTTCGACTCAGCGGGTCCCAAAACGTGTATTTCCGTTGAAAACCGGAAGTCGAAATTTTTCACGATCGCAATACTTCCACTTACTATATATTTCATATATAGGTAAGTGAAAGTAAAAAAAAGAAAAACAGTCCAACTGTATGATATATAAATACATAAACAATCAAATAATTATGTCATTAAAATAAAATTCCTTACTTAGTAAGTAGTGGACAGAGTTGGGCAGTAGTTAACTAATTCCAGTAGTTAACTACATTTTTAACTACTAACTACTATTTAAGTAGTTGCATGGAGCAACTACTAGTTAGAAAAAGTAGTTGAAATCTTTAACTACCAACTAATAGTTCGTATTTAAAGAGTTTTTAACTACAATTAGTAGTTAAAAATTATAACTACTTTCTCTAACTTGTAGTTGGTAGTTGGAAAAATGTAACTACTAACTACTAGTTAAAAAAATGTAGTTGCCAGCTGTTAACTACTAACTACAAATTGTAGTTAGTAGTTGTAACTACAAATTGTAGTTAGTAGTTGTAACTACAATCAAGCCAAAGTAGTTGTAGTTAGTAGTTAGTAATTGTAACTACATTTTGCCCAACTCTGGTAGTGGAGATCATGATAGGAACTTGAGAGAATGGGTAACAGAAACAATATAATGCATTTTTAGAAATAATTTTTTGTATATTTCTGAATTATTTTATTTCTGGACTTTGTACATAGGAATTGTAAATCCAAATTTATCATGTATTCTTTTTCATGTATTTAATTATCAATGAACTTACATTTATCACTAAATAGTTGAATTCGGTGGTTTATATTTTGTCTTGATTTAATGGACAAAATTTAATTGGAGGACGAAGGGAAAACGATTTTTTCCTCAATTTTTATTAATATAGATTTTTTTATTTTTTATAATTACACATTTTATGGACACATTTTACACAATGAGATAATATACAATGAGCAAATAATTATATTTTAAAAATATGGTGTGCTGTTCACATAGACAGAAATATATTTTTTGTACATTAAAGAAAACATTACTGATATTTCAGTCTTTTTTTTTATTTTCTTTTAAAGTAAATTATTTTCTTCATTTTGATGAAGCAATTCATCATACATATGAACAGTAACACCATTTAACAAATCCTCTAAGTTATTTTTTCAGAGAACAATAACATTTTAAAAACAAAAATAAGAAAAAACAAAGTCGACAAAAAATTGGTAACTACAAACATAAGGTTTAAGCTTATAAAACTAATAATATAAATATATCTGATATAAATAATAAACAATCATTAAGTATTAATCCTTTTTTTTCAAAATAATATATATATTTATATACCCTTGAATTAAGGTCCTTTTCATTCTACAACAACAATGTATCAAAATAGGGAATTTATGTACACATTGACACAAATTTTTATCTAATTCTGAAGTTATGGTCTGTAAATTATCTCACTTTGGAGAAAATTCGGAGACCGCGACTTCGGAATTAATTACACTTTAGAGACAACAAAAACAATTGTACATTATCTACAAACAAGTATGTATATATAATTTTTTTTATCGTATAGTATATACAAAGAAATTGATACCTAATACCCGGAACATTAGGTTTAAGAGGAGTTTTTTAAAAATTAATTATAAAATTTTACTTTTTTACAATAAATTCTTGTTTTATCATACGACAAAATTGTACAATGGTGTAATATTCATTGCTTTTTTTTAATATTATATATTTTTTTTTCAAATATAAGTACTGAAAATTCTATTAAGTACCATAAATAAAAACAGATCCTGCATAGGAGACGAGGATAATTATCCTGATTGATCAGATTACAACTATTGCATGGAAAAGTTATGCCAACATAAAATTACTGAAACTGCTATGACATTGTATAATTTGAAAATGTATAAGTATTTAGGTATGCTATTGAATATAATATGAATTTTCATTAATGCGAAACTCATAAAATATCAAGTTGAACACAGTAAATTATTATTTATATAAAAAAAAAAAATTCCATGAATGAACTCAAGTACATATAATTACATCTCATGCAGTACTGAAATATGTTGGGTGATTATTTTGAATAATGTTTTGAACAGTCTTTTTTTTATTTCTTCCTTTTTTTTAAATTGAAACATGGTAGATCATGGGATGTTCATCATATGGCTTCAAAGAGGTAAACATATCAATGTTGCTCACATATTGAGAAAAATCCAAATGTTTTGTCTTTGTTATGACACTTCATTTTCTCGGTCTCTTCATTTTTTATCATGAAGTGTTTTTTATGAATGAATGAATGATCTTTATTTTTCATATGAATGATTTTCAAAAGTCAAAACAATTTTCCATTTATGATTCACCCTTCACTAGCCTTAAGATGCCCGAATTTGATTCGCATACTTGTACATCTCTTTGGCATCTTTTTCTTATTTTTCAATTATCCTTTTCATCTGGGCTGATTCCGGGCTTCATTAGACACTCCTACAAGATTGTCGACCTTCCATATACAACATGTACAGAAAAGGTTTGCCTTAGTCTACGTGGAAGCTAAGTGCCTCCACACACTGTGTCACATGCTGTTCATGTAGGGCCAGTTGAAACTGCTTCCGCTCAACAACATGTCCCTTATCAGAGTCTCTATTGGTGTTTTCCCGACTAGCCTAACAAAGAATAGTTGTTCGATGACTTGAGAGCTGACCGTTCTTAGAGATGGCAACCTCAGGAGGAGTTTCCCAAACCTTGTTGGCTGGTTTGGGTACTGCGTCCTGCAGTACTCTTCAAGAGCACATTGGGACTTCTCTTGTAACGACTCTATGTGAGCGACGTCTGACAGTCCACAGGCATCTGTAACAAAAAATAAAAACATAATTAGAACAGAAAAGAAAAAAATATATATAAAACAAGATTCATAAAAGGTTAAATAGATAAATAAATATAAATAGTGGCTGAAAAATGAAATATGTTTGATGGCATAAGAGAGTGATTACTTCCTAATTATTATTTTCCATGGTGATAAGGTAAAACACGATCTGCATGCATGTTGATAAGATTATCAATTTTTTTTTTCAGTTTTTCCCGTAATTATATTTAAAATCTTCCATATCAATACAGACAACAACACAACTAATATCATGAGAATTTTTTTGTTTTACCAAAAGGAATTAAAATCTCTCATATGAAGCCTGTATTTGGTTAAAGAGGGCCTTTATTTTAATTTCATAATTATAAATAGGAATAGATTTATATATTACACAATGGACATTTTATTAATGAAATAGAGTAATTTTAAAATATTGTAACATCCATGGGGTTTTAAATAATTTTATTGATGTTGTAGCGACAGTTTATCAATACTTGACAACGATTTTCGAGATCGATCGAGCATCCATAAATCGATCATGAGCATTGTGGCTCTAACAGGCAGTGCCTGCACTGCCTTGTTACCAGCATCTTGGCTAAAAAAAATTTTCAGGTTATCCCAAGATACCAATTACCAACTACTTGCATGAATGTTGATAATCGGTGAGGTGTGCTGGTTGAAATTTTTTATAAAGACAAGTATTCTAAACAGACGGTTGTCATTATTATCTTCACTTCTTCTTCTTTTTTTTTTTTTATTTTATTTATTTTTTTTTTTTTTTAAGAAGGTTATTATAACCCACCATAACCAAAAATCATTTTTAGCTTCCTAAATTGAATCAACTTTCGTCAGTTACACAGTTTACAATCCATGTGAGTTTTTTTCCCCTTTTTCTATTGTTGTGTTCTCATTTAATCGTATAAATAAAAATAACATTTATTTTACGAAAACAATTTATTTATTTAATTTCCTTTGTGAACACGCTTTAGTTTGTTAAGATCCTTCTATTTTCTTATCAAAACATCTTAACAATGTAAAATTATCACTCAGAAATGTCAAACAAATAATTAGAACTCAAATTAGTAAAAATGTTACAAATTGTAACTGGAACAGACACTATTTGATCGCTTCTTTTGTTTAATCCGCTATGGACCCACCCAGAAAGGCGTAGAACATTCCAAACAGATGATTATGACGTAATAACAGATGATTCCACGCAATTCTAGATCTTTTACAATGTGATAGAAATAATTATCTATTTTTGTTTCAAGTCACAATATTATAATTTCTTAAATAATACTTGTTTGTTTTATTTTGAGAAAAGAAAGAGAAAAATGTTTATTTATGAAGACAACCCCTTCAATGTCAGTCTTTAAGAGGTCGGAGCTAAATAAGCCGCGTTGCTTCACCGACGGGGGATTAATGTAAACGGGACGTTTCGCTATCTCGAGAGTACGTCAGCCTCCTGAATATTATCTCCGATCAGAACAGCTGTGGATTAAGTGGTGTGGTACCTCTGATTGACAGGGCTGCCAACTCACGTTAGCCGCTAATCAGGGAGGCCGTGATTTACCAGCTGACTTCACTTTCCCACACACACGGCACAAACACAATCAGCTTTCCCCTCTCCGATTGATGTATACCCGTAATTACCGGATAATTACCCACCTCGGGACCATTTCACCTTTTCAAACATCGGGAGGATCTTCCTAGTCCTAGCGTTCGACAAGAGACATTTCTCACAGAAGATGGCCGCGCCGCAAACCATCTTTTCTTGTTCGAAGACTTTCTCTCCGTCCTTGAAAATAAACGGCAGCTCTCCAACAACTAAAATACACAAGCTCACCGTTGCATTTTCCCCTTTGAATACTTATTGGACCATAACTTGGCTATAATCTGAACGTTTATTACCAGTTCCTAACCATATTCGAAAGGTCAGTAAATAATTATAATCAATAAAGCAGTGGAATTATGTTTCTATCTATTTTATAACTTAACGAACTGGAATTGATTGCTTTATTGAAAGAAACATTCATTTATTCTTTCTGAGAAAGAGATATAGGAAATTTTTTCTTCTATACCCACGAAGACTCAAGGCCTAATGTTTGGTTAGTACTTCATTTATCTATTTATCATTACTTTATGCTAATCGTACGATGCTACAGCGGGAGACCTAATTTTTTTGTATCTAGGTTTAATGAGGATAGGAATCTTTAACATGTAACTGACACGGATTATACGTCCACTCCGAAGAACAGCATAGTCAAGGAAGTTTCACTCCCATTAACAGCCCCATCTGCCGGGCTACGAACCCGTGACCTTGGGTTTAGTAGGTTGTCATGCTAATCACTACACCACAGGTGATCCCTTTTATGAAACAAAAAAAACTTCATTACTCTCAATACATTTCTGCCAACGAATTAATAACTACTTTTCTGTGTCATGTTGATGGAATTTTGAGTCTTTCAGAATTACAGTTTGAGAAGTTTCGTGTCTTTGGAATTAACTATTTCTATCAAATTTATTATAGCTCAAAATTTGTTCCAACTATCAAAAAGAAGGTGGTAATTGGTTGGAAAGAGGTCGGATAGTAGGTTATGGTCTCAAAACCAAGCTCAAACAATTCGTGAGGGAAATGAGCGTTGGCATTTTCATGTAACAAACAGAACAGGCTTCAATTTGAGATAAATACATTTTGGTATCAGCCCATCTAATTCTAAATATTTTTTCTTTTGATGAATTGAGAGCTTTGGAAAATATTCTGTGTGAAAAATGAATCTCCTTTGTTGATCCACTGGATTTATCTAGTACAAACAAGATTAAACCCAAGCATTGACTTGATGATAATGAGGTGAACAAATATTTATGTTAGAAATACATTTGAACAAAGAAGTATTCCTAAAACTTAAACAGTTTCATATCTATAGAAGTGAATTAATAAAAAAATGAAATCCTGTATAAAATACCGGACAACGCAACACCTTATTTTGGTTAACGATAGTACAAACAGATTGACTGATATCAAACTCTGGTTTATTCTGTTTTTTTAACATCCTTTTATTCTTCTAAGGCTGATCGGAAGATGGTGCATTGGGATCCTAAATTTTTCCTATTAAGTTGTTATTGGGATAGGGATATTTAACTGGTACCTGACTTCGCACACGCTCGGGAACAGCGGCATAGCCAAAGATTTATTTACTACCTTTCAAACAATCCTATGGCCTACTGAAGGGATGCGAACCCGCGACCTTTAGTATTGCAATCTGCTATTCTAGCCAATACAGCACAGGTGACTCCAACAAATCCAGGTTTTCGCCCTTCATTAAATACATATTTAGTCAAGAGAAAACACTTCATAGAGGCTAGGGATTATCCACGGATGTTTTAAAAGGAAAGGAAAGTATTTTCAACACCCGGAATCAAAATTCAGAGCTTTGAGCATAGTAGCACATCGCTTTTGTTAATTGAGCAACCCTTATAAATTATTTAGACCATGATCTAATGACAAGGAAACATTGCACGAAACCAAAACAGTAATTGTATTTGCTCCTGGCTATTTTGATTTATTCATTTGCAATCCCTCAACCCTCTCCAGAAGAAAGGATCTCTCGACTCTTCCCCTTAAGGGATTAATTTCAAAATTAGGAGGAAGTCAATATCGCTAATGATATCAAATATTCCTTTTGCCGGAGCGTTCCATAATAAAAGTTAGGGCAGAGTTTGTCCCGCATTCCCCACTCGGAAGGGTTACTACCTTTTTGAAAAGGGGATTCCCCAAGGCGACACTTCCAACTCATTAGCAAGACAATTGTCTACCCAATTATATCTTCCTCGGCTCAACCTCTCCCTTCAAATTGAATTCTTCTTCCCGAAAGTAGCCCTCGAGAAACAAAGTTTATTTTTGTGGTAATTATTTTGTTGGACCAACCCTTCCCCCGCTTTGCTTTTCTTCTTAATTTGAATAATTAGCAAACATCAAAAGTATATTTCAATCTCCCTCCTAATTCTCATTTTTGATTTAGAATGGTCGGGAAACGTATTCGCTCAAAATTATGCTTTAACTTGGACCAGTAGGTAGCCGTTGATTTCTTCAAACAAGCAGTGTTAGACTACCCTTCATGACCACAACTCTTTTCATTTTAAGTTTTATTTTGGTTTGATACCACTAAATATAATCCCGAAATAAGTTAGCATAGCCATTATCTTTACTTTACCCAAGTCAAGGGTTCTAGAGTTATTTTTATATGAATAAAACATCCTAGGCTGTGCCTTTCTACGGAGGGGACGTGAAATGGAGGCCCCGAGCCTGTACAATGTCATGTTAGGACTTCCAACGCAGCATTGCTTGATTAGCAATATGGGCATAAAGTGATGTTAAATTAATAAACGATAAACAAACGTTTACTCTAAAAAGGCTATGCTTACATATTATAATCTGCCTTTGTATATATTTCAAGCATGAATGAGTTTATCCAAAGAGGTATGTTGAGTTTATCCTGAAAGGAATGCTTCGAGAGGTTTTATCTAAGTGGATAGATATAATTTGATGTAACAAATATATAGTTGCTGCATCTTTAAATCACTGGTGTTTGGGCAAAATGGGTTGTCATCGAATTTGAAGCGTAAACAAAGATTTTCCAAGCTATTGAAAATCATTATAAATTCTTGTTGATTGTATTTTTTTATTCCAGAATAATAAATGAAACTATATTCTTTCAACAGAGACTTTAATCAATTATGAATAACGAACAAATTATAGTCAATTATTAATTTTAAGAAGACGATACAATTTTTTTTTTTTTTTATAATTTAATCCCTTTTGCCCAAACATGGTAATGGTAATATGGTGATAAAATGGTATATTAAATGAAATAAATTATCTGAAAAAAATTTGATTAATGAAAATACTCCCCATCATTCTCAATACATTTCTATCAATAAGTCAATAACTTTTCTTTAATTGGATTTTGAGTCTTTCAGAATTTTATTTTTTTTAAATTTCTAGAGTCTAGTATTAACGAATTTCAAAACATAATTTTTATCGTTGGGTTAGGTTATGTACCGCCAAATACAACCCGAAGTAATAATATAAAACAAAATCTAATGAAAACAAAATTCACAATTACTGAATTGAGGTCACCTGCGGAGTAATGGTTAGCATAGTTCGATTATGGTTTTGATATTGGAGAGTATTAAGTTTGATATTACTAAATATAAACCAAAATACAGAAATCAATAAAAGAAATACTTATAAAATAATCACATTTACTAACAAGGAAAAAACAGATTATTTCTGCCTTTGTATATTTTAATCATGAGCGAATAGGTACCAAATAAATACCAAAGAGGTATTCCCGAAAGGAATGCCCAAAGAGGTATCATGACGTGAAGATCGTTCTACAAACTGTTGCGAACACACAGCTCGCTCGTGTTCCCGTGTAGAAAGCTTTCCTTGAGACTGTACAGTAAACGTGTATAGGAATTGGCCAACCGCTGTATCAAGTCCCAACTGGAAGATTGAAGCGAGGTGTTAACTGAATTCTTTCCCGGCTGACTCAGGGGCCTAGTACTGCACCCACGCCTTGCGACACGGCTCTTTCGAAACCGTTCGCTAATGCCCCGTTCGTGATTTACTTTTATTAAACGTCAAGCGATTTATCATTAAAAACTGTTTCTTATTAGCTTAAAGGATACAAATTTAAAACAAAATTGTGTTTTATTTTAGGACTGTGTCGTCAGTACAACGGTAATGGGTTATTATTAGGTATGGTTAGATTAACTTACTATGTGACTGGAAGTTTGGAAATTATATTTTAACGTAAAACATATGAAAAAACAAAGGAAAAACATATGATTGAAAATAGTTCTAGACCTGTTGGAACAAACTGTTTTATTACAGGTTCGTGATTGTTCGAATACCATCTTTGCTGGCCTAGAATATTCGAGACTGTTCTCCTTTGATACTTTTTGTAAACTTGTTGATTATTTGAGTTTTTATTGTTTTAATGGCATTGTAAATTGTTATTTTTGTATAGTAAATATTATTTAAACCCAGAAAAGTGTTACAGTATTATGGATGTATTTACTAGCTATATCAAAGAATAATATATAAATTATATCAGACAAAATTTTTAGTGTTTTATTTAATCTCAAAAACCTACCAATACTCTCTTCTTTGTTAATGAAATACAAACACAACTCAAAATTTAAGGTCGAGGGTTCGCGTCCCGAGGTGTTCCTAAGATTTTTTAATGGGAGTAAAAAATGCTTGTCTATGCCGTCCCTCAGATAGGACGTAAAGTGGAGGTCCCCAGCCTGTACGATGTCAGGTACACGTTAAAGATCCCTATCCTAATTAAACCTGGATAGGCAAAATTTAGGACTCCCACTGTGGCATCGTACGATTAGCCTTAATGGCATAAAGTGACGTTGACCCAAACTAACAAACAACTCAAAATGTATTGATAGTACACTATTATTATTAGTTTTCTAGCAACACAGTTTCAAATGTGTTACGTTAGATCATTTATATTTTTTTTAAATGAAAAAATCTAAAACATATATTAATAAACATCTTAAATTTAGGGGAAATATTAAAATATGTCGGTTTCCCAGTTCAAATTATGATCTTTCGATTTAAAAGGCTACATTAAGTGGATAGGGACACAGTGATCAATCACGAATCTTTATAAAGGTATCAATTATAGGTAATGAATTAATAAGGTTACAGAATTAAGGAGCAGCTGACAGGTTGAAGTTTCTTAGATCATGTCCCGACGTCTTTGGACAATTCCTCATAAACCCTCCTGATCCGGAAAAACCCTTGTATAGCTATAACACCTTAGGTGCGGCATCGGTCCCCTTTAACACCTAACGTGTTAAAGACGAGGAAGATCATTGCATGGTAGATAATAGTTTAAAAAAAATTGACACCTCTCCACAACCGCATTTATCTCGATGTTTCCCTACTAATTAGTAAGTGTTAATGATGCTTTTTATGTTGAAATCCTACTTTAAACTGATCCAGATGGTTGCAAACACAGTAAGAGTTCTGAATCGGATACTCTTCCCCATCTGCATGCTATAAATGACAGAAATATTGTAAATTGTTCAGGCTCCACAAGACGCGAACTGATAATCCTAACTCATCAACCGTGAATTGAATTACCCTGCCGAAGATGGAATCGATCCTGGCCGCGACATTGCGGCATTACGCTAGCACAATGGGGACATCTTGTGCTACTCTCGCGCTCTCTTTATTCCGTTATTGCCGGACATTTGCATCCCGCAGGGAGTCGTTTTCTTCCCCCTCGTGTAGCATTAGCTTCATCGGTTAACTTTAATGCCTCGCTCATAATGTTTTTCTTCTCCAAGCGGGGCGAGTTCCTTTATCAATTTTCTCCATTACCTCCGCCCAGGCTGTTACTCATGTCTTACTTCGCGATATCGTACATTTATTTCTTCTGATTTACTCGTACCCTTGAGGGGAGAAACGTGTCTAGCACGGTTAGCGAACAATAAACAATTATTTTCATTTTAATTGTAAAGGAAGTAATTTCTCAAGAGAGAATTCATCGCCTATGACATACTACAAGAACAATGAGACTTCAATTTTTTAGACTATTAAAACTTTTTATGGATTTTAATATTCAATTTAAACAAAGGAGGATTAAAGATATCTCATTAGCAAAGATTTTTTACGTGCTAAAGTCCATAAATTGGAATCATTGTTTCAATTCCACCACCAATTCTTGATATTTTCAGAGTTTGTTAACTGTTGTCCATAGTTCTGAGAAGATAAAAGTTCTATTACGCCGCACTATACCACCCGAGAACCGCCTTGCTATTGCTTGGAAGGACTTTTTTGGGTACAAGTACTGTAGTGCGGCTTATGCGCCGTTCACTAAGGCTCCCTTTAAAGTAAGGCCCGATCTCCACTGATAAGGACCCTTTTGGGGGTTTATTTATCTCTGAAGAGCGAGCGCAGCGAGCGGGAGTCGAAATCTAGTATCTATTAAAGCCAATCAAAGCACGTTTTAACTGAAAAAAATGCGACGGGAGTTCGATAACACCACGGTCACATAACCTCTCAAAACAGGCCACGCTAATCAGCCGTTCTTCAGTACCTTTACCCCTTTTTGAAGGTTGGTGTTGTACTCGTTAGCGGGCAGCTCTTCATTTATTAAGTCAAACTTCGTTACCTGATGAACGATTTAGAGCATAAGCAATGAATTCGAACAGCTTCATGACTGTGGATACATTAATATTACCGTTTGAAAATAATATTATAGACTAAAAATGGTAATGAATTTCCTCCCACGATACACAACGTTTTCCTTATTAGTTACTTGGTTCAAAATCTCATAGTTTTTAAGAAACTTTGTCAGTTTTTAAGTAATTATACAATCTTTAATAGATTGAAAATCTTTTTTCCTCGCAAAGCTGGAAGCTTGTCAATTCTCCCTACATGTTCAAAATCGATTTTTAGTGGAAATAAAATTTCTTTTCCTGGTGAGGGTAACTTAACTATTAACTATTAACTATTAACTCACTAGCTATTAGATATCGGTGTAAACTCATGCTCCACAATATATGAAGTCTCATAATTTTTCACCAAATTCTTCATATTTGTACCATTATCTCTTATTTGATCATGAGTTGTCAACTCGTCAGCATTTCTTTTGTAAAACTTATTCGAAATGCAGTTTGTTGTTGTCCAGTGACTTTAAAATTGAAGTATATATATACAGCTTTAAATGTTTATGGTAGTCTTCATAATTACTGCGGGGTTATCAACCCCTTATAATGTGCAGAAGGCTTCTAAAATGATCCGAATATTTTCCAAATTTATTTGCTGTGGCCTATATATGTATATATAAATATATACTTTTTTTTTATTTTATTTTACTTCATCTCGTTGGTTATATCATTATTACTTCATTTCCTTCAATATTTTTTGATTTATCTTATTTTCTTCTTTTCTTTTCCCATCCGATCCCCCCTCCCTTCAATGTCACCTCCCAAAAAGATTCAGTTAATAGCCGACAAGTGAAGCGCGAGGGAGGGACGAATCGAACGGTTGTCGTTTGAAAGGAACCCCTTCCGGGTCGGAAAGTCTTCCAATTTATTTCCAACGCGGGGTCATAGCTCAGCTTCTATACAATACAATAGCGGGCTATGGGCTCAGCCCTGCGGAATTCCTCCCGCTTCGAAGTCTCACCTTATTTCCGCTATATACGACCCCCCCCCCCCCGATCTCCTCAATTTTCAGCAAAAGAAATTTAGTTTAATAAGATAGGAGACTTAATTTACACATCCTTAAAAAAATCAATTAGCTCATAATCTCAGTTCTGATAAGAAGAAGGTTGGCTATGCTTATGATCACATGTTTCCTAAATATCCTCAATGGGAAAAATGGACGGTTTTAAGGAATAAACTACGTTTCTTCCAGTTCAGGAGACGAGTGTAAAGGTAGCTTATCTTCATGTAAAGGATGTCAATAAATACTTATAATCGTTTTCTATTCCACAGTAATTTTAAGGAAGCTTTTATGTGTTTAATTGCTAAAAGCGTTGCTGGGTTTCATAAGTAACAATAACGATAATCAAGGAATCACCGCTAGCAAGTATAAACTGATTCCTCAAACCACAATCTACCAAATGCCTGCATAGATTTAGAAAATTAGAGCCAAATCCACTGTTAAAACTTACACAAATATAACGAATTGTTCATATTTCATGTGACAAAAAGATGTCAGAAGTGCTTGTCCAACTGTTCAAGTTTTTTAATCTTGTATGTATTAGGAAGCTATTTGCTCAGAAGTTGAATGACTACATACGACTAACAAGAACTTAAACGAACCCAATTTGAAAGATATGACGTTATTTATTCCAGTTAATTCGGTAGGCGTGTCCTATGGTTAATATGGCGGCGAGGAAAGGGCGTCAAGAAGAAAACGTTCGCCGAGGTGACGCAACCTCTATAATTGAGATATAATTGTCGTTCCTTCTTGAGGGGTGACGTCACCCGCTCATCAACCAATAAGGTCCCGCCACATCTGCTCCATGTCTCCCATTCGTTTCGGCTAACTAGATTCTAATCAAGGAGCCCTGTCTCCGCAAGACTTCTGGCATCGTTTATAAAACAGTTTTGGATTGGAGCATAACTACCCCATCCCGTATAAGTTGGATGGTTGCCGATATCAAAATGGATATAGAGATGGTAAGGTAGACGATAAATGTTGTTCATTACAGTAATAAGGACAACAATACAAAACATAATGACAAGTATACCGATTACCCTCATGATCCATCATAAAAAACACTAGAGCAAAATACAAAATTTAAATGTTTTGTAGTTTATTAAAACGTTCGGTGCGGCGGCGTATTTTAAGGGTATACTGAATTGTATCAGTCCCCGGGGTCCGACTGCAAGTATGAGCCACAGATGATATCGGAGGTCGGGGTCCGATGGGAATACTTTGACGAAAGCGTTATCTTTTGATTAAAAGGGAATTAAATGATCGTCTCAAGGGCATTATCTCTTGGTAAGGATTGGGACTAGACATAATAAGCGCAGGACCGGCCGATACAGGATTTAGGCCATTCTTTATCGAAAATCGGATCTCAGAGTCCGATTCTAAAAAAACAACAAAATTTCAGCTGTTAGCAACATTTTCTGCCCTGAAATGCAATAATCTCATTAAAAATCGACTAAATTGAGTATTTGAAGTGTTCGGCCTTTCGGACATTTTAATGTGAAATTCGGCTTTAAGAAGGGAATGTAAGACACCGAACCCGGGGGACCGATGCCGCACCTAAAGTGTTAATAAAAAAGGAAAATACAAGGTAAATAGAATAATGACATGTAGAGAAACTACCCATTGGCAGCACTCAAATATATAATTATTTCCATCTTAGTAAATATCGAGGCCATCTTTTTTTCAGGAGCCTCGGAGGATTGTGTTGGGGTGAGTAAGGATGTGACAAAATAAGAAGCATTGAGAATTTTACGGAAGATTTTGAATTGATTGGATGGGAGAAGAATTCAATCACCGGAACAACAAGGTTCAGCTCCGTAAGTCCAGATAGGTCCTTTTTACTTTCACTTACCTATATATGAAATATATAGTAAGTGGAAGTATTGCGATCGTGAAAATTTTCGACTTCCGGTTTTCAACGGAAATACACGTTTTGGGACCCCCTGAGTCGAAATAACCAAGTCCCGCGAAATGGTCTGTGTGTGTGTGTGTGTGTGTGTGTGTGTATGTGAACAGACTAGCTCAAAAACTATAAACCGAGGGAACCTGAAATTGGGTATTTAGTGTAGGTATATGCCCGCGATGTGACAGCAAAAATTTCATCAAAATTGCTCAAAGGGAGGGGGTACTTTATTTAATAACTTTTTACGTTTTTTTCGATTTTCTCAAAAACGGCTCTAACGATTTTGATTAAACTGAGTATTTGATCGATTTATATGCCCGAAATATGACTGTAAAAATTTCATCAAAATTGATTAACCGGAGGGGGGACTTTACTTAATAAATTTTGTATCATTTTCACGTGTTTTTTTTATTTACTCAAAAACGGTTTTAACGATTTTGATCAAACTTGGTATTTGATGTATTTATATGCCCGAGATGTGACTGTAAAAATTTCATCAAAATTGATCTACGGGAGAGGGGACTTTACTTAATAAATTTTGTACCATTTTCACATGTTTTTTTTATTTACTCAAAAACGGTTTTAACGATTTTGATCAAACTTGGTATTTGATGTATTTATATGCCCGAGATATGACTGTAAAAATTTCATCAAAATTGATCTACGGGAGGGGGGACTTTACTTAATAAATTTTGTATCATTTTCACAGGTTTTTTTATTTACTCAAAAACGGCTTTAACGATTAACAAAAATAAGATATGAATGTAGAAAAATGTGTGACTTTGGGAAATGATAATTAGCAAAACACGTCAATTTCTAATCTAAGTAAGTTGGTAAGTGAAAGTTGTGTGTTGCGCGCACGCACCAGATTTTTTTATTATTGTCACGTAGATTACCTTTTTATAGTGAAGTGGAAGTTTGGAGAGTTAGTCTTGTAAATTTTGAAGAAGTCAGAATCTGCGAGCGGTTTCTTGTCTTTTCGGTGTTGTCGTTGTGAAAAATCCTCCGAACGAATAACGGAATCTAATAATACCGGATTTCTTCTAAATTGGGATCAGAGTACTAACTAATTTAATGGAATGGACTGATTAAGCATATGTTTTCATCGTTATTGCTATCTTTTAACTCAATAAATGGCTGCCTTGACTGCTCTCCAGCGTTTTGGATTTAAAAATCTGGACAACAAGATGACCTGATATGAAGTCTTTTAAGTAGAACTACGCAAAAACGAAACTTTTAGGAGTGTGGCAATCTTCTTAAAAGGTTAGGATATAAAGCCCTAAGCCGTCTAGAAGCTTCTACCCAACAAATAATGTCTCAATAAGTGGGGACTTCGTGGGATGAGAAAATGTAGTTTGCCTATTGGCATCTATTGAAGATAATAGCATATTAAGTGAAACATGACTATCTTTCTTTTACATATAAACTGATCTAAAATAAAATGAGAAAACTAACTCAATATTAAATATTGCTGCTGGAGGCTTTCTAAATGTCAACCTGCAAAATTTACATCGACGGTTGCGCCACAGGGACACGAAGCCTATTAATGAAGAAGGCATTAGCCATACAATGAGGTAATGTCCTGAGGATGTGTTCACGATGACGATGAGTACCGTATAAGGATAAGACTATACCAATCTCTATATAATACCAACTTTATTAATGTCATCAACGAGGTTTTTGATGTATCATGTGGAAGTTCTGAACTAGTTTCTGATCAGTTTCGGACGTAAAAATAACCTATAGGGTTCGCTTTTCAAGAACTGGCAATCTGAAGATTTAATTTTTCGTTAGATTTTTTTTTTTAATTAATGGCATCAATGAGGTTTTTACGAAGTATCATGTGGAAGTCCTGAACTAGTTTCTGATCAGTTTCGGACGTAAAAATAACCTATAGGGTTCGCTTTTCAAGAACTCGCAATCTGAAGATTTAGTTTTTCGTTACGTGTTAATTTTTCACGTGTTACCTACTGAATTATGAATATAATAACTGAATACATCTCTCCTCCAATGTAAGTTAGCTCTAAATTAAAAAAAAAAAAAAAAATATATCGGGATGAACATATTTTTTCCGCTCCTTTGAAACCCATCACCAGTTTTATCAGATTTTTAAGATGTTTAAGGAATCTTTACTATCTCGGCATATAAGCGGTATTGCACAGAAATGGTAAAACTGAAGCGTGGTAATGCATAGGGCAAAAAAGCAAAACAAATTATTTTTTTACTAAATTCTAATATGTGCCATAACAATTCTTCAGAAATGGGTATAAGTCATGTTTTGTTGTTAGAAAAGAGTTCATTAATTGTATGAAAGTGTAAGAACTGAACGTAGTTTACCCTAGAGAGTATAAGTCACATAATTTCTGTAAAAATTTCCTAAGGCACTTATGCATTTCCACGCTTCAATTATTCGTAAAAAAATGTTTATAGATGCGATATTGAAATATGCATTAAATTTTAAATTTTTGGTGAATCATGTAAAAAATTTCTGGTTTGATGTGTGAAATTAAAACTAAGTGAGTGGTACGTTACAGACTTATGTGTGCATTTATCCATTCTTTACTCCTTGATGGCTATTTCTGTCTTCTTTTTTTTTTTTTTTTAAATTAAAGTAGTCGAAAATTTCAACGAGAATCTTCTAAAAAAATAATGGAATGTCCCTTATTTAGTAGTTGAATTCTATTTGTACGAGTATCTGTTAAGCATCTAATCAACATTGCATTCCGATAACATGAATAAATTAACATAAAAGTGTAATAAAAAAAATGATGTATAAATAGTGCGATACATTGTTACAATATAAATAGTTGCGTAACATTGTTAAAATAATATAAACATAATTGCAAAAATACTGATATGTATTATAGTAACATATGTCTAATGATGATACAAATGATAATATAGCGAAATATTGTTTTCTTTTTTGAGTTATTTCAAACAATATTATATATATATATATATATATAATATTGTTTGAAATAACAATTTATATATGGATCAAGGAGTGAAATGGCATACAAAATTATAGTAAAGGAACAGACGATGTTTCCGAGTTGAATAACCTCAGATCTTTATGGTTCTTGGGTCATCGCCTCGAATTCTTCATTCTTTATCTTCGCCCAATTCGTTCTTCCAGACAAATTATAAGATCTGTAAACTATTTTGATCTGTTTATATCCCCAAATAGGGACAAAAGATGAATGCACGTTCTCCGTAAGACAATACGTGAAAAAAAAATTCCTCATTGGAATGTTATGAAGATAGGAGGGGTTCGCGCCCCTTGGTGGCCTTAGGATTTTTTAATGGGAGTAAAAAATCCTTGTCTATGACGTCCCTCGGACAGGACTTAAAATGGAGTTCCCGAGCCTGTACGATGTCAGGTACTCGTTAAAGATCCCTACTCTAATTATACCTGGATAGGCGTCCGATTAGCCTTAGTGACATCAAGTGAGGTAAAATATCAAACAAGAACACTCCTACTTTCCTAAATGGTCAGTTTGAAAAGCTCAAGCCGTTGTCTAATCATAAAATGGTCAAAAATGTCTTCTTTTTTCTCATAAAAATATTTATTGCGGAGCTTGACCCAAATGATTAGGAGCCAGAATCAATTCATGGTTTAATAAATGGTTTAATTAATAGTCTGAAACTCGATTATTATTTCTATAACTTCCTAAAAAAATATTTATATGTATAAAAAACAAAACAAACAAACGAATCCCTGGAAAGTACGAGGTTCTATAGTAAATGGGACTAAACTTTTATCTTAGTACACCACTGTATGAATTACTGACCCCACTCCCCAATTATAAAATAATAATATAACAATTTTTATTGCGAAAGAAAGTTGAGTGTTAGCTCTCCAATAGGATTTAAGTATGCCATTCTAAAAAAAAAACATTTTTTTTTATTAAGTCAAAAAAAGGTTGTAAGTGAAAGTTGTCTGAGGCGCTCACTGCACCAGATTTTTATCGTACTTTAATGCAAAGTGTTATATTTTTAAATTATGATGACATTTACAACACATAACATTCGTTATAATTATATACAATTATATTATATAGTTATATACAACACATAACACCTAGTAATTGTATTTATTCTAACAGTGTGCATACAAGAACCGACTAACAAGCATTAAAGCTCTGAGCAAGGAACACAAAGAGAAAGTGGCCATTTATCATTTCTTACAGCCGGTCTCATCTCTTCCTGGTGTGCTCCAATCCTCTGATCTGTCTCTTCTTCTAGGAGGCCGAATTGCGGTGATTATTATGTCTGAGAACAACGAAGAATATCTTCCAGCACCGCAATATATAATATTATGCCATAAAATATAGCGGAACGAATAAATATTAGCCTTGAGAAATATATATTTGCTGTGATAACGATATTTACCTAGCCACACCTGGTGTCAGAATCAAGCCGAGATATTAATACACATGACAACTACGCGCTATAATTAATTGGCCCAACAGATCTTGAGGTTGTTTACATATCTAATGGGATCCCATGCTAGTTCCCATCTTGGGGAAGTATGTGGCCGATCAGAGCTGGATAAATTTGCTTTATTCTTCGGGTGTAAGGTCTAAAGAAGTTGTGTTATAGAATATAAAATGACAGATTACAGGTCACCAGTCGTATAATGGTTATGTATAGCATGGAAACCTACAATACTAAAGGTCGTAGTCGCATCTCTTGGTGGTCCAAGGATTTTTTAAAGGGTGGAAGAAATCCTTAGCCATGCCGTCCTTCGAATAGGACATAAAATGGAGGTCCCGAGTCTGTACGATGTCAGGTACTCGTTAAAGATCCCTAACCTAATTATACCTGCATAGGTAAAATTTAAGACTCCCACTGTAGCATCGTCCGATTAGCCTTAGTGGCATAATCTGACAGTTCGTATAAATGGCGTTTTATATCCTATTTGTTTCCCGAATAATCTGAAATTTCGAAACTGAATCTATTGATAATTATGGTAATCCAGATTTCTTTAGGTATTTGAGGCTTGGATTTACAGTTCTCCTGTGCCACAGAAATTTTTCGTAATGATGCATTTTAAAAGGATTTTATATCGGTTTTTATATCTGATCCGCCGTAATTTTTTCCTGAAAAGGAGATGGTAGCTGGAGCTCGAAAGGGGCAAATAGCAGAGGAGATGGGAGGGTAAGAGGACATCACCGCTGAGAGGAAGCTAATCCACGGGGACTGAGTCCACTCGACAACCACTCGCGGGCTTTGTCTCAGGCACTCAGGGGCACAATATCTTTACTCAGCGATCCCCCACTCGTCCATGTTAAACACCGAGCTAAGTGGTGTCGCATCCCAAATTATCCTTTAGACTTAGATAGTGCCTTCGATATTCCACCTCATCACAGAGCTTTACATCGGTCTAAACGCATACGGGTGGTTCTCAAACGACCGACCAGTTTCGGTAATTCGATAACATTGCTCTCTTCTTGGTGCTATAAAGTCTAACGAGGTTAATGCATCTTAAAATAATAGTCGGTATAATTTCTTAATATCCCTCTTTGGTATAAGTATATAAATAGTTCGTTTATAATCCAATTAATTGATTTTTCTTTCATGAGTCCTGATAGAACCCATTTAATTATTTACATGTTTGCTTCTTAAGATGAATATTGTGATTAACTTGGCTCTCATGTTTTAAGCATATCAAAAGTTTTCTTTTATAATCAACTCCCATCTCGTAGTTTTAAAAGTTGTGGTATTCAGAACTGGACCATCATAAAAATCTGAAATCGAAAGAAAACCTGCATTTAAAATAGTCCCCAGCTGAGGAAGGAATCAGGAAGTCGGTTCCAGAAAAAAAAAAAAAAAATAGTACACATGCCTAAGAAAAAAGGGATATTCTTTTAAAGAAGTGTGAAATACTGCAATTGTTTTGTATGCAGTGAAATGTGTGATTAAAGTTTAGATGGTTCTGAAAGGATTTGTAACAGTTTAAGATCAATATTCAACTCTTAATTAATCTACTCAGGTGCGGAATCTTTTGCTTGTGATTACCGTGGCCTCTTTCAAATCAAATATTTATTACCATTTCGATATTTTTTTAATTTTACTCAATTCGAACAGTTATTTCAAAATGTACAGGTTTAAATTAAAAAATTAAAATAAATTAAATTTTTAGTTATTTGTTGGATATAATGGGTTAAGATAAAGAATCTATTTTCAAATCAAAGTCCATTTTCAGTTCCAAAAACAGAAACTTAGAAAAAGTGGCATGGTGATTACATATTTTACTTTCAGCTTTTTTTTTTTTTTTTTTTTTGGTCCTACCTACCTCGCCTTTTAGGCTATGCGGGGTTTCCCGGGGCAGGGGAGAGGGTGGGGAATTAATGCCGAGTGTTATTAAATATCCCCTTGCTCCGGGTTTTGAACTTGCTCTCTTTCGGTTCTCAATCATATGTTGCCATGACTATTTTTACTTTCACTTACTTATATATGAAATATGTAGTAAGGGACAGTATTGCGATCGTGAAAATCTTCGACTTCCGGTTCTCAACGGAATTACACATTTTGGAGTCCCCTGAGTCCAAATAACCAAATCCCGCGAAATGGTCTGTATGTGCGTGTGGATCAATAGACTTGCTCAAAAACTGTAAACCGTACGAACCCGAAATTGGGTATTTGCCCGTGATGTTTTAGCAAACATTTCATCAATATTGGTCTATAAAAGTTTTCAACAGCTGCATAGACAATTATAAAATCAGACGAGGTAGAGTATTACGCTTGCATTGCTGAATTATCACAAGTAAAAACTTGATTCAATAATAAAAAAATTAGTTTAATTTAAAGAGCAAATACACACAAAAAATAAGTAAATGAATGTGGAAAATTGTGTGAGAAATGTCATTTAATAATAACACGTCAATTTCTAATCAAAGTAAGTTGGTAAGTGAAAGTTGTGTTTTGCGCGCATCGAACCAGATTTGTTCTGCAACCGTCTTTCTAATTCCCTCCTCAGCTGGGGACTATTTTAAATGCAGGTTTTCTTTATATTTCGTTTTTATAATTGTCCAGTTCTGGATACCACAACTACGAGATGGGAGTTGATTATAAAAGGAAACTTTTGATAAGCTTAAAACATAAAACAAGTTAATCACAATATTCAACTTAAGAAGCAAACATGTAAATAATTAATTGGGCTCTATCTGGACTCATGAAAGATGAGTTAATGAATCGATTAATTGGATTTAAAACCAACTCTTTATATACTTATACCAAAGGGGGATATAAAGAAATTATATTGATTATTATTTTAAGATGCATTAACCTCTTTAGACCTTATACCACCAAGAAGAAAGCAATGTTATCCAGCTCTGATCGGCCACATACGTCCCCCCAGATGGGAACTAGCATGCGATCCCATTAGATATGTAAACACCCTCCAGATCAGATGGACCAATTAATTATAGCACGTAGCTGTCAAGTGTATTTATATCGCGGCCTGGGTCTGAGACCAGGTGTGGCTAGGCGAATAGCACCATTATCGCGTCAATTATATATTTCTCCAGGCCAATATTTACCTGTTCAGTTATGTTTTATGGCATAATATTACATGTTTCCGTCATGAAATACCACTTATATAGCTAGCTGTACACACACGCGCGCTTAAATGATTAGATTCATTTGTGTCCCTGATTTTAAGCTTTATATCATATATGAAGACCACACGCTAAGAACGTGTTCAGTCCATTTTTTGTGAATATTGTTTTATAGTGAACTAGCTTGGGTGCCCGGCTTCGCTCCGGTAGTTGTGTGGTAGTTTTTATAACAGAAAAACTTTAAATTTAAAGAAAATATAGAAATAAATTAGCACTTTCTTGAAACTTTTAACACGGTATCAATATTAAGATTCGAGATCTGCAGAGTTCGCCCAAATAAGGAACCCTATATACTTTAAAGGGGGTTGAAAATGGTGAATGAACAATTAATTATGCTGCAACTTTGTCGAGTCATGCATCGTTTTTGATGATTTCTATGATTCTGAATCCTATAAGCCCATTCCAAGCAGTCAGCAGATAATAAGTTATTAGATAATAGTTAAATCTATTACAAAATATCATGAGGGCACAATTTTTTGATCATATTCCTTTTTATCCAGAACTATGAGGGGTGAAAAAATCTTACTGAAAAAATGTTGTAATTGGAATTAGTCATTTTGTCAAATGGAATGCTCATCATACATAGTAAAAAAAACATTTTTTATAATTACATACAATAAGAACACTTCAATTTTTTTATTTTCGATTTATAATCAGTCAATAGAGCTCTTCTTTTTTGTTTTATGTCTGTTTTTATTCCCTCGTAAGGTATCCAATCGGTTTTCTAATTGATTGCAGATACGTAAAATCATTATATTATTTGAAAAAAAGGCGAAACTAATTATTTTCGCTTGATTTTTTAGTAATTTAATAAGAACAGCTGATACAATAGATAACCTTAAACAACAAACTGAACGGATTGAATGAACAATAAACGTTGAGTGAAACACACCCTAGCGCTTCCTGGTAGTCTGCAGCTCGAACTAAATTTTTCATTCATAAACTCGCATGTCATTCTAAGGTAGACTAATTAAATGGTGCGAGAGGCTTCAAATTCCAGTCCTCTCCTCTTCAATTTTACACCCTTAAAAGAAAAACGGAAACCTTCTTCTCCGTTAGGGGTTGTATAGCAACACGCTGACATAACTTTCTTAAACGCACGTTGAGTCGTTTTTGAGCCTTATCGGCACGCACATTGAACACTTTGCTTTATAATATATATTGATTATAGTAAACTATTTCGAGTACTACAAATCTGTCTAGTTTACACGAAAACAGCAGGTTCAATCCTTGAGATATTATCAATTATTTTTTGGGGGCACACGCAATTATGATTCTTTTTGGACTAACAAATAATGTATTGTATTTTTATTAACATTACCTTATTTGAAAATATATTGGGCATACACTATTTTTTTTCCCATTGACTTAGAGTAAATATGTTGTTTTCTACATAATATTTAAACACTCTTTTTGCTCTCTTGTAAAATTTGCAAAATGTGACTGAACATGTTTTTAGCGTGGGGTCTTAATATATTATAACTCAAAGCCTTTTTTTTTTTGTCGGTTGGGCATAACTTCCTTAAAACTTCATCAAATTTCACGAATGAGGCATCATTTTGAAGCTTTCCTTAATCGCTACACCGGAAAAATATACAAATCAGTCATTTCGCCTTCGGTCCGAGTTATAAGCGCAAAACCGCGTTTTTTTGCGAGAAAATGGTCTTAGAGGTTTCTAAATGTTGTTAATCTTTTCAGGTTTCCAAGGAGAACATTATCTTCTTAAATTGTCGCAGGGCTTTTTCGAAGGTGTCGTTTTTTTCAGTTAATCGAAACGAACATTTTTGGTTATATAGAAATTTTCGATTGCCGCAAGTTACAAGCAATAACATGCGTACATTGTTTTTGTATACTGTTCAAAGAGGTCCTTTAAACTAATGTTTCAAAACTAAATAATCTACAATTTAAACACATCTATTCTTTACTTCAACCCTTACCTATGCCTATGACGCACTAAATACGCACTATACGTTACTAAATATACGGTGTCCACTTTTGTTAAGTGGGATTTAACTAAGTTAGGGTGTGAATGCTTCGCACAGGTCGGCTAGTCTAATAATATTTTTTTCTTCATAAAGTTTTACTCGTACCTCTTTGAGGATGCGCTTATACTTTGGTACTGACTGACAGAGAAGTGAATAAAAGTTATGAACTGAAGTATTTTATTTTTTAATGTTTTTACTTTGATACAGACACCAAAATATCTGGAATCTGAATTAAGATTAAGCATAAATAAAAGAAATATAACAAATTGCCCTTTTGGAAGTATCCTGAGTTTTTGTTCACTATTATAGTTCTTTTTTCCACTGAAAATTAGCCATTTTTTCATTCGATAGTTTGACATGGTATCAGGGATATATATATATATATCTTTATCGGTTATATATATATATATATATATATATATATATATAAATATATATATATATATATATATATATATATATATATATAAATATATATATATATATAACCGATAAAACAGCGGTTAACTAATTCGACCTATTGTAGCCATGTCACTCCATCATGTCAGACAATGGGCTTTAAGTAACCATAAATAACTTCTCTTCTTCTTTACGACAGTTTTTTCTCCCGCCCCGATGTTTTTTTTTTTCTCTCTCAGATGTCCATCCACCTCGTTTTGTGGAAATTTTATGGACACAGGATACAGTAGAATGGTGATGTCTATTTATTACGGCTTAATTAATAATGACACCCAGGCCTACTCAAAAAGTGATAATTTCATCTCTCTTGACAAGCCAAGGAGAAGCAGCAAAAAAAAAGAGGTTTTAGTTTTCTTCATTATTTATTTTGAGTTATAGTATTTTCCCCATTTGCTGTTTGAGTATGCTGATAAAATCGAGTATGCAGTGGAAACTTCAAATGCAATTATCCAAAAAAAAATAAAAAATAGTTTTTTTGTAGTTGTTACAATCTTTTTGCCGACTAGAAATTTAATTTCACAACATAGTATTTTTTATAGGACAACATTATCACATTATTATATCAGGAAGGAATTCCTGCAAATTTATAGACGGCTTTGGGGAAGGAAGAAAAATTTCTAAAGATCCAGTTATTTTCACGACGCGACATCCAGAAAACACTTATAGTTACTTCTTTTAAACACTTATTTTTGCACTAGAACTGAAGTGCGGCTCATGCACCGTTCACTAAGGCGCCCTTCAATGTAATGCCCGATCCCCACTGAAAAGGACCCTTTCGGGGGTTTATTTATCTCTGAAGAACGAGCGCAGCGAGCGGTAGTCGAAAGCTAGAATCTATTAAAGTCAATCAAGGCACTTTTTAACTGAAAAAAAGGCGATTGGAGTTCGATAACATGACGGTCACATAACCTCTCAAAACAGGCCACGCCCATCAGCCGCTCTTCAGTACCTTTACCCTTATTTTGATAACAATATTTATAACCTGTATTTGGAAATAATGGCCTAGATGAGAAGAATAACAAGAATATATTTCAGCTATGAATATTTGTTAATAAAAAAGTTAATATTAAAAAACAAAACAAATTATACATTATATATATATATATATATATATATATATATATATATATATATAATGATAATATTTCATTTTCTTGAAAAAAACTGAAATACCTTGCTTTTGTCAGAAATTTCTAGAGCTAAGTTTCAAAAGACCCATTTTTACTATCACTGAAATTACAAATTAAGGTTATCACTGTTTATAACCACTACAGATTGTTGAAAGTAACTGTTTACTAAAAGTAACTGGATGTCGCGTCGTGAAAGTAACTGGATGAGGTCTTCGCAAACAGACCCGATTTCCTTTCAGAAGACGGATTTATTAAAAAACATCTTATCTATCTTCTCACTCCCTACATTTTTATAGTTTTACTACAGCTTCACTCTTATTCCCGTTATTATGTACAAATCTTCATCTTTACTACTCTATTCATCGAGCTATGAATATATCCATTATTATTATTTTATTTCTTTTAGTTATACCTTTAATAGGGTAAACCATACAGTTATTTGCACTCAGTACAATTATTGGCACCCCAACTTTAACTTAAAGAAATAGGTAAACAAATCCTAATTTTATTACAAGATATACAATATAAGAGTCTAATGCTTGAAGGGTCCTCTACGTCATCTATGAAGTAAGACTTTAACTAACTAAACATAGGGAAGAATTCACAATTAAATCCACAGGGTGCCAATAACTAGCTTTTGCACTTTTAACAATGAATATTGCCATATTGTAATGCTATTGAACTTTTGAACCAAAAAAAACCTCTTAAGTCTTTATCAGGATAGATTATGAGGATCTATAGGAAGTTTCTATTGGATCCCTTTATAAAAAGTATATTTTTTTAAATTTAACCACAGAAATGTAGTCTTAAGGGTGCCAATAACTGTACGGTTTACCCTCTTAATTAATAAAAAAAAAAAAGATGGAAAAAAAATTAAATAAACCTTTAGATAACCTAACTAATAAACCTAAGCTAAACAAAGGCCTTGATGACCGGGTGGTTTTACGCCTTCATATAAACAACAACCAACCAATCACAACATAGTACTTCCTCTTGTCATTTTATTTTATATTTTGTCTGGAGCTTTTTCAAGTGCACATCCCATAGATCAAGAAGAACGACCGATCTCTTAGGCCCTGCCAGAAGGACGTGAAAAAGCTCGATTTAGCAAGGAGGACTTTAGGGATGAAATAAATCCCTTAGCCCCGGGGGTCCCTATAAAGGGGCGAAACAGGTAAAGCCCTGGGCTGCCCTTACTAAATATGTGCATACGGTCAAATAGAATAAGTCCCTCGCCCGGAATATAAAGCAGATCCATAGCGAGCGAATCCCCCCCCAAGGCGCACAACTCTACTTCAACTCGCCAATCAGTGAAGGTACAGACATATCTATTTTTTTTTTCAATCATTAATCAATATCTCTGATAAATGATTTGATTCGAATTATCATCGAGATTCCAACAGTTCGGGTTTGATTGATTGATCGATGGTCGAGGACGTACCGTGTTCTTGGTACCTTTTTGAACTTTAATGAACTGAAAGTAATGAATGAAGGGGGTGTAGGCCATTCTTAGATTGCTATGTTTGACATGATCATTGATAACACCAAACCGTGAATCGATTCTGGCGCCTAATCATTTGGGTCACGCTCCGCAATAAATATTTTTATGAGAAACAAGAAGCCATATTTGACCAATCGATGAGGAGACAACGGCTTGAGCTTTTCAAACTGACCATTTAGGAAAGTAGGAGGGTTGTTGTTTGTTAGTTTTACGGTAGTGTAGATGTCACTAAGGCTAATCGGACGATGCTACCATGTGAGTTCTAAATTTTGCCTATTCAGGTATAATTAGAATCTTTAACGAGTACCTGGTATCGTATTGACTCGGTCCCTTCCGAAGGACGGTAGAACCAAGGATTTTTCCCCTCCCATTAAAAATTCCTAGGGCCTCATGGCTGGCACATTCCGCGACTTTTAGTATAGTAAGCTGCTATACTAGCCACTATACCTCAGAGAATCCCAAATGATAAATTTTAACAGTTGCTTGATGTAATTAATATTATTATGCCGATGTTAGTAAATACAATGTTCAGAGTTAATGTTAATGTTACAATTTATTGAAAAAAAGAGTTCTTTAGAAATTTTAAATATCCAAAAAATATTTTCACATTAAAACTGGTTACATAATAAGTCTTTTGTAATAAGTTCCGTAAAAGTTTCAAGCCATGTTATCAATTACCTTTAAGATAATGAAGAAGGTGGTTTTAAATTCCTCTTTTTTTTGTTTTTCGATTCTAAAGGATCAAATATCATCCTCAAAATAAGTTGATATTGTAACGTTAAATCGATAAGTAAATAAAAGAAACATATGGTGTAAACTCCCAGACCGTTTGTTGGAACAAAATAAGCGGTTGGTACGAACTGTTTAGGTCCAGATCATTCGAGCCTGGTCCACGCTGGCGTAGAACTGTCCTCATTGTTCTGGAACATTCCAGACCTGACCATTTACGATTATATATAAGGAGTGACTGAACGAGTCAGATAAGTCTGTGTCTTGACAGTGAAGCTCAAATCATATGAATGTGTGTTATAACGTTATCATTTTTGTAACGTTTTCAAATATTTGAGCTTTATTAATTCGTTGAGCATTGATAACTGTATATTTTTGTTGAATATTTGTTACCCACATAAGTGTTACAATATTGTTTAATTTAAAATTTATGTTTCAATTGGTCTTTTGAGTCGCGAGATGTAAAGAAAATGGCATAGGATTTGTGTTGGGTTTTCGAATCCAGCTTAGACTGGCTCGCTTGAAGATTATAGTGCTTACGATGCTACCAAAAGCTGAAACAAATCGTAAATTCGTTCGCGATTTCTTGCACAACCAGGAAGCCAGAAGAGGCTTAACAATTCTGCTAAATAACGAAAATCTTTCCATCACCGGGCCGTTGCTAATCAGATATCGGTGCCGCAATATAGGCCCTTATCTGCTTGAGTTATGGGGTCCGAGTTACGATACGGAACTGGGTCAGGATAACGGGGTGTTAATATGGAAAATATTGAGTCTGATCCATGGCGTAATAGTAGTACAAGGATTGTTAACAATGTTATAAATAATATCAATCGTATGTAATTGTAATATATAGAAGTATTATCTCTTTAGATTTAGATAGTTTTTAAAATTATGTAATACTTGCAGTTTATACCGGTTTCACCCGGAGAATTTCATTTTTTAAATCCATAAAGTGAGACTTTTATCGACTTAAACAGTCGATTTCGAATACAAGCAATGTAAAGAGAGATCAAAACGATTTTTATAACTAATAAGAATATACCCAGAGATTGGCTGAAGTTATGCAATTTTAATATGGGCAGGTGTTCGCACCTAGTATGAAAGAACCTCTGAGCGAAATTTGGAGGATTTAGGACAAATGGTATGGATTTATGTAAAGAACAAACAAACAAACAGAATTTCATCTGTATTTATATAGATAAAAGCATAAAAAATCTAATTGGAGAAGTAAAAACAGTTACAATTTATCACAAAAAGCGAAACATCATATAAATAGTTTTACAATTTGTTTATGTCCTTATAGGTTAAAAACTAAAAATTATTTGCTATGTCTCCGTAGCGGAGCCCTCGAGTTTGAAGACAAATTTTAAATGGCTCCGCTCCGGAGACCTCGAGTGCAAAGGGTTAAACATTCAAAAAGTGCATTTGATGATTTATAGGTTCGTCAATAATTTGATTAGTCTATTGGTTCGTCCTTTTTAAATTTTGAATGCCACTTAAAATTATTGTAAACAAAGTGTAAAATAATCGTTTGTGTTGCTTATGTAAATCTGTAAAGAATAATGAATCTCATGAATGCAATAGTCTGTTATTTACTTTGAAAACGCCTTTATCTCTGTTAAGATGCATGTTCATAATATTACTATTATTAATAAAATACTTTATTGCAGGTTTTTCAATTTGCAAAAGCCTAACTTATTTTATTTATGTCCGACGTTTCGGCATTCAAATCATTTTCAAGGTTAAATCTACTGTGACTATAAAACTGTTACGACTAAATAGGCTAAACGCTTCTATCCTCTGGATTTTTGCAAGTCAAATGTTTACTTTGTCGAATTGTGACAGTTTTATGGTCACAGAAACCTTGAGAATGGCTAGAATGCCGAAGCGTAGGACATAAATAAAATATATAATGATATAACTGAAAATCTATTTGTAAATATTTAATTATAAATCATATATTTTAAAAAAACATCTCTCTATATGAGAATTCATAATAATGAATCCATAATTTGATTTCCTGATTACATCCTAAAAATTTCTTCATCTCAGCTTTATCTTTCTGCTGAATTTAATCAAATGTGACGTTAAAGATTATTTAGCTCGTTATGACAACCTTTTATATTTCCAAAGAAAAAAAAAATTAAATAAAAAAAACACAGAACAGTTGCTGATTCGACTTCTCCTTATCATCTCCTGTTTCTTAATTAGCCCGCGGGTTCGATTCCCTGCGAGACGAGTCCCTGACAACCGCAATCGAGTTATGAAGAGAGGCCCTAGATTGAAATATTAAAAAGCCACCGCAGCTTAGGAGGGGGGAGCCTTCATTTAGGGAAGTATCTAATGGAGTTAGGAAGGGGTGATTGTTCAGCCCTATACTTCATCAGATCATCTCCTCCATTGTTCGGGCGCCAAATATTGATTTCAAAAGTATTGTAAAACATTTTTGACATTTATTTTTCCTATTTTCGATATTCAAAATGAAAATTAGAATATAATTTAATCCTATTGTGCAACATATAATTGTGAAAGATGAAATGAATATTTGACAGTGTGGAGTGGAAGGTAAACTGGCTGATTTACAGTCTCCAAAAAATACATCAACATAATAATATTGTATAATACTATAATCAACTAATGAAAAAATATTATTGTATATTTTAATAAAGGCTTAACTAACCCGAAGGTTCAATGCCGACACTGCCAATCGCTACCAACACACCTACATCGACCGATCGTCGTCCATACCCAATTCGCAATCCTCCTACCTACGTCTCGGCCTACCCCTCGGACGTTTCCCAGTCGGCCCCGTCCTTATTCCTCCTTCACGCTTTTATTACATTTACCCTTTTTAAAGTTCATTACATACAACACTTTTATTACAATTCACTCATTTTGGCGTTGTTTGTTTGTTTTTTTAACGTCCATTTATGCAACTAAGGCTAATCGGACGATACTACAGTGGGAATCCTAAATTTTGCCTATCCAGGTATAATTAGGATAGGGATCTTTAACGAGTACCTGGTATAGTATTGACTATGTCCCTTCCGAAGGATGGTATAGCCAAAGATATTTTTACTCCCTTTAAAAATTCCTAGGGCCTCCAGGCGAGCACATTCCGCGACTTTTAGTATAGTAAGCTGCTATACGAGTCACTACACCACAGAGAATCCCAAATGATAAATTTTAAGAGTGTCTTGATGTAATTAATATTATTATGCCCACTCGAATGCAAGACATTGGACCTCGGGGACCGATGCCGCACCTAAGGTGTTATAGCTATACAAGGGTTTTTCCGGATCAGGAGGGTTTATGAGGAATTGTCCAAAGACGTCGGGACTTGATCTAAGAAACTTCAACCTGTCAGCTGCTCCTTAATTCTGTAACCTTATTAATCCATTACCTATAATGGATACCTTTATAAAGATTCGTGATTGATCAAAGTGTCCCTATCAACCTTATATATCCTTTTAAATCGAAAGATTATGATTCGAACTGGGAAACCGACATATTTTAAAATATCTTCTAAATTTAAGATGTTTATTAATATTTGTTTTAGATTTTTTCATTTAAAAAAAATATAAATGATCTAACGTAACACATTTGAAACTGTGTTTCTAGAAAACTAATAATAACAGTGTACTATCAATACATTTTGAGTTGTTAGTTTGGTTCAACGTCACTTTATGCCACTAAGGCTAATCGGACGATGCCACAGTGGGAGTCCTAAATTTTGCCTATCTAGGTATAATTAGGATAGGGATCTTTAACGAATACCTGACATCGCACAGGCTCGGGACCTCCATTTTACGTACCAACCGAGGGACGACATAATCAAGGATTTTTTACTCCCTGTAAAGGCCCCTCCTGGGACCACCAAGGGGCGCGAACCCGCTACCTTTAGTATTGTTGGCGTTGTTTAACCGTCTAAAAACTCCGGTTGATTGGGCGAATGGAGGAGGTATTGCGTAGAATGTTAGGGACTAAGGGGGGCGCCCTTAGTTCCTAACATTCTACGCAATACCTTATTTTTAAAAACGCTCAGGACTTTGCTCATTCCTCTGTGATAGCGGCCAGGTTTCAAATCTGTAAAGTACCGTAGGAAGAATAATAGTTTTGTTAATCCTATTTTTTATGTTTCGGGATTTTAATGTAGATCCTTGATTTCCTCATCGATCTCGTTTAATGATGTAAGACCTTTATTGCTTATATATTCATTAAAGGTGATGAATATGGGCAAAATATTCTAAACCAGTGGTCACCAATTAAGTTTCATGAAGGTCCATTTCAAAGTCTTGCCGAGCTCCCGCTGTCCATTCAGGGGAAACCACCACATTTAGTTTAACTACATTAATTTTAATCATTATTCAAATATTTGAGATAGTTATTACTCTGTATCTATTTTGTATTTTGTGTATTTTTGTTTAAGGATTTATTTTAAGTATTTTTTCGTTGATCGGTTTGTCATCGCGGTCCGTAAAAAACTAGACGGCGGTCCACCATTTGGTGACCACTGTTCTAAACTTCCATTTTAAGCAATAAGTGAATATATTAAGACTCGAAAAGGGATTATTTAATATACAATTACTGAAATGAAAAGAGTCTACAAACATAATGTGATGAAATTGATGAAACAATCCAGAAGATTTATGTCCACAAAAAAAAATTAAAAACTTTAAAAGGCTTAGCATAGCATCGATACCGTTTAAGATGGCAGATAAAGACACTAAACATCGATTTTTTTTTTCGGTGTTCGATCCTATAGGCCACGCCAATAAAAAGGAAGGTCACATCGATTCATGATTCCCGTCTGCTCAAAGAAACGATATATCTCCCAGATGATTGCAAAACCCTACAATTCCGTCAAAAATGGGTACTTTGTCGAACGGGAGCGGCGCAGTCTAGTGTCTATAATTAGGAACACTTTTTCAAGAATTCTCTCCTCACTTCAACACGAATAATCGTTTGATAGGTGTTTCGATCCGGCGAAAAAAGGAGGCTAGTGTATTCAAATGGCAACCGCTTAATCGGGAGCTAAACAACCCGAAATTACCGCTAAGTAGAGCCAAATCACACAGTAGGCCGTTGGGAAAGCTTAGCGTTAGTGAAAACACCTCAAACCGCAAGGAGTGGATTGTACATGAAAATATACGTTTCATTGCATCAATTTTGTATCGCGGATCTTTTCATTTGAAAATGATTATCTAAGGTACCTTCCTGTATTTTTCTTTTTTTTTTTAAGGTGCAGTGGTAGGATAAAGGTACCTTTGCTATCTACATTCAAGGAAAAATGACTTCATTTCCTATTGAAAATTATTCGATCGTTATCCAATTACCTAATGTTGCTGTCTTTAAAACAGGACTTAGCTAAACAACGAGAGTAAGAACTCGATAAAAAATATTCACATGTTTTGAAATGATCTCTGCATTTCTGGGATGTTCCATTTCGGACTAAACATAGGTAACGATCAATTAGGGACCGTCTTGCCTTGAAAATCGAAGCATATAGTTAGTTTTGAGCCACTGGTAATTTGAGTTTTTTTGTTTTTATTATATACGTTCTTACCTTGTGTACACTCTAACTTTTATCTTATTATTGAGTCCAGACATGGGCGTACCCAGGATCAAAACCATGGGGGGGGGGGGGAAGCTATGTTCGTTCAGGTTGTAACATCTTACCGCGAAAAAGGTGAATGAAACCAAAATTATGTATAATTAAAGCAGTGCTTTATCAACTAAGTTATTACAATTATTTGCTTTGAAAAAATTATTCTATTACTGCTTCCCGCCTTAAAAGCTTAAAAAATTATTGCATCCAGCCTTCCAGGGGGGGCAGCTGCCCGTGAGTCCAGATATAAACATTTTGAATACTATATCATCTTTATTGTGTTTTTGACAACTCCTACTTTTTTATTTCCATTTTACACTTAATCGTCACTTCAAAAGCTCTGGGTTTTCCAAAAATAAAACCTTTTGAAACTAACCCTTACCGCCTCTCTTTTTTTCCCCATCTGTCTCTGTATTACTCTGAACTCAACAAGGTAAACATTAGATTTTATTTTATCACGTTAACCACCTACTTATTCAGGTTTTCATATATATATTTTCACTATATTTTATATAACTACTAGATTTTATAAGTATGTCATGCCAACATGGCATCAACTGGATTTCTTCTTATTTTAGCTTTTCATAAACCATTTTGATGTGTTCAGTTCATTTTTATTTAATTCGTTAAATCTTAGTTTTATATATTACAATAAACTTACATCGACGGGTTAACAGACAACGATTTTTAATGATCATTAAAAATTAGATTAATCGTTTTATTGAGTATAATCTCCAATAGTAGTGTTAATGTTTAATGTTCTTAGAATGATCTTATATTCCCTTGTTCTTACATATCTGTAGATATCTAGTATTGTATAATTTACTCATGAAAAGTCATTATAAAAATTCTATACAGTTTAATGTTCAGAAATTGTCTTTTCTTTTTTATTTAATAAATGTTTTTGATTTATAGGTTTGTTTTTTCTTTCACTTAAAATGATGATATTAATCTAGGCATATTTTTAATCCCAAATTGGTAGTACGCTATATCCATTGCCCCACACACGCCTTTAGGAGAAGACTCTAATGATCCCTGTGCAAAGGAGTAATACAGTTCCAATTATAAAATTTCGAACAACACAGCAAAAATATGGCATCCCTTGTTGGGGTATGCAAGTACAAAGCAGATGCCTGTGTTGCATCCTGATGTTTAGTGAGTACTATTTTTCTTAGTTGTATCATCAGCATAAATTGCAGTCAAAGTCTCAGTAATAATGGGTATGTCTTAAGTGTAGATTATATAGAGTTATTAGAGATAATTAATTATCATCTTCTAGCATAGCACTTTACATGTTGCTCATATATTTGTCTTATTACATAGGGCCTCCAAATAAAAAACTTTTGACTGAAAATCCTGATAATTCATCATCTTATCTTAAAGAAAGTATTGACCATTACACACCTCTTTTTTTGATTTTTAATTGTTTGTTTGCTATATTTTTCATCATCATTTTACGTTAGTAAAATTATTAAAACACACATTGATGTTACAATAGGTTCTAAAAGTCAACTCGAAGAAAAAAACTTGGCTTCATTCAGTCTAGATCAGTTATTTTTTCAGGCTGACAATCCGATTAATATTGGCCAAAAAAAAAAAAAAAAATCTGCAAAACAATCGAAGAAGAAAAAAAAGACAATTATCGGGGATGAAGTTGGTTAGCTCGTATCAAAGTGTTGTCAGCCCCGGCGCAGCCAATCAAAAAACAATCTCACGGTTTTGTCGCCGGAGGGAGCAGGGATAAAAATCAACAAGGCGATGTATCTATTGCCATTGGCTGGATGGAAATCACTTCTCGGCCAATCAGCATTCGTGGATTTTATCACCGCTTTTCCTCTCTCTGTGTATGCGTGTGTGTGTGTTTGGTTTTTAATTGTCAATTTGAGCTTGAATATATCACTGCTCGTAGTCGATAAGTTCCCTATTTTACTGCCTTCGTTATTGGCAAACCATTGATTCAAATAGAAGATATTGAATTGTTTGTCAGTTGAAATCGCGCCTGATTGCCAATGGTCCTGATAAATTTGTTTTTTATGTTTAGCCAAACAGTAGCCATCCGTTTTTGATCATTATTTTCTTACAAAATATTAGTTTCCTTTCTTAGCTACAGAAAAAAAAAAACGAATTCACAGTAATCGGTCAATTATTAATGGAGATAAAACCTTTTTTTATCTTTATTTTAATCATATGTGTTGTTACTTTTAACGCCACTTAATGCCACTAAGGCTAATCGGACGATGCTTCAGTGAGAGTTCTAAATTTTGCCTGTCCACGTATAATTAGGATAGAGATCTTTAACGAGGACCTGAAATCGATTTTACATCCTATTAGAGGGATGGCAATGCTTAGGAATTTTTAATCCCAGTATATAATCCTAAGGCAATCTCGGGACGTGAATCCGCGACCTTTTGTATTGTAGGTTTGATCATATGTGTTTTTTTTTCACCGCATCAGGTGAGAACGGCTGGACGGATTTAGCTGTGGTTGACATAGCAGCCAAAAAGCTAAAAGTCATTGACTCGCATTCCGCCAGTAGGTCCTTCTTCATAATCCTTTTTAAAGAGAATTTAAATTCCTCGGCTATGACGTCCTTCGGTAGGACGAGAAATGGAAGGCCCGAGCCTGTGCGATGTCAGCCACCCGTAAAGGTCCCTATCCTAATTGTACCTGTATAGGCCTTATTTAAGGTCTCCCACTGTAGCATTTTCAGATTAGCCTTAGTGGCATAAAGTTGAAATGGATTCTATCTAATATTTTGAAAATGTTTGAAGAAGGAATGAAGCCATTATTGTTAGTATTTTACACAATAGATAATTATTACAATAATTGTCTGTCTGATCAGCTTGTAGTATTTTATGTCTCCATCTTATTAGATTTGTTCGTATTAAATAAGATATAATACTTTAAGGAAACGAGACAATCAAATTATGGCATTATGGTATTATGTTATTATGGTAACACTATGTATTCAGAAAATTCAACTTTAATTTCAGTTTTCTCAAAATATGGAGTCCGGCTGTTAGTTCGCTTTAGTTTTACACCGACCATACAGTCATTTAGACTTGTTCTTCCAGCTGTTCGGAAGTTATCGTATTCGCCACCGAACATTGTAAAAAAAAAATCTGGTGCGTGCGCGCAACACACAACTTTCACTTACCAACTTACTTAGATTAGAAATTAGACGTGTTTTGTTAACAATGATTTCCCAAAGTCACACATTTTTCTACATTCATATCTTATTTTTGTTAATCGTTAAAGCCGTTTTTGAGTAAATAAAAAAACCTGTGAAAATGATAAAAAATTTATTAAGTAAAGTCCCCCCTCCCGTAGATCAATTTTGATGAAATTTTTACAGTCACATCTCGGGCATATAAATACATCAAATACCAAGTTTGATCAAAATCGTTAAAACCGTTTTTGAGTAAATAAAAAAAACACGTGAAAATGATACAAAATTTATTAAGTAAAGTCCCCCCTCCGGTTAATCAATTTTGATGAAATTTTTACAGTCATATTTCAGGCATATAAATAGATCAAATACTCAGTTTAATCAAAATCGTTAGAGCCGTTTTTGAGAAAATCGAAAAAAACTTAAAAAGTTATTAAATAAAGTACCCCCTCCCTTTGAGCAAATTTGATGAAATTTTCGCTGTCACATCGCGGGCTTATACATACTCTAAATACCCAATTTCAGGTTCCCACGGTTTATAGTTTTTGAGCTAGTCTGTTCACACACACACACACACACAGACCATTTCGCGGGACTTGGTCATTTCGAGTCAGGGGACCCCAAAACGTGTATTTCCGTTGAAAACCGGAAGTCGAATTTTTTCACGTTCGCAATACTTCCACTTACTATATATTTCATATATAGGTAAGTGAAAGTAAAAAAGTGAGAGCATTATTTTACAATAAACTTTGATTATATTGCCTGCCTCTTCATGTTAAATACAACTTGATCTAGAATATACCTCAAGTGACGAGGAGACAGTTTTAATCAATTTTGTTGTAGCGACCTCCGGAGATAAGGGACTGGTCAAGTGGCGCGCTCGGGCTTTGTCTTGGGCATTATCTCGAGGGCCCACCGAGCACAATGGCCGGACCCTACTCACACTAAATCTAGCCATTGTCTTTGCTCCCCGATGTCCCTGCTGTTTATCGCCACCCCCGGTCCAGGAATCCCATCTTACATCGGAGTGTTGTCCTGCTAGGGGGGAGCGACTGCGGGTCCTAGTTCGATCTTGTCAGGTAACATAGCTCAGGGTGGGGGAATGGCTGTGGGGAGGATATACTATATATATATATATATATATATATATATATATATATATATATATATAATAAAATATAATAAGAATAATCAAAACAAATGAATTAAAAGCCATGCCGGCTAGAAGATGGTTACAACTTGAAAAACTATTTTTTTGGATAGTCACATTTGAAATTTCAACTAATAGTCTAAAAATTAAAAGTAGCCCTCTGTCTGCGTTAACACGACCATCCACTCCATAAAAGAATATGGTACCGTCAAATGGGGCAACTTTGTGCAAAACCAAATTTGGCGCAAATCAAGTGCTGCCATCTAATATTTTGTATTTTAAATTACTGTAACGCATGGTATTTGAAGCTGGAGGTCTCCTCGATCGCTCACGCTTAATTATTCAATTTTTAAATAGCTCTTGATGTTTGTTAATAGTTTTGAAGTCGAAACACACTTCCAATTCGAAAAATCTGGTGCGTGCGCGCAACACACAACTTTCACTTACCAACTTACTTAGATTAGAAATTGACGTGTTTTGCTAAATATCATTTCCCAAAGTCACACATTTTTCTACATTCATATCTTATTTTTGTTAATCGTTAAGGCCGTTTTTGAGTAAATAAAAAAACCCGTGAAAATGATACAAAATTTATTAAGTAAAGTCACCCTCCGGTTAATCAATTTTGATGAAATTTTAACAGTCATATCTCGGGCACATACATACATCAAATACCCAGTTTGATCAAAATCGTTAAAGCCGATTTAGAGTAAATAAAAAAAACGCGTGAAAATGTTACAACATTTATTAAGTAAAGTCCCCCCTCCGGTTAATAAATTTTGATGAAATTTTTACAGTCATATTTCGGGCATATTAATACTTCAAATACTCAGTTTAATCAAAATCGTTAGAGCCGTTTTTGAGAAAATCGAAAAAAACCTAAAAAGTTATTAAGTAAAGTACCCCCTCCCTTTAAGTAATTTTGATGAAATTTATGCTGTCACATCGCGAGCATATACCTACACTAAATACCCAATTTCAGGATCGTACGGTTTATAGTTTTTGAGCTAGTCTGTTCAAACACACACACACAGACCATTTCGCGGGACTTGGTCATTTCGACTCAGGGGACCCCAAAACGTGTATTTCCGTTGAAAACCGGAAGTGGAAATTTTTCACGATCGCAATACTTCCCCTTACTATATATTTCATATATAGGTAAGTGAAAGTAAAAATAGATCGAAAAACTTTGTCTTTGAAATTTAAGAGCGTTGTTCAAAAATTCATCGTAGGTACAACCTGATTAATTTATATATAATTATACAAAAATACAGCATAATCGACTAAAATCAACTAAAAATCAAATGTAAATAAATAAATCTTGTCAGTGGGGTAACTTTGTGCAAAAATTGATTAATGCATTTTTTCTGGAGAAAAATGGTCAGGCATTATATAAAAAAGCCTGGAACAAGGAACAGCAAGAACTACTCTTCAGAAACGCTGGAAAAATGTTTGGAAGAAATTTTGAATGGTATGTCGATCACAGATGCTTCTTCAAGGTTCAAAATCCACCGGAACACTATCTCAAATAAAATTTACAAAAAACACATTAAACTTATAGGTATATATACAATTTTCTTTTAAAAAGAATGTTTTTCATTATATTAATAAAAATCAATCTATAAATCAAACAGAAAAATGAAAACAGTTAAAAGATTTCTAGTATCAACATCGAAAAGCTTTGCTGTATAAGGCAGCTTGAATAACGATCGGATTATCGGAGAGGCCTTTGAGGTCGGATTAGAGAGGAGGAAAATAAACTCTTCCGGGACGAAACGCGGATGATGGATGTTTCGGGCATGACAAGGCCTCCGGGGCTAATGTATCGCCCTGTTCAACCAGAGCTGCTAACAGTTTAGGGAACAATCCGGTTATATATATATTTATACTTGTGTCTGTTCGGAGTTAAGACTGAAATCGGTTTAGCCCTGGCTCTAATTTGACATCAAAAGGTCTAATATTTAATTATACACATGTCAATTACAAATGAAACGGTAGAATGATTCGTTTTGAGTGCTTCATTATTAAAAAATATTTCGAAACATCGAATGTAGGAATTAATAAGCTCGTCTAAGTATCAACAAAAAAGTTCGTTTCACGTTTCATTAGGAGTCATTGCAGTAAATTGATCATCTTTAAATGCCTTAGAATGCCAATCTTACAAAAATCATCTGGACAAATAAAACTGTCTGGGCAGCTATGTAGAAAAAAAAATTAATAAAAAAAAAACGTGTGAAAGCAGTGTTTGCACTTAAATTATGAAATTAGCCCTCAAATCCATTTTAATAACGTACTTATTCCGGAATATGAAGAAATCAGATATTCAAGTCTGAAAAAGAGTTCTGCTAAAACCAATTTCGACATCAAACAAATTTAGTCGGAAGTAGTGCTGATTTTATGTTAGCAAAGATATAAAATTTACGGACTTTAAACCTTTCAAAAATGTCAATAACATGTGTTGTAAATTTACATTTATTACATAAATTGACATACATAAAGTTTAAGTATTTAGGAAGCTGGTTGGACTCGCTAGGGTCCAGCGATCTGGACATCCAGGAAAAGGTCGTTCAAGGAAAAAAAAATCATCGGGATCTTGAACTCGGTAGTATGTTGTAGGAATGTGAGCATGAAAACAAAAAAAATAATGTATAAAGCCTTTTTGGAAAGCGTCAGCCTCTACTCGGCAGAAGCGTGGACATTAAAAGCTAAACAAGCAGGTAGGCTCTTAGCCCTAGAAATGGATTTTTGGAGGCGAGCATGCGGAGTGTCCCGAATCCAAAAAATTCCCAACGAACAAATAAAACGGCGGGTTGGGAAAGAAGAAAATATCCTCCATAGTATAGAAACCATGAGGTTAAAATGGTTTGGACATGTTATGAGGATGAATGAGGGAGCATGGCTAAAAAAATTGCTGAAATGGAAACCAGAAAGAAGAAGGAAAAGAGGTCGCCCGAGAAAACTCTGGTATGACGGAGTGGAAGAAGGAATGATGAACAGAGGGATAAGAGAGGGAGACTGGGAAGACCGAAAGAAATGGAGAGCGCTTATTATTGGGGACGACATATGACTTAATGTTGTAAACAGTCGTAAATAAAAAAAAAAAAGTATATTTTTCATTACATAATTGCTTTGTAATTATTATCTACTTGCTTATTATACTATCAGTTCGTACTGCTATCACAGGTCATAACCTGTCAGGTATAACCTACTGTTACGATATCTCATATCATCATGTGTTATATTCTGAATTTAATTAATATAAATTATGGCCAATAATTAATTTGGTACATTTTTGCTAACTGTCTACTGTTGTACCAAACCCTATTCCAATTATGTTAGTTCCTTTTACTTGAGTCTTATTGATATTTACGCACTCAACTGAAATAATCCAGTAGGTGCTAATTGAAGGGATCATTAATACTTACTAAAGTCAACTATGAGATATAAAAAAATAAAATATTTAACCCTTCTCAATTCTTTATCAAACAATTTTAAATTTGGCGTAAAGTTCCACTTTAAATCTCGTTGGTTATTTGATTAGCTGAAACATTTTTATCTTTGTCTGTGAATTTTGATTTGACTGTATTAAAAAGAATAGGATATAATTATTTCAACGTGTATTCTTATATATATTTTTAATATTTTCATCATTTTGATAGTGCGTGGTAATGCCTATATTAGTTTTTATAATCATGTACCGTAAGAATAATTGAGTTCTTGATTTTTGGTTAATGAATAACGATTCACAAAGTATGATGCGTGCTGCTTTATCATGGAAGGATTAAGATTATCCCGCTTAGTTAATGGATTGTGATGGTGTACATTTTAAGCCTGTTCACACCTTGCCTGATCATTTGCATATTGCATGTTTGCCGTCTGGTGGGGGCTGTTCTAACCACTTGTTGGTTCTGTACGGGAATTAAGTTTCCCGTAGAAGTTGTTGTTCACAAATCTTGTTTTAAATATGTTATACCGAATGGATTTGTCTAATAATTTAGCAAGCCTAGATGTACATAATCTAAGACCTTCTTTCCAAAACGCAACATTACCAAAAAAACCTGATTTTTCAGGATAGTGAATCTAATGTTCAAAAGTTCTAAATTAGAAAAAAATAGTATTATAAATAGAGTCGTTGTCCCATTTATAAAGCTGATGATAACTTACTTTTCCCCTCTTTTTGATTTATGACGTTCTTGCTAAAATTTAAAATCTTGCTGATGTTAAGGAGATTTAGTAGAATCGGAGCTTCCGGTTGAATGTTGGAGGGGGAAGCTGCCTGCTCGGTAGAAGAGAGGGAGACGGGCAATGGAGAGAGTTCACTAAAACCGCCGTAACTAAAAATTCTTACTCGTCGTAAATGCTTCATTTTTCGGCTTTAAAACGTGGTTTTCGACGCCCCATGGAGGCCTTCGAGTTACACTCGTCGTAAAATGAGTCCAAATTAGATATTTTTTCTCGAAGTGTAAAAATAGGTGTCCGTTAGAGTTAAACGACAATTTCGCCATTTAAACCCTTTAGGGGTTACATTTTTGAAATTCCTTTCTTAGTGGTTACCTACATCGCGTTTAAAATTTAAATTCCGAACTTCAAGTTTCTATCATTAGTAGTTTTTGCTCTGCGTTGATTCTGTCAGTCAGGACAAAGCCTCTTATGTTTATAGAGATTATCCTGAAATTCTATTCAACTCAAAAAATTGTTGAATTACGATATATCTGTTTTATCCTACATGAAATATGTATATAGTAGTTCAATAATTTTTCGGATTGAATAGAATTTCTGGTTAATATATTAACCTCAGTAAATAAATAAAAATATTTCCCATTAGAGTAAAGATTTAACGGTATTAACCGCTAATGAAAGTATCTTTAATAGAATTCTCCCCAGGACATGATACTCTAGACATATTTTTAAAAACCATTTCCATCAGAACGTACCTCCACTTCCTTCAGAAAAAAAAAATCTGTGTAATCCTCTTGAAGATTGTTAATAGGGTGGAAAACCCTCGAAAAAAAAAAATAGCGCCCCCCCCCCCTCGGTGCTTTCAGTCACCCCATTATCTTCACTCATCCCCTCTGTTTATTTTTCATTACCTGACTGGAGGAGGTTTTGACGTTGAGGTTGGAAAAATTATTAAAGGTAATAATAGCGGCTTGGGAAATTTGCATCTACAAGAGGATCCCATCAGAGCGAGAGGAAACTGCTTTGGGTAGGCATCGACAATATCCTCTACTTTTTGGAGTGGGATGTCTCTCAGGACGTGGTAATCTCCTACTTTTGCCTTTAGCCTGCTTTATGCATACCCTGTATTTTGTAGCGTAATGGATATAGAAATTTACATTGTGATTATAACATGAAGCTCATATACATAAACGAAAATAAATTGTCGAAAAAAGATTAAATTTAATCCGGTTTTACATATCAAGGGAAGAGGGCTAATTTTGAGAAAAACGACTTCGAATGTTTTCTATTTCAGGGAGGACACTAATAATATGGGGGTCACCTGTGATGTTTTGTTTAGCATGGCAACCTGCAAAACTAAAGGTCGCGGGTTCGCATCCCGAAGTGGCCTTAGGATTTTTTAATGGGAATGAAAAATTCTTGGCATGCCGTCGTAAAATGGAGGTCCCGAGCCTGTACCAACATCAGGTAAAGATCCGAATGCTAATTATACCTGGATAGGCAAAATTTAGGACTCCCACTATAGCATCGTCCGATTAGCCTTAGTGGCATTAAGTGACGTTAAACAAACAACAAAAACTTATTTTATGTTGGAACGATTGTGTGTTCGACTTAAAAGAAAATGCTTTACTACATCTTGAATTCTAATATCTTTTAAAATATTTCCTTATTTTTTTTACAGTTATTCTCTGATCGAATTATTCTCACCTGCAGAGGAGTTAATAACTTCACTTCATTTTTTATGAAAATGATAGCTTATTTGAAATCATACTTGCTATATTGAGTAAGTTTACTGTTGACTTTATTTTACAGTTCAGGTGATATATGGACTTCAATTTACTAATTAATAAAAAAAACATACAGTACTAAAGATCGCAGTGGCCCTAGGATTTTTTAATGGGAGTAAAAACTCCTTAGCTATGCCGTCCCTCAGATAGGACGTAAGATGGAGGTCCCAAGCCTGTGCGATGTCAGGTAATCGTTAAATATCCCTATCCTAATTATACCGGGATAGGCAAAATTTAGGACTCCCACTGTAGCATCGCCCGATTAGCCTTAGTCGCGTAGATAGTCGCTTACAATTGATCTTCAGGATTGCGTTGACTTGATACGAACGATCAATAGATTCAACATCTAACAATAATCTAAGTGGCATAAAGTGAAGTTAAACAACAACTTATTTTATGTTGGAACGATTATATGTTCGACTTAAATGAAAATGCTCATTTAAAAATAATAATAATAATAATAATGTCTTTATTTATTTTTGGGATATTCCCCGTACAAATAGAGTTAGCCATACAAGACATATATAACAAAATAATACTTAAATTCTAATCTAATAACAAATTGAAGTTTACTTATTTATTCAAAATAATTAGTGTTTCCTTGTTTATATTAACAATGTAAATTATATGTCACCTTAAACTAAATAATAAAAAGAAAAAATAATAATAATATAAAAAATTAAACACTATTCTGAAATAATGAATGATCTTATTTTAAAAGCTGCCTGCATTTAATAGTAGAAAGACTTTAATTGAGCCAAAGAGGGAGAACTTAAGATTTTGTAGAATGATACAATATCCATGCCAATTAGTGTTGTTACGTAGTGTGTTCTGACAGGTAAATAAATACATTGGGCATTTCACAACAAAGTGATAAACATCTTCCAGCATTTTCAGGTTGCAAACAGGACAGATTTTCTCAGGGTTTAATGGATATTTAATATTACCTATTGTAATTGATATTGTATATATTGTTATTATGTTCCTAATAAAAGCTATGGAGGTATTAAGAGTCAAATAATTTTGAGGGTGTTCTGATTTAATGAACATTCGTTTGTAAAATATGTTATATCTTGATGAATTCAATAATAATAAGTCGTTATTTCGGGTAAAAGATTTATAATTTTCTGGTATATTATTGAATTTACGTTTAATAAAAACAGAATCACTAAATAAAAGTGGATCAAACTGGCCAAAGCTTTCGAAGAAATTCCTAATTTGTTTCACCCAGTTATATTTTATTGATAATTTGTTATTAGTATCCATATTTAATAATGTTAAAAAACATTGTTTGGGGTATATTGTATATTCCATATTCATAAGTTTAATTAGCCAATTAAGTAACTGCTTTATAACGAAAAGACCAATCGGGGTAGATGCCACTTCTAGCCTTACCATGAAATTCGGAACTGTTTTTTGCATTTGGAGCAGCCGTTTATAAAAACTCGCTTGTACGGTTTCTAGTTCGTCTATATGCCTTATTCATTTAAAAATAATGATAATTGTTTTATAAATATATATATACATATATATAGCGAAATAATGATTCAAATCGTATCTCTAAAAAATAAACAACTCAAATGATGGATGTTCGTAGCGGTAGAGATGCAATCGACTACCCCGCTATAAATAAACTCCAGAGCGCCTGGAAGCTGGAGCGGTTATGCAAATCCTTAATTAGCATCTCCTGGAACTGGATCAAGGTCGGAGGACAGCCCAGGAACTGGTCCGGCACACCACGATCTAGGGGGAGTCCGTGACATTCATGTCCCAGTGTAGGAAGGCGGACTGTGACACGAGAAAGTGGTCTTGGAGAGGTTATCGCTTCAATAAGACCGGTCATTAAGGACCTCCTGGATATTAAGGACCTCCTGTTGTAGCGTATCCTTTGAGGACTTTGATGACTTACGTTTTGACGCCCACTCGACCTCCTCGTCAGATCTTGATTGTTCTCTCAGGGCTGATCTCTTCCGACGCGGTATTTTCTTAGATAAGGTCACTGTTTATACAACTATGTATATATCGTTCGCTAAACGGAGTTATTCAAACTAACAATCATAATAACATTATATATACATAAAAAAGTTCCAAATACTATAATGCTAATCATATTCAGCCATTTCTTATTTTTAGACATAACGAGAGACAGTTAATTTCTCCATATAAACAAAAACAAAGGTACTACCTTTTTTAATAATTTTTTTTTAAGATAACCATTAAAAATTTACAAACATATTAATACCGATTTTTCATTTCTTATTTCAACTATACATGTATATGAGAGGGGGGGATTATCATTATCTAATCATGTTGTTTTCTACGCCAGTTCAAAGTTCATCAAAAAAAGAAAACGTTATCGTAGAGATAATAAAACAGAAAAATTATTTTATTTAATCACGGAACAAAATAATAGGACAAGCAAGGGTATATATTAATCATTCAATAATTCTTAAGACATTTCCGACTTCGTATCGTCGTCGGCCCAAACATCGTGTCCTCGGAAAATAATGAAGAATTCTAGATTTAAAGTCGTAGATGAAGCTATGTAGATGAACTATGTAACTATGTAGATGAAGCTGCCTATCATGCAAAAACGTGCTAAATGAGTTTGTTTATTACTTTTTGTTTGTTAAAACTTCCGTTCGTTAATAAAAGCGATTTTCTGGAGTTTTTTTTTTAACTAACTTTCTTTTCTATCAAATTAAGTCAATAAAATGTTGCAATTCGATTATCCGTGGACCAACTTACCCATCATAACCCCGGATAAAGAGTGTTCTACTGCATGTATAATGTAAATATTATTGATTCATTCATTAAGAATTTAACTAGTATATTTAAAAACAGAAAAAAAAAAGGAAATTTTAATATTATTGAAGAGTATTCAACTGTTCCATTTAGGCTCATCCCGATCCGCTGAATCTCTACCATTTAATCTTCAAAACGCCCGATGTTCAAACTATTCCTCCACAAGATTATCTCCTACTACGATCGGCGAGCTCTCCATGAACATCCCGTGTAGTTCCCGGGGGAACCGCCTATCACGAATACGGCGCTAATGGGAATCTACAACACCAGCCAGAGAAAAAGCCCGGAGTAACCATCGGAAGACATGGCCGCGGATAAGAACCGTGTAAAATGGGTATATTAAGCTGAAACGTGATCTCACATCCGATTATAATACGGAGGAGCGGACGGCATACACAATCAGGTGGATGTATGTTTGTAGGCGAACTGTGAAAGGCCCCGCCGAAGTCGAAGATGGCTTGGAGTAGCACACTTCCCTACTTAAGTCAGCTGCTATCTGCGGGGTATTCCTTGATTATATGGGGAGTCAGCTGAGTTCCTCATATGTGGGAAATCACTAGGAACGAAGAGGTTCCTAGAAGAGGATTCTGACAAAAATAGCCCGGGTATAATTAAATGAGTAGCCCGTTTATAAAAATGCAAAGTTCCATTTTTATCTCAGAATAAGTAAGACATATTTTCTGGTATTTAATTTCACCCTAAATATTATACACATACTAAATCCCTGTCTTTGAAAAAAAAAAAAAATTGCGAGAAACGTTTTTAAGAAGTTCACGCCAGGACTGTCTAATGCTGTTCGCTCTATCGGGCGGGAGCTATTTCAGGATATTATGCAGTATTGTCAATCCAAAAATAATAAAATAAACAATAAAAAATACTACCATACTAGTTATGTTTATAATACGATATTAATTATAATTGTTATTAAAAAATAAATGTTTATACGTTTGTAAGTATTTGAATATAAATATAAATAAATATATGAATTTATGCTAAATTTTCATTATTTTAATTTTCAGCTACATAGAAATTATTTCTACTTTCTTAAAACTTTGGCTGCCGTGTCACCTGCAATCGGTAACTGTAATATTGTTAGAGAATTAAATATTAAAATTGTGTAGAAACGAGAGCACGAAGGTATACTTTCTGAGGTATACTTTTTCGGCAGTCAAAGTGTCAAAGATCTAATTATTTGGCAGAGGCGGCATTCTAGCGTGAGCCGCCGGTGGTACACGCCGCCCGATGAGGCAGTCAAGTGTCAGCCACCGGTTAGTTTAGTACTTGATAACATGTTTGGGAATGATCTAGTCCTTTCTGGTAGGGTCCATTCCGGACTATAAATAAGAAGCGATCGCCTGAAGTCACAACTTGGCTCGAACTTCGAAGTATAAATTTACTTAAAGTCACTGGTAATTACTAATTTGAGCTTTAATTGTTTGTTTGACATTTTCGTATTATAATTTTACGTCAATAAAATTATTTAAACCTACATTGGTGTTTCAATTTCTATATATATTGTTTTGAATAGCTTTAAATACATATAAACCATGGTTGTATACACAAAAATTGACCTATTTGGATATAATTTTCCGTTTATACTAAATACATACTGCACGAAAGATTACGACAAGAGAAACATCCCAAGAGTTAGAAGAGAGGCTGCAGAATATCCTTGACAGCCACTGCAATTCCAATGCAGATTAAATTGGCCCAACGGAACAGAACTCTGATGCGCGGCCTTCAGGTGATGTACAATCGCGCGGCGCACGGCTTTCCCCGCAAAGCTTGCGCTTCCGCAAAATGGCAGTCACGAGAGGTGTTTAATCTGCATGCGATTTGGTTGCGCGGAGTCCGGCATGTCAGATGGTTTTCTTACTTCGGATAACGGGATTTCTGAACATTCTGTCAGTTCAACCATTGTTTGAAACTCGACTGTTTTTTTTATTATTTTACTTATATTGTTTATATTTTTATATTGTTAAACTTATTGTTTAACTTAGATAGTGATATGATGATTCGATAGATGATTCCTTGCGGTCGCATTTAAGTAGTGCTTTTATTTAGAAATTGCTATACCCGGAAATTTATAGAGGGCTTTGTTATGGCTTATTATAATGATATTTTATTCTGGTCATATTTACTAAAAACGTTACTAATGAATTGTGGAATAGGAAAATATTATAAAAATGTTTACTTAATTTTTTTTACTTTCACTTAATTACATATTTCCATTCTATTTCTGTGATTTCTTTTTCATTTTGTAGCGAAGAAAGAAAAATACCATTTTGCGCAAAAAATTAAACAAAAAACATCTTTCGCTATTTTTTATTTCATTTTTTCTATTCGATATATTAGCTTAAAAAAATCATTTATTTTTATTTTTTAGTACATATTTTCAGATTATTATTACATATAGGGTGAACCATACAGTTATTGGCACACAGAACAGTTATTGGCACCCCAACTTTAACTTAAAGAAATAGGTAAACAAGTCCTAATTTTATTACAAGATATACATGAGTCCAATGTTTGAAGGGTCCTCTAAGTCATCTATGAAGTAACAATTTTAACAAACTAACCATAGGGAAGATTTCACAATTAAATCCGCAGGGTGCCAATAACTAGATTTGGCACATTTAACAATAAATATTGCCATATTGTAAAACTATTAAACTTTTGACCCAAAAAACCTCTTGAGTCTTTATAAGGATAGATAATGAGGAGCTATAGGAAGTTTCTATTTGATCCCTTTATAAAAAGTATTTTTTTAATTTAATCACTGTAGTCTTAAAGGTGCCAATAACTGCACAGTTTTCCCTATTTGCTAATATACGTCCATATTTATGTACATATTTTGAAATGTTTATTACATAAAAATCATGTATTTATCATCATCTGAACACCCTGGTGATCAGAAATCAATTGAAAACCTACTCGCTAGGGCTGGTTTCACAGTCACAACGCTTGCGCGTTCTTCAGCTTTCTAAAAATACATAATTTATGTTTTAGAAATCTATAGTTTTCTCTCAAATCACCATTTCATTAAATTTTCCACGGTGGATCCTCCATGTATATATTTTTAGATTTATAATGTTGTGATGGCTGTGTAATTGCTTTTCCTTTTCGGTCTTTGAAGTAATTTGTCTCTCCGCAGAGATTTTTAGAAATCTTTCACCCGTAGATTCGTGTCGTGTAAATATTACGTATGCAATGAGTAATTTAACTAATATTTATAAACATCTGTATTACATTTATGGTAGCATATAATCGGTCATTTAAATCCATGTTTGATAATCAAAAGATACAGCAGATTCAAACAAATTCGGCCTAAACATATCCGGATCGGCCAAATATGGGATTTTATTTTTTTAAAATTCATAAATGAAAAACTTAAATTAGCCATATGAATAGGAGTTGTTAATTTTATATATTTCGTAATTTTAAACAGTTCAATAAAGATTTAGCTTTAAATTCCTATCTTTTTCGTTTTACCTAGGAAAGGGTGGTTAGAAGTAATACACATAGAACTTTTGAAGTTATTCACTGTTCCATAGACTCGAAAATCCGAAACAAAATCCCTTCCTACTCCTTAAGTATGAATTAAAAAAATCTGTTATGTTCCTCTTGTCTTTTCAAATACTTTTATAATGCCGGAATAAAGAGAGTAAGCATTGAAGGCTATCGAGTAGAAAATGGTGAATTACTGTAAAACTAAATATGGTGCCATGTGGCCTACTACTCAAAGGTACCTTTTATGTGGGTGTTCCATATCCAAACTTCAATCTCATTATTTGATGATCCAAGAATCAAATCATTTTCTAGTCTCTTCCTTTTTTTATTCTTTTAAAACTTACATTATTAAGATCCTCATCATCGAAGAAAAATATTTCTTAGCCTTCAAATTCTTATTAACACTTCCATTGTAGCTTATTTACCAAGAATTAGCCCTACAAATTATTCGAAACATTGTTGATACAACATGGTATTTAGTGATTTTAAATTAATTTTCAGGGGACTTTTAAAGTTTATTTGTTTGTTTTAACGTCACTTTATGCCTCTAAGGCTTATCGGACCATGCTATCATCGTACAGGCTCGCGACTTCCATTTTACGTCCTATCCGGGGAACGGCATAGACAAGGATCTTTTAAAGTTTAATCAATATTGCTATAAAATCAGATTTTAAGCTTTAAAAATTTCTTCAAAAATACTAAAATATTGGCTACTGATTACGGTAATTAAACTAATTGAATAGATATTATAGATATAGATATTACATCAGAGTTAACGTAAATTAGAATAACTTCCGATTTATTACACTTATTCACTACGTAGAAACCGCCCCCATGTAGCATCTAACACCATTTTGGGCTGAATTCGACTTAAAAACTTATTCTACAGTGTTTTTGCATATGTTATCCTCCTTCTACGCCTCGGCGATGTACACTACACCGGACTATCCCCGACTAGTGACCACTACACCCGACCTTGGCCCCAGGTCACTGCACTCTCTGGCCCGACTCTCCAGCTTCGATAGTCCTCTCGGTCTGTCCCTAAGATAGCCCTAAACTTAGGAAGTTGTCTTGTTTCAAACAAAAAGTCAATTTTTTTATTCCCAAAAAAATATTATAAATAATAAAAATCAGATTCATCACAAATCTGCTTAGATACTACGTCTCGATTACCAATGCCTCAAGCAAGACTTTTATTCTTATTTCAACATTTTACAGGAAAGAACGTAATAATATTTCTATAATATTTCTCATCGGAGAATTTGTACCTATTTAATTTGTTTGTATACAAAGAAGTGGGGCTCTACCCACTCGTATAAGAGCTACGCCATTTCAAATTCCGCAGGTGATGATAACTGTAGTCGTTTTTCGCCCTTTATAAATCAAAATAAAATAAACATTTTAGTAGACTGTTTTGTTTTAATATTTCTGTCATACTATTAAAAATTATGAATTTTTCAAAGAGAAATGTTATTCAAAGTGCTTGCCTGAAAAATGTCGAAATTGGAGTTAGTCAGTATGTCAACTAAAGAGCTTATACATCGCATGTTACAGGAGGGAAACAAGTTGGATTTATAGAACTATTATTTAACTAAACTCCATGTACTTAGCTGGTCTGTGCAATTAGGTATAATTATGATAGGGATCATTAACAGGTAACTGGCATCGCACAGGCTCGTAGCAGCATAAAGTGACGTAAAAGAACCACACTACTGTTCTTTTTTCGTAAGGGTTTCGTAAGGGTAGTTATGTGAGTTTCTATTCAGTTTGCTTATATTCGGCAAATTTTAACACGTTTAGGTGCGGCATCGCTCCCCGGGTTCCGATGTCTTACATTACCCTCTTAATAGCGGATTTTCACATAAAAATGTCCGAATTATTACATTTTGCATAAAATGTTGCTAACAGCGGGAATTCTGTTGTTTTTTTCATAATCGGACTCCGAGGTCCGATACCGGCTCTGAGTAATAAAACAAGACTACTGGACGGCATCACCCTTCCGCGCCCGATAATATTGCAACGACTAGCTTTATGCTTATCTTTAATTTTATGTGTTTGATTTCATACTGTGTAGTTCTATTTAATTTCTTTGACATTCTTTAATCATTGCATAAATATATAATATTTCTTACTAAGCCTGTAATTATAAACAAAACTTACTGATATTTGCTTTATTTATGTTATATAAATTCATTTCTTTAAAAAGAATTTTTTTTTTTAATCATGGAGTGAGTGGTTGTAAAGCAGTAAACGTCTCCAAAAATACTTTTTAACATTGCAAAAATTCAAAATTCCTGCAGTTAAACGCTATTTTCGATAATATATGGCGTAAATCCTGTATCGGACCCCGGGGGCCTGTCCTGCGCTTTTTATGTCTAGTTCCAATCCTTACCAAGAGATAATGCCCTTGAGACGCTCATTTAAGTCACTTTTCAGTTTTATTGCATATTTGCACCACATTACCTTCTCACACAAAGCCCCAACAATAGCGAAAGTGTAGGACAGCTAGGGAAAAAAGAAAGGAGAATTGTCCTATGCGTTCGTATAAGAAAGCAAGGAAAGAGTCATTGTTTTCTATCAAGTGTAACCAAACTGAGACAATGGAAGAAACAATGGTAATGACCAAGTTGGTCAACAATCCTTGGGGTACTCCCCGATATGCCATTGGAGTCCCATCGAAAATTGGCTGGGGAATGAATGGGGAAAATTTTTGATAGGATTGTGATGAGAGAAATCGAGATCGAGGTGTGGAGTAACCGAAGGCAAACTTATATTAGAAATAATGCTACTATAAATATCACAAATTTAGAGGTGTGTAATGATAAACTGTTTTCTTGAAGATAACATGATTAATTATCAGGATATTCAATCAAAACATTTTTATTTGGAAAGCCAACATTTCAGTCCAAACATATGGGTCTTCATCTGGGATAAAATAAAGACAAAGTTTAAGTTTATAATTTCTGACCAAGGGGGGGCCGCCTTGATGTTCGGAAAATAGGGTAGAGAACAAGTAGCAACTATGCCGTATACATGTCTCTCCCCATGACGTGTAAGTAAATTTTATTTCGAAACACCAATTTTAGACATTTATATTTGAGGCATAATTGATTAAAAATCATATACAAATTTTAGGTATTTATACAAAAGACTGAACTGATGTAATAAAAAGTTATTTAAAGACCTCCCTTACAGGAACGATAAGAGGGTAAGTGATTGGGCATAAGCACGACAATTTTTCAAAATACTTGTAATAATAATTATATATTTATTATTTATTTTTTTGTGCAGATGAATATGGTGTCAGAGGCACCTAAAGCTCCTTTTATATATAAATGAATGAATATTGAGAACGTCATGAGGTGTTCATTTTATGATATTAAGAATAAAGACAAATATTTGATCAACATGTAAAGAGTATCAATGCTATAAGATGATAATTAATTGTTTATCATGTAATTATTAATCACTAGCTGTATATACCGGTTTCACCTGGAGAATTTCATTTTTTAAATCTATAAAGTGAGACTTTTATCGACTCAAACGGTCGATTTCGTAAAAACCAATGTAAAGCGAGATCAAAACGATTTTTATAACAATAAAGAATATTTCCAAGAGATTGGCTGAAGTTATGCAATTTTAATATGGACGGGTGTTCGCACCTGGTATCAAAGAACCACTGAGCGAAATTTGGAGAATTCAGGACAAACGGTATGGATTTCTATAAAGAACAAACAAACAAACAGAATTTCATCTTTATTTATATAGAAAGAAAGTAACAATAAGAAGTAATAAAATAATGGAACCATATATAACTAATTTGGTTATCCAACTGAAGTAATTATCATCTTATGTTGCTCATATATTTGTCTCTATTTTATCCTCGAAGAAGATCCACATGTTTGAATCGAAACGTCGGCTTTCAAAATAAAAAAAATGTTTGCCTGGAAATCCTTGCAATTAATCATCCTATAAAAATATTACAAATAGCTCGACAATGTCAAATTTCAAAAATCGGCTATTTTTAGCTATTGCATAATCGCTAAAGGAATTTCTAAAAAGAACGAAAGAAATGAAAATAAACTGTTTTAAATATTGTTAGGTGAAATAAAAAAACACACAAAAAATATGATTTAAAAGAATCTAGGGGTCATTTGTGATGTGTTAGCATAGCAAACACCCAGGCTTACCGCGGTAACCATTGGTTTTTTTTAAAGGGGATAAAAAATCCTTGGTCATGCCGTACTTCGGATAGGACGTTTAATGTATTTCAAGTTAACTTATGATAAGAAGAGATACAATTATAGATGCTAAGGATATGATCACTAACAATAATTAAGATAGTTTTTGACCCAATTTATTGGTAACCATATTTGTTTATATATTTTACTATTATTAACCATGATAACTTAAGCCTCTGAACATTATACCATTGTACAATGCGTTTCCGGATTCCTTTATCGTTAGTTCACCGATGTTCTTAAGATCTAGCTAGCCGTGGGAACAGGTGAGGGGTGCGGTCTTGGGCTCTAAGGGAATTCATTAATGGCGTCATTTGAAGTGTTTTATGGTTTTATATTACTTGCTTTATATTATAAAATAAAAACTTTATGTTGAATTAATAAGCAGCAATTTTACGATATTAATATGCAATTTATTTTTCTAGATCTATTTCACATTTTACCCATATATTCTTCAACATGACTTCTATAAAATTATTAAATTATTTATAATATTTATTAAAAAATGTAGACTTGAAATGACTGTGAACAATTTACTACCTCTTCTATTTTATTAAAAATTTCTGTTGTTGGTATTTTAATATTGTTGGAAAAAAAAAAGACATATCATAAAAAAAAAAATATATAGTCATATAGCAAAACAATTAAAATAGTTTAACTCTGATTTGTATAACATTAGTCGGAAAGCAGCTAACTCATACCCATAACTGTCTAAAGATTATTTGTTATTCTTTCTCTATAATATTAATTTAATCATTATCGTGGATGACCACTCTTGTTTTTAAATTATTTTTAAATAATTTGTTTTTGAAGAGAAAAGATTTGGCTCCGCCGGGAATCGAACCCGGGTCTTCCGCTTGACATGCGCGGGATGCTTATCCATTACACCACGGAGTCGCTTCCAAACGGTGCCAAATCCTTCCTCTTCACTGACACCTCTCCCACGATCTCGCAAGTTTTGCGAGTACTTACGGGAGGTGGACAATTTTTGTCCAACTTTTCGGCATCTCTTGACTTTCGTCAATTTTTAAATTATTTTATATTAATTTAATCATTATCGTGGATGACCACTCATGTTTTTAAATTATGTTTTAAATAATTTATTTTTGAAGAGAAAAAACAATTTAAAAACAAGAGTGGTCATCCACGATAATGATTAAATTAATATAAAATAATTTAAAAATTGACGAAAGTCTGAGATGCAAAACTTGCAAGATCGTGGGAGAGGTTTCAGTGAAGAGGAAGGATTTGGCACCGTTTGGAAGCGACTCCGTGGTGTAATGGATAAGCATCCCGCGCATGTCACGCGGAAGACCCGGGTTCGATTCCCGGCGGAGCCAAATCTTTGCTCTTCAAAAATAAATTATTTCTCTATAATGTATTAATTTGAATATCAACATTAAATATTTAAAACATAGTCACATTTAAAACATAGTAATATAGTAAAACAATTAAAATAGTTTAACTCTAATTTATATCACATTAGTCGGAAAGCAGCTAACTCATACCCATAACTGTCTAAAGATTATTTGTTATTATTTATTTATAATGTATTAATTTGGATATCAACATTAAATATTTAAAATATAGTCATATAGCAAAAAAATTAAAATAGTTTAACTATGATTTGTATTGTATAACATTAGTCGGAAAGCAGTTAACTCATACCCATAACTGTCTAAAGATTATTTGTTATTATTTATTTATAATGTATTAATTTGGATATCAACATTAAATATTTAAAATATAGTCATATAGCAAAAAAATTAAAATAGTTTAACTATGATTTGTATTGTATAACATTAGTCGGAAAGCAGTTAACTCGTACCAATAATTGTCTAAGATAAAATTAATAAAAATGATATTGAACAAAATGCTAGTGGATTTTCAACATTCAAAAATATTGGTTCTATTATTCTCTAACCAGGGTAATGATATAAATATACAATGTAACCAACATTGTTTGCATATTACATATAACTGTAACATTTAATTAGAATACAATTAAATTATTTCTTGTTCAAAGAATAGAAACCCGTTGCTGGAACCATGCCAACAATATTATACGGTCTAATGAGGTAGTAAATATTCAATAACTTTTTTCTTTCATTCTATTTGTAACTGAATCTTTATTGCATAGCAATAACAAATTAAATAAAGAATTACATCATAAAAGAAGTTTTCATAGCCGTCCAGCAATTCACTGTTCATAATTCGAGTCAAACATTCATTAGCGGGGAAAGAGGGCAGTGTTCACTATATTTACAAATGCGCATTTTACATGATCAATCGCGAAATTGTAATAATGAATGTGTGTTTTAGTAATACCTTCATCCTACTAATTACATCATTACATAGTCCGTATTGAGTTTTCATAATAACATGATCATCGTCTGCACCATCATCGAAACTAAAATTCATGATCCTTTTGCGAAACAAGTCCTTGCCGAATCGATAAACACTATGTGGACCTCAATAAAAAAATATATAAATTCATTAATTAAAACATAAACTTCAAGAAAACGGATAACATTCGGAGTATTTTATTTAAACCTATACGTTTTACAAGTTTCAGATATTTTATATAGATATTCTATTTTTCAATTAACGATCTGTAACGAAATATGTTTTCAAAAAAAGGAAAAGGATAAATTAACTAAAACTTTGCGCTGTTAAATGGCGCCCGAACCAAGACTATATTTTAAAATATTTAATGTTGTTATTCAAATTATTACATTATAGAGAAATAATAACAAAAAAATTAATCAATAGCGATTATAGTAGTTTTACGTTAATTATATTTTACGATAATTAGGTCCGAATTAATAATCAATTAAACAAAAGATAAAAAAAAGAAAAGATTTTTAACTTTTTTTTTCTCTCATAAAATCTAGGTTGGAAGAGTTAAAATAATTTCAAAACAAAGTAGAAAAATGTTTAAAAAAATGTATATGTTACTCACAGTAAGAAGATAATCGAAATTCATTACATACCTAAAACAAAAAACAAAACAAAATTAGTTTAATTATTGAGGACATTATTAACATCTATTGTACAATACTTACAATAAAATTATATATAACTATTTAATGTAGTACTTGTTCTTGTTATTGTTTGTTAAATTTGTTATTGTTGATTAGCCACTAAGGCTAATCGGACAATGCTACAGTGGTAGTCCTAAATTTTGCCTATCCAGGTCTATTAGGATAGGGATCTTTAACCCATTATCTCCCAGAACTTTTTTTTTTCTAGAATGGACTGAAGTCTTCAAAATCATTTAGTTATCTTGCAAATTGAATTTAAAAAATATAAATTTCTTCAGATTTAGCTGCTGTGTCCAGATAAGCCCTGTTGCGAAAACGCAACACTGGGAATGAGAGGGTACGTACGAGGGTACGCAAGAGGAAGCTGTTGCGTTATCGCAACACTGGGAACAAATGGGTTAAGGGTACCTGACATCTTACAGGCTCGGGACCTCCACTTTACGTCCTATCCGAGGGACGGCATAGACAAGGATTTTTTACTCCCATTAAAAAATTCTAGGGCCACTTAGAGACGCGAACTCGCGACCTTTATTATTGTAGGTTTGTATGCTGCTAACCACTACACTAAATGTAGTAATTTAATTTACTCAGTAATTTATTTTGCGTTAAATTACTTGTAATAGGTTGGTGTTAATATTCTCTAATATCTCATTACAGATAAGATCTATTTAGTTGGTTCAATGGTCGCAACCAATAGCCACTATTTTCGTATTTTTGTCGAAATTCTAACGCTAAATAATAAAGACCTGATATTATACTAATAACGTTTAATTTTAGAAGTCATGCCCTGCAAAGTAAGGAATGTTACTTTAAATTATAAAGTGACTTTTCCACATTCTATCTAACAGGCAGTGGCGGATCCAGAAATTTTCTGAGGGGGGGCGAACTTTTTTTTTTACATTCCATGAGTAATGAAGGCCATAATTTAAAATACACCTATGTATTTATAAATGTTTAAATACAATTCATTTTCAATTAATGGACTTGAGAACTGACTGAATATAGCCCATTTTATAAAGATATTGTAATACTTTATGAGTGTTTTCACCGCTCTACTGCTAACAAGTGGGTATTATTTAAATAGTTTAGATAACAGGCTTGTAGTTTGGAAGAATTTATATGCCCTATTAGCAGTAACTGACTGTGTAATTTGTCAGCCTTCAAATATCTTGCTGGGTGTTAAGAATACCTTTGGACATCTTTAGTTCTCGACTATAACAAGCGAAGCACCCGTACCTTCAGTACCCCACCGGAACTAACATTCCCTTTGACATCATCGCCGACTGAAGACATCACCTCAACATTCGTTGCCCATTTCCTCCGAATGGAGGCCGGGTGTTTGCCGAAAGATTTCACAGTGTCTCGCAGTCCTGACCAGAGCATTGTGGTCCCTACCATCTGGGGGTCTTGTTAGGTGTTAATGTGTGGGCGTGGGGGGGCATCTGCCTTAGATTTATGTCGGCAAGGCGGCGGTCTGTCTCCGTTAGGACCCTCTGCCCTGAGGCCATTGAGGTCCGAGGGGACACTGCCTTTTTGGAAATTAGATTCCAGGCTGGAAGGAGGAAGGGAAACCTGGAGTCGTTCCTTCCATAGTAATAATATAATACACAGCCCTATAGAAAAAAAAATTGTTGGTGCCTAGAATCTTAGAGCTGATTTTAACTATGTTTGGGGCGCTGCTTCCAATAATGCAATCAGATTTCTTCAATCAGCTCTAATTTTTTAGCTTCAGCATACCTTAACATTAGTTGTATTTAAGAAATTCACTGAAAAGAACCTTCCGAATAGTGAAATATAGTTGTAGTAGTTGTTCAGGGAACCCATTTTTTTTTTTTTTATATAATTCTTTAGTTAAATTTTTAGTTCAGAATTTTTAAATTAATTCTAAATTCAATAATTAATAAGTTGTAAATTCAGAAATTATTATATTGTCGTTAATTTATTAATCAAATTTAACATTGAATATCATACCAATCGAGTATTTAAGTATTTAATTAGCATTAGTTTAGTGTTATGTACGTGGGCGTCTGTGATTGGTCGAAGACGCTCTGAGACTAACAAAAGACGCTTCAAGTCAGTCAGCTGTGGATTCTCGCCAGTCGAGTACGCATTACACCTCACGCTTAAAACATTCTTTAAAACATTTATTACATTCTCGTTCACCCAGGGTGTTCAGTTGTGTATTGTGCACATTTGCAAACATTATTTAAGAAGACGAGCGAAGAGGAAGATTAAGTTCCCAGCAGGATGGGCCTTTAAAGTAAAATACTTCCATCATTATTTTTTTTAATAATGTATGAACATTACATTGTGTTTAATCTTCAATTTTAAATAACATTTTCTGAACATTGAACTTTACCTTTTAACATTATATCAAATTGCTAAATTCAGTTATTATATATATCTTTGAATTATAGTTATTAATCATTTGTTTATTACTCTACTCTATAGTTCATTAATGACCATTCGATTAAAACATAATTTTTGTCTATAATAGTTTATAAGTTTTTCATTTTTATTCAATCATTTTAGTTTCATTCTTGTTTAATAAATTATTTGTATTTAATAAATTTCCTTCATTCATATTATTTTTTTCTCCTTTTTTATTATGCTATTATTTTCTAAATTACAAAGGTAAACTTTATGTTAAATATCTTCCATGTTATTCTTTTATTATATAAAACTTTTAATACATTAATCAACAAAACTAAGAGCATTGAGCACCGGCCATACTTTCTTCATCAGGGAAGCGAAAGGTTTTTATTATTAAAACCTAACTTGCCTGAACAGTAGTAGTAGTATCTTTGAAATGTAATTGGTATATCTTGTATGTAATTGGTAAAAAACACGCAAAAAAAAAAAACTAACATTAAATTTAGTTTATGATAATTCTTTACTGTTTTGAGGCTTAGCAGATATTTGTCAAGTTCTTATGATCCTTTTATTAACCTCAAACTTTTACAATATTCTGTTCAACGTTTCGGTACCAAGCCATTTTCAAGAAGAACATCTGTGACCACAATTTTTTAAATAAAATAGGCTGAGTACCCTTATCAAAAATTTAAAATATATTTACTAGTTAAAAACTATAGTCTTTTCAATCAATTTTGACTGTGAAGCTTAATTGAAAAGACTATAGTGTTTAACTAGTAAAAAAAAAAATTTTTTTTTAAATTTATGACAAGGGTACTCAGCCTATTTTATTGAAAATTATCGTCACAGATGTTCTTCTTGAAAATGGCTTATAGCCGTAACATTGAACAGAATATTGTAAAAGTTTCAGGTTAATATATATAGGATTTATATAAAAAAAACTTGATTAAATTTAGTTACAAAGTGATTATGTAAATAATGTGTGTGTTTACTTGTATGGTTTTAATTATTTTAAAATGTTTTGTGTAAAAGAATTTTAATATCTTTGTTTTTTCCACCTGCTATTAACCTGCATATAAGAGGTAAGTCACGCCATTTATATATCTCAACAACTACACTACAGCTGATAGAGGAAATCTTTCTCTCTAATGCTCTAAAACTTTCCGCACCAAGGCCACTGGGTGTATCCTGTATTGTAACTGATATTGGCCAAGGAATTACTTGAGAACTGATGCAAAATCAGGGAAACATTTTATATTCAAGTTGCGTTAAAGATCGATTTTAAATTTTAAAATATTTTCATTTTTACTCTATAATAAAGGTCGTTTTAAATTTAAAATTTTTCCCAACAAGTTTCACTTTTGAAAAAAAATAAAAAAAATACCCGTTGCATTGACATGTTCTTAAGCATATTATGCTATTAAAGTATGCATACATTATACGAATGGGAAAATATAAAAAAAAAAAATGTTGGATATTCTAATCCTTGAAGCATAATCCACAGTAAAACCTTTAACAGTTCCTTGTAGAAGGAGTTATGTGTGTTATGCCATGCGCTACCGTCAGTATCCGGGGTCGTAACACATTTCGGATTTATGCCGGCGTGTCCTTCTTCAACTTCAATACATGTGTTGTTACCAGCGAATAATTATTGTATTCCCGATAATTAATTCTGTAAATGTCCTGTACAATAATTTGCACTGCGTTGTAGAGAGAGAGAGAGAGAGAGAGAGAGAGGTGGAGTGGAATAGATTGTTTTATCTAAAGTATGCGTCGGTAGTGTTTTGTATACAATAAGTACCTAATAAACATTTGTTGTGTAGGAATGTACAAAACAATTGTTAGCAACTTAAAAATGCGTACAAATATTAAAAAAAATAATTATCAAAATAAAATTATTTATTTTATATTTATATATAACTGGCTGTATATACCGGGTTCACCCGGAGAATTTCATTTTTTAAATCTATAAAATCTATAAAGTGAGACTTTTATCGACTCAAACGGTCGATTTCGTAAAAACCAATGTAAAGCGAGATCAAAACGATTTTTATAACAATAAAGAATATCAGCTGAAGATCGGTTGAAGTTATGCAATTTTTATATGGACAGGTGTTCGCAACTGGTATCAAAGAACCTCTGAGCGAAATTTGGAGAATTTAGGACAAACGGTATGGATTTCTATAAAGAACAAACAAACAATTGAACAAGGAAACAGAATTTCATCTTTATTTATATAGATATAAATAAAGATGAAATATTAATTTTTTTTTTTCAAATTATACTCTCATTAAATATTTCCTAGTGAAAAAAAGGTTAGCAAAAAATTAAAATAAAATATCAACACGTTGTATAAAGGAGACGTTGAAAGGTTCACCCATTCCTCACCTTTTAGGCTATTTGGGGTTTTCCCGGCCTGGTGAGAGGGTGGGGGTTTCGTCGCAAGTACTTTTAAACGCCCCCTGGCTCCGGGTTTTGCACTGGCTAAGATAATTACCATCGCGTCACCAATGTTTCAAAATATTTCTTATAAATTATGTGAGTCATTCAGCCTATTTGTAGATAACATTTAATTGCATTGTATTACTGTACGTACACGTATTTTTCAACTCTTTCCTCAAGATCTCTGAAACTTATAGTTTATTGCCCATTCTACTAGAGATAAAAGACAAGGTACAAGGATGCGCATTATTTCGCCAACGAGATGCAGATATAAGCTTTATATTCGAAACAGTACCGCTGGAGAAAGCTGTAACAATATTTTCTGGATGGTGGAGTTTCTCTTGTTTGCATAAGAGGTCCCGCCTTTATTATCCTAGTAGAAGAAGAAGATACAGAAGAAAACATTTCTTCTATTCTCGAACTTTCCAATTATATTCCTAAATATGCTCACTGACACAAATTAATGCTAACTAAAATTGTGATTATGATGTTTTTCTTTACGATAGAGTGATAAATAGTCAGGATTTTCAGTTTGATCTTTTTTTATTTAGGAAAGTCAAATTTTCGATCCACACATGGATCTTCATCAGGGCTAAAAATAAGGCAAATATACGAGCATGAGTATCTATATCAATTTATTGTCATCTTTTAGCATAGATACTTATATATTTGTCTTATTTTTAGCCTAGATGAAGATCCACATGTAGGAATCGAAACGTTGGCTTTCCAAAATAAAAAAATAGATCAAACTGAAAACGCTGACTATTCATCAACCTGTCATGGCTAATCGGATGTCGGTACAGTTGAAGACTTGAATGTCGCCTATCCAGGTTAAAGTAGAATAGGGATCTTTAACGAGTACCTTAAATCATAAAGGTTCATTCAATGTACGTCCCCTCCGAGGGACGGCATAAACAAGGATTTCTTACTACCTTTAAAAAAATCCTAAAGCAGCTTTCTGGGCTGTGAACATGTGAATTACGGTTTTGTAAGTTGTTATGCTAACCACTACCACCCACAGGTAACACGTATTATCCAGACAATTCAACATAGATGAAGTTGCAGATATGAAACTCATTTCTCTATGAATCTAATTTTTAGTCTACTGAAACATTTACAATGTGTCATTTCAATAATATCATGTTGCTTTAAATCAAATTCATATAATTATTAGCACTAAGACTTATTAAATCTTTGATAAATAAAAAATAAAATGGATTTATTGATATGAGTTAGAACACTAAGATATATTTTGCTTCGAAATTTGGAAATATAAACTTAGCTAAAAAATAAAATAAAAACCATATAGAGAGCTTATATCAAAATTTATTAAGCATTTAATAAATTAAATAAAGTATTATAAATTTAAGCCCCTGAGTGCAAACTATTTTTCCTTTAAAAAAAAAAAATAAATAAATAAAGATATCTATTTAATTTTAAATTTAAGTTTGAATGTAAAATTGATTTATTTAAAGTAACTTTATGCTACTACGACTAATCGGAAAATGGATTCCAAATTTTATTGCTAATTTGGTGCTAAAATTTTATATATAGTTAGATATTAGTAATTCTTTATCCTGAAGAATATGGCTCGATTGGTAGTAATAAAAGCAATTTTATCCTTTGTAAATTAGCGAATATTTGATGAAATAATTTATATTTGTCAACATACAGCTATTGAATATAACAAAGACATTAATGTTTCTCATTTTTTATTGCTGTTGCTGTTTATTCAACGTCACTTTATGCCACTCAGGCTAATCGGACGATGCTACAGTGGGAGTCCTTAATTTTGGGTCTTTAACGAGAACCTGACATCGTAAAGGCACGTGACCTCCATTTTACGTCCTATCCGAGGGACGGCATATTTTTTACTCCCATCCCAGCCAAGGATTTCCCCCAAAGAAAATAGAGAAACGTAGAAAATTATGGTAAATAAAATATAATAATTGTACATAGTAATGTTTAATAGAAATCATGGAGTATTGGAAGGAATAGGTTTACCAATCAGAATAATTTGGTAATTTTAACAATTAATTTTTTTTTTTTTTTAAGTTTATAGACAGATAATTAATTGATAAATGAAAACAATGAATAATAATTATTAATTATAATTATTATTATGAATAATAATTATTATTTTATCAAAAATTTAATCATGGCAGCAGTAGATAAGCAGAAAAATAAAATGTAATTTTAACCAAGATAAAAAGATATATTGCTTAAAATAAATTTTATATAATATATATGATGCAGTGGCTATAAACACAGTCCTTCTTTTTGTCATAAAGTTAAGATTTATCGTTTTGAAATATCGTAAATGTTTAAATCCCGTTGATAATATTCCCTCAACGGAGCTGATAGGTATACATAAATCGTCATTTGATTTGTGTCCGTGACGGTACAAAATAAATAAATCATAACTGCCTAACATACATACTAAAGCGACGGCTTAAGACATCGGATTTTCCATGGAAATATAAACGCCTGGAGGCTGGAATAAGACATCAGCGACCTTCTGACAACTCCAGGAATATTGAATTATGTTCTCCGAGTAATTGGATGTACTGAGAATCTAGTTAACGTTACATGGTTACCTATTAAAGTTATGTTTCAAATGACATATCAATATTGCACTTCAAAATATTTATAGATTGTAAATCATCTTTCAACAACATTTCAGAGTTGAAGTCTGGTTAAAGGTTGAAGTTCAGATGGAATTACTAAAAAATCGTTTTTTTACTCAAATATTTCATGTTCCTAACGTTAGCGTAGGTTTTGAGCGATTTCAATTTAGAATGCTGGTGGTAACACAATGACAGTTTGCTGTGAAAAGCAGAGTTTCACTAAATGCATTTTATTTATTTTTTTTTTTTTTAAGAAGGGAAATAACAATAATAATAATAATAAGGAAATAATTTTCTGAATATAAACAGATGGTTTTGAGACTGATCTAAAATTTATGGGCAATGGTCGAATGGGGTAAGGGGGAAGATCTGTATGATGGATTTCATGGAAGCAAAATTGCTATTTATAAAGACATTTGTAAATAATCTCAGACTTTTGATTAGGTTCATAATTCATTACAGAGAAATATTTCTTTAAATTCACAAAATATCTCGGAACTCGATAGTGTTTAGGGACCAAAATATAATCCTAAAAAAAAAAAAAACTCAAAATAGGTGTCACCTGTAATGTAGTAGTTAGCATGGCAATCTACAATACTAAAGGTCGCGGGTTTGCGTCCCGAGGTGGCCATAGGATTTATTCATGGGAGTAAAAAATCCTTGGCTATGCCGCCCCTGAGAGAATGGAGGTCCAGAGCCTGTAGGGATGTCAGGTACTCGTCAAAGATCCATTTCCTAATTATACCTGGATAGGCTAAATTTAGGACTCCCACCAAGCCTTAGTGGCTTAAAGTTAAATAAACAACAAACATAATACAAAATATTATTAATACTTTTGAAGAACAACAAACGAGAATTATCAAACATTGATGGGAACCTTAGCAAAATATAACTTTAAATCCAATTTAGACTTACTGTCAAACCACACAGTGGAGTGAAAATACCCTAGACACATACAATACGGGATAATCTGCGATTATTAGGAGACAACTGGCTTTCTTCATATTAGGTTATACTACAAAAGTTTTTTCTGAAGCGGGTTTTAAAGACAATCTTGCATTGAAAGAGCTATGTAAGTATTGAATGTGTGTGATTATATTCTCTTGCAAATCGTTGTTTCCTAGTAAAACTGACTGGATTAGTTTCCTTTCATTGTCGATACTGAACCGAAGTAATGTTTTTAATAAACCTAATAGGTCGATAGTTTTGTAAATGTTTTAAATGAGACAAGTGCGTGGTTGTAAAAGGTCCAATCGATGCTGCTTGGCATTTCCAACCCCTGGTGGCATTTCACCTGCCGAGGGTAAATGTCAATCACATTAGGAACAACCCTTCCTCCGCCCTTGTAAGGCTGCCTTATAAATATACTCGCTCTCTGTTTGTATGTTTAGCAAGGTTCAATGTTTGCCCTTAGATGAAAAAAGATGGTATTTGTTGATGGTATCTCGCCAACCGAATACCTAACTCTTTGGAGCATACGAAACATTCTCGTTCACCCAGGGTGTTCATTTATGCATTGTGATCACATTTGCAGACATTTTTTAAATGACGGGTCCAAGAGGAATATTCAATTCATGATATTTAATTTATTTTGGGGATATTCTCATATTATTTTTAACCCTTTGCAATCGAGGTCTCCCGAGCGGAGCCATTTGAAATTTGTCTTCAAACTCGAGGGCTCCGCCACGGAGACAATGCAAATAATTTTCAGTTTTTGAGGACATAAACAAATCGTGAAAAACATTTATAGGATATTTCGCTTTTGGTATTAATGACGGTCGCGGCTCGCGGTGTTTTTCATTACTTTTATAGTAATATCTTTTATCTATTATAATATTATAATCTATATTATAGTTATAATTATAACATAAAAGAATAGATTTTGCACATAATTTCGCGAAAAAAAAATTATTTTTATTTTTTGGCACTTATACCCTTTTGCATTTGCACACTTCAATTAGACTTACCTCTAAACTTTAAAATTAAATTTGTAAACGAAGTGCATCAAAAACTGACTAAATGCAGTATACCTAATACATATCTATAATAGGTTATACAGTGTTTATATAGTTATTAAATGATTATAACCCTTTATTATTTTATATAGTTGTCTTATTATAGCTGGTCTTCTTACGATTAATGAAATCTTAGGAGCGATGGACTGCAGATTCATATTATTATTTGTGCGTTACAATGTGATAATTTTTGTAACAAGTTTAAATATTTGCGTTTCAATAATCTGAGTGGCATTGGAAATTTTCATTTTCTTTGAATAAAAATTGTTAAAACCTTATAAGTGTTACAATATATTCGCATTTATAAAAGTAATAATATTAACTTATTAATTTTTTATATTATTAAAGAATAAATGAATAAATATTACTTGGTATATATAAAAAATGAAAAAAAAAAAGACAGTGTATAAAAGAATGAGAAGTTGTGATTCTTCAAACAGCTGAGAGATGAGCAATCGTAGCTGTAATTTAGGCGGATAACTGTTCCCGCGCGCGGCAACCTCTTTCCCGCGCTATTTAGTCAACAGATGTTCTTCCGCCTTTTATTTACTGCTTATAAATGTCTGAATAGATTACTTTATTATTATCAATAGATTTAAATTATTGGATATTTAATAGTTTAAGAGATTGGTTGTTTTTTCCCCCCTTTATTTATTGAATAGGCATAACGTAGGTTTTGTACGTTTGTTAATTTATTGAGCGTAACTGCTGATAAGGCTAATCGGACGAAGCTACTTTTAGAGTCCTAAATTTTTGCTATCGAGGTATAATTGGGATATGGATCTTCAACGAGTAACTGACATCGCACAGGATCGGGACCAGGATTTTTTTAATTGGAATCAATCATTAGGGTCTTCATCATTTTATGTTTCACTAAATTTTAATATAGAATTTTGTACTTTTAAGGAAGCCGAAAAGATTGTCGATAGTTCGAACACTATCCATTAAAATGGAATTTAGATCGGTAGAAATATTTAAAAATCTGTGTCGTAAGCACTACATTCTGTCAAAATGTTTTTAACGATAGCAGACCTGCAGGTATAACCAATATTTACAACGTAGGTTTTGTACGTTTGTCAGTTTATTGAACGTAACTGCTGCTATGGCTAATCGGACGAAGCAAAAAAAACTTTCCTTGATCGTCTTATGAGACCAATCGTAACTTTTAGTTCAGTCATTCATCAAATTTTAGCCAACATTTTTTTTTTTTAATTGGAATTAATCATTAGGGTCTTCATCACTTTATGTTTCAGTATATTTTATTATAGAATTTTGTACTTCTAAGTAACTTGTAAATTTTATTATAGATTATTGTACGTTAAAGGAAGCCGAAAAGATTGTCGATAGTTCGAACAGTGTCCTTTAAAATGAAATTTAGATCGGTAAAAATATTTAAAAATCTGTGTCGTAAGCGCTACATTCTGTCAAAATGTTTTTAACGGTAGCGGACCTGTAGGTTTGACCAATACTTAAGCGTGTTACGATCACTGATTCTCTGCGTTTACTTCTAATTGAGGTTTCCTAAGGGATAACATATTTTTTTATTTCTTTCAATGTATTTTCATTTATCACTATAAATGAAATTATTATAGTATATTTGTTTAAACTAGACCACATTTGTTCCCATTTCTTCTTTATTTTCTGTTTTGTAAAGGAAATATAGTTCTCGAAAGGACACCGATCATATGGAAGGAATATTGCTATATTAGCTGCCTCAAACAAAGAAAACCGAAATGTTGTTTCTACGCCAAGATTTAAAATTGTCAGATAACTCTTTATATATACTTCATCGGAGATATACCACACACACCTCACATTAGGAAAGACTGGTCAGCTGCTCCCGAGTTCCTCCCACCAGGTGTTTGCAAAACATTGTCGTCCTCTCAGCCCCAACAAAAACATCTTTTCGTGTCCTCTGGAGTGTCCTGCAGATGGGACTCCTCAATAGGGAGCTAATAGGATGGACTTGTAGATTTATCGGGGTTGTGACAGTTTGTTGTAGTTTGTGTTTGTTTTGTGTCCTACAAGGTTTTATGGCTGTTTCATCCGGGCACTTCAGAACCCAAATATTCGGCCAATATTGAATGCCTAAACTAGTTACAGAAGCTAAAAACGATCTAGATTTAACTTAAAATTATGTAATAATAAATTTTTCAGGTGTATGTGGAAGCTTTCTTTACGGTATAAATATATAGATAAATTGCAATTTTATTTAATAATTAACCAGTTGTTCTCACTCTGTAACAAAAAAAAAAAAAAAAAAAAAAAAAAAACGAGATAATTTTTACTTTCTACTATGAAATATATAATAAGGGAAAGTATTGCGATCGTGAAAAAATTTCGACTTCCGGTTTTCAACGGAAATACACGTTTAGGGGTCCCCTGAGTCCAAATAACCAAGTCCCGCGAAATGGTGTGTGCGTGTGTATGTGAACAGACTAGCTCAAAAACTATAAACCATACATACCTGAAATTGGGTATTTGGTATATGTATGTGCCCGTGATATGACAGCAAAAAATTTCATCGAAATTGGTCAAACGGATGGGGTACTTTATTTAAAGAATTTTTTCTAATGTTTTCGTTTTTTTTTTTCGATTTTCTCAAAAAACGGCTCAAAATATGCCCGCGAGGTGGCAGTCGAAATTTCATCAAAATTAATCAATTAGAGGAGGCACTTTACTTCATAAATATTGTCTCATTTATAAATGCCTTCACGATATGTTTACAAAAAGTAACTCGCTGTGAAAAACAAACAAGTAAAAAAAACTCAACTCTTGTCTAAATTAAGTTCCTCAAAAAAAAAAAAAAAAAAAAAAAAAAAAAAAAAAAAAAAAAAAAAAAAAAAAAAAAAAAAAAAAAAAAAAAAAAAAAAAAAAATTGAAAAGTTCTGCAATACAGGTGCTCTATAACTTAAAGGTATTAAGGAGACAAATATAAGCATTAAAATGTGGAAAAATGTGTGAAGTTTAGAAAACACGTAGATTTTTAATCTAAGTATGTTCGTAAGTGATAGTTGTGTGTTGCTCGCATAGCACCAGACTTTTTATCATCACGTTTGTGTGAAAGTTTGGAAAGATTTTAGCGTTTGTTTAGGAGTATTAGAGGTAAAGACGAGCAGTTTCTTTTGGTTTTAGTCTTAAGAATGAATATTTATTTTATATTAATTATAATAAGATGAGCATTAGCTGACCTGAGGGTGGCAAAAAATTGATCGGTGGTGACCTGATGCAGGAAATGACCTTAATAACGAAAGGTCATCGACTACAGCATTTATAGAGGGGCTTGTTTCCAGGAGGCAATCGCGATTATAAGGACAAACATTAATGTAAAGGGAGTATTAATAATATATCACTGGTGTTTGGTCAAAATGGCTTAAAGTCATCAAATGTGAAGCTTTGACAACGATTTACCAAGCTACTGAAAATCATTATAAATTCATTCTAATTGTATTTCTTTATTTCATAATAATAAATGAAACTATATTATTTCAACAGCGACTGTAATAAATTATGAATAACGAATGAATTATAGTCAATTATGAATTTTAAGAAGAAGAGACAAAAAAAATTTTTGATGACTTAAGCCCTTTTGCCCAAACAGGAATATATATATATATATGTAAATTAAAGTAGAACCTCGTTCGACTCATTTCCCCTATTATAATGACACTATAAAGCTATGAAATGGTGTTGTTTATTGGACAACACCCAACCAAAACCAATAAGACAAAATCCAAACTGTTAATCCGACCGTTATGCAACGGAACTCCGGCTATTACGACCAAAGAACAAGGATATAGCCCCAGCAGTGAGCAATGATCAGCAACGACCGAATGTATTCGTAATTCATCAATAAATCAAAACGTTACGCTGCCAATATGATAAGCAAAGAGGTATAATAAATTAGAGTGATGATTGATATAGGATCGATATGCTAAGATCGATCGAATGCTACTCAAGGCTTCAACTCCACTCAGAACTTTTGCAATGCCTTAATTCATTTATTTATTAAATAAAAAGTATTTATGATTTCGTCATTCATTTTTTTTTTTAACTTTGTTATTCTTTGTTTAACGTCGTTTTTTTATTATTACGTTGTTGTGGTTAACATAATGATGATAATAATAATAATAAAATTATAAAAAATATATAAAAATTAAATTTTTTTTTGTAGTTAATATAAAATTATAAAAATTTTTTTTTTTTTGACTTTAATAATTGATTCGCACCTGTCAACAAGGTGCTGACAATCAGCGAATGAGATGACGGTATTGGGAAATGATGACATGTCAGGCATGAGGAGGGAAAGCACCCAACAGCACCCCCTTCTTGGCTTGAGTCAATTACCTTGGCTGTCTAAGAGAGCAGATCTCGCATCCAGCGCCTTTTTAGTCTTCTCGTATCCATCCGTACTTCAGCCATATTACTGATTAGACTATTTGGGTGTCCGTTTAAATTATTAAAAAATCTTTTGTATAGCGTCGTTATGTGCTGGTCGACTGTTGGTATATGGAGATCTGTATGTAAAGTTTTGTTAGTCACGTACCAGGGTGATTTTGTGATGAGTCGTAACAATTTTGATTGAAAAGTTTGAAGTTTAAAAAAAAAAAATAATATTAAAAAAATATATAAAATTAAAAAAATTAATTTTTTTTTTAACTATGTTTTCTTGAAGCTTCACAAATACATATAACTTAAATTTTATTACAATTCCTTACTTGGTTCTAAAATTTAACTGTTTAATATTACGTTTTCAGGGTGTACGTTTTCGCGAATAAGTTGCGTCGAGTTGCCGGTAGGTAACGTCCGAAACGGTGCCGAGTGCAAAGTGTTAATAAATATTTTTATTTCAATTATTGTTTTCATTTAATGTTTCATTTTTAAACTACTGAACCATATGAGACAAAACACAAGAACTATACCTACAGAAAAAACGAATTAGAACAGAAAAAAGATAGGTGAAAATATATTTATACTTGAACTGACACCATTTAAATATTTTTAATCGTCCTTTAAAAAGGAGGGAAGTCTTTACCACGGACCATTTATCCCAGGAGACAAACGACCCACTTTTTCATGGAGATCCTGCGAGTGTCCCTACACAATAGTCCTTAAGGATCCTCCAGAGAATAGACTAAAAAAAAAAATACAATTAGCCATTGGGAAGTTGCCAGACGATCAGTCATTGAAGGGACATCGAATTGATAAACTAACCAATGGGAAGCCCGAGAGTAATAGCGCCTGGAACATGGCTTGGAGCGGGGCCAAATATCAAGTTGTCTCCCCCAGGCCCGGGATGGGGGGGTTCTGGACTGCCTCAGGACATGGCAGTCCTGATCTTTAATGGTCAAGCTTTGTGGGGTACTGGAATTATGAGCGACGAACAAGGATCCCATGTGAGAAGGAATGTCAGAATTAAACGTAATTACATCGGCTAATAAATAATAAATAAATAAGGTTCAATACCGACGCCACTATTCTCTCGTGAGACACCTCCATGAAACGACGACCACCGTATAGACCGAACTTCGGCAGAACTGCCTTAACGCTATCCGGGCCTGTTTTACTTTACCCACTTCAGGATGCGAACCCGCGACCTTAAGTATTGTAAATTTCTATGCTAAACACTGCACCACAGGTGGCCCCAATATTTTTGGATATTCCTATTTTAAGTTTCGGGAAATTTACAGAAGGGTAAGCTGAGTAATATCGCTTTTGAAAAGTAACTGCCACACTAGTACTGTAACAAGGTAGCAAATATTAATGTCTGTTAGATAATAATGATTAAAAAAAAAAAAAAAAAAAAAAAAAAAAAACCAACTGACGCTATTAACCATTTGCACTCGGCACCGTTTCGAACGTTACCTACCGGCAACTCGACGCAACTTATTCGCGAAAACGTACACCCTGAAAACGTAATATTATACGGTAAAATTTTAGAACCAAGTGAGGAATTGTATGAAATTTAGGTTATATGTATTTGTGAAGCTTCAAGAACACATAGTTACAAAAGAAGTTTATTTTTTTAAATTTTATATATATTTATATTTTTTAATGTATTATTATTATTATATATATAAAAGCATAAAAAATCTAATTGGTGAAGTAAAAACAGTTAAAACAATTACGAGATGGGACCCTTTTAGTTGAAGTTTTCTCAGATATCCAATCAGAAAAGCTCCTAAAATGTGAAAATCTACGTAATAACTTTCCGGTTAAAGTAGAAGCACATGGGAAACTAAATCAAAGTAAAGGGATCATTTGGTGCCCCGAACTAAATTATTCTACAATTGAGGAAATAAAAGATAAATTTTCCTATAAATATTGTTTACGATTTGTTTATGTCCTTATATGTTAAAAACTAAAAATTATTTGCATTTTCTCCGTAGCGGAGACCTCGAGTTTGAAGGCAAATTTTAAATGGTTCCGCTCCGGAGACCTCGAGTGCAAAGGGTTAATAAATTAATAAAAACTGGTATTATTATTTAATAGTTTTATTTTATTATTAAGAATGGCAGGAATGTATAGTGAAGACTGTACCTCATGATGGGGTGGTGAAACCCGAAAACTTTCAGAAAACTTGTCATCATCTGACTATAATCAATATATATTATAAAGCAAAGTGTACAATGTGCGTGCCGATAAGGCTCAGAAACGACTCCACGTACGATTAAGACATTTATATCAGCATGTAACTGTATGCCCCCTAACGGAGAAGAATGTTTCCGTTTTTCTCTTAAGGGTGTGAAATTGAAGAGAAAAGGACTGGAATTTTAAGCCTCTAGCACCATTTAATTAGCCTCTCTGAGATTGAGATACGAGTTTATGAATGAAAGATTTAGTTCGAGCTTCAGGCTACCAGGAAGCGCTAGGGCGCGTTTCACTTAATGTTTATTGTTCATTCATCCAGTGAGGTTGTAAAGATTATATATTTTTTCAGCTGTTCTTTTTTAAATTACTAAAAAATTAAGCGATAATAATTAGTTTATCCTTTGCTTTCAAAATAAAATAATGATTCAACATCTCTGCAATACATTAGAAAACCAACTGGATTCATAAAAAAATTAATTTTCTCATAAGAAGGCTAATTGATCAACAGATTACGTTTAATCAGTATATAAGATATACTTAAGTAAATTTAATGCAATATGAGTGAACATTTCTTAATAGTACAGTGATCGAATTAAAAGACCTTTAAAAAAAATTACTAAATATAAATCGAAAATAAAAAGTTTGAAGTGTTCTTATTGTAGTTATGAAAAAGAAGTTGTTTTGATTACTACGTATGATGGGCATTCCAGTTGAAAAGTGACTAACTCCAAATACAGCATTTTTTCAATAAGATTTTATCATCCCTCTTGGTTCTTCAAAAAGAAATATGGTAAAAAATTTTGCCTTCATGAAATTTTGCTTTGTAATAGTAATAAGATTCGAGTTCTGCAGAGGGGATATCTTAAAGGAGATTGAAATGGAAGAAAGGTCTTAAAAAAAAGTTTCTAAGAATCTTCGGTAGTTTCTATTCTTCTGGATCTAATAGGATCATCACAGTATTCGGCGCTTAAGTTATACTCGAAATATATCTTTAACTGAGGTATTAGATTTTTCAACTATAATCTAATAAGTTATTATCTGCTGACTGCTTGGAATGGGCTTATACGATTCAGAATTACAGAAACCATAAAACACGATGCATAACTCGACATAGTTGCATTAAAATTAATTGTTCATTTACCATTTTCAACCCCCTATAAAGTATATAGGGTTCCTTATTTGGGCGGACTCTGCAGTTCTCGAATCTTAATATTGATACCAAGTTAAAACCGAAGTTTCAAGAAGGTGCTAATTTGGTTCTATATTTCCTTTAATTTTAAAGTTTTTCTGTTATTAAAACTAGCAAACAACTACCGGAGCGAAGCCGGGCACCCTAGCTAGTAAAGAAATATAAAGTCAAAGTATTGTTCCGACAACATGAAAGCTACGGTGACCACTCTAAATATTTTCATCGTACAATCAATAAACTGCACATGTCAGTGAATGCTTTACTGCTTTAATGGGTTCGTTATCAACGAAGACGCTTGCAACAACAACAAAGCGTTCAATTCCGCCTCCGTAGAGTGTGTGTGTGTGTGAGAGAGAGAGAGAGAGAGAGAGAGAGAGAGAGAGAGAGAGAGAGAGAGAGAGAGAGAGAGAGAGAGAGAGAGAGAGAGATTAATTTAATAAAGAAAGGAAAAAAGCACAAGACGATAAAGAACTAAAGTAGCCGATAAATAGGAAGGAAAGCTATAAAGCTTCAGAGACGGGCGAGGACCTTGCCCCAATACACCCACACCGGTGGAATGCAAGCCCTCCATGCAGCCATAGTTCTTAACTAACGGGACCTTACACCGGCTGACCTTTAGCTATCTATCCTCCCATCTATTGCATGGCTCTTCCTCCCTCTATTAGCTCTGTAATTGATATATCTATAGCTCTTCTAAGTAGGCAAGACTCCCTATAGCTCGAGAAAAGAGGAAAAAGCGTATAAAAAAAAATTAATTATACCTTAACAAGTACGAACTATAATGAGACTTTAAACCGTGTCGAACCACGTGACGAACAGATATTCCCTCGAACCTTGGCGCACAGCAAGGGCGGGGCCAAGGGTCATGACCCCCCAAATATTTTGGCTTTTAAATGTTATTGTATTTTTTAGCGAATAATGCAAATAGCTAGTTACCATGTCCTAAACATAACACTTTAGGTCTTTTATATCGCAGTACTTCTTAATAGAGGCATGGGCGGATCCAGCCGACTGTAAAGGGGGAGGCTGCAGTCCTAAGGGGGGGGGGCTGCAGCCCCAAACCCCTCCATTTGGATCTGCCAACCAGCTTTTTTACTTTTATGTTTCTTTCCTACAACTAAAATTTTACTTGTTCTGCTTATTATTTGTTCTTTAACTTGCTTCCTTACATTAGTGAAAGTCAAATTCTACCTTTTAATGACGAAAAATTTTCAAAAGGGAGGGGCTGCTATAAATAAATAAAACTTAAATAAATAAATAAAACTGATATCCTCAGTTTGTTCAAACCCAGCTCCTATACACTATACATTCCCTAAACACCAGATCCCAAACCTCAAACCTGTATATCCCTTTCTACCGAACTGCCTCCTTTACAAAATCGTTTATCATCCGTGCAGGCAACTTCTGGAATTCATTACCTGTCTCTATCCGAAAAACTTAATTCAAAACCCTACAATTTCATCACCTCCTAACTCTCCAATCCCCGATGGCTATATAAATATGTAAATAGTGAAATCAGTATTAAGGATATATCTATTTGATTTTTATTATATCTTTTCAGCTCAAAAGCTGACCAAAGTTTTGTACTCTTTATCCAAATGTTTATCCTACATTTTTTCTTTCAATATTCTGTCTTTGTTATCTTTATTGTACTGCTTTTCTTTTTTGTGTCTACCTTAAGTTTTAATTCTTTATTTCTTTTTATTGTTTTTATTATATTTTTTCCAACTAACCAGACAAATGGCTATTAATTTTGTTCATGTTTGTTATTCTTAGGGGACTAAATGTCCCAGAATAAAAATTACTTTTCTTCTTCTTCTTCTTAAAAACTGCGTTGGTGGAGCTGTAAGGGTTTAATGTATATGTCGTACATATGTATATACATTGAACAATATGGGTGCCATATTGATCCTTGCGGTACTCCTGCCATCGAAGAAATTTTCTTAAAGTTATTCCAAGCATTGTAAAGATGTTTTATCTTAGCCTCCAGATGTAAGCCCTGTTTCTTCCCTCGGGAATTCCTCAAATTAAGAGGCCAATTCCTCAAAAGCAAAAGCGAGAAGAGACCTCACGTAGTGTGTTTGCCCGAAGCGTTATCAGGAGCGCCACACTCGGCTAAGCAAAAATCCGATAGCGGGCGAGCTCTGTTTGTTGTGATTTATCTAACAGAGATAGCAGGGGTCTTAGTGGATTAACAATGCGCAACCCCTGCAGCAACCCTTCTCTCTTTGGTCATTAACATACAGAACGGAGGCATATGATATTCCTCTCATGGTACGGGAATGGTCTCGGGTTAGTCTGTTGTAAATTTAAAGGTATCTTAGTTATATTTAATGGATTAATTAACAATCCGAGATTTAACTTAAAAGTTATGAAAAACAATATTCATTATATACCTACTGCTTTTTTGGCCAAGAATTGAAGGAGTTATGGTGAGGTTGTTTGCAAAAATAGTCTCATTCAGCAGAGACTATGTACTAAACAGATTTTATTAATTATTAGTTATTAATTTTTTTCCCTACTTCTTGAGATTATCCAATTTATAACTGTGGATAAGGGCGACCAATTAAGTCTCAACACTATTTTTCTTTAGAGTTTTATTTATGCAAACGTTTCGGCCAGTTCGGCCATCTTCAGTGCTAAATTTGATTGATAAAAATTGTCTTCTAAAAATCCACCATCGGTGGTTAGTCATTTAATAATTAAAATAAATAGGTATCTGCTACCCTTGTCCAGGGTAGTTGGACAAGGGTGTTGAGTGTTGATCACAAAATAGTGTTGAGACTTAATTGGTCGCCCTTATCCACAGTTATAGATTTTATTAAGTTCAAGGATTCTATCGATTGATATATATATATATATATATATATATATATATATATATATATATATATATATATATACATATATATTGTATACATATTTAAAAAGAGTCTTTCCGTTTTCGATGTGAATTAGTCGTTTTTTTCATAGTAATTAATTTGGATCTTAGTCTGTTCTAATTTTGGACCGTCACAGCTAGTGATCTACTTAAGGTGCCTTTATAGCTTACGAACCTCACCTTCGAACAAGTTCTCCTTCGAACCTTGCCGTACCGTCGTGAAGCGAACAGCCATTTATACTTCACGTGAGGTTAAGCGAACCAATATGGCTGACGCACCCAAAGCTAGCTTATCATAAAGAAAAAATCTCCATTATCAATATATTTTATATCATCTGAAAAATAAAAAAATAGGAGACGATTTACAACGTTTCACAAATTACACTAGTATCACAAACAACTCCTGTCACTTAAGAAAAACCCAAATTAAAAATGACACTAGCGCTACCCCCGAACCTAGGCGAACAGATGAAGTACCTAGAATATCCGAACAGTCGACGTGAAGGCTTCATGAAGGTTGTTCGAGGGTGGTGTTCGAAGGTAAAGTTCGCAAGGTGTAAAGGCACTTTTATATGCAACTGCAGACCAACCTCGTTATTTTTTTCATTTGAAATAATTCACCTTTAGCCCTCAGGCACTGGGCGTTGTCTACACATATGTCACTCCTCGGGGTTAGGGGCGTGTAGGGTCGACTATTTAGAAAAAATAAAATAAAAAATAAGCAAGTACATTGAGTTCCAAGGAAATTGAAATATCTTTACCTGTATAAGAAATGGGACCTGACAAGTTATTTGCATACTCGTTAAAGGTATGCGTTTTCAAACTACTTGAGATTCATTTCATAGATAAATTGTCATTATCCTGAATATTTAAAAATATTGAAGGGGGAAAGAAAAAAGTTTGCACGTGACAAATAACAAAATCTTTTCATGGGATTTTTTTTAGTTTTTTTTTTATTATTTTCATAGTGATATTAGAAACATTTTAACATAAAAGGACGTTTTATGATTTCAAAGATGCTATTCCCTCTTTTACTGACTAATAATAAATCAAAACATAAGAAAATAATTACTTATTTCTTTAAACAGTGTAGAAGGCTTCATAGTTATGTGGAAAAATTAATGTGTGTCTTAGTCTGTACTAATTTTATTATTTTCTTTTCTTGATTACATACAACGTTTAGACTCCGAGGCCGTAAATGTATAAACAAAAATAATAAAAAAAAAAAAATTATTAAATATTCTTGTATGAATGACACCAAACTAGATTTTTTTAAGAATTAGATGCGTAAATTTATTCCACTATTCATTTTTTTTTCGAAATTTCGTAGGAAGAAACGCCACGGGCCACTTCGATATATTTTTAAGACCCCTCAAAAAAAAAAAAAAAAAAAAAAAAAAAAAAAAGAGAAGAAAAAATATTCTCTATTACTTAATGTGAATTATTAAAAAAAAAAAATAAAGATATACCGTAAAACGAGGTGACATTGTGACTATTGGGGTGACTTTGTGACAAGCCTATTTTTCAACAGTTTTTGAATTTCCCTCCTTAAAAATAATCAGGTTAGGCGATTCAGTGTACTTGTCAGTTGGTCAGTAATGTGCTGCAACCTACTGGCCACATCTAACTTCTTTCATTCCATTTATCATGGTACTTTATTTCAAAGTTTCAACTAAATGAAAACAATCAAACATATATGAAATAAAGCACCATGGTAAATGGAATGAAAGAAGTTATATGTGGCCAGTAGGTTGCAGCACATTACTGACCAACTGACAAGTACACTGAATTGCCTAACATTATTCTTTTTAAGGAGGGAAATTCAAAAACTTTAGAAAAATAGGCTTGTCACAAAGTCACCCCATTAGTCACAATGTCACCTCGTTTTACGGTAATTTTATTAAATTTTTTACTTTCACTTACCTATATATGAAATATATAGTAAGTGGAAGTATTGCGATCGTGAAAAATTTCGACTCCCGGTTTTCAACGGAAATACACGTTTTGGGGTCCCCTCAGTCGAAATGACTAAGTCCCGCGAAATGGTGTGTGTGTGTGTGTGTGTGTGTGTGTGTGTGTGTGTGTGTGTGTGTGTGTGTGTGTGTGTGTGTGTGTGTGTGTGTGTGTGACCAGACTAGCTAAAAAACTATAACCGTGCGATCCTGAAATTGGGTATTTAGTGTAGGTATATGCCCGCGATGTGACAGCATAAATTTCATCAAAATTACTTAAAGGGAGGGGGTACTTTACTTAATAACTTTTTAGGTTTTTTTCGATTTTTTCAAAAACGGCTCTAACGATTTTGATTAAACTGAGTATTTGATGTATTAATATGCCCGAGATATGACTGTAAAAATTTCATGAAAATTGATTAACCGGAGGGGGGACTTTACTTACTGAATTTTGTAATATTTTCACGTGTTTTTTTTTTATTTACTCTAAATTGGCTTTAACGATTTTGATCAAACTGGGTATTTGATGTATGTATATGCCCGAGATATGACTATTAAAATTTCATCAATATTGATTAACCGGAGGGGGGACTTTACCTAATAAATTCTGTATCATTTTCACGTTTTTTTTTTATTTACTCAAAAACGGCTTTAAAGATTTTGATCAAACTGGGTATTTGATGTATTTATATGCCCGAGATATGATTGTTAAAATTTCATCAAAATTGATTAACTGGAGGGGGGACATTACTTAATAAATTTTGCATCATTTTCACGGGGTTTTTTATTTACTCAAAAACGGCTTTAACGATTAACAAAAATAAGATATGAATGTAGAAAAATGTGTGAATTTGGGAAATGATATTTAGCAAAACACGTCAATTTCTAATCTAAGTAAGTTGGTAAGTGAAAGTTGTGTGTTGCGCGCACGCACCAGATTTTTTTTTCTAAAATGGGACTCTTAGTAATTTGGGACATCGTGAAAATATATGATTTCTTTTTTTTTTAAGTGGGTTTGTAAACGGGTCTACTTTTTCCGACAGGGCTGCTAGTTACTTCTCTGATTAAATCATATGACAATACGACGGATATGTTAATAGTTAATAGTGCTATAGTTAACATTCGTAATTGACATTATGAATTTAATAGAACTTAACTTATTTAAGCCGAAACAAGAAACAAAAGGATTTTAGCCGAATGCGAGAAATGAACGATTCATACTGTAAAAAAAAATTCTGGTGGCTGAAGAATAAAAAAAATGACCCCTTTAAACAAATTTTGAAAGGAATGGTTGATTTTTTACTATTTAAATTGTAACAAAATTAATATTCTCTTATCCTTTATTAATATTTAATTCAATTATTTCTCTGTTATGGTAAAATGAAATTAATTTTTAAATATTTTTTATAAGAAGAGGTAATAAAGAGGTCAGGTGGCTCTAGTGGCAAGAGCGCCTTTCTAGCGATTAGGAAATACGGGTTCGAATCCCTTCCAAGGCGAATCTTTCCTCTTCTTTTAAAAAATATTTAAAAAATTAACAATATTTTTACAATGATATGTTTGTTTTTTTTACCGAGGGCAAATAACGGAAGTGACAAGATACGCTACTAAAAAATAACTTGGCGACCATAAAGTAAAAAAAAAGACCCGTTTTGTTGATCGAGCAATGTAAGAATACATTCACAGATAAGTGGTAGATAAAAATGAAAGCAGATAAATAAAGATATAAGTTATACTGTAGGTATTTAAACATACAATGTTATCAGTAAACCTGTCTCAGGGAGGTAACGAAAAGTTTGTTTGTAGTTTGAGCAAACAGGTGACAGTCAAACACAAACAATGTGTACGCTACCAGAGGGTGCGTAAACAAAAACTGAGACTTCGTCAAACAATGTTCTGTGTGTGCTTCGGCGTGCGTCTACATTAGACTACTTATCTCTTGGATGTTTTTATAATGTGCCTCTAAGGTTTATTTTAACTTTGTGAAACCTTTTATTTCCGTGAAAAATGGAACGTATTTTATCTTGGCAAACAACTTTTTTTTTTTATCTTATACCTTTACACCTAATAAAAACAATAATCGTTTAAAATAAAAAATGATCGATTAAGGAATTTAATTTTTGATTCCTTATGTCAACAGATTTAATTTGTTTTCTTCTACTATTGCTTAAAGAGATTCCCTGTACTAAATTATTTATTAAATTATGTACTTACAAAAAAAAAAAAAAAAAAAATGAAACAACTTTTTTGGACATTTTTTCTCAAAATATTGATTCAGTTATAGTAAAACATTTTATTTCTGTTTTCAATATTGATCGCTTTTATGATATTGTTATTAATTATACCATAATTAAAATATCACTTAAAGGGAGTATTTTTAACATGTAATGTCAGTAAAATAAACTCAAGAAATATTATCTTAAACTATTAATTTCCAAAATATTGATAGAAAGAACAAAAATATTTTTGGCTTTAAGAAATAAACTAAAATGCCAGATGTTTTATCGATAATCCACGGAGAACTTAATACATTGCAAGGAAATAAAGTGCGTAGGAAATCGGTGACAGAAATATTTTTCAGCTGCCAAAACCCGGAGTGGGGAACCTTGTTGTTTTAAAAGCAACTTAAAATTTGCTGGCTACGCCCGCCCTCGAACCCAAGGACGTCGAACTGATAATATTCGAAGAAAAGGGTCACATCCTCGTGGGAGTCCGGTCTAATGGACAGTATATATGTGTATATATATATATATATATATATATATATATATATATATATATATATATATATATTAATGACTTAATTGCTGTAAATATGACATAACACTTTAAAAATTGTTTCATGGTCATGATAATGTCAAGTTGAAAAGACAGACATTAAAAAAACGACTGAAAATACTGTATTCACTGTTTCCCAAATCATCAAAATTGAAAATCAGACAGAAGCTCAATACATATACATACTTACTGAAATCCATTTGGACAAACGCCCCACCAGTTTTTGGAGCAACAAAAAAGACACACTTACAAAAACTACAAACCTTCCAAACCAAAGTTTTACGACTAATAACGAACGCACCTTTGTACGTTAGTAACAAAACACTACATACAGACTTACAACTACCAACTATCGACGAACAAACAAGGACTCTCTATTATAGCTTCCAAATCAAATTACACGGACATAACAATACACTTATTAATGACATGGCCACGACTGTCAATCCTTTTACTAGGCGACTAAAAAGGAGTTGGATGAGAGACCTCCTCTCCTGAAACAAGACCGGGATTATCTGCTGTAGGGCACTATCTTCCCTCATGCCTTAAAATGCCAACACACAGCAGTTTTCAACTCATTTGCTGATTTTCGTTTATTATTTGCGACAGGTGCGAATAAAAGTATGCAGTGAAAAAAAAGGGTAGGGGACCCCGGGGTTGGTTGGCATAGGGGGTAGGTTGGCCATTGGCTTATAGTTTCCGTCACACCTATTGTGAAGGCCCCACCATTGTACCATGTGACCCGCTCGACCTCGGGAGTCTTGTCCTGAGTTTTCAATCCGATGCTGAGAGTGTAGAGAAGAGTGTGCTTTATTGATTGATTTCACAACATGTAAGTAAATTTTTATATTTTCAGTAAATATGGTTTAAAGTCATGGCAAAACATTTGACTCCGATCCTGTTCACATAGCCCCACACTCCTTTGAAAAACCTAAACTTTCGACTAACCAGTTTCTTGTTTGATTGTTCTCCCCTGTCCTAGCAGCCATCTTTCGTATGATCTATCCTGTGGGGTTAGTTGGCTCTCTTCAACTGGGGTGGTTTGCGCAGTAGCAATTCACAGAAGCAAGGTAAACATAAACAAAGGTGAAACTACCTATTGTCTTTAGTTCCAGAAAGGAGGATGAGAGCAATTTTTCTTATGCAGAAATTGACGACAGTCTAATCTTCTTCTATTATCATTCTATTTTCACTTAAAAGCTGTTAAAAACCGATTCAAAATGATTATACCATTATAGTTCAGCTTTTTATAACAATAATACCTGTCAGGCAGTACTTGAATGAGATGGCTAAACAACCCAACCTTCTAGGCCAACCTGCCCCACATAGGGGGTTAATTGGCATACTCTGGATTGACGAATTCTTCAATTTTTTATGATCTAAGTATTAAATATTATGTGGTGAAAAAATGCTTGAAGTACTCAAATACTTGGAGTTTACAGTGGTATCAGCCCTATTGGGATTATATTAACAGGAACGACTCAACAATCAAGAAAGTGAAAACTGTTGCCAATCAACCCCGCTCTCCCCTACATAAGAGAGAAAAAAAACATTATTTTTTTTAATCCTCTTTTCGATTCCTTTATAAAATTATAGTTTAATAATTTTAAATTACATCCGCGAGCCCACCAGCTTTTATTTTCCCTCAACTATTTTTTCTGAATATACAATGTTGCGGAAATATTTCAATTCACGTTTATATTAATGTTTTTCTGACAACTACTAATTTTTCCAGATGTTTTATTTAATAATTCAGGTGCCAAACAGGATAGTTAAATATTAATGGGTCATCCTAATGTTAATAGGCGATATCCAAGTTAGAATAAGTAACGTCCGTACACATGACCCCCACCCACCACGGAGACAAAATATTCAGGTTACCCTCATCGGCAAGACCCCGGCAGTTCGTCATCCTGAAGAAGGTCCAGAGATGACACAGCAAAAGGTATTTGGATAAAGAGACGCCTCCTGCCTCATTCATGAAGGGATGGAGGGTATTTTTCTTGTCCCCTAGGTTTGGGGATGCGGCCAGCGTTTTGCATAACTGACCCCTTGGAAGTTTTTACCTAACAGTATCTGGCCATTTATGTTTTTAGTACACAAGTTATATTTTAATAAACCGTTCAAACCATCAAGACATTTTTAAAAATTATTTAGATTAAAGGAGCAAAGGTTTCTGTTCATGCAGGATATGAAAAAAAAAAAATAATCCTCTATGATTCAGTTTTATAAGAAACTAGCTGTGGGGCCCGGCTTCGCTCAGGGAGTTTTGGAATAAGTGGAATGAAACAATAACTTTAAAATGTAACAGTACAGAAAAATAGACCAAAATTAATCATAATTAAAACAAAATTTGTACCATCCTGAAACTTCAGTTTAGTATTAGTGGTAAGTTTCGAAACCTCAGAGTCCGCCCATATATGGTTTGGGTATAAGAGATCCTATTAATGCAGTTCTCTTAATGCGTTTTCTTCCCTTTTCTAGATTAAGAAAAATAATGTTGGCAGCATATATGTCCTGGTACGTACCATTTTTTATGTTTTCTATGTTCTGATTCCATTGAGACCATTCTCATAGTCATGAGAATACGATACCGCACCCTTATCAAGGTGAGTAACTTCTCCTTTTTCGAATTCGGTTGAAAATTTACGAACAGAACAGAACTATTAAACAGAAATATTATATGAACACTTTATTTCGGTATATATTCCATTAGGTTATATCTTTTATTCATATCACCTATAGGTCATCTATTTTATTCGCTCACTACACTAATAAGAAATTTTTCTATTGTTGTAAATTTACTCTTATATTGTATATTGATTACAGACGATGTTTCGACCAATTCTTTCCTGTATTTATTTCACCCTAAGAACGCATTTCTAGTGGAATAAAAAGAGTTTTTGTATTTTCACATAATATTTAAAGGTGGCCACTATGAATCTATTCTTTTTAGTTCTATTGAATATGAGATAAAGATTGTTATAAAGCTGAATAATGTCAAAGAGTACTTTCTGACATTCGAAATGTCAAGGGGATCCTCTATAGATCACGAAGCCGTCCCTAGAGGATTCATTCAGGAAGAACTTTTATCTTTTTTTCTTTTTTTTTATAGCAATTTTCTTTTTTTATTAGCCGAAGAGATAGGGGGAGGGGGGTCGGGCGGGAACAGCGATGACGTTTATAAGTGATGACGTCAGATACTAACGGGGTTAAGAAGGGGCGCAGAGATTGCTATCGACTGATCCGCCACCCCCGAAACAGCTTCCCGCCATAAAACATGTCAAGTTTGTTTTAGCCTCAGAAGAGGGCGCTGTTTGCGGTAAAGCGATACACCCCCCCCCCCCCCCCTCGGGACAGTGGGTACCGAACCCTTCGCGAACACAGATGAAGTGAGAGGACAGAGCAAACATTTGGTCCTCCCAGTGGGACTTCGGAGGGCTCTTCTTTCGGGGAGTTTATCCGCTGTTAAAGTGAAGAGTTCGTTTATATTATGTAAATAAAAGAAAAAAAAAAGATTAATTCACATTCCAATGAATGCAAAAACAAATTGTAAAATGTTGAGTAAGTCATTGATAATAAAGTTGGGTATGTGCCAGGCTAGTTCCTAAAGGTGCCTTTACACTCTACGAACTTTACCTTCGAACAGCCTTCACGACGACTGTTCGGGTGTTCTATGTACTTCATCTGTTCGCCTGTGTTCGGGGGTAGCGCTAGTGTCACTTTTGATTTGGGTTTTTCCCAAGTGACAGGAGTCGTTTGTGATATTAGTGCGCCGTTCTAATTCTTCTCCTATTTTTTTATTTTTCAGATAATATAAAATATATTGATAATAGAGATTTTTTGTTCATCATAAGCTAGCGTTGAGTGCGTTAGCCATATTGGTTCGCTTAACGTCACGTTAAGTATAAATGGCTGTTCGCTTCACGTCGGCAAGGTTCGAAGAGTGTAAAGGCACCTTAACCCGACAGGTGGTCCAACGATTTTTTAGGTAATGCCGTCGTTCGGATGGGATGTAAAATGAGGACTGAATTCTGTACGATGTCAGGTACTCGTTAAAGATCCCTATCCTAATTATACCTGGCAAAATTTAGGACTCCCACTATAGCATCGTCTGTTTAGGCTTATTAGTGTGGCATAAAGTGACATTAAATTAACATACCAAGAAATAAATACCTATGCAATTGAATTTCGTAGCTCTATATTTCCTAGGTATAAGAGAGGAAACAATCCTGTGCCGGCTAAGAATTAGTCACTGCGAATTCTCCCAGGCATACCTTCGTAATTCAACCTCCAACACCCTACTTGTGTTAAATCTGGTGCCCTAATCACAGTTTCACATCTATTAGTTGAATGCTAATATTATCAAGAAATTGCATTTTCTGAAAAGTACCAGATTCGGTGAACACTTATTCGTAATATTATTATTATTATTGTTCTGGCACTACGGTCCTGCAAGAACCCGGGCCTCCAACACCAAAGCCGACCAATATCTGCGATCCTGTGCTACTCTTCTCCAGTTTGGTACATCCAGCCGTTTCAGGTCCTCCTCGACATCCGTCCGTTTACCGTCCGGTTTCTCATGGAGTATTCTTCTCCCTATCCTGTGCTCCGGCATTCTTTCCACATGTCCCAGCCATCTCAGTCTGGCTTTTTTTATTCATTTCTTTTCTTTATCCTCCCCAGATTCTTCTAAATATTTTTCTTTACCATGCATTGACCATAATTTCTGATTTTTTTTGGTCACGGGCCATGTCTCGCACCCAGACAAAACTATGGGCCTTACTTACGTTTTGTACAGTTGAATTTTTATTCTTTTAGAGAATGATTTTACCTGGAACACTCTTTGTAGTGAGGAGTAACACCTGTTTCCTGCTGCTATTCTTGCTCGTATTTCACTCTCTATTTTACTGTCAACTGTGACCACACATTTATTCATAATAAATAAAATAAACTTCTTTCGATCAGAAAAAAAAGCCTTTTGTCATCTGTTAACGGTTTGCTATACTGGGTAGAAATTAGTATAAAGATAGCTAATTCAGGTCAAAGCTTAAATATATGTAGTTATACAGGTAAAATAGTACTACTGGGTTAATAACTATAATATTTCAATAGCCAACTATATGATTGATACCGTGCAGCCTCCGGTAGGCCAACAGGTCGCTCTATGCTATCTGACCTTTCCACTTCCCCCCCAATGACTCAGACACCCCCGACCTTCCCCCCTTTTAGGGTTTACCGCATCAACGGGCCTTATTAAACACCCTCTCTCACTCTCTCTCTCTCTCTCTCATCCGAAGTCTCTTGCGGTTTTCCGAACGGCCCATCGCCTCCCCTCGGTAATCCGATATCCCGCGTTTGTTCTCACCCTGAACCAGCCGCAATTGCGGACTGAGTGGATTGCGGTGGAGCGAGGGGGAAGTCACTGCCACTTTGTTACTGTCTAGTGCCATTTCTTTCGAGCGGGATGGTCCAAATGGTCCTTTGTTTTTTTTTTGTTTTTTTTTGTTCTATACACCGTATCAAGTTTCTGTATGAAAATATTTATTTGTATTTGAACGTCAAAAAAATTAACAAGTTACATGGATTTATTGAAAAAAAAAAGTAAAAAATATTGTGTGTTAGTAGGTATTTAATATATTTAAATGACAAGGCCATGGTGACTCACTGCTGATTATCTAATATGCCCTATCTTTTCCATATTGGCTCAGTAATTCTTCCAGAAGCTCCCTCTCTACTCTTCATCGCCTCCAGCCGGGGGAAACGGTTCCTCTCTTTACTCACTCATGTCTTCGAGTTAGTTTTGATTGAAGAAAAAGAAACAAATGGGCCAGGCCTGTTCTCTTGCAGGAATCTTTTTCGAACAAGTTCCTTGTCAGCCTCTGCCCCCAGCAGAGGTCGCCGGTGGGGCATTCAAAACTTGGCGGTCCCCCCATTTGATTTGCCAACCCCCGCTACTGCGATTTATAGGAACTTTCGGGAAGTACAGTAGTAAAAATTTATATAAATATGTAGGATGTACTTAGGAATATCAGGTGCAGATCATCACGACATCCACAAAAGTGGGATTTTATATATTTGTTATAAAAGGTTTCTTATGGTTCAGCCAATAATAAACTACAATATTATAGAGAATTTTCTAGACTAGATTTTTCTTATAATTATGCCCTACAAACAAATCTGGTGCGGTGCGCGTATCTTACAACTTTCAATTACCACTCTCTATTATTTTAATACAAATAGACATTTCTTCTTAAATGGCGCACTCGTGTGCCAACGGAAAAAGAACATTATAGAATTTTTTTTTCTCAATGAGCATAGTTTTTTTCTTTTGCCAAGAGGATACAGCCGTCGGTAATTCATACAATTGTGTTTACTTTACTTAAGGGACTCATTAAAGAATTTACCCAAAGCTGCAGAGAGCATGCAATAGCGGATTTAGTCCAAAATTTGAGTGGAGGCGGTCTTGACTTATCTGGTATTAAAGAATACTTGATTCTTATTAAACATGACTATTTTGATCAAAATCGTTACAGCCGTTTTTGAGTAAATAAAAAAAAAAAACGCGGAAATGAGACCAAATTTATTAAATAAAGTGCCCTCTCCGTTTGATCAATTTTGATGAAATTTTTGCTGTCACATCGGGGGCATATACATACTCAAAATACGTAGTTTAATCATAATCGGTTGAGCCTTTTTTGAGTAAATAAAAAAAAAAAAAACACGTGGAAATGAGACAAAATTTATTAAAGAAAGTGGCCTCTCCGTTTGATCAATTTTGATAAAATTTTTTCTCTCACATCGCGGGCACACCAAATACCAAATTTCAGGTTTGCCTGATTTATAGTTTTTGAGCTAGTCTGTTTACATACACACACTCAGACCATTTCGCGGGACTTGGTTATTTGGCTTTAGGAGACCCCAAAACTTGTATTTCCGTTGAAAACCGGAAGTCGAAATTTGTCAAGATCGCAATACTCCCCCTTACTATATATTTCATGTATAGATAAGTGAAAGTAAAAAGTACACATTGCGATACAATTAAATGCATTACATAAGTAATATTTTTAAGGCTCAAAAAATTATTTAATTATTATTATTATTATTAATATTATTATTAATACTATTATTACATTTTAATATTAATTATTATTTTTTATAACCATAATATAAATATATAGAATACATAGTTTGGAATATATAACTGTATAGGTATATTTATATCTAGTCTTAAAAATTTACCTCTTCTCATATAATTTTATCCCAACCTGTTTTTTCATTATAGGACATGATTATGAGAACAATATAGTCTCAAATCGACGCCATAATATAGTTGTTTATTCTTGACTGAACCTTAAGAATCCAAATGTTAATATTTTACATTTAATATCAATAGTCGAGAAAACATATCCTATATATATGATAATGATTCACCACTTGTAGGCTTGACACGTGTGTGACACCTGTAATCCACGTGTATATACGACAGTCTAACCGGATTATGATTGTCATGGGAAAGTCCATTATATCCTGGCGCCGCTGTTCACGCTTCTTCTACGATTGATATGCTACTCACTTTCTTTTAAGTTGTGTTTGGAAAAATATGAAGGAAAATATAATATTAAGGTTAACAGTATTCAGTGACCTCTGGGTGATTTATCGGTGAAAGGTCCTAGTTTCTTATTCTATTGAATAATCTTGCTGCATCCTAAATTCAACAAAAAAATTTTTTTTTTTGAACCGAAATAACAACTAACCCCTAAGTTTTTTTTTTTTAATATTTTACATACAGTGCAGTTGCACTCAGTACAGTTATTGCCACCCCAACTTTAACTTTAATCATCTATGAAGTAAGACTTTAACAAACTAACCATAGGGAAGATTTCACAATAAAATCCATACGGTGCCAATAACTAGATTTGGCCCTTCTAACAATAAATATTGCCATATTGTAAAACTATTGAACTTTTGGCCCAAAAAAACCTCTTGAGTCTTTATAAGGATAGATAAAGAGGAGTTATAGGAAGTTTCAATTAGATCCCTTCATAAGAAGTATTTTTTTTAATGTCACAACTGTACGTTTACCCTATAATGTTTAGGACCGAAAATCAATTATAACAATTTTATTTCAACATTTATTATAAATATTTTCACTAAGAATCAAACGATTGGATTTACAAGCGGGAAACCTTGGTATTCAGTCACTGCCAATGAAAATATAATGGTATTATTTTTACTACACCCTGTGACAGGACAATTACGTCACTAAATAGTTGGCAGCGTGTAGATGTTCGCTGTCGTAATTTGGCAATCGATTGCTGAAATCGATTCAAGTTCATGAGCGATTCATGGTATCAAAAATAATCTTTTTTTTTTTTTAACGCAATATAAAAAAAATGAATAATTTACAATATCCATCTCCAAAAAATGGTATAGCTCATGATAAAGAATAAAAAATTCTAACGATAATCGGTTGATGTTGCTTATGCTTGGAATTTATAAAAGTATTGGTATATATTTATTTAAAGAAGTTTAGCAAGGGCAAGTGAGTTGATAAAAACATATCTTTTAAAAAAAATTGTGTTTTTAATTGAAGGGGTAGTGGCATTTTTATCCAAAGTAAAGTGTAGTTGCAGTCTGCTGTATATTAAGTCGGACTATATGTCTATGATGAAAATGCCACCTAAATATAGAGGCTCTATATAGACATATTTAGATGGCATTTCCATCATAGACATATAGTCCTACGTAATATACAGCAGATTGCAGCTACAGTTTATTTTTGTTACAAATGTTGCTTGGCACTATTTTGCCCCGACCCCTTCAATTATAGTCTTGAATACTTATATGTATATAGTTATTTTTATGTACTGTGACAAAGGTGATAACCAGTTCTATTGCTTCAGCACTTTACTTTCTTAACGAGTTGTTCGTAGAATAATAATTGCTAAAAACTTTAAAGCAATTTTTACTTTCACTTACCTATATATGAATTATATAGTAAGTGGAAGTATTGCGATCGTGAAAAAATTCGACTTCCGGTTTTCAACGGAAATACACGTTTTGGGGTCCCCTGAGTCGAAATGACCAAGTCCCGCGAAATGGTCTGTGTGTGTGTGTGTCTGTGTGTGTGTGTGTCTGTGTGTGTGTGTGTGTGTGTGAACAGACTAGCTCAAAAACTATAAACCGTGCGATCCTGAAATTGGGTATTTAGTGTAAGTATATGCCCGCGATGTGACAGCATAAATTTCATCAAAATTACTTGAAGGGAGGGGGTAATTTACTTAATAACTTTTTAGGTTTTTTTCGATTTTCTCAAAAACGGCTCTAACGATTTTGATTAAACTGAGTATTTGATCTATGTATATGCCCGAGATATGACTGTAAAAATTTCATCAAAATTGATTAAACGGAGGGGGGACTTTACTTAATAAATTTTGTAACATTTTCACGGGTTTTTTTTATTTACTCAAAAAAGGCTTTAACGATTTTGATCAAATTGGGTATTTGATGTATGCATAAGCCAAAGATGTGATAGCCAACATTTCAGCAAAATTGACCAACCAGATGGGGGACTTTACTTAATAAATTTTGTATCATTTTCACGTGTTTTTTTTATTTACTCAAAAACGGCTTTAAAGATTTTGATCAAACTGGGTATTTGATGTATGTATATGCCAAAGATGTGATAGCCAACATTTCATCAAAATTGATTAACCGGAGGGGGGACTTTACTTAATAAATTTTGTAATATTTTCAAGTGTTTTTTTTATTTACTCAAAGAAGGCTTTCACGATTTTGATCAAACTGGGTATTTGATGTATGCATAAGCCAAAGATGTGATAGCCAACATTTCACCAAAATTGACCAACTGGAGGGGGGACTTTACTTAATAAATTTTGTAACATTTTCACGGGTTTTTTTTATTTACTCAAAAAAGGCTTTAACGATTTTGATCAAATTGGGTATTTGATGTATGCATAAGCCAAAGATGTGATAGCCAACATTTCAGCAAAATTGACCAACCAGATGGGGGACTTTACTTAATAAATTTTGTATCATTTTCACGTGTTTTTTTTATTTACTCAAAAACGGCTTTAAAGATTTTGATCAAACTGGGTATTTGATGTATGTATATGCCAAAGATGTGATAGCCAACATTTCATCAAAATTGATTAACCGGAGGGGGGACTTTACTTAATAAATTTTGTAATATTTTCAAGTGTTTTTTTTATTTACTCAAAGAAGGCTTTCACGATTTTGATCAAACTGGGTATTTGATGTATGCATAAGCCAAAGATGTGATAGCCAACATTTCACCAAAATTGACCAACTGGAGGGGGGACTTTACTTAATAAATTTTGTATCATTTTCACGTGTTTTTTTTATTTTATTCAAAAACGGCTTTAACTATTTTGATCAAACTGGGTATTTGATGTATTTATATGCCAAAGATGTGATAGCTAACAAATTGGTCTAACGAAGGGGACCACAACAACGCATTAATTTCTAATCTAAGTAAGTTGGTAAGTGAAAGTTGTGTGTTGCGCGCACGCACCAGATTTTTTTTTTTTCAAGACAAACTATTATCCTGGCCATAATTTATTTAGGTAAATATGTATGATGTTTCGCAATTCGACCGCCTTCGCATGAGGAGGCATCAATAGGCATTTATGATGGCCACTATTATAATTCGCCGAGCATTAGGAACACACTAAACGTTTTATTGGCAGTCAAACTTCCAAAGGTTCTTATGATAAATGCCAGCGTTGTATTTCCTAATGCCATCACACATGCGATAAGCTGGACTCTCTTACAGTTATGGCTATTATATGAGAAATAATCAGCATATGACATAACATTCCTGTAAGTATGACAATATATATATATTATACTGAACTGCAATTTTGCCTGTCGAGGTATAATTAGGATAGAGATCTTTAACGAGTACCTGACATAGTACAAGCTCGGGACCTCCATTTTACGTCCTATCCGAGGGACGACATAGCCAAGGATTTTTTACTCCCATTAAAAATCCTAGGGCCACGGCCTTTAATATTGTAGGTTACCATGATAAACACTATACCACAGGTGAGCCCAAAAAACTTTAGTTACTTGATGAAATTTTTTTTTTTTACTTTCACTTACCTATATATGAAATATATAGTAAGGAAAGTATTGCGATCGTGAAAAATTTCGACTTCCGGTTTTCAACGGAAATACACGTTTTGGGGTCCCCTGAGTCCAAATGACCAAGTCCCGCGAAATGGTCTGTGTGTGTGTGTGTGTGTGTGTGTGTGTGTGTGTGAACAGACTAGCTCAAAAACTATAGGCTGTACAAAACTGAAATTGGGCATTTAGTCTATTTATATGCCCGCGATGTGACAGCAAAAATTTCATCAAAATTGGTCAAACGGAGGGGGTTCTTTATTTAAAGATTTTTGTCTATATTTTACGTTTTTCTCGATTTTCTCAAAAACGGCTCGAACGATTTTGATTTGGTAACTCGGTATTTGGTGTATATATATGCCTGCGATGCGACAGTCAAAATTTCATCAAAATTCATTAATAGGAGGGGGCACTTTAATTATTAATAAATTAATAAATGTTGTCTCATTATCACATGTTTATTTTATTTACTCAAAAACGGCTTTAACGATTTTGACCAAACTGGGTATTGGTGATTAAGTAAATTGAGACTTTACTTAATACATTTTTTATCATTTTCACGTGTTTTTTTTTTCTCAAAAACGGATTTATTTTTATCAAACTGGGTATTTGATGTATGTATATGCTAAAGCTGTGAAAATATTCCTTCATCTCATAAAAACCGTTGAGCCCACGCATGAGGAGTACGCCTTTGATGACAGACCATTCTGTTCTGTTCATTTAATGGAAATTATTTGTTTCATGGTAACTAAATGAAATTTTCAACAAGTAGGTACATAGAGAATTATAAAATCAGGCGACTTGGTGTATTATGGTTGCATTGCCGAATTATCACAACTAAAAACTTTTAAATATAAAAGAAATAAGTGTTTTTTATAGAGGAAATGAAAACAAAAATAAGAGATGAATGTGGAAAAATGTGTAAATTTGAGAAGTGGCATTAATTTATATTCTATGTAAGTTGGTAATTGAAAGTTGTGTGTTGCGCGCACGCACCAGATTTTTTATTTTTATTTCTACTTGTAGATTCTATAAGTCAAGCGTTTTCATTTTTAAATTTTAATCCATCAATATATCCTCCTTACTATAACCTCGATCGGTTATCTGTAAATCCAGGACTGACCAAACCTAGGAGCCAGAGATCCGCAAAGAAGACAATAGTCGAGGATTAGTGTAACAGGATGAAGGGATTGAACCAGCAGGCACATACACACACATATCGTCGAGCTCATGAATATTTAGAAGCTACCTCGATCCATCTCTCCCATTGTTCTTCCTATTAAAAGGCATTTAAGGAGGGAGCACGTACCAAGATATCTAATGTAATACTGACTTATTACTTATTTAACTTATAATAATCTGCAAATATTTAGACAGAAAAAAATTCTATAAAAATTCCATGTTAGCTTTATGTAAAGATTGTTCTCATCCAGTACTCATTGGTTTGTATAATTTTGTCTTTTACATTCTTTCAACTCCCGTTTCACCGGAATTTCTTCGCGTTTACTACCTCACTTCCTCCTAAATTGCTGGCAGGTCGGAAAAGAAGATGGTCTCGAGACCTCCTAAGATACATGGATGAAAAGATTGCTACCAAGGTTATTCTTTTTATTTATCATCACATTTACTTAATGTATTATTTTAAATGACGTTCTTTGGAGCTGGTGATATCAGTCTTATAATTTCGGATGGAATAGATTGTATGTTTTTTTTTAAGGGCATATTTGAGTATTTGTTACAAGTTTTATATTAAATGTCTGTTAATTTTTAATTTTGCTAATTCCAGAATTAGTGTGAACATTACGGTACATGTTTTAAATAAGTAGTAGGGGAGGCGGGGTTGGTTGGCTTAGGAGGTAGGTTGGCCATTGGCTTATAGTTTCCGTCAGACCTTTTGTGAAGGCGCCACCAACGTACCATGTCACCCGCTCGGGAGTCTTGTCCTGAGTTTTCTATTCATTGATTGATTTTATAACATGTAAGTAAATTTTTATATTTTCAGAAAATTTGGTTGACAGTCTAAACTTTTATCTTCTTTTATTGTCATTCTATTTTCCCTTAAAAGCTGTTAAAAACCGATTCAAAATTATTATACCATACACACTTATTATTATTATTATAATTATTATACACCAGCTTTTAATAACAATAATATGTGTCAGGCAGTACTTGAATGAGATGGCTAAACAATCCCACCTTCTAGGCCAACCTGTCCCACATAGGGGGTTAATTGGCATACTCTGGATTGACGAATTCTTCAATTTTCAATGACCTTAGTATTAAAGATTACGTGGTGAAAAAATACTTGAAGTACTCAAATATAGTTTATAGTGGTATCAGCCCTATTGGGATTGTATTAACAGGACGACTCAACAATCAAAAAAGTGAAAACTGTTGCCAACCAACCCCGCTCTCCCCTACGTTTCTAGTGAAATTTGAATAATTTTATGCGATTAGGTTGAATCATAATTTAGCCAAGTGATTTTAAAGTAGGCGACACGATTCCCAAGAGTGCTTTTTGGGTATACGAAAAAAAAAAAAAAATCTAGGAAAATAAATGTAGCGGATAATTTTAAAATTGAACCTGTTTCCCCTATAGCATTCAAAATGTACTTCAAAAAAATATTACCAATTAAACTAAAAGTGTTATTTAAAAGTTACTTATATATTATAGTGGTTGGAGTATGGTTAAAACATATAGGGGTCTTGATATAATAAGTTTTGAAAACCACCGATGTAACCTGTTGTTGAATAGATAAATATACTAGAAAAAAAACCATGGAATAAATTTATACCATGGTATAACTACGTGGGGGCCCCACGGAATAAAGCTCGACCTACTCACCATCGTTATAATAGGTCGGTTACACCTCTAGAGTAATCCCCCGTATGCCACACATGGCGAGGTAGGGGTACCGAAGAAAAAAAAAGAACTAGAATATTGACTATCGTTCGAATGGGTTCGGAAACAAAATATGTATGGAGAAGCTAATAAATTCTAACAAGAATCCATGTTCTTATACCTTGACTTTCATTGATGTGTATTTTCCCCTGGTTGGGAAAAATCCGTTACATAATTTTTCCCAACCAGGGAACAGAGTGGAAGTTATTAATGCCGATTTCTTAGATACCATGTCGCATAATATGTTGAGTTCGAATCAGGGAGTACTCAACATATCATCTGGTTGTCAGTGGCAACGCGTTGGAAAACCATCTTGGAAATTTACCCACCAATCAGCGTGCATAATTTTTTCTACAGTTCTATTTTTGTCCCGTAATTGTTATTAGAACGTGGGAACGTGGCTTATTGTTTATAGAGCAGGATGTCTTGTAATTATTTCAATATTCATGATCTGATCTATATTCCATCGCTGAATTGAAAGTCATCCATCCATCGTTACTAGGCGTATTGAAATGTTCTCAATTTATTATTCATTAAAAGAAAAAGAAATATCCTTTGTATCATAACTATATCATGCTCCAAGTTTAAAGTAGAAACAGTAGTAAATTATATACATCGGCCATGTTCCTTATCCATACTTCCGTCTGGTATGTTTTCTCACCTTTTCGACTATACGGGGATTTCCCTATGGCATAGGAGAAAGTAGGAGATTATTTTCGAGTTATTAAATACCCCTGTTGTAGCTCTCGGTTTTTAGGTTTTCGGGGGCAACCCGTATTCCCCACTAAATCTGAATTTTTCATAAATTTTGCCTGTGCAAATGTTAAATAGCGTTTGTAAATGAACCGTACATTGAGGAACTCCCCTTCTTTATGCTATCTATATGCCACTTATAAGAATCGGATTTATTCATGTATTGTGAAAATCTCCGATGACATCCAAAATGTAAATTTTCGATCTCATCTTACTTATCCCGTGCAGTTCATATGCAAAATAATAATTATTAAAAATCTATAACCCTCCAAGGGACAGAGAATTGACGCGGCAGATGGGAAGATACGGAGAGTACTGAATCCCTATTAACATGCAAATCTTGGAGGCCGTGATTAGATCAGGGAGGCTGTGGCTGTGACATTTCCCGCCTCGAGAACTAATATCCTGTGGCGGGAAGATACGTCCCTCGACTTCCGGTTCGAGAGCGACCACTGTCCAGTGGGCACTGATCTTAGCAGATGGTCGCATGACGTCTCATTGAGGGTGCGTGAGGGTAGGGCATCGTTCTGAATAATGAATAGTGTGCAATTGAATAATGGAACATTCAATTCACAAAGTCGTGAATATCATTTCGCCATGCTATACACTAGTTAATATAGAAAAAAACGGCCTCAAATAGTCTCAAAATTACATATATATATTTTCACATATATATACAAGCCAAATTTTCGCCCCTTCGGGCATCATCAGGGCTGTAAAATTATGTATGAAGGTACAATTATAATTATTCTAAATTTGTTTTAATAAGTATTAATAAAGTAAAATAAATGTTGGGGGACTCACCATCAGATTGAATATATATATATATAATATTTCACATATAATTGAAAAGATAAAATTCTTATAAAAAACAACTATCCTGAAACAATCTGTGTAAGAACACTTCATCAACTGGGGTTGCCTTAGTCTAACATTTAGTATCAGTACTCCCAACATTATATAAATTAAATACAAGGGTTACATGAATTTTACCAACCATAACAAAGAAATTAAAAATCTTTTTAAGACAATATCAGAACAACAAAAATGTAAAAATTAGATATATAAACAAATAACTATTCAAAATACAAATATAAGTAAAAAGTCATATCACATAAAAAACCATTAAATTTTACAATTTTTTTATTTTTTATTTAACAAAATATTAAAAACAGTAATGTCTAAAAAACAACATAAATATAAATATATAACCAGAATATCTATCTAAAAAATATATATAGAGAATCACGATGTTTCAGAGTCAGGTTCCTCACATTATTTATTCAAAATTGCAATAGTTTCCGAGAAAAAATTATTTAAATCACCCGCGTCAGTTTTAAAGTTAACTACCCTTTTAAAGTTAACTAACTAGTTAATATGTTAAACAATTAAGATAATAAAAAAATCGAAAAATAAATATAATTAATCGGATTTTTTTTTTCACTGCAAACTTTGATTTGCACCTGTCGCAAACAATAAGCGACAATCAACAAATGAGTTGAAAACTGCTGTGTGTTGGCATTTTAAGGCATGAGGGAAGATAGTGCCCAGCAGCACACCATCCCGGTCTTGATTCAGGAGAGGAGATCTCTCATCCAACTCCTTTTTAGTCGCCTCATAAAAGGCATGTCAGTTGTGGCCATGTCATTAATTAGTCTATTGTTATGTCCGTGCAACTTTATGTGGAAGCCAGAATAGAGAGTCCTTATTTGTTCGTCGATATTCGGTAGTTGTAAGTCTGTATGTAGCATTTTGTTACTAGTCGTAAGATTTTAGGTTGCTTCGTCACCTATTCGTCACTTTCCACGGTTTAGCAACATCCTGAATGTTTAAATTTATTTATTATTTATATATTCGTTTTAAGCTATGATAGAGGCGTCCATTAAAGACATACTTTACACTTCATAAAAATATATAAACATACGTTTAAAAAAAATAAAATAAATGATATGTATAAAACAATATCTAAACATACTTCCATCAATCTAAGTACCTAATCCAACGAACTATCCCTTCCAGAGACAAGATTGGTTCCGTGAAGAAAGAAACTCTACAAGAACGGTAGTAGGGAATGATTACACGAACTAATCTCTCTGTGCCTATCAGTCCAGGGAGAAAATCGATAAGGAAAAGCTTGAAACAATCGAGCCAGTATATCGATTCTGAAATATTTAGTACCCAACACACGAAGGGAATATTGGACAGTGCACTTTTAAAGGTCGAATGATGGGAGTTATTTCAAGCTGACGTCAGACCCGGACGTTATAGGCTTGTCTCTTTCTGCTTGCCTATTAATAATTTTTGTATTTAAATTCTTTATTTTTATGTATTGTTATATTCTATTTATATAAAAATGTTTGCCTTTAGACCGGGTACTAGTAGGGGACTAGTTTTTTATAATTTATAGCTTTTTACTGGTTTTTATACGAAATATTTTTCTTTTTTTCCCCTGTATATGTTGGCTTGATTTTTTTCATATTTCATTATTAGACATTTCTTATTTTTAGGCAAAGCGAGAGAGAGATAATTTCTCCATGTAAACAAAAACAGGAACTTTATCGGAAAACAAAAAAGGCCCCCTTCTCCATTTAAGCCCCCTCAGAACATGTTAATAATTATAAAGCTTACTTGATATTAAAAAATAGTTGACTCTCATTAAACATGACGAGTAGAATCAGAATCTATAGAGACGTTTTTGATAAAATCAAAAAAATCGTAAAGATAGGACAAAATTTATTATATAAAGCACCCCGCCCGTTTGATCAATTTTGATGAATTTTTTAATGTAACATCGGGGACATATACATACATCAAATACCCAGTTTCATCAAAATCGTTAGAGCTGTTTTAGAAAAAATTGAATAAAACCTAAAAATTTAGGAGATAAAGTGCCCACTCCGTTTGATCAATTTTGATGAAATTTTTTCTGTCACATCTCGGATATATATATATATATATATATATATATATATATATATATATATATATATATACACTAAATACCCAATTTAAGGTTCGTACGGTTAATAGTTTTTGAGCTAGTCTGTTCACACACACAAACACAGACCATTTCGCGGGACTTGTTTATTTGAACTCAGGGGACCCCAAAACGTGTATTTCCGTAGAAAACCGGAAGTCAAATTTTTCACTATCGCAATAATTTCCCTTACTATATATTTCATATATAGGTAAGTTTTTTTAGGTAAGTGAATTAAAAAATATATAATACATAGAAAACAATGTTATCTTATTTAACGGGGGATAGAATCTATAGAATAGAATTAATACTTGAATGTTAGAACACCTAAATGCACTGTTCCAGAAAAGAAAATAACACTCCCTTGAGAATTTTTTCCTGATTAACATATTTTCATGTTTGTTTAATTAACGTCACTAAGGATTCAAGCCACTAAGGCATAATCAGATGGAACAGTGGGAGTAATAAATTTTGCCTATCCTGAATATAATGTATAATTAGGATAAGGATCTCTAACAAGTATCTGAAATCGCACAGAACCTGGACCTCCATTTCACGTCCTGTCCGAAGGATTTTGACGAATAAGTAGGTACTATTATATCGATAGCTTACTTTGCAAAAGTGTTTGTTTAATTAACGCCACTTTATGCCACTTAGTCTAATCTCACGATGCTACAGTGGTTCAAAGTCAAAAATTTTCTATATCGTAATACTTTCCGTAACTATATATTTCAGATATAGGTAATTGAAAGTAAAGAGTATAGGTTGCGATACAATTAAATGCTTTACATAAGTAAATTTTTAAGACTAAAAAAGTAATCTTGTAATACTACAACCCATGAAGGGTCTTTTATTCAGTACTGTGTAAGTAAGTACTGTTTCTTGGTCAGCGGTCGTGCAAGGAAGTGATTCCACCGTGATAACGTTCAACCGCCAGGTTTTCCCTAATAATTTTTCAATTAAGGGCAACCACTTCCTCAATTCCTGGGTTTGCAACAGGATGGTCTCTCGGCTAGATTCATATACCGAAAAAATCTCCTAAAAATAAAATAACTTTTTAGTAATATGTCGTCGAATAAAAAAGAAGAACATCTTGTGATACACACAAATTTCATGAAATTTTCAGCATAGTTTAAACAATGTGCTTGCTGCGAGGGCGGTTTTTGAATCTTCCCCGCTTCCAACTCCGGACTCTCCAGCAAGTATTAACCACCTCTACTTTCCACTTTCTGCATATTTTACTTCCTCGACGGGACACAAACCCCTGTCACTGACAAACTGCCGTCCTCCACTTCTTCTTCAATGCCCTCTCTCTCTCTTCCTCTCTCGGTTCCCACCACTACTTTCTATAAACCCCTCTGGGTCCCATCTATATTTATGGCTCTCGTCTCTTGACTCGCTACGTGCGCGGAAATTATACGAACCTAACCACGCGGCTCCTTATGTTTTACCATATACCATCGCCTATCGTTTCGTTTCATCTCCTATCAAGTGAAATATAATGATATCTATAACTTTTCAAATTTCTCTCTCTTAGAGACCAGTAGCGCAAGATATAAACTCCATAATAGCTTAAGGTAACTCTATATTCATGTTGCGGAACATCCTAGAAAGTAAGTATAACTTGTACATACATACGCTTAGGAATCGTATATGGTTATTTTGTTTTCCTTTTTTTCGTACTTACTTGCGTAAAGGGAAATAGTTTCAAAACATGACTTGCGTAGCGAATATTCAATCGGCTCGTTTGTTGAAAAGTTTACTGTAGATACTGTCATGGAAATCGCATCATGTGTGAAGAAAGTTTATTTTATCAGTAAGGTATACATTTCTTCCTAGTTTTAGTTGTCAAGTAAGTATATAAACAGATATACAACAGTAATCCTGTGTCAACTAGCCCACCTTCAAACACATGTTTATTAATATATATTAGTAGCAGGTAAGGTTAGCGCACCAAAAAGATTTTTCAGGCCTAGGCCCGAAAAGTACTACTTTACGGACTCAAACCGAATATTAAAAACAAATGTTTTTGATGCAGTATGATGAAAATTAATTTTCAAAAGAACCAACAAGCGTTCAAAACATCGATTTTTAGCAACGAGACACAGGCAAACGTTTTTGACACGATAAACTTTACTCCCACATTTTTGTGTTAGGAAAGTTTATTGTCCGTACGTATTTTCAATTTCATGCCACGAGACTCAACGGCTAACCTTGAGTACCAGACCAATCTTCGAATTTCAATTTTAATTTTGCTATGCGAGTGCTAACTAGCTCGTGTGGAGAGGCCTCGGAAAGGGTCGAGACAGTGTTAGACACGGGGATAGGAAATGGACCAGATGTTTTGTAATGATCTAGGCATTTCTAGCATGTTCTATTTCTGACTAAATACAAGAAGCGATTGAATGTAGGCTTAGTCTTTTAACAACGTATTTTTATCGTATCTGGTTTATCCGACCTTTTTGCGTCCCGACCTACCCCCTCGTTCATCAAGGTCTGATTAACAATTTTATTTTTATTTTTTATTATAAATCCAAAGTTAACACTTGAACATGAATAATAAATAATAATAGAAACTCTTCCCCCATTCCCCGTTTCCTATACCTAGACACTCCATCGTAATTCTGAGGTGAAGATTAGCGAGGGGAGTGGGGATACTTTCTCCACCTCTTCCCACGCCGCTAGGACCAGTATAGGTACCTCTACCTGTACCAGCTCAGGTAATTGGATTTGGGGCTTCTCCCCCCCCCCCCCACTCACTCTCTCTCTCTCTCTCCCTCTCTCTCTCTCTCTCTCTCTCTCTCTCTCTCTCTCTCTCTCTCTCTCTCTCCTCTCCACCAGATATTATCTCAGTCTGTGCGTACGTGTCCGGCTAAATCAGCGACAAAGCTTTATAGGGTTACTCATCGATGGGCTCATTCTAAATTAGCTTTCTTATTTATACTTTGATCGAGACACCTCATGCCCCGCCGAGAAACATAATCAAACATTGTAGTTTGCCAATGAGTCACAATTGTGTTGAACATTATATCTTTGATGCTTGTTCATAAGGGCTTAAGTCAAAATTTTGAATTTTTTAGGAGAGCAACAGCAAAATTCAAAACATTATGTAAAATCTAATTATTTATATTATTTGTAACTGTTATTTTCATAAAAAAATATAGTTTGACTGGAGACCTTTATACCAACCGGTAGCTCTGATTTCGTGCTATAATATTACGACATAATCTCCAAACGCTCAAATAGTGACTTAAGCTCTTATGACCGCGCATCAAAGATATGTTCCTGAATTTCCTATTTAGATAATTAGATAATTTTATTTTATTCATCTTAAAGTATTTTAATAATCTAGTTATATTTTGTGTTTTTTTGATAAATGTTTGGCGCCTAAACACTTGAGTTTTAAGATATCCTAGATATTTTTTGTGAAGTTTAATAAATATTTTATGCATTGACTAGCTGTATATAACCTGGAGAATTTCATTTTTTAAATCTATAAAATCTATAAAGTGAGACTTTTATCGACTCAAACGGTCGATTTCATAAAAAACAATGTAAAGCGAAATCACGATAATAAAAAATATATCAAGAGATTGGCTGATGTTATGCAATTTTAATATGGATAGGTGTTCGCACATGGTATCAAAGAACTACTGACTTAAATTTGGAGAATTTAGGGCAAACGGTATGGATGTCTATAAAGAACAAAAAACAAATAAAGAAATAGAATTTCATCTTTATTTATATAGATTACTGTTCGATTTTTTTTCTTAATGTTTCTATTATAATTCATAAATAAAAAAAAAAAAAAAAAAAAAAAAAAAAAAAAAAAAAAAAAAAAAAAAAAAAAAAAAGGACATTAATTTTTTTTCTTTTGCTAAAATAATGAACTACAATAGAAGCATCAAGAAAAAATCGGAAGAGTAAAATATTTATTAAACTTCCACAAAAATATCTAAGAAATCCCAAAACTCAATAGTGTTAAGGCGCTAAAAATTTACTCATAGGAAATTAATACAAAATATACCTAGATCATTAATATGTTAATATCACATCATTAATTAGCAGCCCTAAAAAATAGGAAATTTATGAAAATATTATTTTCAGACCAAAGAAGACTCAATAGTAAAATACATACAACAAAAACAATTTGTGACCTCCTACTGCAAACACTAAAGGCTTTGTTGTTTGTTTGTTTAACGTCCATTTATGCTACTAATGCTAATCGGACGATGCTATAGTGGAAGTCCTAAATTTTCTCCTATCCAGGCATAATTAGGATAGGGATCTTTAACGAGTACCTGACATCGTACAAGCTCGGGACCTTCATTTTACGTCCTATCCGAGGGACGGCATAGCTAAGGATTTTTTCTCCCATTAAAAATTCTAGGATCACCGCGAACAAGGGATCTTTAGTATTGTAGGTGGCCATGCTAACCACTACCCCACAGATTACCCGAAATGGCTTTGTTTATATAACGTCATACTAAAGAAGGCTTGAGACCTTGATACCAACCGAGTAAATGGCAATGTCAATCAAAAGGTTTAAGCGTGGCGGATTATCTGGTTTCATGCCATTAGTTACCATAGCATTACCCAACTCTACGTATACTGTAAACACTATTAAATTATTAAAAAAATCTCTTTTTCTCACTCTTTTTTTTATTTTTTTTGTATACGTTCCTAATTTTGGAGCGACAAATAAGGAGGAAAAAAGCGCCGCGGGGACAGAGATAATCAGGAGCGAAATAAAAGCTGTTGCCCCGAGATTAGGCTCAGATGTAACTTTACTCTAACGGGGCTGAAGCCTTATCAAAATCCCTGAGGAATGCCTGAGCGTAGCGCTACTACGTGCTGTGTGCTCTCTGCTCTCTGAGAGATCTGCAACAGGGTTCACACCTTATTTACTTCCATCAGGATGGTTCCACTTGGTTCCAGTTTCCACTTGGTAAACCAAAAATAAAAATAATGTTATTTAATAACGTTTACAATCCGAAGAGAACTATATTCCAGATACAGATAACTGCGTGTAACTTTGGACTAATATGAAATGGCATGAACTCAAAAATAACTATATATTTTCAAAATGGTCAAAACTAAAATCAGCCAAAAACTTAATACATAAACATACCAACTAAAACCTAAGTGGACGTACACCTCACACAAAAACTACAAACCATTCAATACAAAATTTTAAGGCTAATGTACCAAAACTCTAAATACCGACTTAAAATTACCAACATTTAAGAACCCTCTATTCTGGCTATCATATCAAATTGCACGGACATAACAAGAGAATTACTTATTAACGACATGGCTACGATAAATATGCATTATACGAGGCGACTGAAAAGGAGTTGGATGAGAGAACTTCTCTCCTGAAGTTTGGGATGACGTGCTTCTGTGCAATATCTTTCCTCTTACCATTACCTATAACAGCAGTTTACTCATTTGCTGATCGTCAAATTATATAATAATATCGCTTAGATTCGACTGGTGTAAATAAAAATATGAAGTTAAAACAAATAACAACGTGGAACTCTTTTTTTTTTATAAGGAAAAAGTTATAAAAAAAAAAAAAATTAAAACGGTGAAAGTAAGTAGAAACAGAGATAAAGTAAAAAATACAAAACAAATTTGAAATATAAGAAAAATAATGGTAATAATAATCGTTAACTGGTTAAGATCAAAATGCTATTATGAAAAAAACACAAACTTTTTTTTAAGATAAAGATTAAAATTAATCTTTCCTCTTTTATTTCAAATTGTCACGGCGGAATTCGTTAACTTTCTAACTATATGAAAACTATTCTGGACTGTTCCTTTGTAAAAAAAAAAATGAAAAATTAACATTTATGTTTGCCTTTTACATACATGTTAATTTTCTGTTTTGCTTGTTTTTTTCTTAGATCACACGTAAGTCATCGCAGTTTTTATAAGGAAGGAATATTCCAAAAAATATGAAAATAACTTAAGCCAGAGAGACAGTAAAAAACAAATTATCTTTTACAAAGTTAAAATGTTTAAATAAAATTAAAAAAAATCGAAGAAAGTTGAGAAGGGAGATCGTTGAAATGTTAAACTGAAACATTACTGAAGGCCATAGCATACTTAATAATAACGATACAATAATCGATGCGTTCAAAACATGATTAATATCGACAGTTATATAGTATACTATAAATAATATCGATATAGTATAATATAAATTATCTAAACTACATTCCTCTTACATCAGTGTCGAATGGTAGCGGAATGCTTAGATATGCTTAGTTAAGTGCCGGATGGCATTCCTAAACGGCTATCTAATATGTTAAATAGTTTGATGGCGTGTCATTAAGCGTCCACTTAAGATCGTTTAGTTATCGCTTTAGTTCATATTAAGATAATGCTTAGCATAAGTTGTAAATGAGATTTATTTATTTAATTTTTTTTCCACTTCCGTAGGAATAAATCCGACGAAGCGCCAAATAAAGGTGTGGTAACTTTTTGTTGCTTTGCTGGCTTGCATAGTTTCACTTTTGAAGGGACTTTTTTTTCTCGCTCTCTTCCTAACACATCAACGCGATTCAATTATGTTTTTTCTTTTTTTCTTTTGTTACTATGGTGATAGTCAAAATAAGAAATAACTCTAGGGAAATAAAAAATAACGCTAAGGGCAATTATAATATATAGACGATTATAATACATATATATATATATATATATATATATATATATATATATATATATATATATATAAATAGTCCTTTTTACTAGGCTAAGTTTTTTTACCAATATTGGAATGAAATTGTCCTAGTTCACATATTAACCGGTTAATAAAAATAACTAGCTCCACTGGTTAATGATCATCTTAAAATGAATTAAATGCACTTGCAAATAATGTCATTTTGTATATACAAATTATTTTTTTTTTTTTTACTTTAATTATGGATTCGCACTTGTGCTGACAATCAGCGAATGAGATGGCGGTAATAGGTTATAATGACATGTGAGGCATGAGGAGGGAAAACACCCAGCAGCACCCCCTTCCTGGCTTCAGTCAATTACCTCGGCTGTCTAAGAGAGCAGATCTCTCATCCAGCGCCTTTTTAGTGTCCTCCTATCGATGCTAATGTCAACCGTATTACTGAATTAACTATTCGGATGTCCGTTTAAATTAATAAGAAATCGTTTGTATATAGTCGTTATGTGTTGATAGACTGTTGGTATATGGAGATCTGTATGTAAAGTTTTGTTAGTCACGTACCAGGGTGATTTTGTGATAAGTCGTAACATTTTGTTGATTTTGTGATGAGTCTGTTTAGCTATGCCGAATATCTGTGATCATATTTGTCCACACGGGCTTGAGTAAGTGAGTGTACGTATTTAGTTTTTGTTTCAGTTTTATTTTTGAAGATTTAGAAAGTTGTGGGTAGAGAAGTTTGAGTCTTTTGTCAAAAGTACTTTTTTTATATTAGATACGAGAAGGATAGATTTATAATGTCAGATTTAATTATTGTAACATGAAACAAAATTGTATTGTTTTGTCTGTTACATTGAAAGGAATTCTAGACTTTTTGTGAGAACGGTTACATAACTGTACTGTTATATGTTCTGGATGTCATGAGAATGTTCCACGCCCCTCTAGAATGTTCGATTTCGGACAAAATATAATAAGAAATGGACTTAGGGCTATGTATTTTCACTACTTTAACATTTTTGTAATTAATTTGAGCTTTTATTGTTTTTTCGGCGCTCTGAATATTTTTAAAATAATATGGTCCGAATATATCATCGGATACATTATAAAGTACCAGCTAAGGTTTCAATAGTGTATTTATTATGTCCGTTGAAATTCGTTTCTCTCAGACCTTGGTTTACATGCAGGATCTGGTTACATAACCAACATTACTATGCATAGAATCTGAATATGTTCGTGAACTATGAACGGACGTTCCAACTATTTCCTAACGATGCCTGTTATCCACCAACTATCATCGCAACGACGTTAGATTGAAAAAGTCGAAGAAGAAGCCTTTAGAAATGTTAGTTGTTAACATTCTGCGACCCTTATCCCATTGTATGTATCATCCGTAACCTTGCTCTTTTACGCATTGCGTGCCCTTGGCGAGGGCGTGAAGCCTCCGGCGCTTTGTCGCAAGATGGAACATTGACCCTTGCGTAAGTTCGATTTGATAGCGATACCTCTAAGATACGTTCTGATAAAATATATGCGTAACTTCTCGTCACGATATGTTACCGCATACGTATGGTTCAAGGTTCATAAAAGGTAAAACAACATATTTATGATTACTTTCAGAACAATGATGTCGCAGATTAAATTTAAAAAAAAAATCTTACATACCCACTTGAATTCACTCCTTTCCAACTTAGCTTGAATTTATTTTTTACTGAAGATGGTCTTGGGATTTTCTAAGTTAAATTAATCATTTCTTTAAGTGCTTCTATCATTGACTCACTGAATGAGCTTTTAATATTTAGACGCTGAACAAACGAATAAAGCTACTTTACCCACTTTTTTCTAAATCTTCAAAATTAAGACCGAGACAAAAACTAAATACGTAGACATACTTACTTAAACCTACATGGATATACTAATCACAGATTCACGGCATTGCAAAAAAAAAGCATTTACAAAAACTCCAGTCCTTTGGTCAAAGTTATTACGACTCATTTCAAAAGTAGGTGGCTAATCAAACCTTACATACTGACTTCCACATGCCAACAGTCGACCAACACATCAAGACTCTTTACATACGTTTCCACACCAACCTACACGGACATATAAACCTACTAATAAGAGATATGGCCACAGATGAAATGCCCATGAATGTGAGGAGGAAATTAAAAAGGCGTTGGATGAGAGATCTCCTTCTTTAACCGACCTGAATAATTGAATGAAGCCAGATCATAGGAACTGTTGGGTGCCATCCTTCCCCATGCCTGACATGTCATCATTTGCAATTGTATACGGCTATCACATCTGCTGATATTGTTGAGAGGCGCGGATATGTGAATGAAGTAAAAAAAAAAAAAAAAAAAAAATCGCAGTAATTCTTTTCAACCTTAGAGAATTTTATATTATTTACCATATTCACATGCTGGAAAACTACCTAATACAACCTAGTATTAGGTTATATTATATTATAGGTTATATTATAGCTTCTTGGCCTAGTAATTTAGAACTAGAGTGCTAATAGCTTATTGGTTACCTTTGTTCTTGTTAAACGTGAGGTACATATTTCTATTTTTAGTTGATAAAGTTTTACATTTCATTTTATATAAGTTATTTATTTTTTAAGTAACTGTTAAATAAAAAAAAGAAGTGACTCCCAGAAGGTATCGCTGAAGTTAGACATTCAAGGCACGAGGGGCCACCCCGCGAACCACGATAACAGATCTCGCTGCTAGCTCCTGGCAAACTAGCTGGTACCTCAGCTCTGATACTATCGCGTACTGGCTATTTTATTTTATTTTTGTTTTATCTACTTCTTATAAATATTAAAACTTCAAAAGTAAAAGTTAGAAAAAAAAAACAAAAAAAAAAACGTTTTCTATGATAAAAAAAAACTCAAAAACCTTTAAAGAGTTAAAAATAATCCATCATTTATATGAATTAAGATTAGGTGATGATAAAAAAATGTATATGATCATTATACAGTAGAATCCAGTTTAATGCTGGATAATTGAAGGATAAAAAATTAAAAAACTTCTAATAAATATCCTTTATAAACATTTATGCTATAAGGAAAATTACATTAATCTAAAATTAAAAAAAAAAACAATACAAAACTTTGAAATTTTCTTCACTGTTACAATGATTTTCGGTCAGTATATTTGTTTGTTTAACGTCCCTTTATGCTACTAAGGCTAATCGGACGATGCTACAGTGGGAGTCCTAAATTTTGCTTATCCAAGTATAATTAGGATAGGGATATTTAAGGAGTACTGACATCTTACAGGCTGGTGAAATCCATTTTACGTCCTATCCGACGGACGGCATAGCCAAGGAATTTTTACTTTTTAAATTTTAGCTCCACCGGGGGACGCGAACCCACGACCTTTAGTATTGTAGACTGCTATGCTAACCACTACACCACAGGTGATCGATCCCATTTGGTCAATATAGTAGAATGTCGATTATAATTTATAGCTCTGTGTTTTGTTGAGTGCGTCAATTTTTACTAAATATTTTTTTTAGCTCTCATATAAGTTTTTGAGAATTTTTACCTTCAAGACTGCGTGTACATGACTCAATACCATATATAAATAATGATAGAAATTATAATATCTATTCTTTGGACTTTCATAGAACACGGCGGCAATTTTTTCTTTAAAATGGCAAATTAAAAAGAAGAAAAAAAATATATAATAATACAACACACGTACGATTTCGTAAATAAAATAACGCATTTTTTTTTTTTTTTTTAGGATTTAGGCACAGACGAAGTTGGAAAAAGTAATAAGAATATAATGTAACACTTCTGTGGGATAGCAATTTTTATTCCAAAGCAAAATAAAAATATTAAATGCCACACTAATTTGAACTGGTTACAAAAATGATCACTTTGTAACACACACATAATCATATGGCTTGAGCTTCAGAACCGAGACTAAGACTAATTGTCCAGTCACTCGCTCCTTATATATAGTCTTAAGGAAAATAATCTAGAACCTCGTCCATAATATATCAAAAGGCCTGGGACTTTTAATTATGCTTTTGTTTAACATTACAATAGTTTAACTTTAAAAATAGCTCATAAATTTTATTTTAGTAGTATTTAATTGTTTTGATGATTGTTTTATCTTTAATTGAACAAGTAATGAATAATAGCACTCTGAAAGCCTGATTACAGAGTAACGATTCAGGACATCAGTATTTTTTATTCATAAGGGACCCTAGGCAGAATAATAGTTTTGTAAATCATAATTTTTAAGTTTCAGGACAGAAGGTACGAGCTAAGCGATTTCGCTGCTGAAAAGTTAAGCATTTTCAGGTTTTAATCTAGTCTTGATTTCCTCATTGATTTCGTTTTTTCTAGTTGCCTTCGCCCATAAATATCTATATTTCTCTACCAGTTCTTTCTTTTACACAACATATTTGCTATAAACTAAAAATGTGCTGTAAAATAAAAATAAAAATCGAACTTACGATTACAATACGCTATGGAACCGTTTCTTCACAATTCTGACATAATTCTTGTATGTCGTTACTAACTGTAATTCCTTTCACTAGTTCCTCAAAGAAATAACAGAACCGTCAACTATCGGTTCCGAACTGATCATTTACACAGGCAGAGAAATCAGTTTTTTCAATTTCCCAAGAGATAATGCCATGTTTCCAGTCGGCACACTTCGAAACTTCTTGTATTATTTTTTCTTTTTTATTGGAGTGTGAAATGGAATTTGATCATTTATAACGATTACGTTTATGAAATTTCGATTTCATGTATTTTCTGAAGATGCCTGTACAATAGTGACTTTTTTGAAAATTTGATATTGACTATCCTGTTTTTTTTTATTTGTTCAAAAGAATAAATAATGACATCACAATCAAGAACATTATCATTTCTACAATTAAATTTTCTCGGAATATTCGGTTCGGTACACAAATTTTTAAAGCACAGCTGAGACTATTACTTTCGCTTACGTTCAAGTGATCAAATGACAATATGCTGAATGCTGTATTTTTTTTTATATATATATTTTTTTAAAGCTCGAAATCGAAACCTAAGAATTATTTATTTATTTGTTTTTTTTAACTTTTAACTAAATTTAAAGTAAAAACCAGGTAAAATCATCATTTATCCAACTGTAAAAATATAAAAAACACCAACACATCAGCACTAGCTTTCCATATTATCAAATTACAACATAAATTTAATTTTACAAAACTTAAAAAAATATATTGGACATAGAAAGTAATAGAAAAAAAACAAAATTACTGGAGTCTATACATATAACAAAAAATAATAAATTCACATTCAATCATAAAACGGATACGAAAAATTTAGGAACCCATTACATGGACATATTAACTAAAATAAAAAGATTCTAATCAACAATAGTGAAATAATAATTACAAAAAAATATAATTATTACAATCAGCTGGGGGACAAGGTATTTAGTGTTAACGAGTGCAAATACAGATGACAAAGTCCATCAGCCTTTAGTCGATTGGAAATGGACAAGTATGAGCTGACGTATAGAATGTGTATAACAGTGTATTTTAGCATATGACATTGATATGGTATTCTAATATTTATTAAAAGAGTATCAATCATACGATTCAGAAATTATTTATGTAAGTTATATTTAATTTATTTTATCTAAATTATTAAACTAGTGATTGGATCATTAAATGTTAATGGATATAAATTAATGTACTGGTTTTGATAATGGGGAAATGTTAACAATGTTACAATTTACCGAATGTAGATTTTGAGATACGATGTTGTTGAAAGAATTAAAGCGATATAATTAATCTAGCAATCTGTTCTATTATTTTCAATTTTGAAATATATGAATAGACTTGAACAAAAGTATGTGGCGAGAATTTTTAAAAAATATTTTTCTGATTATGTACAAGCGACAAGATTTTATCTAACCACAAGTAGGTAACTATTAAAAGCATTACGTAGTTTTTTGCGGCGCATAGATTAGAAATTAGAATTTTAATAGGATACCTTTAGTAAGTAGGGACATTTGCTAGGCGAGCAATGAATGACATTTAAGAAAAGGAAACCAAATGTTTCCTTCTTGTGAAGGCATTAATTTAATTTTATCAGATGAATTCAACAGTAACGCTTTGCACTTAATGCTAATTTAGCTTTGCGTGTTTCTAGCTTATAAGATGTTATGTATCATAAGTAAGTTATGTACTTATTATATGTATTCTGAATTAAGTAAGTGAGTTCCCTACTCAAGTCTTCTGATAGCCTTATCACAAAGTTCATTTAAAAAACATGTTGGGAAAATATATCTCATAGCTTTATTTATTTGTTTTGTTTTATACTTTATTTAAGTTTGTGTAAATTATTATTGTACTATGTTTATTACAGCGCAAATTGTTTTTGTTTATTTATTTGTAGAATTTACAAATAAATAAATGAACAAAAAATGCACTGTCGCAAACATAAAACAATAATAATTTAATGTGGACCCCAGTCCGTTCTAGAGGATGACCCTCACCGGGCCTTGTTGGCCTCTTCAAAATCTATAAAATGAGACTTTTTTCTACTCAAACTGTCGATTTCGTAAAACCGTCGTAAAGCTTGATCATAACGATTTTTATAACAATAAAAAATATACCCAGATATTGGCTGAAGTTATGCGATTTTAATAAGGACAGGTGTTCGCACCTTGTATCAACGAACCACTGAGCGAAATTTGGAGAATGTAGGACAAATACCGATAATGTACAAACAAACAAACAGAATTTCATCTTTATTTATATAGATTACTACAACAAAGATGGATTCAGATAGGTGGCAAATGAACGTATACGTAGATACCTTTTGCATTCGCAACACAAGACACTATGCCCAGATGGGATCGCCGAGATGGACATGACACACTATAATGTCCACTTCATTAACGTCAGTGAGGTTGAGATACGGGTCCTTTCACAGTAGGTAGAAGCACTATCTCGATGCCTCAAATAATTCACAGTTAGTGGAGGATAGTCTATCGTACCAGCTGATCAGTTCGGGACTAGTTTGACGCTACACGACAAAGCGGGTGGCAAACAGATCCTATCACTCCTCGGCCGATGGACAATTATACGCCGGCTTTCTGCTCAGGACACCAGGAAACCAAAAAGGGGTGAAGCCCCAACAATTTTCTACGAGGGGTTGACAAATGATAGCGTCCTTTCTCAGTTTTATCTCACTTTAAAAAAAAAAAAATCATCCGGTTTATTCCTTGTTCGTATCATTTTTATTCGAAATCGTCAAGATCAAAATCGTCATTATATAATAAATAATTTTTGATAGTTTATAACTTACTGGAAGACTTAGTCTATAATATTCCAATTTGTAAAACAATGAAAATTCACATCTTCCATAATGATATATATATATTTTTTTCAATACTTTAAAACATTATCACTAAGTTTCGAGGCGTTATATGTGTAATAATTATAATGCTTGAGGATGGTCACAATTCAAAACATATCAATTTTGAGTTATTCATAACGTTGGATTCAAAATGAAAAATCCTACAATGGTATAGGCATAATAGTATTGATAGTTCCGATCGCGTAAGGCGCAATTGACCATTTTGTTTTATGGAGGAGATTATCGTGTTAACGCAGGTAGGATACTTTTGATTTACGGTTAGTATAAGTGATACTCACAGCCCCAATTATAGACGTAATATCAATTCAGTCTCTTAACTTTACAAGAGATTGCCTATAACTGCAAGGCTGCCTTAGATCTGACTTTTTTTTTATTTTTTATTTTTAAAGAATTATTGAATGATTCATTAATATATTATGGCTAAGGAAAAAAAAAAAAAAAAAAAAAGAAAAGAACAAGAAACAATTTTTTTTTTTCGTAATTCGCCAGCCTTCCTCCAAATGTAGTTTATTTAGGAAGAAAATTCAGTAATTACTCGCGACAATTTTTATTTTAGTTAGACACGCCAGTTTTCAACCTTTGTTTTTCAATTTATTTTTGATGTTATGTGATGTCACGATTACAGGTATATTAACAAGTATCATAAATCATATCGAAGTGGTGTAAAAAAAAAAAAAAAAAAAAAAAAACTTTTGTTATAGTAACTTTGCATTGAAGTTGCAACTTTAAAGTACCGTAAAAAAAATTAAAGTACTCTTACCTGTTGTGAAAAGGACGATCGCCTTGAGGCAGGAATACTCCGCAGAGTCGACGTGGAGGGCTTTCAACTTCTCCACCTGCTCCTGGAAGATCCGGATGTGGTCCATGAAGGCTACCACCCTGTCCGCAGCCATCGGAGACGCGTGAAGACCCGCTGCTGCAAGAAGTGGCGCGACATGAAGCGGCATCGAGCACTGAGAGGCGTTGAGTACGAACAGTTCCGACCAGACCAGCCGCAAGAGTGCCACTTGGTCCGTCATCTGCAATATCCAAAGAGGTATTAGTAAAGAAGTTGAGGATGCGGTTCAGTACTTAAATGGTAACTTACCTCGATTACTGTAGAGTCCTTAGGTTACTTCCTATTCTATCGATACTTCTTAAAGGTTAGTGTTCTGTTAAGTATTCATTGTATTCTTCACTTTTTTGGAGAATATTTTATTCACAGAAAATATTTAATACTAATGAACTCAAGGGTTAGTGTGGCTCGATTGAGGTTAATTTGAGGATTGGAATTTATATAGAAAAGTCGATTTAATGATTGATGGAAAAATAAGACTTTTTATCGAAGTTTTAGGTCCTTACTAATTGCTAGCACAGAATTTTTGACTTATGCTTTTTATGATACATTAGGATATTTGAGTGTGTTTTTAATTGTGACTAAGTAAAAAGCGTTAAGGATTTTGAATTGTAGTTATTTTCTTAGAATGCAGATGGATATAGATACAATTCGTTTACAGAAATAGTATTGTTGGACGTATTATTTGGGTTTTCCAATCCTCAAATCGTCTTTAAAGACTAGCTTAACTCCTTCATCTCTTGTAGTCCGATTTCATTTGATTGATTCATTGAATTCTATATAAATCCAAATACTCACCTGAAGCTCGGGAAAGAAAGGTATGTTGCGGGCCCACTCGACCGCAGAGAAGAGCAGCCGCGCGGCGAGCTCGCAGATGTTGTCGATGCCCATGATGTTGTTGGGCTGGACGCACTGGCCGTACCTCGACGTGGGGTACGGCTCCGCCCGCAGGAGGAGGCTGATGTAGGAGCTGAGGTAGCTGTGGCCGTTGAAGCCCGCGGCCGCGGCCGCAGCAGCTGCCGCAGCGGTCACGGCCTCGCCGTTCGTGAGCGCGAATTGTCCGGGCAGTGCGGTCGGCTGGCTGGGCGGCACTCGTCCGCGCTGCACAGCTGCAACAAAGAAACAACAAAAAAAATCATTACATTTAAATTAAATATAATACAACTAGTATAACATACGGTGCCGTGCAAATAGTTACTAGTCGATAATATTGAAATATCTAATCTACTGTAATAATAATAATAATAATAATAATAGCCAACTATATGAAGACAAATAAAGATCGGTCGAATGGTTAGTGGCAGGGAAGTTGTTCTCCGAAACAGAAGGGTTTGTGGCTGCAATTCAAGACCAAGTTATTGCAACAAGATCATACCGAAGGCATGTTCTAAAAGATGTAACATCTGATAAATGTGACTCATTAATGCTAAAATCAATACAGCATATCACGGGAGGATGTGGAGTACTAGCTGGTTTGGGTTTGAATAATTATCATCATCATTCGTTTTTTTTTTTTTTTTTTTTGTAATAATTATAATGATAACAATATTTGCTTTCCCTGATGATTCATAGGGACACTTACAAAGTTAAGACCACGCTTATATAGAGCTTACACCGCCCGAGTGCATTTATTCGGATGATATATGTAAATTTTTACAATGCTCCGTGTGGGAAACTTCTCCGTGCTTTAGTAATTACTAGGAGAGGTGTAAGATGGAAGCTTGGCATGATGGCTCGGGGCTATGCTAGGGATCCCCATTCACTCCGTCACTAAGTTCACTTATTCAAGCCAAGTGATCCGACACGAGTTACTTTCCATTATTATGGGATATTTTTATTATTCTATAACTCATTTAAGTGATTATAAGCATGATTGTTTTTTTGGAGGATTTGATTCTTCTTCATTATTACAAATCGTATCTTTCTACCCTTATCTTGTCACTAAATAGGCGATCTAAAAAAAAAAATAACTATTTATTTTTTTAAGAATTATAGGACACTAGCTATATTCACCTGTTTCAGTGAACATATTTCTTTTGTATATGCCTACATTTTATCATGGTGTTAAAAAAAGGCTCATATTATTTGTCTCCTAGCCTGAAAAGGATCTATATGGTCTAGAATAAATTTCTTTAAATAATATTTTAATAATAGAATTATGAATTTAATTTTTTAAATCTATAAAGTGAGACTTTTATCGAATCAAACGGTCGATTTCGTAAAAACCAATGTAAAACGAAATCAAATAATGTCCGAAAGTCCGAACACTTCAAATACTCAATTTATTCGATTTTTAATGAGATTATTGCATTTTGGTGCAGAAAATGTTGCTAACAGCTGAAATTGTGTTGTTTTTTAGATTCGGACTCCGAGGTCCGATTTTCGGTAAAGAATGGTCCTGCGCCTATTATGTCTATTTCAATTCTTACCAAGAGATAATGCCCTTGAGACGCTCATTTAATTCCCTTTTGATCAAAAGATAACGCTTTCGTCAAAGTATTCCCATCGGACCCCGACTCCCGATATCGTCAGTGGCTCATACTAGCAGTCGGACCCCGGGGACCGGTACCGTCCAATTCAGAGTAACCCTAAAATATGCCGCCACATCTAACGTGTTAACTTAAGCGTTTCACGCGTCAATTCAGAAGGGTATCTGAATCTTATTTTTTTCTAAAGAATATTTTTATTCAAAAACAAAAGAAGTAGAATTTGTTAATAATATATATTAGTGCGGAGCCAAATCTTTTCTCTTCAAAAAAAAAAATAAATAAATTATTTAAAAATAATTTTAAAATGGTGGTCAGCCACAAATTAAGATTAGATTAATAACTAATAATAATATAAATATTAATATTAATCAAGAAAGAAGCACTGCCATGACCTGGTAGCCAGTTTATAAGAAATGGGGTAATAAAAAAAATTAATAATTTCAATTTGTTTTGCAAGTTTTTGAATATAAATATATACATATATGCATATACCTGCGCTGACTCCAGGATAAAAATCCTGATATATATATATATATATATTCCATATATATATATATATATATCCTGATATATATATATATTTTTTTTTTTAACTGAGAAAATATCAAATCTCAAATATAGATATTTATAAATCCTTAAGAACATTTAAAATATTTTTATTTTTTCAACAAATTTTCAGTTTGAATGGAAACATTTCAAAATCCGATTATAGCATAAATTTTTATTTATTTTTTTTTAGGATAGCACTCCTCATCTTGGGCTTCATCTTTCCAGTTTGTTACAAGTAGCTTTGCAGAGTCTTAGTTGATTCTATCCACCCATCTACTTTTTGGCATAACACGAGGTCTCTTGCCTACTATTCAGGAATTCAATGTCGTTTAAAAAGTTTCCTGATGCATTGCTTCCATTCATTTGTATGTTTTACGTCCATTTATGCTACTAAGGCTAATCGGACGATGCTACAGTGGGAGTCCTGAATTTTGCCTATCCAGCTATGATTAGGACAGGGATCTTTTACGAGAAACTGATATCGAACAGGCTTGGGAACTCCATTTTACGTTCTATCAGAGGGACGGCTTAGCCAAGGATTTTTTCTCCCCTTAAAAAATCCTAGTGCCATATAGGGACGCGAACCCGAGACCTTTAGTATTGTAGGTTGCCATGCCAACCACTATACTACAGGTGACCCCGCATTGCTTCCATCTACATTCCTAATATATTAGATGATTATTAGATTTAATTATAGTTTTTTATTCTCATTATCGGATCTACTAAAAATAATCCGCGATTAGCATACCCGACATGTACCGGTGACCTTTAATTTCGACCGAAATGTCCCTCCAGACTTCTTCCTCGCCTGGAAGATAGATATACATTTTGGAAGATGATTCTTCCATCCGTGTCTCAATCGCTGGACAATTTTCTTTCCGGGACGTGACCAATGACTTCCTTCGGTCGTGGGTTCTGACACCAGTCTATATCCGTTAGAGGAAACAAGTACCTCTGAACATAGTTTGGTTAATTTTTTTTTTGTATTATCAATGTTTAATCTTTTATTTATGTGTTATTTTTGTAACTAAGCAATGAATGTTCCTATTGAATGCTTTTTGAGAACCTTCTAGAATGTTCGATTTCGGACTAAATATATAAATAGCAAATGACTAGGGCCTTACTTGGGCTCTGAAGTTCAAAGCATATGGTTACCTGTTTGTCACTGTATTGTTACAAGTAGTTACTTTTTTTAACGTTGTTAATATTTAGAGTAGTTATCGTTTGTCTGAAATTATGAATTATAATTTTTCCCCTAAAATTAGCCTGTGCGATGTCAGGTACTCGCCAAAGATCCATGCCCTAATTATACCTGGATAGGCGAAATTCAAAACTCCCACGGTAGCCATCATCCGATTAGCCATAATAGCCATAAAGTTACTTTAAATATATAAACAAACAAAGAATATTAATATTTATTCTTCATACGCCAATTCCGAAATACAGCTTTGAAATTGAAAGGCTAAACACAGAATATTATACATATACCTTAGTTATATTTAATAAATTTTAACTTTTAATTTACAATTTATTCTAAAAAATAAAATATAGATCTTTTATGAAAACTAATTATAGACCAGTGGCATTTGCCATTTTTCTACTTATGCCAGTTGAACAACCCCTTTTTAACCAGATGAAAGTTAGTCGTTGAATGGTATGCATGTCGAACACAAACAACAGAAGCTTTTACATTGAACCAATACACCAATAGAATTCATAGAAACCCTTTTGAAGAATGTTACCAATTGATCAAAGAGCTTTCTCCAACTGCCATCGGACAGCATCCTATGGCATTCTCTCTAAGCCCTTTACATATATTGAAGCAAGCCCTCAATTTCACTTTATATTAATATTAAACAGGCGTTAGAAAGAGAGTTCCGAACGATGTTAAACGTTAAATTAAACGTTTTCTAATTTTCGCGGTCAAGAAGCTCTGACCTCCAAGAAGCGTGAGGACACGACCTCTTGACCTCTAAGACTCGGACGAGGGGTTTTGGCGATTCGAGAAACCGGAGAGAAAACCCGGGGAGAAATTTCAAAATGCCAATCCTGGATCTAGCTAGGTGTCAGTGAAAAATTATATTCCGGAATCGGCAAAGTCAAATTAATGAAATCCACAAAATTATAAAATTTCATTAGAATTTCCTTCTTAAGAATAGATTATTGGATTTGGTTTTTTTTTATTTTTCAGAAAAGAAGATAGAAAAATTGAAATTTTAAAATTGTCAATATTTTCTCTTCATATACAAAATATTTATTTTTATTCGAGTTAATTAGTTGAACCAAAAGCGGTCCTACAAAAAATTTCAGATGAAAGGGTGGGGGTATATGTGGTATCAAAAAAAAAAAAAAAAACCTGTAAACCATACATATATAATTTATTGACACCCCAACTTTAACTTAAAGAAATAAGTAAACAAGTCCTAATTTTATTTCAAGAAATACATGAGCCTAATGTTTGAAGGGTCCTCTAAGTCATCTATGAAGTATGGCTTTAACAAACTAACCATAGGGAAGATTTCACAATTAAATCCACAGGGTGCCAATAAATAGATTTGGAACTTTTTGGTTTGTTTTGGAACAGTTTGGTGAATAAGAATGTTGACAATATGAAAAGTAAAAGAAAGACTAAAAATTAATGCATGTTTTTTTTTTTTTTTTTTTTTTTTTTTCAATTCATAGAAGTTATTCTTTTTCTCACTAGAATATTTTTCATATTGCTCGTGAATGTGTTCTTAAGTTTTTAATTTTAAGAAAAATACGAACCTTCTTATAATTTAATCTATTCTAAACATTCAATTTCGTACTAAATATTTATAACCAACGTAAAAAACTGTTTATAATTCTAAAAGCTGAGCGTTTCGATCATGAGGTGTGTGGTTCATTTACTAACTTGATATCCTTCAAAGACAAATTTACGTAATTGAAAATACGATTTACTCGAAGGTAGTTTGATCATCAAAAAAAAGGTTCTTAGACCGACCCAGGTTCTAATCCATGCAGGTAATAGCGGGTTTGAGGTATCATTGGACCTAAACCACTTCCTTGCGTGCATTCCATTCACCATATAAGGGCTCATCTGATCTGAAGTCTTGAAAATGGAAGGGAAACGAAAAAATTGTCTTAATCTTACTTTTGTGTTTTAACAAGTTTAAATAGTTCATATAAGTATAAAATGTAAAATAATTCTGGTTTTCTTCTTCTTTTAGATTAATTCCATTATTTCTCTTGTCATGATAAGATGAAAATTCTTAATATAATTTTTAAACATTTTTTATAAGAAGAGAACGGATTGACTTCACCTGGATAAGTGGAACTAGTGATACGGAAATCAAAGGGCATTTCAATAGTTTGTTATACAAAACAAAAAAATTGCATAACGTTAAATTCATTAACATATTATGAGCGGCTAGCTTAGGATATAGGATAGTGTTGCGTAGCGGGCCAATTTGCCAGCTAACAAAATATATGCGCGTGAAAATAAACTTGATAGACGTAAAAGTAATGGTTAGATTATTGCTCAATTTGGTAATGGGTCTTATCTGCAACTATATTCTATATACGTTTATTTACATTTTTATATATGATAAATACTGTAGTAATAATTTAAAATGATATTTCAAAAAAAATACTATAAGACCTGTTTGAATAAAAAATAAACATTCTGACAAATATTTATTAAACGGAAAGAATTAGTGAGAATCGAGACGACTAATACTTCGCCAAACTCATAATAAACGAAGTACGGAAATATAAACCTAGCATAAGTGAAATTTGAAAGAGATGCAAATAAATTTTGTTATTTATGATGACTTTGTATGTTATGTGTAATGTGTTCCTGGTAAAAATACACTGGTCCTTGTATTTGATAAAACACTATTCTTCCCTTGTGTCACTAAAATTACTTATTTTAAACAGTTACTAATACCTGTTCCGCTTATAAGGGGCGATCTTCGCAATGGGTACAAATACCTTCCCCGCTCATAATGTGTTAATTGAGAAAACTTTCATCCCTTTAAATAAATAAATAGTAAAGAGGATTGGATTCGAGAGGAATTTGATGGTTTATTAGAACCCCGAAGCTTGATTATTCATTCTTAAGAAATTAATTGTTTATTTTTGCAGATTTTTTGCAAATAAACAATTCAAGTTTTGAACAAGATTTCAACTTTGCTAGACGACCTTGTCTTATAAATTTTAACTCTTACGTCATACAAAACCTCTAATCATAGATAACTCGGAATTAGGTGGGACTGCACAGCATAATTTTCCACTAAAGCATTTCAAGTATTAATTATAGCAGGGAACTGAGAATTATTACAAGTCACTTCATCTATTTAACTATTCTGAATATCACACCTCTAAAAGAAGGTAACCTAGATACATGTGTATACCTGCCCACATCACCTGTTTTCATTCATTGACGACCTTTCTCTTATGTACGAAAGTGACCCACGCGGAAGTTGGGACCGAACAAGGAACAAAGGTAATAATTAGTGGCTAATGCAGAAAGTGCAACGGATTCGTGCATTAGTTAACCTTCGCATTCTGATATCTAGGCAATGCCTACCTGTAGAGAAAATATGCACAGTAGTATTTGGGCTGCTTGAAGGACAGAAAATATTTCAAATTTATATTATTTTTTATGTAGATGGGCTTAGACGTCTCTAGAAAGCATCAAAATACAAAAAAAAAAAAAAAAATGTAAACAAATAGGGACCACAATACCTACCTATCCAATAAAGTTAAGTGAACAAAAAAGCTCTTTCTTAATATTTCACCATTGTTTATGATTGAGCCATTTTTTTTTTCGAACTTATTTTTTTTCTTTCGGAAAACCTCTTATAAAAGATAATATTTTAAATTAATCATTGAGGTAACGTATTATTGTCATTAAAAGAATTATTCTATTATGTGTCTATTATTTCGGGTTTATTTATTTATCGGGGGCTTATGGGCTGTTTTCAGTTGGACTAGTGTCAGTCCATAAGAAACCAGTGAACAGTATAGTCAACAGTTTTAAAAAGAGACGTAACATTTTAAAAAAATGTTCAAAAAAAAACTATAAGGTAGATATAATGCTACGAATAGGACGTTATGGTACTTTTAACTACTTTAGGAGTTGATTATTTGTATTAGACCTGTAGTTACCTACTTAACTGAGATATCTGCACAAAATATTAACAAAAAAGTTTGTTTCGTACTTCAAAAGTTATGCCTTTAAATTATATCATCATATTTATTTTACAGACCTTAATACTTCTCAAAAATTACATGTTTCAACTCTCCTCGACCACTGTTTCATCTCACTGATTTTTAACGACAATATTTAACGCTTACAATTTTTTTATGTTTGTCATTCGCAAGTGTAAAGAATGCCCTATCGATTGGTACTAGTATCATACGATTTCTGTCAATAGGATTTGGGGTATGAAACAAAATGTGAAAATTGTTTCAACTCCCCTCGGTCTCCTTGTCCTTGAAAATGGACAATGTGTCTGAAACGTTGAACAACAAAAAGAATATATGAATATAAGTTGGACGTATAATAAACCCGAAATAACAGACACACAATAGAATAAACAGGAAACATCCAAAGAAAAGTTGGTGAGAAAAAGAAATAACAAGAAAAAAATTATAAAAGAATTATGTTCAAAGCAACCAGAAATTTGAAAGATTAATATTATTTATCAGAGTTACAGTTTGTATATGTATTGTATAATGTTTATGGCACTAAGGCTAATCTGACGATACTACAGTGGGAGTCTTAAATTTTGCCTATCGGCCATTTTATATATAAAATGTATAATTAGAATAGGGATCTTTAACGAGTACCTGACATCGTACAGGCTCCGGTCCCCCATATTACATCCTTTCCGTGGGACGGCATTTTTTTCTCTCCTTAAAAAATCCTAGCGACCTAAATATTGTTGGTTACTACGCTAACTACTATACGACTATTTCTGTCAATAAAATATTTGTTCAAAGTTACCAAAAAGTCGACAGACGAGACCCCACAAATTTACTAGTTATCTAATTTTTTTTTTTTAACGTACGTAAGTAGTTCCATTACTTCATTTCATCCGATAAAATTACATTATTTTTCTATATGTTTTGATATATTGTTCCTAAAAAAGTAACCATATAACGAATGGAAGATAACGAGTTAATAGGATGGGGTACAAACAAGTTCAAGTATCGGTGTTATGATATCGAGATTACATACCTCATTAGTGCTTTGACGTGGTTACATCATAGTAGAGATCGGCTTAAGGATCAGGGAAATGCATAATACATCAAGTTGAATGTTTACATTGAAAAATAAAAACAAATTTAATCGATTCAATCGCCCAGTTAGTTCTAGTACGGAAAAAAAAAAAAAAAAAAAGGAGGAGGAAGAATTAGATCTGTCGAGTGAAAATTATGACGTTGAAGGCTCCGGCTGTGAAGATAATCGCGTGATACCATTAGCTCTCAGCGAAAACAAGCCATTAGCCTCCCGATACTACCAGGAAGTTTCGGCCCTCAGGCGAAACGGGAGCAATTTTCGGCGAAGACATCCTTCATCTTGCCAGTTGATTGGTTGTCAATCCTTCAGGATTAGGCGGTCAACTCCTGGGGGCATTTATTTTGTAGTCAAGCTTGCCAAATTTTAATTAATGGCCTTGTTAGGGCGATTATTTATATCGAAAACTTTTTCAGCTATGTTAAAAAAAAGATTATATATATATATATATATATATATATATATATATATATATATAGAGAGAGAGAGAGAGAGAGAGAGAGCAGAGAAGGAATTATTAAGAATTTTACAATGAATATAGTAGACCCAAATAATGATTTAAAAAAAGTATTTATTTCTGAAATACCTATTAGGTAGGTATATACTTAAAAAAAAAGGAATTTTTAAACATACATTTTAAACTAATATACACTTATAATAAATGCCAATCGTGTCAAATATTTAAAATTTCGTCTACTTAGTAACTAATTTAATTTCTTCTACGAATCTATTTTATTAGGTTTCTCTTAATCCCCTTCTATGAATTAAGCGTCATTCGACAGCTGGTGGAGCATTGAAAAGTTTTCTATTTAAAAAAATAAAATTTTTTTTTGTTCTATTAACGGTTTTTACATTACGACAGACTTCTACCTTACCTGTTAAATGGGGTACATCTTACATTACGTCTTAGAAAGGAATTAACAAAAACCCAATAAATTTATTTTACGCAATAAATTTTACGTATTCATAGTATAGAAAATGTGTTTTTTTTTTTGGTGTTTTTTTAAGCAAGGATTTTTTAAACAAACTTTTTAAACTAATAATACTTAAAATAAATGTTTATTGTGTGAATTAAATTTATTGGTTTTTTTTTAAATTTCTTTCTAAGATGTAAGCCCTATATATTTAACAGTTGTGGTAGCAATAGGTAAAAGTCTGTCCTAATGCAAAAACCGTAAATAGAAAAAAAAATAGTAAAAATAACTAAAATAAAACCACTTGCAGTGGCCGTTTTATTTTTAATTGCTCATAATTGTTTATCGATTAAAACATTTCAATTGGTAATCGTACAACATAGCATTTTTTGTTGGGATAATAAAGTTTTAGACTGAGTCCAATGATAAATTCTAAACATAAATTTGTATTTAATAAGTTTTCATGTTTTATTAATAAGCTTTTTTTTTTTTTACGTCACAGATTTGACAGATATATTTTTTATTGTATTTTTTAAGCTTTAATTAATAACGAATATACTTATCACTAATATCTGATTATTTTATAGACCAATCCACTGAGAGAAGTTGCGTTCATCAGTCTCTGTAATGAGTGACTTTAACGGTGGGTTAGGATGGAATAGTCGCGTCTTCCCTAACCAAATATTACATCTGGAAACATTCACACTCATTAATTTATAATATATTTCCCATTAACATATATATAAATATTAATAATCCACTAATAATATCAACCTTTTATTTTCCTAATGTATTGTATTGTGATTTATAAAACGAAGGGACATGAATAAAAATACGAATTATTCTTAACGCTGGTAGACTGACATGTAAATCAAAATTAACTTAGTTATGTAAAGTAGGTATATTATTACTTAGCATAAAACATAAATTTTCGATCAGTTTTATTTTCTAAATAAAAAACTGTTGTTAGGATAAAACGTTTATATATTAAACGATTGATTAATAATTTGTGGGTAGATTTATTGTTTGTTAAATTATATTTTATTAATTAGTGCAGCTGTCCCCCACTTATTATAAAATGTGTGAATAAAAAATTACGAATTACATAAATTCGTATTCATTTAACATATTTATTAAATATTATACAAAGAAACATAATAATTTTTTTAATATCAATCAGTTCCCCCCCCCTGGACGAAAATTTTACCACCCCCTTAGAAAAAACCCTCTGGACGTATCAGGAGCAAATTAAAATATGAAAACAAAAAAATATTTGAATGAAAATCATAATATATTCTAAAGTCTTGAGCCGGGTACTTAAATTATCTATTATTGAATATGCATTAAAAAAAAAAAAAAAAAAACCTTAGTAGTTGGTATAAAATAAAAGGCATTAGTTCGGAATTTAATTCAGGTGTCAATGAATGGTGCCGACTCCAGATGTGATTTTCCTTCAGTTCCTGAATAGGAGAAATTCCAAGACTTTTTTTTTTCTCGTCCCTCCGTTGTAAATGTTCTTCCTGGGTCGTGCTAAGAATTTTTATGTACCCATCTTGATACATAATTCTTTTTTTTCTGATATTTAATTTTATTTTTTGTGTATTATCATTTCATTGTTTTAGTGAGTTCGCTATGCATAAATTCACTCTTTTTTTTTTTTTTTAAATTCTGATACTGTGATCCCAATCAGTTGTTTCATAGTTAATTGTGCTATCTATTATTATATCATATCCTATCCTACTAAATGTCCATACATCCATATAAATACCATCTCTTTGAATATTAAACACTGAAATTTTGAGATGATGGAAAAAACAGTTTTCATATTGTGATATGTTCATTTATACCTACATTTATCTTTAGTGAACTCCTTTAGTGATCTAATATATTTTTTTTAATATATATTTAACGAAATTTACAACTTTATTTACATTTATTTATAATACCGTGAGTAAATGTGCTAATATAAAAGAAAATAAGGTCTTGTTGAATAAGCATATAGAGAAACTATCCACTGATAGTACTCAACTAATATCTAACTTGAAAGATCTGGAGGACATCTTCTTTTCAGACGCTTTGACGGATTGTCTGTAATAGAGGAGCAAGCGAGGGTGGATACGAGTGGGTTTTGATGGGTTTGGAGTTTAAGGGGTTTGTGGATTATTTTATTTGTTACAAAATAAAAGAAGCAGTAAGGATTTTACGAAGTATTCTTTATATTTTTTAAAATCGGTAATACATATTAAAAAGAAAAAAAAAAAAAAGATTTTAGCCTAAGGTAATTCTATTTTGTAAATGCAACTTGCCATTATAATTCCCCTTTAAAAAAAAAATGGGTCGTACATATACCACCGAACCATCAAATTCTTGGCACACACCCCACCAATAGCAGTACCATTACCCCCAGATACCAAAGGAAGCGGCTTGGATCAACGCAATGAACTATCTCGATAACCCAGGGTCGACAAGAACGTATTACAAGGACGTCGTGGAGCGGCTCACGTACGTCATTTGTTTGATTATTCTGTTATTTGCGGCGTGTGCACTTCCTCGACCAAAAGAGACTGTATTTATTCTATTGAATACATTTATTTTATTTTTATGTTGTTCATTTACAAAACGAATGCTCATTCAATAACAATGCCCAGTGACTCAAGTCACTATCAGCTTCGGTCTTTAAGGCGGATCTAAGACAATGGTCCATCGCTTCTTATACTAGGTTGTTACAAAAGTCCTTGTTCACAAAATTAATTTTATTCAAATGTGAGTACAAAATTTACAAATCAAATTTATTCTTCAAAATACAGGCCATCATTTTCAACTACTTTAACCCATCTTTCAGCCAAAAGTTGTATGTATATGGATCATCGACGACTGAAGGACGACCTGATCTAGGTTCATCTTAAAGGCTTGTATTCCCAGAATTAAACCGCCTGAACCAAAATGCGGCCGTGTTTCGATGCACCACACTTTCCCCTTCCACTGCACAAATTTCCTCGGCTGAGGCCTTTGCACTAAAACCTTTTTTTCAATAATGCCCAAGAAGGCCGCGGATGACAAATTTTTCTTCCGACATTTCTAGTGAAATTTAATAAACTGAATGAAAGGCAGGGACAGTTGGCGTACATAGATAATTAGAGGATTAGTTAATGTAAACATTGACATAAGAATTGTATTCGTCAGAGATTAAATAAGGATTAAATTAGAGACCTCAATGTAAACAACTTGATATGCACAAGGACTTTTGTAACAACCTAGTATTTCGACCGAAATAAAACAATCCAGAATGGTCTAGATCATTCCAACTTAGTTCACGAACTTACAAGTATTGTATATACTTAACAGCTCAAGAAAATTCTCTTTCAATGAAACAGAATCAATCGCATGTTTTTGTTTCACGCTACAATATTTACAACATTTTATTTTTCTGATCAGCTGTGTGACCGGAAATGCAGACCGTTTCACCCACTATACGGGAGTAACCTCCCCAATGAATGTTTTACTTTGTTAAAAAATATTAATACAGTCGAAACTGGTTAAGTGGGACCTGCTTAAGTGGAATACCTCTATATGTGGTACAAAACTTGTTGCTCCATCATTTTTCCCTTAAATAAACTCTTTAACTGGAATGTTTTCACCTCTGTAAGTGGAATCAATTTTTAAGGAAATTACCTCTGAAAGTGGGACGATGTTTGTTCAGTCAAGGGTTTTCCTGTTCAGCCACAGGATTGGAAAAATGTGATAGGAGATAGCAATGAGAAGCTTCCAACATTCAAACAGTATGTACACATGAATAACGAAATTATAACATCAGGAGAGCTGAATAATGAAGAAATCCTTGAAAAATCTAAAACGCCAGACAGAAATGAAAATTCAGAAGAGCCAGGGAGGCTACCAGTCACGAAAAATGATGCACTAAATATTATTAAGAAGTTGCAAACTTTTTTGAAATGAATAAAGAGGCTGAAGATGAAATCTTTGGTAAATTTTATGGCATAGAAAAAACATTTTTTAAGTGCCCAAGTGAAGTGCAGAAAAAAAATAAGAAATTACTTTCATTTATAAATTTGAGCATAATTATATTGTTATCTGCATTATTTTATTTTCACATTATAAAAAATATATAATAATTATACCACGGATTTGTATGCAATTGCATGTTTTTTCTCCTTGAAGTTTTTCAATGTTTGATCGCAGATCTACACGGACCATGTCAAATGTGACTTATATTCCAAATTTTATTTTGCATATTTTTGCATATTTGGGAGATAAATGCATATATTTGCATATTTGAATAAAGATCGTAATTTGGCAAATTTTTCTTATTTTATAAATTACGTACCTATTCAAAAACTTTAATGTGGCAGTGATATCTGTCACAATAAGAAAATCTCTTCCACAGTGATCGTGTGATATAAGTGAGAAGGTCAACGAAATATCAGATCAAGTGGGAATCATCTTAAAAAAGATTAAGTAAAATATTTTTAAAAGGTCTTCAAGTATTATGTGACATAAATAAAATTTTAAAAGGTGAAAATCTGTAAAAATTAAAAAGTTCACAGACCCGGTACTTATTTCGGCGTTTTATTTCGCGCCATTGACTTTGGCAGATGTGGAAAGATCATTTTCTGTTTATAAGAGTATTTTAAGTGATCGGAGGCACAGTTATTCAGAAAATAAGTTAGAAATGTATTTGGTTGTAAACTTTAATAATTCACAGTAACGCTATTTTATTATGCTAAAGAAAAAATACTGAATAATAAATAGAATTTTTTAATTCTGATAATTTTTTACAACAAAATTGCTTTTTTATTTTATGAATTACCTTTTTTCCTTGTTATAATGTACAGAAAAACTTATTCTTATCAATTATACTTGAAATTAAAAGAAATTTAATTGCATATTTTCTTCCATATTTCCCCACTTTTTTCTTGCATATTATATGGCATATTTGAGGAGTTTTTAATGCATATAAATCCGGCGTCTAATAATAATTGTATCAATATTTTATGTATTTGTTGTTATTAAGTGTGTACTATAATATTTCTTATAAAAATTACAAGAAGTTTGAAAACCTCTTTTAGTGGTACATGCCCACTTAATTAGATACTTGCACCCTGGATAAGTAAAACCTTGTTTAGGCGGAATACCTCTGTAAGTGGAATTACAATCCAAGAGATTCCAGTTATCCAGGTTCGGCTGTATTATTTATATATATTTTTTTCTTCTTAGGTTTTCCACGAAGTTATTCCGTTCTAACTCGCGGAAGATCATCCTGAACTCTTGTCATCTCCTAGACATCACGAAGTTCCTCCCACGAAGAGGAGAACCCCCGCAGCGTGGCTCATTACCGGCAGTGAGGCGTTAATAGGCACTCTAAGATTTATAGCATCTTCGTCTTCTTGCTTATTGATGGTCTTGGGACAGGCGCAGCAGGCGTTCTCCAAACCATATTCCTCGGGGTAATGACATTTATGTACCGTTATTAGGATCGTGTATGTATGCGTATATTCACAGATATACATAAACATATACACATACATATATATCATAGGGGAGGGCGGGGTTGGTTGGCAAAAGTTTTCACTTTTTTTATAGTCGAGTCGTTCCTGTTAATATAATCCCAATAGGGCTGATTCCACTGTAAACTCCAAGTATTAGAGTACTTCAAGTATTTTTTTTTCACCACACAATATTTAATACTAAGATCATAGAAAATTGAAGAATTCGTCAATCCAGAGTATGCCAATTAACTCCTATGTGGAGCAGGTTGGTCTAGAAGGTGGAGTTCTTTAGCCATCTCATTCAAGTAATGCCTGACACATATTATTGTTATTAATATAACACCACTATAATGGTATAATAATCTTTTTCTGTAATCGTTGAATAATTGTAACAATACTAAACTGAAATGAGTGAAGAATGTGAAACATTTTGCAATAGAGTGAAGAAAGTGAATTGCCTTCTTAATTAGTAATAAGTATAAATTAAAAAATAATTTGAAGTTTGAAATTAAATGCTTTTAAATGTTTCTTAACATTGTAACAATTTATTTTAACAAAATAAATTGAAATGTGAATGAATTATTGGTGGAAATAATGAATATATTTTAAAATTTAAATATAATAATAATTACCTTCCTTGTTTATAACCTGCACTTGTTTATAACTGCACTACTTCACAACCATGCTTATAACCTACCAACAACATACCATAATCTTCACAAAATCCTAATTTTGTTCATATTCTGGTTAGATCTGATCATGTATTACACGATTACAGAAAAAATTTAATATTACACTCGTGAAAAAAGTAAAATTCACAACTCTCGTGAAATTACCACACTCGCTTCGCTCGTGTGGGTAAACGTTTCACTCGAGTTGTAAAATGATCTACTTTCGTCACTTGTATAATAAATAACTATGAATCGGTTTTTAACAGCTTTTAAGGGAAAATAGAATGACAAAAGAAGAAGATAGTATCAAAGTTTCCAAAGTATTTTTAGTGCCAATAATCTTTTTCTTCGCCACCTTTTGACGTATCCCATCCACCTTATTGGACAATTGAGGCGTTTGCTATCAAAACCAGCTCATTCCATTTTTGGAAATTTTAGAGGCGAGACAAAAAACTTCTCACTGCCACAGTATTAAAGCTAATTTTTTTAAAAAAAATTTTAATTAGAATTCGATTTTCATTTTCATTCCCGATGCAATACCTTTGGCGTAATTACATTAATTAGAATGGAATGAGCTGATTTTGATGAAAAAACACGATTTTTCATGTTGTTTTTGTCAATTCAGTTGTTTGTTCAATAAAGTTGTGTGAAGTTAGTTTTTTCTAGTTTACGAGTTAATATTTGTGTCTTTACGAGTTTTAAATAAATGTCATCCACTTATGATTGGATTCAATGACGTAAACATTGGTCAATGTGAAAAAAAGTGATAAATTGCAACACCAAATGGAACAGAATGTTTTTTTATTTATCAAAGAAAAATAATATTGTAATTAAAATGCAGAAAGCAAGGAGAGAAAGGAAAAAGAAGGCTCGGTATTTAAATGAAATTGTTGTCGTCGTAATACATAGGCTCACATTCTTGGTTTTCTTCTGCTGGCCTTCCTTCCTGGAATGAGCTGGATTTGAGCTATATCCCTTCGTCAGGTTATGAAGGACCCTCTAAACTTTCAAAATATGCAAAAAATGTGGATTTCAGAAAAATCATGCCGTATATTAGCCCGATCATTCTTGTTAGTTCTCGTTAATGACCGATTAGTATTTTCTTCACTTTAAGTCTTCCACAATCATGGAAAAACAAAACAACTTTTCATAGTCCTTGGGTTCATAATGTTCAAAATACTATAGAGCTATGATATAGTTATCTTTTAATGCTCTATACATCAAAATTATTTTTTATTTACATGTTTTAAGGGCATGGCCCTATACAAGGGAGTCTGTTCTACTTTGAGATAATAATTACAATATACAAAAGAAAAAAAAAGAAAAGAAATAGGATATGCTAACAATAAATTTTACTATGAAATAAAGGTTATTAATATAATTTCACTGATATATAGTTTAACAGTTCCATTTATTCTTCTAAGTAGAATGTCCTTATTTTAAGTATAGTAGATCCGAAATTAGACAGTTTTGTAGCTTCATCCTTTGATTCTGGGTCGAGTATATTAATGAAGTTTGTCGTGGTGATATTTGGGTAAAAGTACTTTCTTGCGCTATTGTATTGAGGACAAATGCAGAGTATGTGGATGAGGTTTTCTTCTGTTTTCATATTGCAGATAGGGCAGATTGAAGATGGCGTAATTTCTATGAAGTTATTCTTGTGGCTGAATCTAATTTGGTGATTATTTGCAGTTCTGAGCTTTGCTATTAAACGCATGATATTAATATTGGAATTGGATCTAATATAGGCTGCTGTTAATTGCGATTTAGGGGCGATATTTTTATAAAATGGGTTGAATAGTGATTTATTTAAAGCTTCTAGATCGGCATTATGGAGATATAACTGGAATTTTGATAGAATTGCACCTGTTTTTTGTTGTATTGAATACGGTTCTTTGGTAAAAACTAGTTTTTTTTTGTTTTTTTTTTACATCAAAATTAGCATAGGATTAAATATATTAGGAGATATTCCATTTATCCCAAACAGGTTGCTGATATTACAGAACCAAAATGGCATTTATAAAGATGTGAAAATAAACTACAACTATAAACAGGATGAAGAAGGAGGATAGTATTACGAGAATGGAATAGCAGAGAGATTCGAGAGGTGAGAAAAATGTGATGTATGGGTGGAGCGAGCACGGTGTATTATAGAACAGGTACGGAAATATCTCGGTAGTGTAAGACTAGGAAGGTAAAAGCGTGCTTTTGGAAGTTTTATATATAAAAATAATAATTGATAACATTTTCTGAAAAATATGATTAAAATTCTACCAAACCTATTACCGTTCTACTGAAATACATTTAAGAGCGCCGAAACCTTGTAAGGTATAACAAGTTTAAAAATTCTTAATCATAAATATTTGGAGCCTTAGATGGCGTTCCGCAGGGTTCAATTCCAGTACCGCTGTTTTACATAACATTTACAAATGATTTGTTATTTTGTAATCGTTTATCATTTAGCTTTTACTAGATTTATTTAGTTATATCATAGTAACTTTAATCAATTTAAATTTTTCTAACTGACAATCTATATAAATAAAGATGAAATTCTGTTTGTTTGTTTGTTTGTTCTTTATAGAAATCCATACCGTTTGTCCTAAATTCTCCAAATTTCGCTCATTGGTTGTTTGGTACCAGGTTCGAACACCTGTCCATATTAAAATGGCATAGCTTCATCCATTCTCTGGGTATATTCTTTATTGTTATAAAAATCGTTTTGATCTCGCTTTACATTGGTTTTTACCAAATAGACCGTTTGAGTCGATAAAAGTCTCACTTTATAGATTTAAAAAAAGAAATTCTCCGGGGAAAACCGGTGTATACAGCTAGTAAGATATAATTGTAATTCTTAAAATGTCGCTTGCATGATTTTAACTTATAATTGTAGCTAAAACAAGTACCTATTTTACTGTGACACTTCTTAAAAATTTATGATTTTTTTTTTTAGTCCGAAAACCTGCAATTTAACTTCGGAATTGGTATCTCTGTGGTGCAACTTTTTCATTATATTTTGGAAAGTTTTATATCAAACCATTAAATTCAAAACATGTAAAGTAACGGGAACGAAATTGATGAATTTCATTATTATCACTGATCAAATTAATAATCTCGTTATTCTTGAACCAAAACGAGAACATAGGATATCTTAAAAAAATATCAGGTTCTTCTAACATGGCAGTCCTAAATTTCACTTTACAAAATATAAATTATTGTTATAAAAATCGTTTTGATCTCGCTTTACATTGGTTTTTACCAAATAGACCGTTTGAGTCGATAAAAGTCTCACTTTATAGATTTAAAAAATGAAATTCTCCGGTTGAAACCGATGCATACAGCTAGTTATTAATAATATGTAATTCATAATTTTAAAAGAACTTAAAATATTGATACATTTTATTTATTTATTAACTACAAATTAATATAAGAAAATTTAAAATTTATGATTTGCAAATTGCTTTGCAATGAGAAAAGTTTGTGGGCTGCTTCGACTGTGTTCCTGTGAAGGAGCAGTATTTAACTTGGTCTCTTGGCCACCGCCTTAGAAGTCGTTGGGGTCGGCTGTACTGCTTTTTCAAGCTTTTTAAATTGTATGTCTGTGGGTTATTGTTATAGACCAGTCTTTGGTGAAAGTTAATGTAGTTGGAACAAAAGCTGTTGGAATTTTTAAGGCCGCATGTAAAATCCATACCGTTTGTCCTAAATTCTACAAATATCGCTCAGTGTTTCTTTCATACCAGGTGCAAACACCTGCCCATATTAAAATTGCATAACTTCAGCCAATCCCTGGGTATATTTCTTTTTTGTTATAAAAATCTTTATGATCTCGCTTTACAAAGGTTTTTACGAAATCGACCGTTTGCTTCGCATTTTATCTGAGGTGCGCCCATATTTACATATTTTAAAGCAAGAAAAAAATACTTGTAACATATTCTCGCTTATGTAAATACTATACTATAACCTTTAAAATTTGAAAGACTAGTTTTTACCATGTAGAATATAATGAATGGCCGGATAAATTTATATTTATAAGCTGAGTTGCTGCTTGGAATCTAAGCGGGTCCCAATTACCAAGAGCAGGTGACGTACCCGCTAATACCTCTTGCACAAGAATCGCAACATCTTCGGGATGTCTACTGAGACACCTTTCACCCAACTTGAGGAAGGCACAAGCTTGAACATTAGAGATTGCACAATCTCCGTGGGAACTGTGGTTATTGGACTATGAGCTATATAATCTTGAACTCCGCTATCTTGAAGCTTGTGCAATACTATCAACAGCTTTGAACTGTCTTCTGGAACTTTTTTTTTAGGTCCAGACGAATTATGATAAACACTTCCAGCTAAATAGTCTCGGGCCTTATACGTGAGGGCATCGGGTGAGAAAGAGAGGTCAGATGTTACACAACACTACTAAATTAGAATTTCTTTTCACTCTCGAATGTTGATTATTTTTTTAATTTATATTTTGTAAAGTGAAATTTAGGACTGCCATGTTAGAAGAACCTGATATTTTTTTAAGATATCCTATGTTCTCGTTTTGGTTCAAGAATAACGAGATTATTAATTTGATCAGTGATAATAATGAAATTCATCAATTTCGTTCCCGTTACTTTACATGTTTTAAATTTAATGGTTTGATATAAAACTTGCCAAAATATAATGAAAAAGTTGCACCACAGAGATACCAAGTCCGAAGTTAAGTTGCAGGTTTTCGGACTAAAAAAAAAAAAAAATCATATATTTTTAAGAAGTGTCACAGTACAATACTTGTTTTAGCTACAATTATAAGTTAAAATCTTGCAAGCGACATTTTAAGAATTACAATTATATCTTACTAGCTGTATATACCGGTTTTCCCCGGAGAATTTCATTTTTTTAAATCTATAAAGTGAGACTTTTATCGACTCAAACGGTCGATTTGGTAAAAACCAGTGTAAAGCGAGATCAAAATGATTTTTATAACAATAAAGAATATACCCCGAGATTGGCTGAAGCTATGCCATTTTAATATGGACAGGTGTTCGAATCTGGTATCAAAGAGCCACCAAGCGAAATTTAGAAAATTTAGGAAAAACGGTATGGATTTCTATAAAGAACAAACCAACAAACAGAATTTCATCTTTGTTTATATAGATTTAGAGTTAATCAATTTTAATGTTTAGGAACCATTATGTATAAAAACCGAGCAAAGTTTCCAATCTTTCTTTCCACATTAACCTGAATCAGATAATTACTGAATTGAAAAGAAAACAAAATGTCTATTTCGCTCTTTTCTTACGTGACGCGCTTACCAACGAAAATCATTTTTTTTTTTTTTTTTATATCGTTTAGATAAAGGGAACATGTTAAGGGGAAAAAAGCAAAATGATATAATATTTAAATCAAATTAATAGTTTTCGAGTTATGCGCGATATGACACCGTTTAAACGAATTCCGGAAAATTTTCTAATTTTTTTTCCATATCTACCTGACTCTTCGGAATAAATGTTCGGGTTAAAAAAAGTAGCCAAATCCTTCTAGCCGTTTTTACGTGAAAGGGTTAACAACGGACATTATTTTATTCATATTGTATAGATAGAGTGAACGTGTGAAGAAGAATACTTTAGGCTGTACATAACTTGATTTATAATGGATAAATATTCATGTCTTTTTTTACTTTCACTTACTTATATATGAAACATATAGTAAGTGGAAGTATTGCGATCGTAAAAAATTTCGACTTCCGGTTTTCAACGGAAATACACGCTTTTGGGGTCCCCTGAGTCCAAATAACCAAGTCCCGCGAAATGGTCTGTGTGTGTGTGTGTGTGTGTGTGTGTGTGTGTGTGTGTGTGTGTGTGTGTGTGTGTGTGTGTGTGTGTGAACAGACTAGCTCAAAAACTATAGGCCGTACAAAACTGAAATTGGGTATTTGGTGTATGTACATACCCGCGATGTGACAGCGAAAATTTCATCAAAATTGGTCAAACGGAAGGGGTACTTTATTTAATAACTTTTTACGTTTTTATCGATTTTCTCGAAAACGGCTCAAACGATTTTGATTAAACTTAGTATTTGATGCATTAATATGCCCCCGACGTGACTGCAAAAAATTCATCAAAATTGATCTATTGGAGGGGGCACTTTACTGAATAAATTGCGTCCCACTTTAAAGTGTTTTTTTTTCATTTACCCAAAAACGGCTTTAACGATTTTGATCAAACTTGGTATTTAGCATATGAATGTGCCCGTGATGTGACAGTAAAAATTTCATCAAAATTGATCAATTGGAGGGGGCACTTTACTGAATAAATGTTGTCTCATTTTCACGTGTTTTTTATTTACTCATAAACGGCAAAAATAAGAAATGAATATGAAAAAATTTGTGACTTTGTGAAGTGGCAATTAAAAAAACACGTCAATTTCTTATCTAAATAAGTTGGTAAGTGAAAGTTGTGTGTTGCGCGCACGCACCAGATTTTCCTAATTTTAAATGGATTCGAAAAACAAATGAACATTGAACTGACATAAAATGGATGGTAAACAATCATTATTTAATTTTTATAAATCTGTCCAAAAAAGAAAAAAAATCGTGCTTAGGATTTTTATTTTGGGTTTCGTGATTTCAAAAAAAGTATTGAATATTTTTTTTAACTTTCTATTACCTCTTAATCGAGTACCTACCCCTTTTTTCCCTTATATCTCTTCACATCTTGATTTGCGCCTGTCAACAACTTCGGCAATCAGCAAATTTGAGCTATGCTAATTTAAATAAGGGTATGCTAGGCATGGGAAGGATGGCACCCAGCGGTACCTCTTCCCTGGCTTGTTTCAGTTAATCTGGTTTGTTAACGAAGGAGATCTCTCATCCAACGCCTTTTTAGTCTCCTATTTATTGGTATATCACCTGTTGCAATGTCTCTAATCAGTTGGTTGAAGTGGCCTTGTAAGTGGGTATGAAAACTTTTATAAAGTGTCTTTATATGTTGGTCTACTGTTTATATTTGTAAGTTAGTATGTAGTGTTTGTTAGTGACGTACCTTGGTGCTTTTATTATGAGTCTTAACATTTTTGATTGAAAGGTCTGAAGTCGGCGTAAGTGGGTCTTTTTAGCTGTTCCGTATATCTGTGACGAGTATGTCCATATTGGTTTTATTGGTTTTAGAAAAAGGTGAGTAAAATTGGTTGATTAGCATTAGGGTTTTTTTGAATCGCATTTGAAAAAAAAAATTAAAATATAATTTTTTTTTTTTACATTATTCAATCTGTTTCAATATGAAGTCTAGAATCCCCTGCCATAGCTTATAAACCTAACACCAAACGTGCCCTTCCCACATACTTAACCTTAAAAAAATTGGCCTCAAGTGACACGTGACAGGTTTATTGGTCTCAGATGTAGCAAGAAGTAGAAGAAGGCATAACTCTGGTAGGGACACCCGAGACGCGAGAATTGGGCAGCTGCCGGTCGGTCACCACAAATCAAAGGCCTAAGGCCAACTGGGTCTCCTTTGTCCAGGTTCGAACACCGCCTTATTTGTAATAGTTTGCGCAATAAATGCTATTTGATTACGGCCATTGGTCACCTGTTCTACATGGATTTGTCAGAGTCGTAAATCGGCGAGTGCCAATGGGGCTCGGCAATTTGTTTTATTTAACTATAACACACAGCTTAACATCCTTTCTTATATATGTTACATGCTAATGGATTTTTTTCTTCTCGCTCATGTTATTTATGTGTTAGAAAAAAAATATATTGTTATCGTATCAATCTAAAATTGTATACATGTATACAAAAGAAAATGTATGCATACCGTCATATGATAAAAAAAAAAAATAAAAAAAAAAAAATCGAGCAAAGACTCAACACCACTCCAACTCAACACCAAAAATATTTACATATGCACCTACTGGACAATTACATTTTTTAACAGAATTATTTCAACAATTCAAATATTTTCATAAATTATATCGTTGGGTGTATGTTTAAACAAATGAGTCTGAAAAAGAAATCCGATTTTCAAGATATCATGGCATATGGACTTCCTTTTTGTTTTAAGGCTTAATGTATAACAAGTCAATAACGCCTTATGTTTTTTTTCCTTTTTTTTTTGTGTATATGGATTGATTTTTAATTTATTTTTAAATGTCCTCTTAACATATATAAAAAAGTATATGAATAACAGTAAACAATTAATAAACGAAAATAATTATTGAAAAGCTAAATATTTTTAAATAAAATTGTCTATATCTGTTGAAAATCACTGGCGATAGCCCTACGTACTACAATTCAGTCGGAAGGTTATGCATTTTCAAAGATTTAAATACTAGTTTCGGGTCTGCATTTTATTTGATTTAAAACCAATATTCATTCCTTTCTAGCTAAATAAAAAAAATATTTTAAATAAATTGTATGAGCTATATACCTATATACTTTTGACAAAAATAGTGTTCCTTCAATTAAATTTGCAAAGAATAGTGTATGGTTTATACCTTCAACTTAATGGTAAGGCACAAACCAACTTCTGTGAATTAAGTGGACTGTATTTGAAGGTTAGAGATGTTAAAATTAAATGGACTTAACAGAGTACAGATTTATTGAGAAAAAAAAAAAAAAAAAAATAGACCCTATAAAATATTGTTTGTTAGTAGCTATTTTAATGTAGTTAAATGAGATGGCCATGCGGACTCACTAATTACTTTTGCAATATGCCCTATCTTCTCCATATTCTCTATGTAATTCTTCAAGAAGATCTCTCTCTGCTCTTCATCGCCTCCAGCCGGGGAACCGGCTCCTCTTCTTACTCCCTCATGGCTTGAGTAATTTTAATTGAAAAGAAAAAAAGGAATGGATGGGCCAGGCCTGGTCTCGATCAGGAATCTATCTCACCAAGTTGCTTCTCAGCTTCTGCCCCCAGCAGAGTTCGCCGGTGGGGCATTCAAATCTTGGCGGTCCCGCCATTCGATTTGCCCACCCCTGCTTCTGCAATTTGTAGTACCTTTCGGGAAGCCGAAACATACCGCCCACCTAAATCAGCTGCGGATGATTTAATCTTCAGGAATGTGAAGCTGGAATTGTTCAGGATTTGGATGAATTAAGAGAGCAGTAGTAAACGAAGATAGGGGTGTTAGTAAACGTTACAATATAAAACAAAAAAGAATATACATACTTACATCTATGAACTCTATTCACAGAGTGTTCGGAAAAAAAGAAGAAAATATGTACATCTATGAACTCTATTCACAGAGTGTTCGAAAAGAAAAAAAGAAAATTACACTTTGCTAAAAAAAAAGATAAACTTCAGTCACACAGTCACATGTGGCAGACAAGGTGTATAGAGGAAGTGAAACTGTGATAAGAAATAACCAACAAAGAATGTTAAGTAAATTCAATTTCAACCTCTATGGTATTGAGAAGTAGAAATGAAGAGAAAGAAGATTGAAATGCTCTAAATGGAGTAAATAACATGGAAACCAATTACAAAAAAAACAAAATAAAACAGGGATCACTATTCTTCTGCGTCCCCAGAAAGTAAAACAAAAGAAGTAATCTACCATTTGATTAAGTTGCTTGAGATAGTACGCGTAAGGGTAAGCGATAATTGTGATGTCGCCGAAACATGTAATGGGATGCTTCATATCACAAGGCAGGAAAGATTCTTCCCAACGTCCGCCCACCGTGAAAATACCCAGCAAGTCGGGAAAAGGAGATAAGTACCAACTGAACTTGTTCACCGAAGTTTTTCAACACCTTTGAAATGTTCGATGCCCCCTTCTTAACATAACTTCTCTTTGCAGCTTAGGGCCGACGTAAAGTGAATTACAGGTCGAACGACATGTATGGTCAAATACAGGAAATAAATCTGATGAATTTGTGACGGAATGGAATATATGTCCTGGCTCGCTATAGTCCGTCACGAATGGTTTATACTTTTCCAAAAGTTTTGGATCCTTTGGGAATTTTGATTTCAAAGCATGAAATCTTCTAAGCGCTACTGACCTCTTCCAATTCGCATCCTGATGCCGAGTCTTAAGAGGTGACCTTAATGGGAATTTTCCTTCTTCTATGCGACCGTGAGCATTAACGGAGAGCTGTTCGCACTGAATATCCTCAGGTTGTAATCTGCCCACGGATGCGGGTTCTTCAAGTTCCCAAGATGCTTTTGACCTTGCTTCGATATGGGTTTTCGACAGCGCTAGAAAGGAAAACGAATTGCTTGGGGTCTTGTCATGGAGAACTCCGGACACGACCAAGCCGAATACCGTCGGAGTAAAATACAACCCTTGTACTCCAGTGGGGTAAGGAACTCCGGTGAGGATGTGAGGAAAAATATCTCCCCCGATAAGCATGTCGATGGTTGCCGATTCTCCGAATTGCTGATCAGCAAGTGAATGCCGCATTATCTCGTTTATGATGGAGGCAGGAAGATCGCGTGTAGGTAGCGAAGTGGTAATGCGGTCAACGACGACAGGTGAAATAGGGTACTCTTGATCATCAGCACACGGACGTAAGATGCAGGAAGTTGAACCCTGAAGATGCGACCTTGGAACGGCCGTCTCGCCGAGACCTGTGATGCTCCCGCTGAATGGGGTGATTTTAGCACCAATCTTGCGGGCCAAAGCGCTCGTGATGAAGGTGTGCTGGCTCCCTGAATCCAGTAACGCACGAACAGAATGGTACGCTCCCCCTGTAGACCTTATAAGTGCACGTACAGTACCCAAGAGTACCGTAGTGCTCTCTGAAGAAGAAGAAGAGGATTGCGGCGTTGCTCCAAAGCCGATAAATGTGTCCGCAGTTGCTGCTGGTGTTGACTCAAGGGTCGTGGTCTCCTTGGTTTCCCCTAGAGCATGCACGAGGGTGTGGTGTCTCCGATTGCAAGTGCGACAGCAAAATCTTGAGATGCAGGTAGAAACCTTATGTCCTTTTCGAAGACAATTCCGACAGAGTTGGAGTTTGCGGACTTGTTCTAACCTCTTTTCAGGTATCAGGGATCGGAAGCTCTCACAGTTTGCAATGAAGTGATCCCCTTTGCAAATGTAACATTTTACTATGGAATTGCGGTTACCGCTTCTCTGCTGCTTGTTATTGGCTCTCCAACCTTTACTACTACCCTGCATGAATTTGCCGGAAGGGGAACTCGAGTCACCAGTGGCATGTAAGGAAACAGAGTTGTGCTTCATATCATTCCGAGTGGGGCGAGCAGGTGCTTTTCTAGTCGAATTGTCGACATCTTGAGACATCCCGATGGCAGTCTTTCGCTGGCGGACAAAATCGAGAACATGGTCTACCGTCGGAAATTCCTTGTTAGATTTCAGCGATAGCTCAAACTGTCTCCTCGTTTCCGGGTCCAATGCCCTGAGCGCAAGAGTGCTTAGTAAGAAGTCCGCTGGGTCTTCAAGCTTCAGCGCACGGAAGGCATCAATACTATCAGCTACACCCGTCAGGAAACACTCGTACCTTTGGAGTTCGCCTTTTAACTGCTTGAAGTCAAAGTCAATAATTTGATGCACCAGAATATTGGCTAGGACTCTCGGGTTCTGGTACGTCTCGACGACTCTTTTCCATGCGAGCTGGTATGATTGTTCATCAACGGGAAATCTGGAAATTACGGCAGCGGCTTCACCCTTCAAGGCCCCTATAAGATAGTGGAACTTCTCCACTTGGGATAATGCTGTTATATTATGAATTAATGATTCGAATGTATCTCTGAAGTGCGACCATTTACGCATATCGCCATAAAACGTGGGAATGTCGATTTTCGGAAGGTGCGTTTTTAGGGTGTAACTTCCACTGTTGTTGATGGTTGAGCAAGCAGGGAGTGTAGTCGTATCGTGAATCCTGGATCTTGCTTTGCGCTCTTTTATAAGAAGGAGATTTCCATTTGCTTTCACTATTTCCTCCTTTATTGCATCATAAACCTGGTACCATGCGTCATTAGGAAAAGCATCACTCGCTCCTACTTGAACTGCGATCTCTTCTCGCTCGTTCCAGGAGTCGCGGAATTCCTTCCACTCAACCTCAGCTTTGGCTACCCTTGCTTCGAAGATTGCCGCATCAGTGTCGCTGAGTGCATCTAGATCAATAGAAGAAAGGCCGCTAAAGTCCCGTTTAGCTCCTCGCATACGCCGCTCCAACATTGCGGCACGTGAAGATAATTCTGCAGTTGTCATAATTTTCTGACGATCAGTCATTAATGATAGTTTTTCAAAAACGAGGAAGTCCCCCCGAACATGGAGAGCGCGAGAGAGAGAGAGATAGAGAAAGAGAGAGAGATATTAAAGGCCAAAGCAATAAAATAAAAAAAAACAAGAAACATGACCAGAACAAAATATTGAACATCGAAATGAACAAAATATTTAAATTAAAATAATTCTCATCAGTAGAGATAAATACCATGGTTAACTCAATAAGGCATTAAATGAGCTAACAGAACACTTAATACAACAATGTGAACAAATAAGAAGTCAAATATGAAAGAGAAAAGAAAACCATGACTAGAACTGAACAATAGGAAAATAAAAAAATAGCAAGTAGGAATTACATGCAGCTTATAAAATCGTAGATCACATAAATTAAAATTGCAGCAATATTTAAATGAGTGAAATACGCCGAAGCGTCAACAAAAGAAAAATGTAGTGACGTCACCATGAGAAATTAAAGTTAAAGTTGAAACCAGCGCGCCAACGTATCTAGGCCGACCTCCTTGGAATGTGATAACAGAACAAGCGACCTGGTAAGGTTTTCTGTAAAGGAAGGCTTCCTAGCTAAGATTTGAAAGGGATGGATTTTCCCTTCAATATTCTTGAAATTTGGGCTGGTGGAAACGAATAATATTGTCTAATTATCTATCTATTACTCAATAGTGCTGCAATTAATGAATATATTAAATACTGATGTATATATGTGTGAATTTTAATAGTGCATGCCTTATGGTGTGATGTTACTTGCTATTGTTAATTAGAATACTGTAATTTTATCAATAGTTTATGAATAAATGATTAAAGTATATTCTAGTAAATGAGTAAACTATGATTAAAAACAGTTATAACTAAAGTAAGTATTGTGTTCAGTTCAGGCATTTGAAATAGGTTAGGTTAAGTTTATGATATATGCTGCCTTTTATTAACCATAATTAAGGTTTGTTGAAGCTGAATTTAATAAAGTTACTTTAATGCATTCTCTGTGAATAAAGCGTGTTACATAATTGAGAATTACATTTCTATTTAATGAATACATTATCAATGCTTTACCTGTTCATCTGCGTTCAATTGAATTAATTAAGATTTAAACTATTAAATCTTAGGGAACTCCTAGATTTTTACTTTACATTAGAATAACATTAATTAATTAATAAATTAATATACACTAATGATAAAGGAATGGCAGATTTGTTCGAGCAGGCTGCTTATACATTGATATATGACTGTAGCATTTACAGGTTTCATCTTTTGCATAAGTTAACAGAAAACAAATGAAAATTGAACACTATTATTATTTTATTTTTAACATCTCTAATTAATAATGAATTGCACCTTGCTGAACCAATTTTACAGTTTAATATCAAGCAAGTGGGATCAGATTTGATGGTTCATATCCGGCCCGGAGGACCAAAATTTTGTATGGTTTATACCTTCAACTTAATGGTAAGGCACAAACCAACTTCTGTGAATTAAGTGGACTGTATTTGAAGGTTAGAGATGTTAAAATTAAATGGACTTAACAGAGTACAGATTTATTGAGAAAAAAAAAAAAAAAAAAATAGACCCTATAAAATATTGTTTGTTAGTAGCTATTTTAATGTAGTTAAATGAGATGGCCATGCGGACTCACTAATTACTTTTGCAATATGCCCTATCTTCTCCATATTCTCTATGTAATTCTTCAAGAAGATCTCTCTCTGCTCTTCATCGCCTCCAGCCGGGGAACCGGCTCCTCTTCTTACTCCCTCATGGCTTGAGTAATTTTAATTGAAAAGAAAAAAAGGAATGGATGGGCCAGGCCTGGTCTCGATCAGGAATCTATCTCACCAAGTTGCTTCTCAGCTTCTGCCCCCAGCAGAGTTCGCCGGTGGGGCATTCAAATCTTGGCGGTCCCGCCATTCGATTTGCCCACCCCTGCTTCTGCAATTTGTAGTACCTTTCGGGAAGCCGAAACAAATAGTATGAAATAATTGAGTATTATTGTTATTAAGTTAAGATTTTTGAAAAATACAATTCGTTAAAAAAATATAGGCGGTAGTTTTTTTTTCTATCGTGAGATTTTTCGTAGAGTTAATTTTTGAGTGTGAATTCTTATGGACGTGAAAAAAAAGGGGATTTTGAACAATTTTTTTTTTTTTTAACTTTTAAGAACTAAATAAAAATAGATCGTGTTGCTCTTATTTTCAAGAAGAGTCCAATACGCTTCATAATTGTTTATTTTTTTTTTTTTTGCTGAGAAAAATACTGACATAGATTTTTGTTTAAAGGTATCGGTTTTGGATTTGGAAACGGATTTGGAATTTTAAAGATTCGTTAAATTTGAAGAAACTTTGAATAGAGGATAACATCGGTTATGGGTGACCAAAAAATTATGCGATTTTTTAATCGGAGTAAAATATCATTGTCTACGCCGTCCCTCGGATAGGACGTAAAATGGAGGTCCCCAGTAAGTACGTCAGGTACTCTATAAAGATCCCTATCCTAATTATACCTGGTTAGGCCAAATTTAGTACTCCCATTGTAGCATCGTCCGATTAACCGTAGTGACATTAAACAAAGAAACAAACAAAAAATTATGCACACAAGTGCAGTATTTAAACCTACTACATATCTCTATAATCCATTCCATACGAGGGTAGAGCGAATAAATTAGTGCCATTATTTATTTAAGGTCGTAGTCTAAATTAATGTTATAGCCATTTGATAGAGTCCATATACCCTTCACCTCCCATCCTCTCCAATACAAGGCGGTCTGTCTTCTTGCAAGTTCTTGCAGAGGTCTGTGGGGATGTTGAAACGCGATTCCGTTACTTATGCAAGTATGCAGCACTTTTTACTCAAGCCAAGGGTAAGCAAGAATAATTGGGTCGTTTCTCTGTAGTTTATTTTTTTCTCTTCTAATTAGTACTAATTAATGATTTTTTTCCACATAAACTCGATTTATCAAATTTACATTTCGGGAAACCTAGAAAAGTCCTTGATGAATTAATTAGAAACTGTATATTTGATCATGTTTTCAATACTGTAAGGCTATTCGTTACTCAAGTCTAAGTCAAGATTTATAGCCGATGATAATTTTCTTGGATTGAAAACTAGTACGTGCTTCACATAAATATTTCCTTTCATGGCATAATTCATTTTTGCAATAATTTATTCAATTTTTTTATATGCAAAAATATCCTTTTCTGGATTTTTATACAGGGTAAACCATACAGTTATTGGCACCCCAGACGTAACTTTAAGAAATAGGTAAACAAGTCCTATTTACCTACCTGCGAATTTTGCCACGAAGTCGAGGACCCTTTACACTTGGTAATGTCCTGCAGGCGGTTCTGTGTTCAGAGGAGGAAATATATCGAGGGGTCAGCTCTCAGTATCCCTAACATAATAAAAGAGCTGAATATCAAGGATTACCACCAGCTAATAAAATTTATCAAAAAAACAAACATACGACTTTGATGATATGTAGATTATCTCTAACCTAAGCAAAATCAAAAAATTTCTGGCTAGATAGGATTTGGACAAAATCTTGAAGCCAAAAAAAAAAAAAAAAAGTCCTATTTTTATTACAAGATATACATGAGTCTAATCTTTGAAGGGTCCTCTAAGTCATCTATGAAGTAAGACTTAAACAAACTAACCATAGGGAAGATTTCACAATTAAATCCGCAGTGTGCAAATAACTAGATTTGGCACTTTTAACAATAAATATTGCAATATTGTAAAACTATTGAACTTTCAACCCAAAAAAACCTCTTGAGCCTTTATGAGGATAGATAATGAGAAGCTATAGGAAGTTTCTATTTGATCCCTTTATAAAAAGTATTTCTTTTAATTTAACCACAGAAATGTAGTCTTATGGGTGCCAATAACTGTACGGTTTACCCTACTTGATCATTACCATGAATTTGAATACTGCAATATTTTCAATCATTAATTTTTTTTGCTCTAAAAATTAATCAGCAAATGTATCTTGTTGCTGATATAGGAAGAGACATGTCATGTATTCGGATTTGGAAAGATAGCGCTTAGCATTACTTCTTCTCTGGCATGTTTCAGTTATTCTGGTTTACTACTAAAAAGGATATTTATCATCCAACGCCTATTCATATTCTAAGAAAAAAAAAAGATATAATCATACTTGAGAAACTAGTAAAGTACTAAAAAATTACTGGAACAAGGAAAAAAATTAGTCAAGTATATCTAACAGTAACACAAAGCTAAATGCTGGTCAGACTGACGCCTTTAACGGTAAGCAGCATGGAAGTAGAAGTAATTGCTCTACGAAAGAAAAAATCGAAAAAAATATTTAAATTTCATAATAATCGATTAACAGGAAATTAAAAAACAAAAGAAAAATAAACCGTATCGAAAAACTGCCCGACACACCTGAGATAGAGTGTAACCTGTAATTAAAGACATGAATTACTATAATTAAGAGTTATAACCTCTTATCCGATTATTATTAATTCACCAAGTCAAGAAATTAATCGTTGAATATATATTCTATCATTTTTTTATCACGTCTTTATAATAAATCGCACTTGAGATTGTTGAATGAATATTTGGAAAAATCAAGAAATTTTTTATTCCGAATTTGGAAACAGTCTTCCACTTTGATATATATACGAGTATATATATATATATATATATATATATATATATATATATATATATCACAAAAATCGACACTAAGTTCCTCTAGGAAGAAGCATTTTATTGATATCAGAATTGATACGCCAGACCCGAACCAGAGGCCTCTCACGGTAAACTCACTCTCTTTGGCTTTTGATTGATTAAAATTTTTTTTTTCAAGAAATTTTCAAGAGTTTCTTCCCACCTTCATTATTAAAATTACAAATTATAAATAAATTAAGCAATAACACTTTAGCGCTGACAATAACTTCCTTGTCTATATATATTTTTGAATAATGAATTATTATAAAAAATCCAGATAACACTTAGAAAATATGTTAGCTGTTTATATTAACGTTATTTTATTTATTTATATTCTATTTCATATAAAATGAATGATAAATTAATGGTCACCTGTGGTGTAGTGGTTAGCATAGAAATTTTATTATATAAATTATGTTAAAGGTCACGGGTTCGCGTCCCGAGGTGGCCTTAGGATTTTTTAATGGGATTAAAAAATCCTAGTCTATGCCCTCCCTCGGATAAGACGTAGAATGGAGGTCCCGAGCCTGTACGATGTCAGTTACTCGTTAAAAGATCCCTATCCTAATTATACCTGGATAGGCAAAATTTAGGACTCCCACTGTAGCATCGTCCGATTTGCCTAATTGGCGTAAAGTGACGTTAAAACTAACAAAGAAAAACAACCAAAATTAAGATTTACATCAGCCATAAAAATATTTTTTTTAAAATGAACCACTTATTAAATTTTGTGGTTGAACTTTAACTTCTTCTTTTTTTTTTTTTTTTTTTTCTTATAAATTATGTTATTAGGTACATATTCCTTGAATTAAAATGTTATTCATATTAAATAAATGCCAGATATCTTGCTTCAAGTGACTTTACACTAAATTAAAGCAGATACTTTTTTAAAGTTGCATCGCTTAAATAATATTTTCCCATTTTTATTATCGTGTAAGATTTTAAGTTTCGCACGGTAGTAAATAATTTCCGAGAGCATTCAATTTTTCACGCATTTAAAAATTCAGGTCAGGGCTTTAAAACTTCTATTACGTTTAACATACTCTCATGATTTTTTAACTTACGTTTGAATACCGTATCATCATGGATTAGCATGTTACTTTAATCTGGAACGAAACAGAATAAATATTTTTCTCAACACGTGTGAAAATGTATATGATATAAAATTGAAATTTTAGCTCATATAACTGCGGAATATCTTGCTCTTTTATTTAACACGCTGTGTAAATGATATATAGGCCGATACGAAACCGGGTATTGAAAATGCAGGAAACATTTTTACATAAGCTGATTAACAATTATAAGTTTGGAATTTACATATAATACCTCCATCAGACATATCCTTCCACAAAGTTAAGCGTCATCGTTCGCCCATGTCTGTTAATAGAAATGAATAAATTTTTAATGCATAAGTTTATAACTAATATATTAATGCATTAGATTAACTTTACTTTTTAAATTATCGCCATTTTTGCAAGTAATATTAATAACTCGTACTGCTTATGATATAAATATTAGGGGAGAGCGGGGTTGGTTGGCAACAGTTTTCACTTTTTTTATAAACTGTTAATATAATCCCAAAATGGCTGATACCACTGTAAACTATGATAATATTTAATACTATGATAATCGAAAATTGAAGAATTCGTCAATCCAGAGTATGCCAATTAACCCCCTATGTGGTGCAGGTTGGCCTAGAAGGTGGTGTTGTTTAGCCATCCCATTCAACCACTGCCTGACACATATTATTGTTATTAAAAGCTGCACTATAATGGTATAATAATTTTGAATCGGTTTTTAACAGCTTTTAAGGGAAAATAGAATGACAATAGAAGAAGATAAAAGTTTAGACTGTCGTCACTCTCCGCATAAGAAAAAATGCTCTCATCATCTTTGCTGGAACTAAAGACAATTGGTAGTTTCACCTTTTTTTATGTTTACCTTGCTTTTGTGAATTGCTACTGCGCCAACAAACCCTAGTTGAAGAGAGCCAACTAACCCCACAGGAGAGACCATATGGAAGATGACTGCCAGGACAGGGGAGAACAATCAAATAAGAAAATGGTTAGTCGAAAGGTTAGGTTTTTCAAAGAATTTCGGGGCTATGTGAACAGAACCGGAGTCAAATGTTTTGCCACCCCTATAAACCAAATTTACTCAAAATATAAAAATTTACTTACATATTGTAAAATCAATCAATGAAACACACTATTTTCTACACTGTTAGCATCTGATTGAAAACTCAGGACAAGACTCCCGAGGTCGAGCGGGTCACATGATACAATGGTGGAGCCTTAACAACAGGTGTGGCGGAAACTATAAGCCAAGGGCCAACCTACCCCCTAAGCCAACAAACCCCGCTCTCCCCTATTTAATATGTCATAATGAAGTCGGGAATGAAAGAGAAATATTTAAACGGGTTACAAAAATTATCACTTTTTAACACAGAAATATCAATATGACTTGAGCTTCAGAATAAGACTAACTCTCCAGTCCATCGCTCCTCATATTTTAGTAGTAAGAGGGCGGGCCTCGAAGGTTCTGGGCCAGCGTAGTCACAAACATGTACTATGACAGTTTGTTCTAACAGTTAGTTCGTTCCAACACCAGGTCTAGTATCGTTTAAAGCGTATTTAGTCCCTCACGGGCATAGCTGAGGATTGAACTAAAGTATAGATATGTTTAAATTGAAATAGATAGAATGTTTAAATTTAGATAGATATGTTTAAATTGAAGATTATTTATTTTTTGATACATAAGTTTAAGGTATTTGCATAGAATTTACGAATTTACAGGACATATTCGAACACTATGTTACTAAGTTACGATATCTGTGATTGTTTGTTGGTGGGTTTGTTTTACGTAGACGTAGATGTCACTGAAAGAGCGCTTCCTGATTCTGTTGACTGAAATCGCATGTTTTGCTTGTCGCAAACGACGGCGGCAATCGGAAAAGTGTATGTAACCAAAAATTTTATTCTCGACAAACCGAAAAAAAAACACCTTCGAAAAATCCATGCGACCATTTTCGCTGAGAATTGCAGTTTTTCGCTTACAAATCGCCAACGAAGGGGTTAATCGAAAGAATTTTTATGACAAAATATGTTCGCCTTTGAAAACTGAAAAGATTGACTCCATGTAGAATCCTCTACGACCATTTTTCTCGCAAAAACGCGGTTTTTCTCTTATAAATCGCAATCGAAGGCGAAATGAGTTATTTTTTATATTTTACCTGGGTAGCGGTTAAGGAAAGATACTTTCTTTTCCTCATGCCCAAAATCTTCAACATATTGATTCTTTGCAGCCATCACATACGCTGATCGCTGACAAGTCCGAATTTAATTTAGAAGAATTGTCAAAACCATTACAAATATTGTTTTTCTGAGAAACATCTGGTTCGAGTAGGTAAAGGCATGATGAAATTATAAAGTTACTAGCAATCCCCGTCGCGGCTTTGCCCGCGAGCCTTTAAAATCAATCTGTGATCATTATCATGACATTGATTTAATTTAATATGTTATATATTTACAACATAACAGGGATCGGAGCTTCCTGTAGGTAGAATGTTGGAGGGGGAAGCTGCCGGCTCGGTATAAGAGAGGGAGTCGCGCAATGGAGAGAGTTCACTTAAACCGCCGAAACAAAAAATTGCTTACTCCTCATGAACGCTTCATTTTTCGACTTTAAAACCTGTTTTCGAGTTAAACTCGTCGCATCAAGATCTTTAAAATGAGTCCAAATTAGATATTTTTTCTCGAATTACAAAAATAGGTGTCCGTTAGAGTTAAATGACAATTTCGCCATTTAAACCCAATAGGGGTTGCATTTTTGAAATTCCTTTCTTAGTGGTTACCTGTATTGCGTCTAAATTCTAATTTCCAAACTTCAAGTTTCTATCATTAGTAGTTTTTGCTCTGCGTTGTTTCTGTCAGTCAAGACAAAGCCTCTTATATATACATAGAAATTAGAAATTAAAAAAAAAAATTGTAAGGCGTTCCGTAAACGGGGAGAGTATACAAACTACGGCGGTAGACTCCCAAAAGGATAAGCAAGGCAGGACGCGTGTTATAAAAGAAAATAAATACAAAAAAGGAAATAAAATGCATGCCGATAAACGGAGCGCATAAAGGATCGTTCCGGGTCAGGATTAATGTAATCACTTTTTCTTCCCAGGACACATCTCTCCTTTGAAGGACTTCTTCGGGACAGCTGCCGCTTGCTCCATCAACCTCTTTCAGAGGCGGTCGGTGCCGCACGTTGATGTGCACACCGTCGCGAATATTACGGCAACAGTCCCTCGTTAGTTGGTCTGGAGGATTTATGACTAGGAAACCTAACCAATCAGCAGAGGAGTAAGTTCACCACATCTGCTTTCCAACGGGGAAGTCTTTTCTAATCCGACAAGGATGCATGGTGCATAAATAGAGGATTGGAAGTATTTGGGGTGTAATGGTTAGCATGGCAACATACAATACTAAAGGTCGCGGTTTGCGTCTCGTGGTCCTAGAATCTTTTAAAGGGAGTAAAATGGAGGTCCCGAGCCTGTACGATATCAGGTACTCGTTAAAGATCCCTAACCTAATGATACTTGGATAGGTAAAATTTTTGAGTCTCTCTTTAGCACCGTCCGATTAGCCTTAGTGGCACAAAAGGACAAAAGGAAGAAACAAAAATACAAATTTGGAAGTATTTTAAAAATTGAAGTAAATGATCATTGCGAATTCTTTTTTAAACCTTAAAAATCAGCGTTAAACTAAACTATCTCTTCTGAACCTAGGTTTTTTCCACGGCCATATGTTCGTTATTCAAAAATTCGAAAAACAGTGGATGTATAAATCTGAGACTTTTAGAGAACGTTGTGTTTAGCCAGATAGAGGCCAAATCTACATTTGAAATTAATATATCTAATGGGAAATTTGTTTACAATAATAAAAATATATTTTCGTCTAGAATTTTCATAAAAATGGTAGTTTTCTTTCTTCACAACGAAATGAACAAGAATTCACAGAAATATTATAATTATTAACAGAACGGCTTTTTTTATTGTATCTTGTAACTTTTACAGAACATTCCTTCCTATTGATTCGAGGAGGTAAGCTATTTTTATATAAAAACTCAATCGAATTTGGACCTCGTCTGAATGCCTTTAGTTACATAAAATCAACTAACTACGATCTTCTTAAAATTTTTATAACTGTTTTCCTGTTCTCATTTTAAACAAGTTCTTCAAAAAAGTGAAATAACAGTTGTATAAATACATATATATATATTTTTTTCAGATTTAGTCCATACAGAACGGATTAGTAAGCCTATTTTGATAAACCCACCTACATTTAAAACCTACTGTTTTTTTTATATATTTATTTTTTTTTTCAAGCGACGGATTAAGTCGCTTAATCATTTAAACATGATTAATTATCTGCACAAATAAAAACGACGAGTAAGCTATACTGATCCTATATTCACAAAGGTTTTATTTATTTTTTTCCCTTTTAATTTTTTTTTTTTTTATTAAATTCCACCTCTATAAGTTTGATTTAAACAAAATAAAATATTTTTATCTTTATCTGGATATTTTTACTCAGGTATGCGGGGTCAGTATATTAATGTATATTTTAAAATATTTGAGGTAAGTATGCGATTAATCAGCGTGTGCCCGGAGTGATAAGCTTTTAATAGTTAGGAATTCGAATTCAAGGATATCGGCCGCATTAACAAAGACGTTGAAACTTTTTATTTCTAGATCACGACAAGACCTTCGATTTATCTTGACAGCTTCAAAGATATCAGTCGGTGACAGGCAATGTTACTGTTGCAGCTACTGTTCGCTACTGATTTGAGTAACGGTCAAGGAATGTATAATGTGTGAGTTTTTTATTTTTATTTTTAAATTAAGTTAAAACAAAAATTTAACTTAAAACAAAACTTAAACTATAAGAAAATGCACGAAGTTTAGCAGGTGGTTTCAGTGAAACGTTAGAAACTTCCAATCCATAACAAAAGACTCATTTAAATGTTTATAATGAGAACAGTTACAAACCATATATTTTGGAAATTATTAAAAAAAACACTTACAAGTTTACATATGAGGCGTTTGGTTTCAGAACCGTTTTTAAAGCTTTTAATGTTAAAAAAAATGTGGTAGAACGTTGAAAAACGTCTAGATCCTTCGAAAATTAATACTGAAACATTTCATTTCTTATCAAAAGCGGTTCCAATTGATCCTTTTTTGATCAGTCCTGAAAAATTGTTTAAAATGGATGTAGCCGGTTTTGAACGTCTCATATATTGTCTACTAAATGAAAAATAACTGAAATTATAAATAAACTGGGTGTCCCAGACCTAGTGTAAAAAAAAAATATTGGGTAATACTGCATGTTAAACGGCGTAGAATGACGCAGAAACGAGTTTCCTATCTAAATCTGTTGAGGACATAGAATTCTTTTTGTTTTTATTTTTAAAATCTTACTTTTTCCTGAAAAATGTCAGTTTTCTCTACTTTGGTTTAGCGTAGAAACAAAAACGATGATATTTTCTTAATCAGCATTAAATTTTCCAAAAGATGAGATGGATCTGGTTATTTTAAATCCTCTTTCAGTGGGACTTTTAACGCGCTAAACACAAAACATTTATTAAAACTTAAATTTTTAATAGTTTTTGAAAATTCCTCACTCCCCACTGGAGCACCCTAAAATTATAGAATAGACATTCTCTAGCGTGTTTTTCATCAGAAAAACTTCTTTAAACTCAAAAGGTGAAGTGCAATTATATCATGGGTCACACCACTAAAAAGCTAACTAAAGTCCGCAGTTTTTAGGAAATTTGGCAGCTTCTAGGGTGCTCCAGTGGGGAGTGAGGAATTTTCAAAAAATATTAAAAATTTAAGTTTTAATAAATGTTTTGTGCTTAGCGCATTAAAAGTGGATTTAAAATAACAAGACCCATCTCATCTTTTAGAAAATTTTTACGCTAAACCAAAGTAGACATAAGTGTAATTTTTCAGAAAAAAGTAAGATTTTAAAAATAAAAACAAAAAAATTATATCTCCTCAACAGATAGGGATAGGAAACTCGTTTCTGCGCCTTTCTACCATTTTTAACATGCAGAATTACCAATTTTTTTTGGTACTCAGTTGTACGACTCAGTTGTACCATATTCATTATTAATAAAAACAACTTCAAAATTTCTTAAAACCTAAGAGGTATTACGTAGGTAACCTCCTTCATATACATTTTCTTTTTCTCTTAAAAAAGACATATCTTATTAAATAATGTTATAACGTATTTTATTAAATAACGTTAAATAAATCACTAATAATATCAAAAAGTAACTGCTGTGGCTAAAGTCGACTGTCTCAATTACAAAATGAATACTAACTTTAACAACATGATTAATGCTCAGTTTTGCTATACAATACCTCATTACAAGTACATATGATATCACTTTATGGATTTCATTAGCACTTTCTTAGTGATGAAAAGTGGAAAATAATAAATAAAAAAGTTCTAACATAAAAAATCTATATATAAAGGGATAAGGTCATGTTTTTAAATGAACAGTGAAACCGAAGGGTGTAGGTATGCCAATCAAATCGATAACAGATTGGAAACATTACTACTACTTATCCTAGTACCATTATAATACAATTAAGAGGGAAGATAAACGAGTTAGTAATTGGATTGCGCAAGCGCATTGCGATTAGGATTATTGTAAAAGTATTAATCAGTTGGAACGCAATATAATTGCACGGATAGCGAGACTTGTTGGACATAAAGTTCTTGGCCTAGAGGCCAGCCGGAACCTTATGTAGCAATTATCAACTATACTACTTCTTTAGTTACAATATTATTTAAATAATTTATTTATATAAATTTAAATTATATTTACTGATACTTTCAAGTGTAGCGATTTTGATGAATAAAAATACAAGAAAATTAATGCTGAATACAAAAAATATAATAGAAGACTTGCATAGAAATTAGAATAATATTAATATCATAACAAGCATATTTCTAAATTTTAATTGTAATTGTATGTAATTTCTAAGGTCAGAATGCTATATTTTTTTCAGACAACTAGAAAAATTAACTCTACGTAAGAATGAAGCTAAGCTCGAAACAAGAAGATAATCGGTTAAATATCAACATTTTAAATCATTATCAATATTATATTTTATTCTTGATAAAATATTTACTATTAAATGGATTTTACTTCAGATCAAGGCTAAGCCAAAGTTTAAAAAGAGAATATTTTAACGATTTTGTAAGAGCCTACAATCTCAGAACTCTGAGTGATTGAATTTTTAAATTCAATAAATTATTATTTGTAACCAAAAAAAAAAAAAATTGTAAGACTGAATGCTATCATTTTTTTTTTTTTTTTTTGAGACTTTAAGGCTTCTACTGAAGCCCTATACTGCCCATACTAACACCCATGGCACTGGGTGATACGTCTCCTACGAAAGAAAAGCACCACCCAGGGCGGGACTCGAACCCGCAGCTCCGGCATGGGAGTACGGCGCTTTACCGCACAGCCACACCGGGCCCCGAATGCTATCATTATATATGTATATAAAATTTGTCTTCCTAATCCATTCATATTATAAGCACGTTTAACATTTTTACTTATATAAACCGTATAATATAACCAAAAAAGTCTTTAAGTCTTTTACAGTTAATTACAGAGCAGTTCCTAGCAAAAGAATATTTGGGGAGGCGGAATAGGCGATAAAAAAAAAGAAAATACGTGGCAACATCAATATATAACCGTAAAAAACCACATGTATTTATCTGCAGAAATAATAAAACTTTTTTAAGTTCATGTACATTAATACTTCTAAGTTTACTAGTAAATTAAAAAAAAATTAGATGCCTTTGATTTTCATTAATTTTTTTTCGAAATTTCGGTGTGGGTTCCCTATTATCCCTGGGACCTCCAATCGTAAATGAAACAAGTAATTTACCAACATACTTAACAACGACGAAAGTAAAAGTAAAAGTTTACTGAATATACATTGATCGATGAATCGTTTTTTAGTTGCCAAAATAAGAAAACAACGAAATCATGAACAAATTTATTTTTCTACGTCTAATATTTACATTTAAACTGCTATAAAGAAAATATGCCGTTACTGATGAAAATTCAAATCAAGCAAAGCACTTATTAACTCAGTCCTAATTGAAATATTACTGATCTTCATGAAATTTCACTATTGTAAAAATTTAAGCGCTTTTACATAAGCCATATAAAAATAAAATAAAAATCAAAATCGTGATTACGTCTTCGCCAAATTCTCTTTCATAAAAATTATATATATTGTAACGGCAGTTTAAAAAAAACATAATTGTAACTCTGACCATCTCAAAAAAGTATGCAGTTAAAAATTAGCCGGTAGTATTACATAACTAAAACATCTCTCTTAATGGCATTTCAAGGAGTCATATCTTTTTTTTTTTTTTTTAATGTTTGTCATTAAATTCATATTAGAAATGCGTACCTACTTAAAGTTGGTATTTCTGGCCTAATGGATCCGACATTTGTAGGATTAAAACAGGAAAAGAAATCAGTCAAAAGAAAATATATGTAAGTATTTTGTTTTTGTTTTTTTTGTTCTGTTGGAATTTAAAATATTTCTGCTTATTTTTATTCCATATCTGCTAATTCGAAGTCATTTGTCATACGACTTCAAGGGTAACTCCGGTATTTTTCGCTTGGTTCCTTTTTTTTTTTTAATTTTTAATATAGGAAATATTTAGTTACATTTATATTACTTAGAGGAGTCATTTTTTCGCATTATCATATTAATGGTTGTTTTTTATTTATTAAGGTGTGGTATAGTAGAGTGAGCTAAGGTCCCATAGAAAGAAATATAAAAAAAAAAAAAAAAAAATCAAGATAGGGTTGCTTTTAGAGAATGTAGTCTCTCGGTCCGGTTTTATTAACAACTATTTAAACATATTTTCTTCAGTTTCAAATTTTAACGTCGAAATTTTAATTTTAATATTACTCACTATTATGACTGTTCCGCACGCTAGGGTGTTTCCGATTTCTAAAACTTTTAAAATTTCGGAATTAAAAAAATTTACAAGTGAAATTAAAAACAAAACTAACAATAAAAATAAAAAAATTATATCGAGACGTTTTATAATTTCAAAAAGTAATAACAAAAATTTTACACATAATATTAATTTTTTTTTAAAGTGATGTGATGTAAGAATGAGTAGATTATACTATTCTCTATTTTTATTACGAAAAAAAATTTATTAAGTTTTTACAACCGAATTCAGATATAGCAATTTTTTTATTCGGGGGGGGGGCGTTATATTTTAATGCTCTTCTTTCAATAAACCATTATAATCAGCAAATATTTTCGCTTGTATGCTCATTGAAAAAAGTACATGTCAAGTATGGTAAAGGATGGCACGCAGCAGTAACTTCACTGACTTGTTTCAATTAATCTTGAGATCTCTCATCCAGCGTCTTTTAATCTCCTATTTACAGTCATGTCAGCTATTGCCATGACTCTAATCAGTCGGTTTAAATGACCGTGTAACTAAGGATGGGAACGTTTTTAGAGAATCTTTACATGTTGTTCTACTGTATATGTGTCTATATATGTGTCAGTATTTATAAAAACAAAAAAAAACTTTGAAATTTATAAAATTATTTTGAGTACCCAGAAGATAAACAACCCTGTTTCATTTTGTATTTTTTAAAAGAGGCTATTTTTCACTACTTTGAGCTAAAATATTTTTTTTTCCCGATACTTGTGTTGACAGCTTAATGAACTTTTTTCCTGTCGGTATTGACATTATAAGTATTGGTTAGTTTTTATCATTGTATTTAAAGTCATAGTGTTAAATATAATTTAATTCAATAATGATGGAATAATGAATGGACTTTGTGTCGTTTATTTCCTTGGTACAGAATTATTTGCTACTAAATTGATCATTTTTAGATTATTTAAAATTTATATAAATTATAAATCTTATTATAAACTAGATGTATATACCTGTTTTTTTTTTAAAATATTTTTATCGTCTCAAACGGTCGATTTCGTAAAAACCTATGTAAAGCGAGATCACAACGATTTTTATAACAATAAAGAATATACCCAGAGATCGGCTGAAGTTGTGCAATTTTAATATGGACACGTGTTCGCACCTGGTATCAAAGAACCTCTGAGCTAAATTTAGAGAATTTAGGACAAACTGTATATATAATCTATAAAGAACTAACAAACAAACAGAATTTCTTTATTTATACAGATTATTATATTAATTAAATGTTATAAAATAGCTATAAACCTCAATAAATATTAAACGCACTCGTAGCCAACACTAAACAACTTGCTTAAACTGGTTCTATTGTGTATCATCCTTCTAAAGATAACAAGAGCCCAGCAATTACGGAATTATTAATGCAAGAAGTTTCGTGGGCGTTGCCGGTCTTAGATCCTAGTTGGTCATTTCGAATGAACAACTAACATGATGTAACTAACACTTGAGTACATTTACATAAACCAACTTACAGGTGTATTTATTATGGTATATATTACTATATATAAATACCATACCCGTGGCTTAATAATGCCCTAAAATTTACTATGCTCTAGGTACGTAATTCAAGACAACAGCCAGTTCGCTCGCGACTTAAATGAGATCTCATCTCGTATCGTTTATTTATGAAACAAAGTAAATCATACATATTTATTTTATTTTTTTGTAGCATGCGGCATACTAACAAACGAATACAATAAAAACATACAAAACTATATAAAATCCCTCTAAATTATCCGAATAAAATTTCGGATAATATAAAGAAAGAAACTTCTTTAAATTTTGAAGAAAAAAATAAGAACTTTATTTTGTGAATAACTTTATTGATGTATTTAGTTTCTGTCTGATTTTTTGTTCGGAAAAATTAAATACAATATAGTAAATTCTTTTTTTTTTTTTTTGTAACGTAAAAAACCACCATTCTTTTACGAGGCAAATCGAATATTATACCAAAATAAAAGACATTGCCACTCATTAAGGAATTGTTTTTTCTATTGAATAAAAACAGTTTTTATTTTTTTTTTTTTTTAATTTTTAATATGTTCGATTAGTGTGTCTCCATTTTAAAATTATCACTCAAGGGTATACATAATAATAGTTTTGTATTTCTTTAATAGATTTATCGTAAGGACTTGCATTAGATTGAGAAAATACTTTTTTAATTTTTGAATAACAACTAAAAAAAAAAAAATGTATATATTATTGAAATTCGAGTTAGACGACAACAGTTTTTCGTAAATAAAACACTTCTTAGTTTTTCAATTAAAAAAAAATCTAGCATCAGACAACAGGACCCTCAAAATAAAAGTGGAAAAATCAGATTTAGACAAAACTATTAAAAACAATTATTCATAAAAATAAGGATCCAATTTCAGGAAATTGTGTTACCTAATCAAAAAAAAAAAAAAAAAAAAAGTACCTTACGAATTCCTATTTTACATTATTGGCACATGATGAAATCAGTAAAAATACTGATTAACATTGATAACATTGAATAAAAATTAATAGTCTTTCTGGCATGGTATAAAGAAAGAAATATTATCATAAAATTATTCTTTATTTAAATAGCCTACGTTCGTACCATAGGTGTATAAAGGTCTTCAGAGTCGAATTTAGACTATTAAAATAATGAAATATTTTTGACTAAAATTGCTGACTATTTATCATACTGGAAGAATTTTTAAGAAAACCGCCGACCTTTTTCCACATCTAAATAAAAAAATAATAAGCAATAATTTTGTTTACCTATAAATGGCGGAAGCTCTTGCTAATACATTATACGCCACTCCAATAATTTAGATTCCACTTATCTACTTAAAATATGTTTGAAGTGATACAACTAGCATTGGAAAAAAAAAATAAAAAGCTATTAAGAAACGTATGTAGAGACTGAGGTAAGGTTATCATTAATCGAATCACTTTAGCCATGTTATGAAAGGTCATAATATACAAGGCAGTGTATATGCAAAATCCGGTTATTTATTGATCTGTATTAATTTATCGTCGATTTGTATTAAAATTTATTTATAATTTATCGTCTTGAGGCACTTATGTATATACCTATATGAATTATATTTTATAGGAGTGAAGAAAGCTTATCTCTTTTGAGCAAAGAAAATGTCAACTTTGAAAAATACACCAATTATTTTATTTTATATATATTTTTTTCTAGCTGGTTGTTTGTATAACTATGTTATAATAAGATATACATACCACCGGTTGGGATATATGTTCGTAACATTATGAGGTTTATTAAAGAAAAAAAATAATATTCCTATATTTTCTTACTTTGCCTATCGCCTTTCTATGTTCTCAACGTAAAGCCTTCAAGGATTTTTAAGCTGTGTGCAATTGATAATAATAGGCAACCGGTATTTTGTCTATCCACAACTTTACCTCTAGCATTGCTTATATATATATATATATATACATAACAGTACAATTCAAAAGTTTATATTCACCTTCAGATTTAGTAAAATAAATAAATAACATTTTATTTATTGAAAATCATAAAAACTATAATTTTAGTTTTATAACTAGCTGCATATCCCTGTTTCTTCCAGGGAATTCGGAATAATAGAAAATCCGTGGGTCAAGAAAAGTTCGTTATGACAGAAATGAGATTTTTTTCGACTCTAACCGTAAAAATCTAATGTAAAGCGAGATCATAACGATTTTTATAACAATAAAGAATGTAACCAGAGATTGGCTGAAGTTATGCAATTTTAATATGGATAGGTGTTCGCACCTGGTATGAAAGAACCACTGAGCAAAATTTGGAGAATTTAGGACAAACAGTATGGATTTCTATAAAGAACAACCGAAATTTCATCTTTAGTTATATAGATTGTATTCGAAACAATCATATAATTTTTGAAATGTTATCTATCGAGTTACAATTATTTTTTTAAATTTGAAGATTGTGAATTAAATACAAGTGGGTCTAAACTTTTGACTGGTACTGTATATATATATATATATATATATATACTTAGTGTGTTTTACTATGTGGGTCAAAAGGAGGTGCGTAATAGGCAGACTAGCCCGAAGCCCAAGGTTGTTCTGGTCACGCGCAGATACCAAGCGGCCTTTGTCTTAGCACTGGAGGTTCTTCTGGAGTTCGATGGAACCGTAGCTGCTTGCATTGGATATCCGGATGTGGTCATCGGATTACGGATAATACGAGGAAGAGTATTTACAAGACGAAATATTAAAAAAAAAAAAGTTTAGATATGTTTTTCTTCGTGAAACAGCAGTCTTCTCTCTGTCTGATGTTCTTCACAAATACTCTGATTCTTTTTTGAAGAAGAAATGTCAATGAAGTAATAACAAAAAAGTTATACAGGCCTCGTTTTACAGTCAATGATCCTTCTATCAATATAGCGTATTTGGATTGCTCTGTTAAATGTAGACATTAGAAATAAAATAACATTCACAATAAAAATATTTCGCAAAATATGATTATTTTTTAGGAAGGGTTGCAATATAGCGTTATTCAACTAATACAAAGTGATACACGAACTTAAAGATCATAAACTGTTATATTCTAAATTAAATATAAAGCTTACTCCTTTCAAAAACGTCATATCTCAAAGAACATGTTATTTCAGTTGAGGGAATTTTAATATTAAAAGAAGAATAAAATGTTTATGTTGATCAGAATAGATATAATACTTCCAATTTAACATTTTCCGAAGCTAAAAATCTTTTTAGAATATAACTTTCTTTTATTTTTCTGTTTATAGTTGAGTAAAGTATGAAATTTTAATTAATGGAAATGGTTGGGGGTGCGGTCTGATATAACAACACTATATGTGTAATAACATATATCCTTAACTGTATATCAATACATAATCATATACCCTTATCTACATTAGAACTCGAAAACAAAAGTGAGCAAGAAAAAACGAACACTAAATACTAAAACCGCAGGGGGGGGGGGAATTACAATATTCTTTACGCTTAAAAGCTCTAGCTATAGAAAGGGAAAGTATTGCGATCGTGAAAAATTTGGACCGGTTTCTTGTATTCACGAAAACAAAGATTAGTTATATTTTCTCTGTGTAAATCTGTTCAAAAATATTTAGTTCAGTTGATTTCATTCATTCTATATGTGTGTTAAGATATGGCAAGAATAAATATTTCGTAAAAAGTTTAATAACTCTGAAAAAACACAGCTACGAGAAATGCGAAAATTTCACAGATTTAATTTAATTTTTAAACTAGATGCCTCTTAGGAACATAAATAGTATGAAAAATAAATAAAATAAGTATTATTAGTATTATTAATAAAATAGTATAGCCATTCCATCCGTACGTTATTCTTAATTATTTCACTTGGAACTTAAACCGGACACTTGTTATTCATTTATTCCGATACCACTTGCCCAGCAAGTATCCGCTTGCCGAAGCAAATATTCCCCAACGGAACCCCAAACTAGTTTTCTGCCCGTCTCGGCTGACCCTAAGGAATAAAAATGAACTGTGACCCTATGGAATAAAAATGAATAAAAATCTTTATTAGACAGGTTCTCATAGTGTCCCGCTCCTGGAACCGGACTTCCCATTGTGTTATCTCTGTATTCTTATTCCGTTCTCATACCGTCCACTCCAGAACTCGATGGCCGTTTGATGGGGTGTGCGATACCCCCTTCGGGACAGTGGTTCAATTTTTTAAACTAGTTATTGATAAAGGCAATTGAAAATAATAATTTTAAAAACGAAACTCGTACAGTTTTAAAGGCTATAACCTTTTAAAAGCAAACATCAAATTTATTTGTATTTCCGTAAGGTAAGGAAAATTGATTTAGGTTCCTAGCCACTGCGGAATAGCTGGGAATAAATTGGCAGATCAGGCCGCCAAAAATGCAATAAAAGATGGGATTCCTTACCGAGGCGTTCTTGTAGAGGAAAATCGTGTTATATAATGAAAAAAAATCTTGAAGTAGAGTCAGAAGCATCGAAAATCTCAATTTTGCCAAGAATGTCAGTTACAAAATCGGCAACGATATCACAGCCATTAAAAAGAGTATATAAATTTATTAATATTATGCAAGTGATTGGATATTTTTACTGGCATATATTATTTGTTATTCATATATTGTTATATCTTAATGAGAGTAGATGATTGACCGTGGAAATTAATATGTTGAAAATGGTTGGGGGTGCGGTCTAATAAAAAAAACACTATGTGTAATAATATAAATAAAAATATAAAAAATATTTTAATGCTCTTTCAACATATATTATCAGATTGGAGCAAAACTTGATATTTCATATGGATTTTTGCTATACAAAATAGTGGTTTGTTTCAAAACTGATTCGTTACTCGTTGTGAAGCAAAACTTTTGGTTCCTTCTCACTTATTCTTTCTTCTCACGCAGTTTCTGTTACTCTTTCTGAACAAAAGATCGAAAGCTCCTTAAACTCGCGTGTTTTATTTCAGTTTAAACTCGAATCTTCTTACCTAGCTATATTCATAATTGATTTTCTAATGGCTCCAACAAGCTGAAAGTCGTTGATAATCTGCTGAAAAAGCATTTTGGTGACGATTGGAGGGCTAATGATTCATTGAAGTATTACACACTAGTCCTCAATATATCTGCCACAGACGAGGGAAACAACGAACAACAGGATGATGAAGTCGCTATTGTTGAAGAAGATTACAGCCTTAGGATCTATTCTTTTTGCAACTTTTTAGTAGTCAGATGTTTTATATCATTACGCTGATATTTTTGCAAAATTCGTCAACAAAAAAAAAATGTTTAGTCAAATGTTTTAAGTCAGTGGGTGATGTTATTCTGAAAAATGATACCGAATTTATTAATAAAATTGTTGGGAACCTAAATAAATATTACATATTAAAAAAAACTTCGTTTTTGTTTTCTTCACCTCGTATTATTATCCTTATTGGAAGATCAACTTACGCTGTGTGAATTAAAACTCGTTCATTCCAATGTGGTGTGCAGCAAAAGTCTTTCCTATAAACATTTTGTTGCAAAACTTTCTAGTTTCAAACTTTGTTATTTTTTTTTTTGTTACTTTTAAATCAGGAAATTTTTTTTTATCTGACCACTGTACAAGACGTGGTAAGTTTTTTGCGTTTCCTGAAAAACGTGTTCATGTGGAACGAAAGAGTTTTCAACCTCACCTCTTCAAATATAATACATTATTTTGAACATCATTAATTAACTTGATTTTTTTATGTGAAATAAATTGTTAAACCTAGAATGCATAAATCCATGACTAAACCAAATTAAATCATTAAATTATAGTAATCAAACGTGCTAGTAAGGGAGGTATAAATAAAAATTGAGAAATAACCGCTATTATGTTTCCGAACGGGCTTTGGATGGATGCATGAGCAGACCAAACGGTTATAATTAACCAGTTATCCTATAAAATGAGTTATATTCGTTAGTTGGATTGCTAGGCATTTAAGTTAACGGTTATAAACGATCATTATTAACCGTTTAAAAGGGATCATTCTCGAATCACGATCCTTTTACTTTCGAAAGCATTCGACCCCGTCCAGTGGGACGAGCCTACATTCAAATATCGATATAGAATTAAAAACAAATCGATCATGTACATTCAAATTTTTACTGATCATTTATTTTCTGAAAAAAAAAATTATTTTTTAAAACGTTTATTTTAATTTAATTTTAAGTAATCGATTGTTATCGATTATTTAAGGGAATTAATTTTATGCCTTTGTATCTAATAGTACAACGAAAAAAAAAAATCAAGTTTTATATTTTGCATCGTGTAGTTATTGGGACTTTAAGAGGTGAAATTCAGAAGTCACCAACGCCTTCAAAAACCTTATTATTCTAATATGATTATAATATTTTAAATTAAAATTTATTTCAAATAATTTAAATCTAAAAAATCGAAACAAAAACCACGTATAACATGTCTGTTTCAAAGCGGCCAAAAAGAAGCTAGATGGAATATTTCATCTCATGAATTAAATTGGATTACTTCAAATCTTATCAATGTAAAGTTTTGTTGAATAATTTATTTTTTGAAGAGAAAAGATTTGGCTCCGCCGGGAGTCGAACCTGGGTCTCTCGCGTTACATGCGCGGATGATAACCAGTACATCACAGAGCTCGGCTCAAGGAAGAGCAAATCCTTCCTCTTCACTGATATCTACTCCCCCTATCTCACAATTTTTGCGAGTAGTAGCGGGAGGTGGACAATTAATTTAAAAATTTAATTTAATTTAAAAATTGACGTATGTCAATAAATATCATAAATTGGACAAATATTGTGCACCTCCCGCTACTACTCGCAAAAATTGTGAGATAGGGGGAGTAGGTATCAGTGAAGAGGAAGGATTTGCTCTTCCTTGAGCCGAGTTCTGTGGCGTAGTGGTTAGCATCCGCGAATGTAACGCGGGAGACCTTGACCTCCCGGCGGAGCCAAATCTTTTCTCTTCAAAAAATAAATAATTTAAAAATAATTTAAAATAATGGTCACCCACAAATTAAGATTAGATTAATGTAAAGTTTTGTTGCTAACGTACGAAAAGTATACCAACCAACAAACATATACCATGTTTTAATGTGATAACGTTCCGGAGTCTTCATATTTTAACCTTTTGATATATTTGAATCATATAACAGTTTGATAGAATTATCATTTCACCTATCAATTTAAGTTCCCACCAGGGACTCACCGGTATATACCATCGGTTACGGGTTGTTCTTCTCATGGGCCAGGTTCCAAACATACCATGGTATGCCATTACCATAGCATTAACATAGACACCATTACCATAGATAACAGCATATCCTTCTACAAAGACGAGAACACAAACGAATATCCCGATACGGATGTCCCGATTAAGCGCTATACCAACTTGTAAACTGGCTTTCGTGCCGAGTTATCAGAATCTGAGATTGTTCTTAACAGATCTGAATATTAATAAATAATCAGTAAAACAGGCGTGAAAGCTATAATTTTAGCTTGATTCATCATATATAATTTCGTGTTTCGTCAATACCTGCCTATATCAATAAAAAAAAAAAAAAATGAGGAACACATACTTATCAGTGTTTGATAAAAATCTGCAAACTACACAGTTAAGAATGAGTAAATAATTATTTACTATATATTTCATTTGGTTATGTATATATAATATCGACGGCTTACTTCACAGAAGTGCTCTGTACATCGATTTCTTTCAATATAGCAACAAGTAATCGAAATATTATATTTTTGATGAAGTAAGATGGTTCACCGTAGAAGTTTATTTGATGTAAATGTTTGGGGGTTCCCTCAAATATAATAACGCTATAAGTGTAGTAACATATATTGTGCTGAGGTTTCTACAGGAGATTCAGGTCTTAATGAGGGGTAGGTATAAAAAAAGATAACTACAAATGAAATTTTGTTAAGACAAAAAAAAATATAAATGAAAAGATATTTAATAATTACAGAACAATTTACCAATTATTTCTCAAAGCCTTTTTTTTTGTCGGTACGCCATAACTTCCTTAATACTTCAAATTTCATAAATGAGGCATCATTTTAAAGCTTTCCTTAACCGCTAGACCGGAAAAATATACAAATCACTCGTTCCGCCTTCGATTGCAAGTTTAAGCGCAAAACCGCGGATTTGGTAATACAGGATTGGTAGTAGAGGTTTCGGTTTGAACATTTTTTAGATTAAACCCTTTGTTTGCGAGTTGTAAGCAAAAAAGTGCAATTCTCAGCGAAAATTTCAAAATGGTCGCAGGGCTTTTTCGAAGTGTCATTTTTGTTTAGTTTGTCAAGACGAACATTATGGCTATGTACACTTTTCCGTTGTCGCCTTCATTTGCGAGTTAAAAGCAAAAATATGCGATTAGAATCAACGGATTTGCTTTCCTCGAAACCGATATTGGTATTTAAGTATGTGGTGTTTTCCAGGGTGCGTTCTTTCAGTGATATCTATGTCTGTGTAAAACAAACCCACTAACAAACAATCACAGATGACAATACCGTAACTTCAAACATAGTGTTCAAAGAGGTCCTGTAAACACGTTAATACTATGTTTATAGCTTAAACTTATGTTTCAAAAAATAAATAATCTATAATTTAAACACATCTATTCTTTACTTCAACCCTTACCTATGCCCATGACGCACTGAATACGCACTATACGATACTAACTATACGGTGTGAACTTCAATTAAGTTAAAAAATTTGGGATTTAATCCAAAAAAATCCAAAAAAGCCTAATCATATTCATTCGTTCCGTAATTATTAAATATATTTTCATACATATTTTTTTTCTTCATATAATTTCATTAGTTATCTCGTTTAATACTAGATCTGATAATGACCTGAATCTCGGTTCGAAATGTCAGCAAAATATATGGTGGTATTGGGCATATAGTTTGGTTTTATTAGACCGCACCACTAACTATTTCCATCACATATGATTTTTATGTTTGCTGAACCAATATTAAATGCCAACGTAAATCTTACTGAATTTAGAGTTCCCCATCTTAAGACACCCGCCAGTCATTTGTTAGTCCGAATCCCATTTGCATGATAATTGCGCAAATATTATCATGATAAATCTTTAAAAAAAATAATCAAGAAACTGCGTATTAAAAGAATAATATAAAATCTTTCGGAGTTAGCGTCAATTTATAATTTTTTTAGTGTTTAGTCATTAATGCGATACTTATATATCATATAAAACATAATCATATAATACAGTATATTATACAATATATAATAGATTGGACGGAGAAGAATGAAGACATTCTTCTTAAGAGAGGTCAGTTACCATTTTTGGCTTGGTGAGAACCAGTCGGTCGGTAGTATATCGTATTAATTGGTGGAGCCACACACGCCTTTGACACCGTAGGTAATTTAACATTGTTGATAAATAAACCGCGGAATATTTCCCTGTTGGAATATCGTATTACCTTCTACTAATTGGGTGGAGATAAAATATTATTTACCGTCTTAAGCCTTGAAGTAAAGTAAGTTTCCTATTGGTGGAAAAAAAAAAAAAAAAAAAAATCTTTATCTAGGACTCTAATAAATTAATGAATGAGCAAGTGTTATTAAGTACTGTATAGAATATTTGGCCTTCTGGTACGGTAAGCCTTTATTTATCTTATTCTAATCGGTTTGGCTGGTTTATCGAAATATATTTTTAAATGTTTATAGCTAAGAAATACCTTAATTTAAAGTTCAATAGATTTTTTATGTTTCGGAGAAAAATCGTCCCCATCATCAGAATATTTTTGAAATTAAAACTCTTTGTTGGTCAATCACGGCAATATATTTTTTTTTTTTTTAAAGTGAATATGCATAAATCATTGCGCCAGATATCTTCGCGCATACACATAAAAAATATAATAACTCAGATGATGGTTAAAATATTGGCCAGAAACGTAAAAAAATGTATATCTTTTTATATAAAGTTGAACTGGAGGTTTACTAAAAATTAAATAAAAAAAAAAAAAGTGAGAAAAGAATCACTTTCTGTACAATACCAGTCAAAAGTTTAGACTCACTTGTATTTGATTCACAAAAAAATAATTGGCTTAAAAATGTTAAATTGCTTTAACAGAAAAAAAATTATTTTTTTCAAACTTATCAAACAAATAGCAGGTCTGCAACATACATTAATCCTTTTTATTCCTACAAACGGATTGTAGGATAATTTACAAATTGTAGCTCGTTTTTCAAAAAGCCGAAACTGCACTAAACATTGTACATAAATACAAAACTGCCATTGCTTTAAAATAGAACGACGATAAATCTGGCAAAAATATCGCAGAGTTTATTCAAAACTGTGTTACAACACACTCGGCAGTTTACACGGCTCGGTTTTGCCAACGAGCTCTTCGGACACAGTTTATTAATGCAGTTTGGTGTTTTCGAAACGGTACGTGATACAAACACCAGGTGTGACAAATAGCACCATCAATCTCTTCTTAAGATATTTCGCAACACCGGTCCTAGAACCTGAATCTACAAGAATCAATTTGTAGCACGGGTCGCGGGACAAATCGCTTCCGAACATGGACTGCATATCTAATTGGCGATATTTTCAGGTAATTTGATCTGTATTCAAAACTATTTGTTGATTAACAGGCATTAAGGCTTTCAAATGTTTAATCTCTACCATTATTTATTATTTTTTTTTTTTTTTTTGGCTACCAACAAAACTGGAAATCGATCGCTTTCAAAGCTCCGTCGAGAACCAGTATGATATGAGATGAAAATGATGATCTGTTAAAAATTACTGGCAAGATTACTAAAATTTAAACGAATGGTGTTGAATTTTCAAACTTTTCAATAATGGTGTGATTTTTTTGCTTATTTTTTTAATGTCACTTTATACCACAAAGGCTAATCGGACGATGCTACAGTGGGAGTCCTAAATTTTTCCAATCCAGGTATAATTAAGATGTGGATCTTTATCGAGTACCTGACATCGTACAGGCTCGGGACCTCCATTTTACGTCCTATCCGATGGAAGGCGTAGCCAAGGATTTTTTACTCCCATTAAAAAAACCTAGGGCCACCGAGGGATGCGAACCTGCGACATTTAGTATTGTAGGTTGTCATGCTAACCACTATATCACAGGTGACCCAATAATGGTGTGATTGAAGTTTCGTTATTTCGTATAGATACAGATAAATCTGGGATCAGTAGTCGAATTTTTTTTTTTTCTTTCTCATAATGTGCAATCATCATTTCGCAAGGTGCGGACTGACGTTATGTTGTTAACAATTTAGCCAATTAGAAATAAATAAACCTGATTGGTTTCCTGGATGTTTTGACACTCCGAAATCTGAACTAATTTGTTGATTTATGATCGACAATTCATCAGTTTCGTTTTGGTACATTGCGGTCCTGTTATGGTACGCAATGATCAAGTGCCTTGTTAACTGACCTTCGATTTTCAAGACACGTGAGATAGAGAGAGAGAGAGAGAGTGAGAGAGGAAGAAAGAGAGAGTGAGAGGGGTGCTTATTGTAAATAGAATATGCACCGTAATTACGGTGATCTTTTTTGATATGTATGTACCTAATATGGTTTCATAACCTTTGAACTATCATTCAAGCTATACAAGGAGAACGATATTTTTTTTTATTTTTTTTCACAAGGACAAAGATAGATGCCTATTTCAAATTAGTATACAATTAACAAACATATTTGGTCAGTTTAGGTGCTGCCATAAATTCCGGCGTGAAGGCAATTGGTGTCGCACGAGTTTTAAAAATAGACTCCAACTGTCCCGAATTAATCGTCCAGTTAATATTAATTAGCCTGAAGTAGATGCGCGGACTGAGTCATCTAATAGCCTTCGGTGCGCAGTTACGCTGAAAGACGTATTTTATTAAAAGAGTTTGTTATGTATATATATTATTGATTCATCAAGTTTTTTTCATCATACTGCATCAGAAACATGTGTTTTCAATACTCGGTTTGAGTCCGTAAGGGTGCGCTAATCTTACCTGCTAATAATATATATTAATAAACATGTGTTTGAATGAGGTTACTTGTAGCTATAGGCGGGCGCAAGCGACGGTGCTGCTTCTGCGACGGCGCTGCAGGAACTAGAGAAACGGGGATAAAAGCGGGGCCATTACCTGGGATTCATAGGGTTTTTTGGCGTTTTTAATTTATTTTTCCATAATTAAAACCCGATTGAGCAAAAAATCATTTGAAAAATATCTAATAGGTATTGCTCGGTCCCTCAGTGTTCAATTAGAAAATCAAAAGACGTGTCATTCCCTTTTATTTCCAAAAAATAAAAAGCTTCTTAAAGAGTGGATTGTAAAATTAAGAATAGATAAGCCTGTTTCGAAACATATGACGATATGTAGTCTTTATTTTAAAGAAAGAGACTATATTTATCCAGGTAAATATTAGTATTTGACATTTTATTATTCCAAAATGCTAGTTTTATGCAAATAACATTGAGACCATAGTGTCATAGATTTGTTTTTCTTTTTTAATTTTCCCCATTTTTGTATTACATCCGTTGTGCTTAATTGTTCCATGTTTTCAATGCGAAGCCTGAAAGTTTTGACAAATAAATAAATAATATGACAAAGAATCTAAGCTGTCATAACAATGATTGTGTGAATAGGTAATTAATGTTATTACTAACCGAAAAAAGTCGAGTAAAGTTACAATGATGTGTTTGCATTTACCAGAACTACCAGCTTTACATGTACAATGACAAGAAAATTGCTTATTATTATTAATAAATTTGATTTCCACTTTTATTTGATGGGGCAGTCCTTTAAGATTGCTAGTTTAAAGGCACGAAGCTTGTAAAATAACTGTTTTTTTATTTTTAGATATTATTCCACATGTAAATATGTGGTTTGCATCAAGAATAGCCTGCCCTTCAATTAATGGTCTTTTAAAATTACCAATTATCTCTATCACATCAACTATGTCTAACACCGTTCTTTCCGACATTTTGCAAAACTACTAGCGTACCCTATATTCGATTGCGCCCGCCTATACTCTGCTTCATTCTAATATAAGTAGCATGTTTGAAGTGCAAAATAACATGGGTATACCAGAAGATGTTTTAGAAGAAGCCCAAGAAGCTTTATCATTAAATATGAAGTATAAAGAAATTTTTGGACTGTTGACGACCTTTTTAGAGATGATCCAGAACTTGAAAATAATCAAAAGTTATCGGTATCCCACAGGGCAATGCCAAACAAAGGTTTTAATGTAATGAATAATCAGAATCGCACTATAAATATTAATGAAAATATATAAGTACTTCTCTTCTATTACAGGTTAATAAACAGATTTTTTTTTTTTTTAAATGTGTCAATTTAATTTATTATATTGTATTTGTAAGTTATTAATGAAATATAAAAGTGTTTTAAAGTACGCAGGTATGAGCATATTTATTCATAACACGTACCAAAGTGTGTTTAAGTTGCTTGGTCTTATATGCTTCGCCCGTTAAAATCGACCGCGCACCAAAAACAACCACTTTTGTTACTAGTGATGAAAAAAAATATTTTTCACAATAGTTAAAAAATATGCGTAGCCTCTTGAAGTATAAAAAAATAATTGCAAAGTATGCAAAAAAAGTTTCTTTCTGTAGCCTGGGGGGCTCAGCCCCCAAGACCCCCCCCCCCTTGGTTGTGCCAATGAACTTATCTAACTTAAAACTTAAGTTTCTGGACTTACCTTCCCGCCGCATGCCCATCTTGAGGCACTTCTTCAGCCTACAGTACTGGCACTGGTTCCTGTGGTGTTGGTCTATCGGGCAGTTCCTGCTACCTCTGCACGAGTAAGTCAAGTTCCGCCGAACGCTGCGTTTGAAGAAGCTTTTGCAACCTGCAGAGAAGAAAGTTATACATAAAATTCTACTAAAAAAAAAACAAAAAACAGCTAAATATAAAATTTTGTACAAATGAAAATAGCAAAAACTAATTTCCCTATTTTCTTTATTTAAATCATATCTAGCAATGACTTACCCCCAAAGGAAACAAATAAGTTTTAAAAAAATCGGGACTTATTAAAAATAATAATAAATGCAAAATATTAACATGCAATTTTTGAAAAATGTACCACCTCCAAATACGCATTTAAAGTTGCCTTTACACCTTACGAACTTTACCTTCGAACACCACCCTCGAACAACCTTCGTTAAGCCTTCACGTCGATTGTTCGGGTGTTCTAGGTACTTCATCTGTTCGCCTGGGTTCGGGGGGAGCGCTAGTGTCACTTTTGATTTGGTTTTCCTAAGTGACAGGAGTTGTTTGTGATACTAGTGTAATTTGTGAAACGTTGTAAATCGTCTCGTATTTTTTTATTTTTCAGATAATATAAAATATATTGATAATGGAGATTTTTTCTTTATCATAAGCTAGCTTTGGGTGCGTCGGCCATATTGGTTCGCTTAAGGTCACGTGAAGTATAAATGGGTGTTCGCTTCACGTCGGTACGGCAAGGTTCGAAGGAGAACTTGTTCGAAGGTGAGTTTCGTAAGGTGTAAAGGCACCTTAAGAATAATAGAACACTAGCTGACCCGTGTGAAGCTAGCTGAACCAACTTAAATCCCACTTAATTAAAGCACACACCGTATATTCAGTATCGTTTAGTGCAAGTATTTAGTAATTTATCGAAAGCCAGTGCGCTGATTCTATTCTGAAACTGCATGTTTTTGTTTGTAAATTGTAAACGACGGCGAATATCGGAAAAATGTATATAACCAAAAATGTTCGTCTCGACAAACTGAAAAAAATAGTACCTTAGAAAGAGCCCTGCGACCATTTTGAAACTTTCGCTGTGAATTGCAGTTTATCATAACTCGCAAAGGAAGTGCGAAAGCCAACTTGAGCCTAAGGGAATCGAGTCGGCGACGGTGGTGGTCCCTGGTGGGGTCGGGGAAATACTGTGCGACGGTATTTACGAAAAGATATTATAATATTATATATAATATAAATATATTTAAGAGTAAAAAGGAGTAATTAAATCGAAATATTAATAAAATTAAAAAAAAAAAAATATTAAAATCGAGCGTAGTCATCGGCTCCAAGGGTAGAGGCTAAATATCGGTGATGGAAATTGGATGAGACCAAAAATAGGGGGTAGGTGCGGGAATATTATTAAAAATCGGTATAACCGCTCTTAACCACCCCCTTAACCCTATTTTCGGGCTACAGATATCATACCTCGAAAGCATAAAAATTGAACGAGAGCGGAGTGTTAGGCAGTATAAAAATTGCTAATTAAATCGAAAGAGTAAAAAGGACTACTTGAATCTGAAAAAAAAAAAAAAAAAAAAAAAAAAAATCGAGCGTAGCCACGGTCCCAAGGGTAGAAGCTAATCATCGGTGATGGAAATTGGATGAGGCAAAAAATAGGGGGGTAGGTGCAGGAAGGCTATCGAAAAAATGTATATTACCGAAAATGTTCTTGAAAACCTCAAAATATTGACACCATTTAGAAACCTCTACATTTTGATATTCTTCCCAAATAACTCGCAACCGGTTAAACAATCACTTTTGAACTGCTCTTGAAAGAGACCGATGATTTCATTAGTTTGTTTCTGCCCCCTCTCAACTGAAATAAAACAGGGCTCCAAATCAGTACCAAGGCGATCAGCAAGTGCAATCCACTCAGCAAACCACGAACATTTACTTTTTACTATTTCATTTGCAATTATTTTAGGAAATCTATTGTACGGCAAACAAAATATTTTTGACATTTATTTTTTTGATTTTTCCGGAAGTTTTTAATTTTTATTTTTAATCCACGTTTAATGAAATAACAACTTCCACTATTTTTTAATTTTTTTTAAGTCTCACCAATGTATATTTTACTGCAATCATTACATTCAAAGAGATTATAAAGAAAAAACAATAACTGAATTTTTTAATAATAATAATAAAACATCCGAAAAATCAAATAATCAAGAAAAAAGAGAAATAAGGGGAAATGATCTAAATAAAAATAAAAAGTTCTTCAAAATGCAGTACATAAAAGGTCTGACAGAAGAAATAAAAAGAACTTTCAAAAACTATGTCATTATGATATAAGAATGGGAATGTATAATAATAACAAAATGAATCAATATTTAACAAATATGAAAGATAAAATAAAAGAAATAGAATAAAAAATGTCATATACAGAATTGAATGTAATGATTGCAGTAAAATATACATTGGTGAGACTTCAAAAAAATTAAAAACAAGAGTATTACAACACAAAAATGATTGTAAAAATAGCAAAAATATAAACAAGACAGCTTGGCCCTACACAGTATAAAAAATCTGGTGCGTGCGCGCAACACACAACTTTCACTTACCAACTTACTTAGATTAGAAATTGACGTGTTTTGCTAATAATCATTTCCCAAAGTCACACATTTTTCTACATTCATATCTTATTTTTGTTAATAGTTAAAGCCGTTTTTGAGTAAATAAAAAACCTGTAAAAATGATACAAAATTTATTAAGTAAAGAGTCCCCTCCCGTAGATCAATTTTGATGAAATTTTTACAGTCATATCTCGGGCATATAAATACATCAAATACCAAGTTTGATCAAAATCGTTAAAACCGTTTTTGAGTAAATAAAAAAAAAATGTGAAAATAGTACAAAATTTATTAAGTAAAGTCCCCCCTCCCGTAGATCAATTTTGATGAAATTTTTACAGTCACATCTCGGGCATATAAATACATCAAATACCAAGTTTGATCAAAATCGTTAAAGCCTTTTTTGAGTAAATAAAAAAAACACGTGAAAATGATACAAAATTTATTAAGTAAAGTCCCCCCTCCGGTTAATCAATTTTGATGAAATTTTTACAATCATATTTCGGGCATATAAATCGATCAAATACTCAGTTTAATCAAAATCGTTAGAGCCGTTTTTGAGAAAATCATAAAAAACGTAAAAAGTTATTAAATAAAGTACCCCCTCCCTTTGAGCAATTTTGATGAAATTTTTGCTGTCACATCGCGGGCATATACCTACACTAAATACCCAATTTCAGGTTCCCACGATTTATAGTTTTTGAGCTAGTCTGTTCACACACAGACACACAGACACACAGACACACAGACACACACACAGACCATTTCGCGGGACTTGGTTATTTCGACTCAGGGGGTCCCAAAACGTGTATTTCCGTTGAAAACCGGAAGTCGAAAATTTTCACGATCGCAATACTTCCACTTACTATATAGTTCATATATAGGTAAGTGAAAGTAAAAATAACCACACATTCAATTTTGATAAAGCAAAAATAATAGAAAAAGAAAAAATAGCAAAAATTGAAAAATATTAGAAGCAATACAGATAACAAAAAATATAGATAAAACAGTAAATTTCAAAACAGACACCAAGAATCTAGGTACACATTATATAGAGGAGAAGAAGATTAGAATCAAATCAAAGGTAAATAAATTGATCCCCATAGAGAATAATAATCAGTCTGTGACAATGAGATGACCAATAAACAATGTTAATTTTAAATTATTAGAAATTAATTAAAATATGAAGAATATGTGTAAATATATGTGTGTTGGATAATATATGTACATATAGGATGAAATTGACAGCATGCAATAAAACATGAAAAGAAATTTTAAGGTAATTTATAATTAAATTATAAAAACTATTAAAAAAAGAATTTTAACGATATGATATATTATTGTGAAAAAAATTATTTAAATTACTGTGATTTATGTAGATAAATGTTTCTAGTTGTTTTTCATGAAGATGAAGCGGGTGCCCCGAAACGTTGAAAATGAAAAATAAATAGAAAAATAAAAACAAATAGTGGAAGTTGTTATTTCATTAAACATGGATTAAAAATATTTTTGAAATATATTTAAAATGCATTTTAAGAGTAGTGATAAAAATGGGGTCTAATTGCGTCTCTAAGTAAATTTGATAGGTTGGTGTATTGTTGGGAAGCGAATACACTTTACTATATTGTAGGTATGTACACTACCCCATTTATTTAAATAAATAAAAATAAAAAAATGTACACTACCCCATGGAGAGAAACCGCGGAACTGATTTGAGAGGAGGAACTGACCAGATCCAAGGAAGAACTCACGGAACTAATTTCGAAGCTCACGACTTCAAGGAAGATTTGATTTACAGGCGATAATTCCAATTTTTACTGCTAATTGAAATGGATAATATCGGTGTACTGTTTTATCAATGTGCATTTTTGAGTCTTGCAAGTGATACATTTATTTGAAGATAACCTTTCAAAATTAGAACATGTTATTATCTATTGTAAAGGATTGGATTTCTTCGATTCTATCCTTATATTGCGTAAATTCTTTTATATCGAAAATGTCTAAAGAGAAGTCAGAATTGGATGGTCTCAATTTCCGTGTTTAAATATTATTTTCACGATGCCTTTTAGGACGGTATAAGAAAAGTCTTTAGCCATAAATTGGTTAGATTGAAATACTGTGAATTTTGTTTGTCTGTAGACTTTCATGGATTTTTTTTTTAAAATAATTTTACCTGAAAAATTAAGAAACAAAAAAAATTATAGTAACAATGAAAATTGCTATAATAAGAGCTTAACGATAATATAGATTATTTTAAGTATTTACTGCTCTTTAATAATTTGTAGCATTATTTTAGATGATAAAGTAACATTAATATAGAATTCAAAACGGTGTTTTATAAATTGTACCTAAGTACTGAACCTTCACCCACCATGGGTTGAAGTGGTAGAGTTCATTTACTTCTAGTACGTTCTAACTCAATTCAAATCTTATTTTTGAGCTTTGCATGATATTAAATGTTTCAGATCAATTATGAATGCGAATTCTGCAAAATGTTTTATTTAAAAAGAAACCATAGATTTTTGTGTGTTAATGAATTTATATTTGAAATGAAAAGTTCTACTATCCTATAGACGAAGTAACCAATAAGCCAATATTCTAAGAAGATAAAAATTAGTCGAATTCCAGGTTTGGCTACGTCTAATGAGTATAAAAGTCCTCAGCTAATACGAAAAAAGTTTCTTAAATTTTATTATTCCATATTAACATTTTTTTGGAATTCAACTGTCACTTGACATACGACTTTTTGCATTATCAACAATGATATAAGCCTTTTATTTGACAGAATGGCTTACTATAATTTAAAAAAAAAATCAAGAAAATACTTTAAATAATGTTTCTCTTTGGGAAAATCTTACCTTTTTATTTTTTTAATAATATTTTTAGTAAACTGTTAAATTTTAATGATAATAATAATTACAATTCCCCTCTTAACAGCCGATTTTCACATGAAAATGTCCGAAAGGCCGAACACTTCGAACACTCAATTTAGTCAATTTTTAATGAGATTATTGCACTATTAGTGCAAAAAATGTTGCTAACAGCTGAAATTCTGTTGTTTTTTAAAATCGGAATCCGAGGTCCGATTTTCGATAAAGAATGGCGTAAATCCTGTATCGGTCTGTTCTGCGCCTATTATGTCTTCCATGTCTGTCCAATCCTTACCAAGAGACAATGCCCTTGAGACGCTCATTTAATCCTCTTTTAATCAAAAGATAACGCTTTCGTCAAAGTATTCCCATCGGACCCCGACGTCCGATATTGTCTGTGGCTCATGCTAGCAGTCGGACCCCGGGAACCGATACCGTAATATTCAGGATACCCCTAAAATACGCCACCGCACCTAACGTGTTAAAGCAATGCTTTGTTAAAAAAAAAAAAATGTTCGCTTTGGAATTAGCATTCCTTCGGGATAAGATAAAAGCTACATTGCTACCAACTAGGACAACATCCAGTTAATTGCGAAGCTCCACGTCTTGCAAGACATGATGAAGTCTTGTTCATAATTCCATACAATAACAGAAGCGGACACTCGAAGAAGGATACTCTTAGAGGAAGGAATGCGGGTCGAACATGAGAAGCCCCCGGTCGTGAAGTACTACCGACAATTATACAGAAGAAGAAGGAGTTTCCACATCCGGCCGCCGGGATAGCGCCACCATCTGGAGCGTGGGGTTGCACAAGAGCAGACCACTTCATTAAGATCTCTCCCCGGATCAAGGGTCACGACCATATTGTTCTGGCCCACCCCCGCGCCTTGCGAAAAATCGAGTTGCGACATCGACTCCTGCTTCTAATTTGATGTATCGACAGCGGGAGGTTTTGAGAGCGCTATCGGTGTTAGCCAACTGGGTGTGGTCCTCGCTTAGGCAATGCTCTCGTGAACTATTGCCCCTTGGGTATCGTCGTCGACCGGTATATTCGGCCCTGGCATCACCTTGGGGGATTTAAATATATTTTATTATTATATCTTACAGTAATTCTTACAAAAAATATTTATTTTACTTTCCTTGTTTCCTCTTAAAAATCTTTCCTTCCTTCTAAAAACTTTTCCTTCTCACCCAAACCCTCAAACCGCTCTTACCTATAGCAGACATCGCAAACCAGAATTCAATCAGAAATAGTCAGATTCGTATTTCTAATACCGGGTCTTTTTCATTTTAGGCAACCTGTTACTAAGTTATGATAACGGTTATTTCATGAATTTAAACGGTGATTTATCTATATCAGATAAAATCATATGATTTCATATTTGAAATTCTCTAAAGGTTATTATGGCAGTGTGAGTTGCTATATAAAGTTAATCTGTGCTCTGTATTTTAAAAATGAATCTGTTAGAATTATATTCAGTTTTGAAGTAAAATAAAATAGCTATAAAATTTTTACAAAGAATCGGTGTTCTACATGGAAAAATGAAATGCGATAGAAAAATGAAAGGATCTTAAAAAATGACCTGGAATGTAGTACAGTCATTATACAACAGAGTTCACTGCCGCAACAAAAAAGAAAATGGAACTCGAAGAAGCATGCTTGACGCCTACTTGTGTGAGTATACACAGAAAATACATGTTTACATACTTACTACATACAATGAAAATACATGGCAACTTATGATTGTTTCAAAACCTGTTCAAGTTCAAAACCTGGAGCCAGTGGAAATTCAATAATACTCGGCATTCATCCCCCACCCTCTCCCCTGGCCCGGGAAACCCCGCATAGCCTAACATGCGAGGAAGGTGAGGACCAATAAAAGAAAAAAAAAACTTATCTATAAGAGCACAAGCCAAAATAGCCTCATCAAGCAGAAATTATTAATCGGTTAATATGTGAACTATAACATTTTCATCTCAAGATTGAAACAGGAGTAATTGGTTCATTGCAATCGTCAATGGCTATCAATTAAAAAAAGCTACCTTTGTTCCAAAATTTTAGCCGTGAAATTAGGACTTGAAAGAAAAAAAAATTATGATCAGGTGTTATTCCACCTGAGCTTATTCGAAAAACGGAATTGAAAATGAAAACATAAAATTGAAATAAAAAAAATGATAAAAGATGAGGATATTAAGTAGTTAAGAACATCGATTTTCAAAATCTGTCAATTTTTAAAAAATTAATAATAAAAAATACAACCTAGTAAAGGCTTTTTTTTGCAGTTATAATTCGCATTGTTGCGTCCTTGCAAAGAAGCAATTGAAGGCCATCGTGGAGAAATAGGACAGAGAGGAAAAAAATAGAGGACTAACAGATTACTGGAGAAAACTAACGAAAGTCGTATCTGCGGATCTGAAATTAATTTGATAAAGATTAAGGAAGTGAAAAATTCCAATCACATCTGCCCGTAGGTGTCGATTTCGTGTGGGCCTTAATTAAGTCAAATATAGGCCTGATACCGAAACGTATAATCTCACGCGAAACTACCTACTATTAATTTGTTAAGTATAGATAGTATGTTTGGGATCTGATTCGATTTCAACCTCTTCCATGCACTTAAAATTATAATAGATTTTAAAGTATAATCTATTTTCGCACGATAGGATTTTTGGAGCTTGCACAATAAATACATAATTTGAAAGGTACGAGTTATGAATCATCGCAAAGTACAAGTTTACGTATGTTTCGTTGAGAAAAAGTCTCACCTTTTCAACTTGCAAGCTCGTAAGTGTTTTGCACAGTAATTTCCTCAATGTATGGTTTGTAGTAATTGTTTTTCTTCCGTATTCAGGATTAACGCTACATGCCTAATTTATGAAATCATGAAAAATGTTTTTTAATCAGGAATAAGTTGTTTTTTCCCCAATAATTTGAATTAGTGGACATTTCAGGTTCTCGTACGACCGATTCGTTTATAGTTAACACTAACAAAAAAAAAATCGTTTACGTTTATAATTTCGGACCTAGGGGACGCCTGAATCGTCGGAAAATAGGGTTAGAGAACATGTATGTCTCCACGACGAGTAAGTAAATTGTATTATGAAACACCAATTTTATTCATTTACATTTCAGGCGTAGTTTGATTAAAAATTCCTGCTTTAGGTTTTTTAAACGGAAGGCTTAACACAAAGTTATATGAAAAACTCTCCCTTATGGGAACGATAAGAAGGTAAGAGATTGAGCATATTAGCATGACAATGTTAAAAAATATGTCTATTAATAATTATATATTTATTATGTATTGGTTTTAGTGCAGATGAATATGATGCTATGGGCACCGAAAGCTCCTGAAAATATAAATAATTATAAAATTGAGACCGTTCTGAGGTGTTTTATTTTATAAAGTTAACACTATTTAAAGCAGCTCCTAGAAAATCACTGTTTATTAACATGTAATCATAAATCAAATCTAGATCACTCTAGCTGTATTAGATAACTACCAGTTTTCTGGATATTTAGATTTATCGATACATCATCGAAGAAAAATCACAATAAAAAAATAAAATGTAAAATTTAATTTTATTGTTACTTCCTTAAGGCCGTAAGGACTGAAGGCCCTAAATTTCAATCAACTCATTATCTCTCTTTTGAAAGATGATTATTACCTTACTATTAACTTACACTTTCGACTTGAGATGACTGATTTATGACTAAAATATCCCGAGGGTGACTTACACGAAGGTTATTAATATCGCAGTAAACCTGGTTCGAGAATTCTCTCGTAAACACGGCACCCATATCGGTACAGGCTTATTAATGTCTAGGGGTGTGTATTGCTGACAAAACCCTTTCACTCAGGACTCCCAAGAAGTTTCACAGGCTATCCTCCGGCAATCTTAATGGCTATAAAACCTGAGGAAATTCTTAGTTTATATATATGCGGCAGTTATTATACTATCTATGTTTTATGACTAGGATTAATATATAGGCTAATAAAAATAATATATAATATATAAATATTCTTGGATATGTGGTGAATGAGAACGGCATACAAGAAAATAGGAAAAAATTAAGGCGATATTAAATTACCCAGCACCTAAAAACATAAAGCAAGTGAGGCAGTTTATCGGATCCATTGAAGAAATTTTAGAAATTTAGTAAGCGATTTTTCGTTCTAACCGATGCCTCTAAAACAGGTTTAGGAGTCAAACGAAACCAAATTCAACCTTATCAACAATATCTCACACCCAAGAAGTGCTACAGTTCATTTCAGCAACCGTGAGCAGCCTTACATAAGTTAATGTGAGACAAGTCAGTCCACTTTTTTTGTAAATTTTCAGATGCAAGATACATTAACAGTATTAAATATCTACAATTATCAAGTCCCTGAAGATGGCCGAATATGCGAAAAATTGTAAAATGTTTTATTGTAACTTGATATATATAAATCGCACATTTGAAGCAAGACCACCATGACTTTATAAGTTATATATCAGAGAAAATAACATTTCTACTATTTTAATCAATCTTCAAAATCCACCAATACTTTCTTTATTAGTGCTAATCGAACGATGCTACAGTGGGAGTCCTAAATTTAGGCTATCCAGGTATAATTAGGATAGGGATCTTTAACGAGTAACTGACCTCCATTTTACGTCCCTTTCCAAGGATTTTTTACTCCGTCTATGGCCACCGCGGGACGCGAACCCGCTACCTTTGATATTGTAGGCTGTTATGCTACCCACTACACCACAGGTGACCCACATCCGCCAATAATTTCCTCTGCGTTAATGCAACACAACTCAAAAATTGTGGATATTGCAATACTCGTATTAGTTTTCTAACGAAATATTTTAGCATTTGAATTTTACAAATTGAATGCTATCAATGGACAGTTTTTCTTAATATTTGTTCTTGACATTATCCTTTCTAAATATCCTATTTACTGAATGTGTTTGTTGTAAATTTCAATTAATTAATTTTTTTTTATAAATATGACATTTTTTTTTTTTTAAAATAACTGTCTCATATTCAGGTTATGTTTTAAAAAATAGATCGATTTCCTTGTTCGTATAACAGTAGCGGTAGTTTTAAAACAAAAATATAAAATGAAATTTTTTTTTTTTATTTATGTTAGTCTTGCATTGAGGGTGTGGTATAGAACTTATATAAACCAAATCCTTCTGTATCAATAAACCTAAATAGTCTCCTCCGCAATTGAAACCAATTAATTTATTATTTATTAAAAAAATATTTATAGTGCAGTTAGAATATTTTTGACTAAAATATAGGTAAAAATAAATCCTACAATTGAACCATGATACAAGACTCCGCAATATCCCTCAGCAAATGATATCGCCCATTCAGAGAGAACGACAGCTGCACCAAGCCCATAAAGGCACTCACACACGCCGGAGTCAGTTTTTTCATCACCTCTCTCTTTCATTGTGGTTCAGGGTCTGGAGAGGAGGGGGGAGAAAAGAAGAAAGAAAAGAAAAAAACACCGAGACCACACTCGTAAGGATTTACACCTGTAGTTTATTTACTGATGATGCTTCGGTCGTGTGTTAGGCGCGCGCGTGTGCTGTCACAGGAATTCGGTCTTAAAAAAAAAGATTAATGGGCTGTTATCCCCTTGAGCCTTTATGACATCTTTAAGAGTTTAGTTGGTTATCTCCGAAGCTTATTTCAAGATGTTTATCGTAACAATTATCCATTATACAGTTGAGTATCGATTATCGGAACTAGTATTAAGATTATAAGACAGGTATTCGGATAATCGAAATTCAATCAAATATACATCAAAGGTAAGTTTATTTTTTACTGTTAATCTGCATTTTAAGGTAATTTGAATCGACTAATTTCTGTTAATTTACTCTCTTAGAAATTCCTCAGTCTTGAGTTTTAACATATATCCTTATAGTATGACAACAACCAATTGATAGAAATATAATGATATTTTTGAACTAGGTCACGATACCACCTTCTTTTAATAATCTTAGGAGGATTATTAGACAATTAACCATCATAGAATAGAGAAGGAAATTTATAGTTAAGCAAGATGGGAAAGTAATGCGTTCGGGTATGTCTGGAGTTTATTATTAATATAAATATATAGGCGACATATAATTCATATTAAATTAGAAATAAAAGGGATTGAATAAACTAAAATAAATAAATAAAAATTGACTATATGAATTACTTTTAATACTGATTGTCTAATTTTCGGTATTAGTAGAAAAGTAGATGCGAATTGAAAACACGATAAGTTCGCATATATAGAAAGAAGAAAGAAAGTAATTTTTATTATAGTGGCCTAAGAAAAAACGGTACATGGGCAGATCAAGGACCATTAATCTGGCTATTTGGAAAAAAAATGTGTGTAATTATTATAAACTAGCTGTATACACCGGTTTCACCCGGAGAATTACATTTTTTTAAATCTATAAAGTGAGACTTTTATCGAATCAAATGGTCGATTTCGTAAAAACCAATGTAAAGCGGAATCAAAACGATATTTATAAAAATAAAGAATATACCCAGAGACTGGCTGAAGTTATGCAATTTTAATATGGACAGGTGTTCGCACCTGGTATCAAAGGACCATTGAGCGAAATTTGGAGAATTTAGGACAAACGGTATGGATTTCTATAAAGAACAAACAAACAAACAGAATTTCATCTTTATTTGTATGTATTAAAATTAAACTAAATAAATAAAAAATAAAACAATCGACAATTGAAAAGATTTATTATGTTTGTTTTAACATCACTTCATGCTACTAAGGCTGATTGGACGATGCTACAGTGGGAGTCCTAAATTTTGCCTATGCAGGAATAATTAGGGTGTGGATCTTTAACGAGTACCTGACATCGTAGAGGCTCTGGACCTCCATTTTACGTCCTATCGGTGGGAAGGCAGAGACAAGGATATTTACTCCAATTAAAATATCCTAGGTCCTCCTCGGGACGCGAACCCGCGACCTTAAGTTTCTAATGCTAACCACTAAACCACAGGTGACCCCTTTAATATTTTATTTTTTATTATATTTTACTTTATATTATTGAAAATTAACATTTGATTAGCTTCTAAAACTTTTGAAATTGAAAAACTATAGTAAAATATCAAACTTCTTCCCAAAAATTTAAGAGTGTATATAGGCTTTAAAAACAAATGCTTTATGCATCTACGAATGTAATTAATTAATAACCTGCAATGATTTCATCAATTCATTAGCAATACTGATGAATACTACAATCATTGAACGATGAAGGATCTTCAATCACATAAAAAGAGGAGTTTTCTCTAACAACTGGTTTGCAGATGCGAGTTCAAGGGGCCGCTAAAAGGTCAAATGGGTGATAGAAAGCATGGAATTACCCAGTCAGCTCCTGGGGGTCGTAAAAATAACTGTCCATATTAGCTTTGAACCTTGGCAATAAAATTTTATCGTATAATAAAATAATAAAAAAAATGTCTGAATCTGTCACTAATCCCTCAATGATCAGAGGATACTTTCTTCTATACAGGAAATAATCGTTCATGATTAAAATTGTACAATTTAATACTCATTTCGCTTACAGTAATAAGGACCAAAGATATACAAATAGGGATAAATTTATATGAGTTATGTAGGTAAAATATTTTAAGGAATTAACAATAATATAAATATTTAAAATAAACAGGTTTAGAATGCTCACAATGTTGCTGGTGGTTAATGCTAAATAAAGCACATAGATGTATGGAGACTAACTACATTAAGGTCTGGTAACACATAACTGCACCGCACCGGCGTGAATCGGATCTGATTCGAATACGAAGGATAGATAGTAACGGGTCGACTGACCCGGTGTCGGGCATGTGTGACGCAAGATTTTTTACGTTATTATTATTGCACGATTTTTATATTTTTCTATGGTTATCATTTAGGTAAACCATACAGTTACTGGCACCCTTAAGACTAAATTTCAGTGGTGAGATTAAAAAAATACTTCTTACAAAGTGATCTAATTGAAACTTCCTATAACTCCTCTTTATCTATCCTCATAAAGACTCAAGAGGTTTTTTGGGTCAAAAGTTCAATAGTTTTACAATATGGCAATATTCATTGTTATAAGTGCCAAATATAGTTATTGGCACCCTGTTGATTTAATTGTGTAACCTTCCCTATGGTTAGTTGAAGTCTTACTTCATAGATGACTTAGAAGACCCTTCATACATTAGACTCATGAATAATAAAATAAGGACCTATTTCTTTATGTTAAAGTTGGGGTGCCAATAACTGTAATGAGTGCCAATAGCTTGAATCACTTTTTTGATTTCTTCGTCGTTCCTGTTAATATAATCCCAATGGGGCTGATACCACTGTAAACTCCAAGTATTAGAGTACTTCAAGTATTTTTTTCACAACATAATATTTAATACTAAGATCATAAAAAAATTGAAGAAATTCGTCAATCCAGAGTATGCAAATTAACCCCCTATGTGGGGCAGGTTGGCCTAGAAGGTGAGGTTGTTTAGCCATCTCATTCACGTACTGCCGGACACATTTTATTGTTATTAAAAGCTGCACTATAATGGTATAATAATTTTGAATCGGTTTCTAACAGCTTAAAAGGGAAAATAGAATGACAATAGAATAAGATAGAAGTTTAGACTGTCGTCACTTTTTGCATAAGAAAAATTGCTCCCTTCTTCCTCGCTGGGAACTAAAGACAATTGGTAGTTTCACCTTTGATTATGTTTACCTTGCTTTTGTGAATTGCTACTACGCCAACAAACCCCAGTTGAAGAGAGCAAACTAACCCCACAGGAGAGATCATATGAAAGATGACTGCCAGGACAGGGGAGAACAATAAAAAAAGAAACTGGTTAGTCGAAAGGTTAGGTTTTTCAAAGGAGTTTGGGGCTATGTGAACAGAATCGGAGTCAAATGTTTTTCCATGCCTTTAAACCAACTTTACTGAAAATATAAAAATGTATTTACATGTTGTAAAATCAATCAATGAAGCACACTCTTATCTACACTGTCAGCATCGGATTGAAAACTCAGGACAAGACTCCCGAGGTCGAGCGGGTCACATATTACAATGGTTGGGCCTTCACAACAGGTGTGACGGACACTATAAGCCAATGGCCAACCTACCCCCTATGCCATCCAACCCCGCTGTCCCCTACTAAAAAAAAAATTAATTTAATGAAGAAATCTTACAATACATATATCAGAGGAAAAACATATAGATATCAATTTGGAATTCGGGTCACGAATGTACGTGACTTTCTCTCGTCGATGTAGTTATAAAGTTGTGTACTACGTACGAGTATTGACTCTAATTAAAACCATGTATTCCCCCCTAAAACGGATTACTGGACATCTAGGCCATGAGCCCAAGAAGGTACGAGACACGGAAGGACCAATAACATTCGAGCTCAGAATGAGCTGGAAAAGGAGAACAAGCAATGAAGTACCTAATTGGTGGAGGCTAGAGGTCAGAGGTTGGGCTAAAGATGCCATCTTCTCTCTTCTTCTCATGGACTTTCTTTTTTATTGCCGCTTCCAAGACGATAATAGTCGAAACTTTCTATCTGCCTTCGTGTTTATAAGCAGGAATTTTATTGGCCGTTTGATCGTTCCCTCAGATGGAACAACGCTTATCTTGATGCTAATGAATAGTTTTACAAAATGAAGTGTTCACTTCTCCATTGCTAATCTTACTGACAAAGATCGGGAATCTTAGATAAAATATAATTTTCAAAATTGAAGGGGTGTAGGAAAAATAGTGTCAAGCAACATTTTTAACAAAAATAAACTGTAGCTTCATTCTGCTGTATATTACGTTAGACTATACGTCTATGATGGAAATGCCACCTGAATATGACTATATAGAGCCTCTATAGTCAGATTCAGGTGGCATTTCCATCATAGAGATTTAGTCCAACTTAATATACAGCAGAAAGCAGCTACAGTTTATTTTGTTAAAAATGTTGCTTGGCACTATTTTGCCCCGACCCTTTCAATTAAGACAGTTTATATTTATATATATGTTTCGTCACCTCTTCTCTCATCATAAAAAGAAATATTCCTACATGTTACTTACTAAAAATAACATGTATGTGTAGTAGGAAGATGAATCCTGATTATTCGTTTTTCCTTCGAACTTCGTTGAATATTTCAAGATGAAGAATAGTAATGTACATAGAGAATTGTCCAATAAAGTGGACGGGATACGTCAAAATATGGCGAAGAAAAAGATGTTTAGCATTGAAAATATTTTGGAAACTTTGAAAGCAAGAAGATGAAATCTTAGGCAAAATATCTTTAAAATTGTTTTACTCCATTTAAAAATTCTAATATCACATGCCCTACTGCGGTGATTATTTGAAGGAAATCTCTAATGCGTAATCGTGACTGTAATTCTTTCCAAGGGTTTCATGAAACCCTAATACGAAGAAATAAATACAATTATAAACAAATAAATAGTTTAAAGAATTGGAAGAAGGGCTATTTGTCATCCTTAGTGCATCCGCGTAGTGTTTCTTAATCATACGTGACATTTTCCATGACGGATGATTCTTCCTCTCCTGGATTCATATCTCACAGCTGTTGGGCAACTTATGTTTAAGCCTATTATATAACTGAACCGGACTCGTATAGAAATAACATTACTTAATCATGGTACCATTTTAATATATTTTCAATAAAAATTTGGTACTATTAATACTAAGCTGCTTCTAGGCGTGGTAAATATGACGTCGTTTAGTGAGCCCCCTTAAAAGAACCCTTTTGGGGATTTATAATCTCTGAAGAGCAGTAATCTAATAAAGATGATGAGGACACTTTTTAACTAAAGTGGAAACGAAGGAGGCCTCTTCACGGTCACATATGGTAACCTCCCGAAACAGGCCACTCTCAGAAGTCGCATAACAATACATATAACAAAAAAATTTATAGACCTTTTAAATTTAATAATATCTCCACCTATAGAAAAGTCTAACTTGGAATTCTCATACAAGACTCAAACTAAAGGAAACTCCGTAATGTTATTATCTACTTCAGAATCTACACAACGACTGGTAAGTTGAGTTTTCTAACTCCGCTGGTAATATGTAGTTTTTTATTTTATAGTCTACTGACTATAGCGTATAAATGAAATAATAGGATAGATATAAATAGGACTATAGGTAAAAATGAAAAATAAAATTTAAGTATGTAATAAGTGACCAAATAATCATAACTCTAGTATTAGCAAAAAGAACAATTAAAGCGTGGAAATGCATATGGGTATAAGTGCCTTAGGAAATTTTTACAGAAATGATGTGACTTATACCCTCTAGGGTGAACTACTTCCAGTGCTTACGCCCATGTCATCTTTCATACTTTCAATGAACTCTTTTCTAACAACAAAACATTACTTATACCCATTTCTGAAGAATGGCTTTGGCACACATAACAATGTGGCAAAAAAAAACTTTGTTTTATTTTTTTGGCAGTTAGACCCTTACGTATTTCCACGCTTCAATTATTGTGTTCACAAAATAATTATATGGGTTCTGAAGACGGGGACAAAACTAACCCCCTGTTAAAGCTGTTATAATAAATAAAGCAATCGCCAAAAAATGAAGGTCCTTTTCCTAAAAACCAAATACAGTCAAAATCGTTTATAACGACACCGGCTATAACGTACAATCGGATATAACAAACAAAATAGTCGGCCCCATGAAATAACAGACAGAAAAAAGCATTAATATCGCTTACAGCGGACATCGGTTATAGTGAACAGTTCGGTTAGAGCCAACATTTTTCTTCGGACAGCTTACAGCGTACATTTCAAGTCTTAGTTTTACGAAATGAAGAAAAAAGTTTTGTCTGCTTTACATCAAAGCACTAAACAGTGTCTCAGATAAGTTCTCTCTTGTCTTTATGAACGGAAACATGCCACAACAACAATTTACGATTGAGGAACAGTTTGGGATAGTTTGCCGAGTCGATTCCGGTGATTCCGCGAGTTCGATTGCCCGTGAATCAAGAACATCTCGTTCAATTGGATATGAAACTCCAGTAATTGTCAAAGAATATTTCTTGGTTTTCTCCACTTCATAAGTACGAGTAAGGCGATAGACAAAAATAACATATTTTTTATTTAACTAACTTATTAATATGTAATTTTGGATTTGATAATATGTATTTTCACCTTTTTTTTTATTATATATTTTTTAATTTTGTATACAGTTAAAATGTCTATATTTTTAGAATACCAAGATTTTGACACCACATTGCATTATGAGTATTGTTTATTCAGTATCTTATTATGTAGATTAATTGTTATTAGTTATTATGCACTTAAATTGACGTAAGATTAATTATGTACTCAAATTACGTAAGATGAAGATATGTATCGATAATGTTCAATATTTAACAATATCAAAATCAAGACGAAGTGACTATAGGAACCAGTGTAACACCGTTTACAGCGAACTGTTCGTTATAACCGATAATACCGCTTAAAGAGAACATCGGTTATAACGTACAAAAACCTCCAGTCCCTTGAAGTTCGTTATAAACGATTTTGACTGTAAAACAAAAAGGAAAACTACATAAAATACCTAATAGGTAATAGGTATTGTGTTTTACGGTTGAATTACTCATTGAATTATGGCAATATTAATGTTTTAGTATACTTTTAAAGTTGTATAAAATTAAGATTCGTACCATCATGAGCTAAGTATGTTTTGTGGAGTCATATCGGCGGAACGATTACGATTCACGATAATCGCGGAACGGATTACAAATAACGGTTTTCTAAATGTTCTTGTAACCGTGCGTTATCTCTCGACCTCGACTCCCAGATGACTGTTACAAGAAAGCAATCTTTCGTGACCTTTCTGGTTGTCCGTACTTAGGCTCCTGAGGCAGTAGCAAGGACCTGAGTTTGTGGTCTGTAGTTGGGCTAATGTAATGCAGGAGTGCGGTTTCATACGGCCACCAGTCAACCTTATGGTTGCGTAGATCCTATTCTTTGTTCCGAAGTATTCTCAGATCTTTCTCCAAGGGAGAGAAAAAGCAAGGAGAAAATAATTTTAGGAACAATCCGTATCGATTTCTTATAGGGCAATCAGTGACAATCATAGTGAATTATAAACCGCGTGTGTGTGTAAGTATCTTGTTGTTTGTGGTCGTGCGTTTCATTCTCGATACCAGGAAAGAAATCGATGCCAGACGATTTATTTTATAAATATAGGTCAAATTCCTATTTATTAGGACGTCTATATTATGCTCAGGGTTGCAGATCCCATAAGACCAGAGCTAAAAGTTTTTACACGTTTTTAAATATACGGATTAAGATGATTTATAGTAAGGATTTTCTTTATTTGGAGAGCCAACGTTTCTATCCAAACGTCTTCATCGCGGCTAAAATGAAAAGTGTATCAGTAACATGTAAAGTATCTATGCTATTAGATGATAGTTAATTATTTATCATGTAATTATCAATTATAGATAATAACTATAAAAAGTAACAAAATAACGTGAACCAAATCCAGCTGATTGTATTTTTACATGACATGGACAAGAAATATGATCATTATATAAAAGATAGTAAAATAACTTGTTTGTTTAACGTCATTTTAATAGAACCTATAAGACTAAAGGTTCTGAGTTCTCTTCCCGGCCCAGGATTTTTTAATGAGTGTAAAAAAAAAAAAAATCCTTGTACGATGTCAGGTACTCGATAAAGTTCCCTTAACCTAATAATACCTGTATAGACAAAATTTAGGACTCCCACTGTAGCATCGTCCGATTAGCTTTAGTGGCATTAAGTGACGTTAAAACAAACAAACGTCACTAAGGCTAATCAAACGATGTTACAGTTGGAGTATTAAATTTTGCCTATCCAGATATAATTAGGATAGGGATTTTTAAACAAGTACCTGACATCGACCTCCATTTTACGTCCTATCCAAGGGACGGCATAGCCAAGGATATTTTACTCCCATTAAAAAATCCTAGGTCCACCTCGGGACGCGAACTCGCGACCTTTAGTATTGTAGGTTTTTATGCTAAACACTACACCACAGGTGACTCCGATAGTAAAATTATATATGATTATTTAAATAAGTAGCTGGTTAACATGATAATTTCAGAGTTTATTTTTATTAACTGTCCTCTGTTAGTGTATCGTATGGTGTATCGTAACTTATCTTTTTTTAGTTTTTTTCTTGTCTATTTATTAATTTTTCTTTTTAATTTATATTTAAACGCCATTTCATATTTTCAGTATTTTATTACTGGTTGTTTTTTAAACGTTTTTATTCCAATCTGTTAGTTTTTGTAGCGATCAGCTGTTTTATTAAAGTCTTATCAGCTGATATCGTGCTAAATTTAAGGAAATTAATGTGATACATTTCGTTTTTTTTTGTTTGTTTTTTTGTGCATATAGTAAAAATAATGTTGGAATTGACAAAGGCTGATTTGAATTTAAGAGACTCCAGGGTAAATATTTTATAATTTTCCAATTATATTCTTAAAACATCAGAGTTATTACATATAATAATTTACATATGTATAAAGAGATGTAGTTTACTGCAAACTCACATTAAAAATATTGCCTTTCTTAAATAAAGTTTTAATAAAACTTTATATAATAATTATGAGAACTAAGATATATACAAAATGAAAAAATAATTTTTTTGTCCTAATATATTTATATTTTCAAAATTCGCAAGTAAGTTTCATGTTGACTAACTTGATAAATATTCTTTGATCCGATACGGTCGTTTATTAAGAGGTCTCGCATATTAGGATTCGCCGACATTTAAAATGAAAAAAATACAAACCTCATCCTAACCAAAACACGAAATTATTAAAGCAAAATGTCAAGGAATCGTTGCTAATTTATAGAATACTTTAAGGCTAAAGTATAGTAATCGTTGCGAGGTCAAAGGTCTCGGAATTAAAAGTTAAGATGAAAACGAAACGATAACTTATTGATCGCAGATTGTCTACGAATATTATTTCGTGTTCCATTTATCTAGAATTATTTTTTTTTCTATAACATGCTATTTTATAATAATAATATTTAGGCGTGGTAAAATGTAATTTATTAACATTGTGACCGTTGATGTCCTCGGCTAAAGAAAGATAAATGTGAAAATAAAAATAATATGAATTAAAAAAAAATCTGGTGCGTGCGCGCAACACACAACTTTCACTTACCAACTTACTTAGATTGGAAATTGATGTGTTTTGTTAATTGCCACTTTTTTGTTTTTATTTGCTCTATAAAAACCAATAATTTTTTTTATTATTAAATAAAACTTTTTACTTGATATACGTGATAATTCGGCAATGCAAACATAATACTCCAAGTCCTCTGATTTTATAATTCTCTATGTAGTTGTTGAAAACTTCATTTAGTAGGAAAAAAAAAAGGCCTCTTCCCCATTTAAGCCCTCTCAGAACATTTTAATAATGATAAAGCTTACCTGATATTAAAGAACACCTAATTTTCATTAAACATGGCGAATTTGATCAAAATCATTAAAGCCGTTTTTAAGATAATCGAAAAAAAGTTAAAAATTGGAAAAAATGTTATGAAATAAAGTATCCCCTCCGTTTGACCAATGTTGATGTAATGTTGGCTGTCACATCTTTGGCATATATATACATCAAATGATCAGATTCGTTAAAGCCGTTTTTGAGTACATAAAAAAACACGTGAAAATGATACAAAATTTATTAATTTATTAATTTTAATTTATCTGAAACATCGTGATTCTCTCTGTCTATATATATATTTTTTTTAAGATGGATATTCTGGTTATATATTTATGTTTTTATGTTTTTAATTTTGGACAATACTGTTTTTAATATTTTGTTATATATAAAGAAATAAAAATTTGTAAAATTTAATGGTTTTTATGTGATATGACTTTTTACTTATATTTGTATTTTGAATAGTTATTTATTTATATATCTAATTTTTATAGTTTTGTTGTTCTGATATTGTCTTAAAAAAATTTTTAATTTCTTTGTTATGGTTGGTAAAATTCATGTAACCCTTGTACTTAATTTATCTAATGTTGGGAGTACTGATACTAAATGTTAGACTAAGGTAACCCCAGTTGATGAAGTGTTCTTACACAGATTGTTTCAGGATAGTTGTTTTTAAAAGAATTTTAACTTTTCATTTACATGTGAAATATTTTATATATATATATTCTATTCTGATGGTGAGTCCCCCAACATTTATTTTACTTTATTTCTACTTATTATAACAAATTTAGAATAATTATAATTGTTACTTTATACATAATTTTACAGCCCTGATGATGCCCGAATGGGCGAAAATTTGGCTTGTATATATATGAAAATATATATATGTAATTTTTGAGACTATTTGAGGCCGTTTTTTTCTATATTAGTGATTAGTCTCCTTCCTGCTATTGGAAAATCTTAATAAAAATTTATTAAGTAAAGTGCCCCTTCCGGTAGATCAATTTTGATGAAATTTTACAGTCATATCTCGGTCATATAAATACATCAAATATTCAGTTTAATCGAAATCTGTAGAGCCATTTTTGAGAAAATCGAAAAAAACCGTAAAAAGTTATTAAATAAAGTACCCCCTCCGTTTGACCAAATTTGATGAAATTTTCTCTGTCACATCGCGGGCATATAGATACACTAAATACCCAATTCCAGGTTTGCAAGGTTTATAGCTTTTGAGCTACTCTGTTCACACACACACAGACCATTTCGCGGAAATTGGTTATTTCGACTCAGGGGACACCGAAACGTATATTTCCGTTGAAAAACGGAAGTCGAAATTTTTCACGATCGCAATACTTTCCCTTACTACTATATATTTCATATACAGGTAAGTGAAAGTAAAAATTCTGGTGTCACGTTAAATATTTTAAATACTTCACCTGAGGATTAGTAATTAGCATCCCACCTTCTGTTCACAAGATCTGTAGCTCTGCAGATGGCCTTAGCATTTTTAAGAGGAGTCCTACGTTGTGCAGTCCTTCGGAGAGGACTAAAATGAGCCTGTGCGATACCATTTACTCATAAGAGATCCCTATCCTAATAAATAGGCAAATATATAAGCAAATATACAAGCCAGAGTAGCATACATTGATGTTATAGTTGAACTGAAAAAATAGTTTAGTTCTTCTAAAATTGCTCAGGAATGTAAGAACAGCGAGTCGCTACTAAGGAAGGAAAACATTTCCTAATTGCATCAATCTGTCTATCTACAACAATTAACCAATTAGGCCCTGAATAAATAAGAACAGCTGGACCTGAAGAAGACAAAGAGGAAGAATGGGGAGCGATATATACAGGTTAAGGGAGCCGACATTAGAAGAAAGTAGAGCCCACTAAATCACTCCCTAATTCCTCGGGAGTGCGCAGGGAGAAGGGAGTGTGGCGGGTGTGTACCATACTTCATCCTTCGGATACCGATCTTATCTCAGGAGTAAGTATCCTATAATGTCTTGCGTCGAGTTGGGACATGCATAAGAACATGAGGAACAGCGGTCATTACGACAAAGAGCGATAACCAGTAATATTTTTAAAAATTAGGCGGTACAAGGATTCAGTTTAGAGTGTAGAGATTCCATCCACATCATCATCAGGGTTAATAAAAAAAAAAATAAAAAAAATCAGTACTAAAACCTATGACGGCTTTTTATGTATTTGTTATTAGGCAAAGGACTACAAAATTTCTGGGTCTACGGTCGTGCAATGGTAGAACATTGTAGTAGACACCCTTAAGACTACATTTCTGTGGTTACATTTAAAAATATACTTTTTGTAAAGGGATCAAATAGAACCTTCCTATAGCTCCTCATTATCTACCCTCATAAAGACTCGAGAAGTTTTATTGGATCAAAAGTTCAATAGTTTTACCATATGGCAATATTTATTGTTAAAAGTGCCAAATCTAGTTATTGTCACTATGTGGATTTAATTGTGAAATCTCTCCTTTGGTTAGTTTGTTGAAGTCTTACTTAAAAATTTATTTACATGCTGTAAAATCAATCAATGAAGCACACTCTTATCTACACTGTCAGCATCGGATTGGAAACCCCGCTCTCCCCTACTAAAAAAAAAAAAAAATTTAATTTAATGAAGAAACAAAATTAAGAAACCTTACAATACAAATATCATAGGAAAAACAAATAGATATCAATTTGTAATTCGGGACACGAATGTACATGGCTTTCTCTCGTCGAGGTAGTTATAAAGGTGTGTACTACGTATTGACTCTAATTAAAACCATGTATTCCCCCCTAAAACGGATTATGGCATATTTATACGGCCATATGGCAATATTTATTGTTAAAAGTGCCAAATCTAATTATTGGCACCTTATGGATTTAATTGTGAAATCTTCCTATGATTAGTTTGTTAAAATCTTACTTCATAGATGACTCAGAGGACCCTTCAAACATTAGACTCATGTATATCAAGTAATAAAATTAGGACTTGTTTACCTATTTCTTTAAGTTAAATTTGGGGTGCCAATAACTGTACTGATTGCCAATAACTGTATGGTTTACTCTATAAACCGACATTATATAATCATATATATCTGACATAAACAAGAATATACACATCGAAAACAATAAAGTTTATTTAAAAAATAAACAATAATTATAAAGTCCCTAAATAATGCAGTGCTTTCCAAAACTATGAGCGTTACATAAAATCAAATGTGCCTTTAGGAGTAAATTTCCAATTTATGGTAAAGCTTGTAAAAGAAGATGAAAAGAATTCGAAATGAACTATTTTACTGAAAGTAAACTCGATAGAATCGGTCTTTTGAATATTTTAACTAAATTTTAATTTACTTATTTTAATTAATCCTCGAATGCCGAAATATTAAGAATATATTAAGAAATATATATCTGAGTAATTGTTAGTTCAGAATAGTTTTTAGAACAAGAGTAGTAACTTTTTTTCACCTTTTCCATAAATGTGAATCGATGGACATGTCATTCTCGATTGACACAAATGAAAGTATTTTGTAGTTTTATTCTTATTTATTATTTATCATTTCTGATTTATATAAATTAAAGTGCATTCCAAATTAAGAAATAAAAAAATAAAAAAAAAATAAAAATTGTTCACACTAAACGTGAAGAATTCTTGATGTGTAAAGGATTGATATTATTTAGGTGGCCTATCCTTACGAAGGTAAACGCGGACAAAAGTCTCTCTTGAGTAATATCTAAAGACAAAACTAAAAACACAAGACAATAAAACTTACATGCTATATGAATTTACGATATATGGATTATACGACAATCCAAGAAGATACAACTGCAACTACTAAACTATCATTACTAAACAACTGCAACAAACCATTGCTTAACATACGAAACAAAAGACTATATAACACTGTACTAAGAACTATTTTGACTAAGGAAGAACTTGGGGCTCAGAAAAACTTCTACTGATAAACAAAATTTAAACAATTAGTCGAAAAATAGATAGGTATCTATATAGTGTTCTTGGCTTGCATGTAGGTTAAAAATTTCTGGCAACAGAGTTTCACTGAGACATCTTTATAACGCTATTTGTTTTTTTACGTAGCATCTTCGTATTAAGAAATATTTGTCTGCATTTCTTCTTCAGGGTTTGACCATGTCATAGGTTTTTCAACGACCAAGCTTTCATCCATCTTGCTGTGGGGTTCTTCAGGGCCAATACAAGAAATTATTATCTGAAGAAGAAATGCAGACAATTGATTCGGACCATGGAAGCCTTAAACAACATTTAAGAAATATGTTTAAGTATACATATAATTGAGAAAGTAAGAAACATCAAGTACTATACAACTAATCCATCATCAACTTGATTAATACGCGTCCATGCTTGACATTTATCGGTTGAGTATTACGAAAGCGATGGTGGACTCAGTTATGTGGGAGCTTTTCCTATAGATCATTACTGATGTAAGCTGTAACATACTCATCGAAATTCTTACATTAATCACACTTTTAATTATACAGTATTTTAGCCTCTAATGTTTTATAATAATATGTTATTATGACTCATTAGCATAAATAATTAGTCTAGGAAACTTTTAAAAAATAATAGAGATGAATTGAATTTGGTTTAATGTAATGTTTTTCGTTGTTTTTTTTAAGCACTGATGAGGACATGGATCGTTTAGTCCAAACTCCTGCAGCTATTTTTAGAGTTTTTCTACTATCTTTTCCGTAATAATTTTGCTCAGAGTTTAAAAGTTTGAGTTGTGGCTGTAATATATTTTTAGAAATTTTTTTTCTGAGTATTTTAAGCACAGAAATACGAATCGTATGAATGGAAGAGGAATTGACAAACCGGAATAGTCGTAGGGAATAGATTGAAAACGATCAAGACGAAGAATGTTAGTCGGGTTGTATATCGAAGGTTAGACGTGTCACGACCCATGGGCCTAAGGTTAACTGTATGTTAAATTACTGTTAGGATTCTAATTTGATTTTTTCTTTTTTTTTTTTTGTAATGTTTGGAGATTTACTTTATAAACTCACACAAACAAATATATACTCCTTTGACAAATACCTAACCCATAATAAACATAAGATAGATCTGTCCTCCCTGTGAATAATTAGTAAACTTAATCCTTAACTACTCACGTCGTGTAATATTGACCCGTACCAAGTTTCATTTCATTCTATTTACATCTTTTTGGCATTGAATGATCACCAAACTTTGACATATCATTTGTTTTGGCTTCAGTTACTTCTTGCCAGCGTCTGGAAAATAAGGGAGGTGTTTATTTTATCTAGTTGTTTAAGCCATTTTTTGTGTCCGATGCGAGGACTAAATTTGTATAAAACCACTCATTTCTTATCTGTTTTGACTGCAAAGGTTGTTCGTAGACAATTTTTTGAATTTAAATCAAAAGAAACTATGTTAATAATAGTAATGTTAAGGAGTTCCTTTATTTTAGTACTTCACTTCAGACCTATAATTCAACATGTTATTCATATTTTAAAACTTTCTTTTATTGTCTACATAAATAAATATATATTTTCAAGCCTTACCCTGTTGTTTAAAACTAATATCTTACACCCTAAGGTTGTTTAATTTTTTTTTTTTTTTTTTTGTTCTGTGTCATATTGACCCGAGGTGAGAAGATAAGTAACATTGATTCAGGTGAGTAGTTAAGGGTTAATTATCCTTAATTTTAAGGGAAAGACTTTCTAAGTTTGACCGGTATTGTTAAAAAATAAAGTTTTCATTAAGGATTTTTCTTTAATGAAGGAACCTCTCCCATGGGTTATTTTACATTTAACTGTCTTAACTTTTAGATTTAACTGTCTCCCGTTACGCCTAAAAATAAGAAGTGGCTAAATATGAAATATGATAAAAATAAAGTAAACAGGAGAAAAAAAGAAAAATATACCGTCAACGTTGAGCCCACGCATGTGCAGTGCGCCTTTAATGACAGAACACTGTTAATAATTAAAGACGTTCTGTTCATTTAATGGAAATTATTGGTTTTATGGTAACTAAATGAAGTTTTTAACAACTACATATAGTAAAAACTTTTATTAAATACTAAAGAAAATTACAGCAAAATAAAAACAAAAATAAGTATTGAATGAGGAAAAATGCGTGTCTTCAAGGAATGACATTTAACAAAACACGTCAATTTCTAATCTGAGTAAGTTGGTAAGTGAAAGTTGTGTGTTGCGCGCTGCGCATCAGATTTATTTATAATTGTTTTAATTATTTATCATGTAGGTACTTTGTCAAAGAAAAATGTTGAATACTTCGCTATTTACTAATTTTCAACCCTTTAAATCGATTTCTAGCGGTTGTATATGTTCGCTAAACCCTCATTTACAAAATGAATTTACTTCCAAATTATCCGTTCACTTTCGAATACAAAGTAACGCTTGATCAGCGTCAAAAATCAACTTTATTTTCTATTCGTGACCACATTACTGTTCGAAGGGCGTTCTGATCAGATCCGATTTCGGTTTTTAAAAGAGAATAAATTTTATTTTTTCCTTCGATCTGCATTTAATTTCTGCGAAGGCCGAAAGATTTACGACGGACCGTCCGAATTATGAAACGGTAAAATTCCATTTACTGACCCTTAGGGGATAATATTTTATAAATTGGTCTGATTTATTTTTAAATTTTGTAAATATAAATAATCATTTACAATGTAGCTTTACTTCACTTTTTTATTAATAAAAAGAGGCATTATCTTTAATCTTTGATTTACTCTAATTCTAATATATAGATGCTACGGCTATCTATAATCGAAATAAAAATCTATGGGTTGTCAAAAGATTATATAAATAGTTTCAGATAAGGGTTTTTAATGTAATATTTTAAATTATTTTTGCAATATAGATGAATTATTAAAATAATACGGTTTAATTTTTTTTGAGGGGGGGAGGGGGTGTAATATTATAAAAAAAAAAATTATCATGAAAAACTGTTAAAAATTTTAGTTCGTAAATACTTAAACATTTTCATCAATAAAACTAAGCATAGACTTGATTTTTAAGGGGTTAAAATAATGCATAGGAAGTCATGCATGTATAGGAGAATAATGCTTGAGGCTATGTCTTTTTCAGAAAACATAAATAAAACAATAAATTTAAAAATGACCCTAAAATTTTAAATAAATACCATGCAGAGGTTCTGGGAAATACGATTCCTTGTACATAATAGGAAATCGAAATCGATGTATGAAAATGTTTGGGTCCTAAAAGAGTAATCTTTAATAAATGAATATGAGAAACCATGAATGTCAAAAACATGGTATTTATTATATGTAAAACAACATGTTTTACACTTAAACATCGATTTAAATACATTTGGGCACTAATATTTTAACGTTTAAAGAATGTATATATTTATAAACATCGATGGTCTTGAAAATCGATGTTTTATCTAAATCAATGTTTTGGATACTGGTTTTCACGTGTAATGTTTTTGTTTTTATTTTCACTTGATACTATAACATTAAATAACTCTTCAAAGAAACGTGTTATTGTCTTTTTTTTAAGTGTTTTTTTTTTTAATTTTTTTTTTAACCATCAACAATTTAGAGCTTTTTTTGTGGAAATTTTCTTGAAAATGTCTTGCTATCTTCTTCATGGAGGAAGATAGCAAGCCTTATTTCACAACCCATTTAGTACGATCTTCCGATCACGACCGATCATTTACCAATCATGATATAAAAGGTGGTGAATCGCAAGTGTTTAAGTGGACTGTAATCACTCTTATAAAATTTTATATTTAATGGTGAAATAATAACTGGGACCTATAGCGGTGATGTTTTGTGATATAATGAACATTTTTATATATAATTTAACTTCTATGATATTATATATAATATATAATGTAATACTATTTAGTTCTTAACGATCCTTAAGGATGGATGACTCTCTGTGTGTGGTCAATGTGAGACGCCACAACCCGAAGGACATGAAGCAATTAAGACTCGTTTCTTGAGAGGACAGCCTCAATCAAATGTTCTATTGTGTTGTTAATTCCTCTCTCCAGTTGAGTAAATATATTTAGCAACTATAAAATGTGGTGAAATTTGGTATTATAATATTACAAAAAAAAAAAAAAAAAAAAAAAAAAATCGTAAGAATGCTATTATATCTTAAATTTTTTTAACTTAAACTTTTTATTTAAATTTGTAGTTAACGAGGCAACCTAATTTACTCACTTTTTTTCTAAGACTTCAAAACTAGATCTAAGACAAAAATTAAATACCTATTTGTACTTGCTAAAACCAATATGGACAGATTTGACAAAATATGTCAAAGCATTACACCAGGAACTATATAATAAAATTTTTGATGTTTTTCTCCGAGATCTTGTTCAATAAAATATTACACGGGCACTAAACACTATTTTATGCAATACAGCGATTAAATTAGAAAAAAATAAGTAGAAAATGATTTCTTGGCGAAAGGGCTTTTTTATTTTTATTTTTTTTTTATGTAATGATTTCAAATGTTTTAGCTATGTATATCCGGCTGAGTCCAATGATAAATCAGAATTTAATCATCGCTAATGATTGCTTAGATAGATTGTGATATTTCGCCATGACAGCTTCCAATCAGAGCAATAAGGAAATCTATAATCTTTACAAATTGCATTTTGATGACTACGAATCACAATTCGCTCCGGATAAGTCTTCCTTAATTTGGATTCCTTCATTGAAATTCTCTTTTTGAAATTGTTCGATTCGTTGGTGTGATTGTAAATCAACAAGGAACACAGGCTATAACGATTATTGACAAACATATAGTCTTATCGATCAAAGAAATAAAAATATGTACTTGTAAAATTAACTTACTGACATATAACTCTCATTTTTCTGCATGAAAAAGTAAAAAATGCACGGGATTAAGGAATTAAGTAAGTAAAAGAGGATTAGAAAAGTTTTTTCTATTTTTATGTATAGATATTTTACATAAATCAATCTCTTTAGTGGGCTTAAATTTTAAAACATGTTTGCACAATGGGAATACGAAAGGTCAGTCCGTGTAAGCGTGTTTTATTCATCAACATTTATTCCATCACTTTCTTCATTTTATTCAATGAATTTTAAACAGTCCCATTATTTTTTTAAACATTTCAATTCCTTTAATCCCATTATCTCTTGTGTGATGTCGAAAGTTTCGAATTGAAATTCATAGCCACGGAGCTTGTAACTGATGGATGTATCGTTGTGTGTCTCGAGTCGAATGACCTATAAAATCTTTGTAAATTTTTCTTACTTCTTTTTGTTTTCTAATCATTGTAATCAGCACATTTAGGTACCTTAAATTCACCTGTTTAAATAGATTTAGACTTATAAAATGTTTACAAGGAACATTGTCTATTTTTTTAAAAAAAAATAGGTAGTATTATATCTAGACATACAGCAAAAGATAAAAGTGGGGTGAAAATGTCTTCAGTACTAAAAAATTTACCAACTAGTAATAAAATTTCATAAATCTAGCATTTTATGATTAAAAATAGTTGTAGATGTTTTCCAAATTTGGCTAGGAGTATGAGGTAGGTGTCTTTTAACAGCGCTGTCCATGCCATTTCATATGATATACAGCAATGTATAGATAAATTGCTACATATCATACGAAATGGCATGGAATGCGCTGTTAATAGATACCAATCTCATAGTCCTAGTCAAATTTGGAAAATATCTACAGCTATTTTCAATCATGATGTTTTTCTGTTTCTGGACCTATTTTTGAGGGCTTTAAAGACCAATAATCGAGGCGGCTAAAGATCTTCAAGGTCTGTGAAGCCAACCGAAAAAAAAAAAAAAAAAAAAAAAAAGACCAATAATTTAAAAACGGGTAGATATATCTAAGTGATATTTCACAATTGTTCTAATAGATACAAGAAGAACTCATACACCGAATTTCAAGCAAATCTGAAATGGTGAGGCTCAAGCCTGTGTTAAATTGACGTGGAATGACCCAAAATGGTCTATTTAAATGAAATAAAAGAATTAAATGCTCTCATATCGCCTGTTTAATGAACTATTTGTTTATTAAATAGTTGTAACATAGTATCGAAGGTTATAACAGGATCTGACGCCCGGGGCAGACCGCCTACTATTCAAGTTAGCTCTGTTCCACCCACTCGACAATAACCTCTATTTATTTTATATTCTCACTCTATTTGGTTTATAACGGCCCCATAACGATCTCTATATTATACAACTGTGATATATTACTAGGCGTAATAGTGCAGGTGCTCTAATCAGGTGTATATCTCCTGTGAGTAGTAAATCAAATATTTATACAGGCACTCTATTTTATAGCAGAAAGATATTTATAAGAATTATATCTATAATAATAGATTTTTGTTAGTTATCCAAAGTCTAAAATTATAATTTTTTTAGTAATGTTTGAATACTAATATTAAACGACTAAGTGAGTGACTGCTAATAACTACTAGTAACATAAAAGTTATAATAGGCACTAAGTGAAGTAACCTTAAAAATAATAAAATAATTGAAATAGTTATAAAGATTTATAATTTTTTATAGAACTGATATTTTTTTAATTAAATAAATTTATCAATTGTATCCTATTTTTATACAGGTACTTTATAAACAGCCTGCAATTAAATATTTAAAAAAAAATAAAAAAAAATATTATTTTTGATTTTATATTAAATATGTAAATAGTTAAATAATTTAGAGATGATATCGGTAAAAATAAAATTTACTGAGATATAATTTAATTAAGTTGTTTTATTTTTTTTATTTTTTAAAAGTCAAAAGTTATTTAAATTGTTTTATATATTATCATTCATTTTTGGTCATTAATCGAAATGTATCAATTAAATCCTATTTGTATACCTACATAGCATACAATTTATTATTTAAAATTGTTCAAGAAAAATTATATCATTTTGATTTTATATTAAATTTGTTGAAATAATTTACAGGTAAAGTCGGTAAAAATAAAATTTACAGAGATGCGATTTAATTAAGTTGTTTTATTTATTTCATTTTTTAAAAGTAAAATTTTATTTAAATTGTTTTCTTTATTACTATTTATTTTTGGTCATTAATCGAATGAATCACTTCTGTCCTATTTGTATAAAGTACTTACATGGCAAAAAAAAAATATTTTTGAATTATTTTATACTTGCTAACCCGCGCGAAACATTCGTACTTTAACCTATTTAAATCCCAACAAACCGTCTATTTAATCGCAAGCTTTAAATAGACTTTTTAAAGTTTTGCTTTTAACTCGCTAACGATGACGACTATCAGAAAAGAATATATAACCAAAAATGTTCGTCTAGACGAACTGAAAAAAATGACACCTTCGAAAAAGCCCTGAGACCATTTTGAAAATTTCGCTGAGATCTGCAGTTTTTCGCTTACAACTCGCAAACGAAGGGTTTAATCGAAAAAAATGTATATGACCGAAAATGATCCCCTTGAAAACCTGGAAAAATTGACAACATTCAGAAACCTCTACCACCAAACCTGTATTGTGAAAACCATGGTTTTGCATTTATAACTTACAATCGAAGGGGAAATTAGAAATTTTTATATTTTTCCGGTGTAGTTTTTAAGGAAAGCTTTAAAGTGATACCTCATTCATTAAGAATGAAAAGAAGGTATTAAGAATTAAGGAAGTTATGGGGTATCGAAAAAAAAAAAAAAGGCTTTGAGTAATAATATATTATATGATACTTGTTTTTTAATAACCATATAATGTCTTTCCAATAACAATTTATGATTGGTGTTTGAAGACTTATTATTCCATTCATCATTGCTATATTTAGTTCGTTTTACTCTTACCATCTTTAGTAACTCCTGCTGAGTAGTACTACAATCGTGCATCCCCAGACTAGGAAGTGACCTACTCTAAACGTATTTGCCTAGAGGACTAATGTAAATTATTACAGTGCCGAGGGTATCAATTAATCCAGTTGGAATAAGCTCGCAGCCTCCAAGTCGGACTAATTTATTACCGTTCGCTGAGAGACAATACCAGACTCCGCTAGTGATCAGACCTCACCAAGGTTGGCCCCTACCAGGGTTTCGAAACCTTCAAGGGTATATCCTGTGACATTCCAACCCTTAGGCAGTGTACTTCCTTCTTATATCATCCATAAAGCTATGTACTTTATTTTTTATTATTCAAATAAATCACTAATAATATCAAAAAGTAATTGGCCGAGGGTAAAGTAAAAAAGACAACAATCATTTCAATGTAACAGACAAAGTTGTAAAGTGATTTTGTTTCACGTACCACTACTAAGGAAAGAGCAATTAGAATCTTTTCCAACAAAGACGACGTATTGAACTCTTTTGAGTTCCTCAACTTCTTCCGGATGGTTAACGTATCCTTTTGCTAAGAGGATGGCCGGAAGGGGAATACAATTTGTTTTACATAATGAGTGATCTATTGCAGAATTAAAAAGGTTACACACTCCAGCAGGATACATTTCACAATAGGTCATTACAAAGCCAGCGGCCCAAACTCCATCTCTCCCCACGAACGGCTAATGGCTGTAGATAAATATTCATAAGGTTCGGCCACTATATGGTCTTCGGAATCAATTAACATCCCATCTCGATACCGCTGCGTAGAGAGAGAGTGAGAGCGAGTGAGTGAGTGAGTGCGAGAGAGAGAGAGAGAGAGAGAGAGAGAGAGAGAGAGAGAGAGAGAGAGAGAGAGAGAGAGAGAGAGAATGAGAGAGAGAACTTATCCCGCCGTGGATCAAACCCGCGTAGTTTAAGCGTATAGAAATTTTAAAGAATTATATGCCTAATTTTTTTTTTTTTTTATTACCAAGGTTTCACCCTCTTAAAGTTTGGTTTATAAGTAAATCATATAAAATAAAGCAGCTTTATTTGGAAATGAAAGCGAATAAAGATAAGGTAGTCGAAAGTTCAAAGATATTAAAAATTAAATTTAAAGAAATAACTCAAGGGAAAACAAGAGCTTCAAGTCAAGATCAATTATCAAAGAAGAAAGAGGATGTCAAACAGATTCAAAATCATATTCTTGTTGAAGAAAAGAAAATGGTTGAAGAAAAAATAAAGAACGATTTTTCCTTTTTCTTCTTCTAATTTCTTTGGATGTTCTATATTTTTTCTATTATGTGTATTTTTTCAGGAAAATTTTTTATACATCCAACACAGTTCCATTCTAATTGTCATCTTTATTTTTCTTACATTTGTACAACGTTTCGGACTTGTTTGTCCATTTTCAAGTACATATCTAAAAACATTTTTCATTCCATTAAAACACAAATATAAACTTTATATTACACTCTAAAACAATTTTACCACATACAGAACTTTTTATTTTTAAAAGTTAAATTTAAAAATAAAAAGTTCTGTATGTGGTAAAATTGTTTTAGAGTGTAATATAATGTTTATATATTGTGTTTTAATGGAATGAAAAATGTTTTTAGATATGTACTAGAAAATGAACAAACAAGTCCGAAACGTTGTACAAATGTAAGAAAAATAAAGATGACAATTAGAATGGAAATGTGTTGGATGAATAAAATTTTCCTGAAAAAATACACATAATAGAAAAAATAAAGAACGATTTCCAAAAAGAATATAGAACCCTACATGATAAAGAACAGATTCTTAAAGAAAAGGAAAACTTAAAGATGAGCAACCAGGACTTGATTAAAGCATTTGAAGAAACTAAAACAGAACTAAGAAATACCAGAAAGGTTGCTCTTGCATACAACCGTCGATTAAATTAAATCAAAACTGGATTGTTTGAAAAATACAAAAATTCACTGGACATTCAGCAAAGAGTAGATGATGCCGTAGCAGAGGAACAGGCAAGGGCGTACCTAGGATCAAAACTAGGGGGGGGGGGGGGGGGGGCAAGCTATGGTCGTTCAGTTTGTAACACCTTACCGCGGAAAAGGTGAATGAAACCAAAATTATGTATAATTATAGCAGTGTTTTATCAACTAAGTTATTACAATTATTTGCTTGAAAAAGACGTATTCTATTATTGCTTCGAGTCTTAAAAGCCTAAAAAATTATTGCCCCCCCCTGCCCCCGCTGGTTACGCCCATGGGAACAGGAGATAGAAATCAAATGGATAGAAATAGAAAAAGTGTATAAAAATGAATTAAAGTATAAAAGTATGAAGTATAAAAAATTAATAAATTAATATATTTATTTCAAAACTGAGATACTAAACTTGCGGAAATTCCAATATGTTTCATATCAGGAGTTAAAAAAGAGGTTTGATGTTCAACATACAGTTTCACAGAGATGTGAAATGTTTATGTTTCTACACATAATAAAATTAGTTAAAGGGATTATTGATGATAGCGAATCCTTAAGTAAACTAAACTTTAGGTATGGGAGGCAATGCAGAAGAGTAAACACTGATTTCTATGTACCAGTATGTAGAACCGGTTTAGCAAGTGCTTCACCTATAAATACCACGTCATTCAAAAAGTCCTGTCGTTTTTATACGTTATGAGGAATCCATTTATCCAGTTTTTTTCACTTTTCCCAGTTCTTTAAGGTAATTCCAGGCAGTGGTGGCTGAGATATTAAGTTGAGAGGCTATCTCTGAACAACTTTGACGCGGATCCAACTCTACTACTCTTCGAACGTCCTCCTTATCAACTACAGTTGGTCGACCCGAGCGTGCCTCGTCTTCTATCTCGAAATTTTGATTCGTCGCCTCCACGAAATTTTGAAAACCAAAATTGTGCCTTCCGCTCAGACAGCACATCTTCCCCAAAAACGGAGCATATTTTTCTAGCAGTTACGGCAGCTTTTGAGCCAAGTTTAAACTCATAGAGCAAAATCGACCGAATTTGAGTTTCAACTGGAATCATTTTGACTAGACAGTTGGATGGTGACTGCATTAAATTAATCCTCCTTAGCCTCCTATTCATAAAGTATAAACATTTGTGTTTACATGGATAAAAGTTGTATTGAACGGAATTAATTAGCAAACACTCTAGAATCAAAATAAACAACGAACAAACGAAAAACGACAGGACTTTTTGAATGACCTGGTAAAATGTCTAAACTTTGGAATTCTGTAAATCAAATAGTACAACTTGATTTTAGTTATAGCTTAGGAACATTAAAATATATAATTGAAGAAATTATTAAAACTCTATGATGAATCATATCTTAGCTACGCCGTTTATTTTATTTTTATTTTTATTTTTTACTTAATTTTCTCTTTCTTTTTAGTTCTTTTATTTTAGGTTTTTCTTCTTTATTATTTTTTAATCAATCATTCGTATATTATATATTATTGTAATAAGGGATAATTCAATTTGCTATATTATTTTAAAGAATAAGTAATATTTGTATTTTATCTTTTATTATTACTAAAGTTATACATTATGATTATGTTATATTATGATGTAAGAATTGAATTTATGACCACTTGTAATTGGGCGTTTGCCTGTTGGTGGGCGATGTAAATAAATAAATAAATAAAGCTTTTAAGGCTGGAGTACGATAAGAACTTGGTTAGTTGACTCAGGATTACGATCTGAACGACTGGCGCAGAGTCGTCAAAGAGATGCGTTGAATTATCTCTTCGGAAGAAGGAAGATTTTGATAGAATGAATACCTATTGGCTCGCGATGACCCTACCGACTATCACAATTGAAGGAATGCAGTTCGTTGATGAATTCAGGTGGGGAGAGTAGGAGTTTGGACCTCTGGCTTTGTAATGACTTCAACGTTTCTTAAAACTATTGTTACTTACTTGGGACTTAATATAGATTCGCGACTAACATATTCCTATCACATTACCATTCAAATAAATAAAGCCATAGGCGTCTTACATACATTATTTCCATTGCTTTCAAAATATTGCCATTTAAATATTATAAATAAAAAATTATTGTATTATTCTTACATACGGCCTATAGTATGTTATGGTTGCCCTGTATGGTCTAATACATGTACAACTAACTACAGAAAATTGCAAATATTACAAAATAAATGTTTGCGGTTAGTTGGCAACTTCCCTAAATGGACCCCGATAGACTTGATTCACTACAGTTTAGATGTGCCCAGCATCTCTACTTATATTTATAAATTATCAATAGATTTTTTTAATTCATGTAAGGCTATTCCTCACGTTCATATAAGGGAAATTGTCAACTACACCAAATCAGATTTGCCTTATAAGAGGTACAAACACAAAAGATTAAAACATATAGTACTATAAATCAGATAATAGCTTAATGTACATATATCTTTTTTTTATACGTTTTGTCTTCCTTTAATTTATTTATTTATTTATTTATTTTTTTATACCATGTATGAGGTTTTTTATTTTGTCTTCTTTTTTTCCTCATTTATGTAAAATAATTATTGTTAACTCTAACTTCATGATTTTCTTTGAAACCATATGAAATGTGACAATAGCGCAAAGCTTGATTATGTTCATTGTATTATTAATTAAATAAAATAAAATTAAATTAAAACTATTGTTCTCTTAAAATCGACATATGTTACTAAATAACGTTACAACGTCATAGGTGCCCCTCCCAACTGAATTCGCTTGCGGTTTTCCAACTCTATGTTTTTCTAAACTTTGTGAAAACCTTGCCAATGTAACATCTGTTCCATGTCCATTCGTATAAAATTATATAACACGTTCCAAAATTAAAAGTCCCCCACACGAAACATATGACGTAGAGAAGTCGAGCAGGGTTGTCAGATGTGAAAAGACATGGGACGGTAGAGCAGAGCGAGTGACCACTGAATATGCATCGCGTTAACGAGGCCCAGCCCTTGCCGAAACTGACTCGATTATTACACTCGATAGTCACATCCTGGCAATCTCTGTCAGGTGTCTGTTCTGGGGGTTTGTTTGAGCTAGTGTGAACAGCGGGCAAACAGAGGGTAACAGGCCGTGATTCGAAGGGTCAAAACCAGATTTATGTTAAAGATATATATCGCACATTCAATGCAAGACAACCATAACTCTACTAAACATAGTCCGTGTTCCCGGTCTCTAATTGTAAAATTATTAACATCATTGAAAATTCGTGTGTGGATAATTTTTTTTAGTAGTAACGCTAAAACTTTGTTATCTACGGAAATTCACGTATCAGGGCATTTGGCGTGACCTAAGCCATTAACATGACAATCTAACGATCTTATAAAATTTATGAACATTCTAATGATTTTTACGTTATTGATTAATTATGATCCGCAGAATTAAATGGTCACTCTGGCTTACAAATCACATGGGTCGTTGCTTCAGACGTACGCCCCAAAGATGAGAGATGTCGAGAAGAAGTCGTAAGTCTGAAGAAACGGACCATGGGATTTATAGGCCTAGAAAACGAGCCACGAGTCACTGGGACCGAATGAAACTTAATTTAGTATAGATTTTTAAATAAAAAAAAAATAATTTTTCAATGTTCACATCGGGTAGGTATTGTTTGTTTGTTTGTTTAACGTCACTGGCTAAGGCTAATCGGACGATGATACTGCGGGAGTCCTAAATTTTGCCTATCCAGGTATGATTATGATAGGGATCTTTAACGAGTACCTGACATCGTACAGGCTCGGGACCTCCATTTTATGTCCTATCCGAGGGACGGCATACTCCCAATAAAAAATCCTAGGGCCACCGCTGGGCGCGAACCTGCGACCTATAGTATTGTAGGTTGCCATGCTAACCACTACACCACAGGTAATCCCAAAACATCTTTGTTATAGTTAAAACGTCCATTTTTATGCTACTAAGTCTAATCGGACGATGCTACAGTGGGCACTACAGTGGGGTCCTAAATTTTACTTATCTAGGTATAATTATGAAAGGGATATTTAACGAGTACCTGACATCGGACGGGCTCGAGACCTTTATTTTAGGTCCTTTTCGGGGGACGGCATAGACAGGGATTTTTTACTCCCATTAAAAAATACTAAGGCCACCTCGGGACGCGAACCCGCGAACTTTAGTATAGTAGGTTTCTATGCTAACCACTACACCACAGGTAACCCCATCTTGAAGGTATTAAATAATTAAATAACATTTCGTCTCTCCTGTATCACATATTTTTCTGTTTTTAAGCCAAGTCTGCCCAAAAATCCAACAGTCCTTTGACTTCCAATGCTCCCTGATGTGATTAAAGCCATCCTCTGCGAAGAATAAGCCACCGGCCCCGAGGCTGAAGAGGAGACAGATTTCTAGATTGTGGGAGGGGGGTGGGGGTCGGAGAAGATTGGCCTGGCAAGGGGCCATGAATATTCTGCGGGAGGGGGCGCCCACAAATTAGGTAACAGTTGTTATGGATCACCCCGGGGGAATGCAATATCCAGGACCCCAAGGGGACAACTATCAATCAATAGCTGATGGTCGGGGACCCCTTCGCCACTTATTACCGTCACCGATTGAGGAATAATAAAATTCCCGATGTCTTCTCCCCCCCAACCCACACAGCACGCAACACACCCCCCACCGCAACCACCTATCACTTCATAAATGATCTACACTTCATGACATACACGTCGTCGCATGGATTCATACGCACATTTATATTTACTGTATTACAGTCTCAGGATTCGTTTTAGTGGAAAAGCAGCCAAAATTATTATTTGAAAAAGACTAGCAAAATAAAATTCAAGTAAATTCTAAAATGATAAAATAACGTGTGTAAATATAGCTCGAGTTGGTGGGTAAAAGGCCCGAACATCCACCAATAGCTAGCTATATTGTGATAAGATAGGTAGAATGTTATTTAATTTCCTAATAAATAATGATTTAAAATTTTAAAAAGTCCCATGATTTTTTTTTTTTTTTTTTGTCTTCACCTCCACGCGTGAGGATCTTTGGCGTTCAGTTATATTCTGTTGTATAGGGATACTTAAATTTCTTTTAAGTATTGAAACATAGAAACTATTTTAGCTTTCAACCACTTTTTTACAGTTCAATTAGAATTTCTTCCGTAATACGTTTGTTTCGAAGTTCTTTGTATTCTGGACGGTTTAGTAAAAGGTGTTTTACTGTCTGGGGTACATAGTTGCAATTTAAGCATGTGGACGTTACCCGTGGGTGAATTCGCGATGCCCAATCCTAATGCGTTTGTTTGTTTGTTTAATCTTTCTTTATGCTACTACGGCTATTCGGACGATGCTACAGTGGGAGTCCTAACTTTTGCCTCTAAATGTTTTATTAGGATAGGGATCTTTAACGAGTACCTGACGTCGTACAGGCTCGGGACCTCCATTTTCCGTCCTATCCGAGGGACGGCATAGACAAGTATTTTTAACTCCCTTTAAAAAATCCTAGGGTCACCTCGGGACACGAACCCGCGACCTCAGGTCTTGTAAGTTTCTATGCTAACCACTAAACCACAGGTGACCCCTTTTAAACAGTTAGTAACATAGAAGAAAAAAAAATCCCGCAAATTACAAACTTTTCAGAAAACACCATCTCCTGATAAGTTAATGTTTACCATCTTTAGGTACGATTTTCTCGTGATGTGGTAACTCAATTGTTTTAATATATCAAAGAGAATATTTTGATCGCTTAAGCAATAGGATTTCCATTAATAATCATTATAAGTAGAAAAAATATTCTAACTAAAAAAAACACAGGAAGATTTTTACTCTTATCGTTAAGACGTAAAATGCCTGTTCAGTAACTAATTTATCCGCAATCCCTGCAACATATCTTTTACGTAAAAAATCGATACTAAAACTATATGGTAAACCGAGTTATTGACACCCTTAAGACTACATTTCTGTAGTGCAATTAAGAAAAAAAAAATACTTTTTATGAAGGGATCAAATTGAAACTTCCTACACCTCCTCTTTATCTATTCTTATAAAGACTATAGAGGTTGTTATGGGTCAAAAGCTCAATAGTTTTATCCTATGGCAATATTTATTGTTAAAAGTGCAAAAACTAGTTATTGACACCCTGTGGATTTAATAGTGAAATCTTCCCTATGGTTAGTTTGTTAAAGTCTTCCTTCATAGATGACTTAGAAGACCCTTCAAACATTAGACTCATGTATATCTTGTAATAAAGTTAGGACTTGTTTACCTATTTCTTTAAGTTAAATTTGGGGTGCCAATAACTGTATCGTTTACCCTATCTGCTCTCTAAAGTATACTAAAAAATTTTATTTTTAAATAAAAGTATTTACTTGCGGTTATTCGGCATTGAATGTACAAATACTCCATCGAGTCTGATTTTATAGTTCTCTATTTAGTTAGAACGTTAGTTTTAGGATTTAATTAAGACAATGATTTTTTACTCCCTTTAAAAAATCCTTGGGTTACCTCAGGACACAAACCCGCGACCTTAAGTATTGTAAGTTTCTATGCTAACCACTACACTACAGGTGACCTCATTTGAATATTGTAAACTATCACTTAGTAATATAATTCAAAATCAAAGTTTTTTTTTTTAATCTATATCTGTGTGAAATTATTATATTACTTCAAAATAAATTAATATGTATTTACTTTTTATTTCTCCCTAAGTATAAGAACAGCAAATAGGACGAACCGAAAGCTGACTTGTTAAATGGACCCTAATTTGTTTTAGTGATTCATTGAACATTCCACGTTGGACCTCAATTGAAATATTTCGGGGGTCCAGAAATATCCATCCCGGGTCCATCCACTTCTTTTTCTCCAGTCCCGGCTTGGAGTCTAAAATTAGCTCTTCACTTCCTCTCCGGTTTACACAAAGCACGTGAGAAACGTTTTTCTTACCTTCTTTTTTTTTTTTTTCTTCTTCTTCTTTAGAGGTTGTTCTTTATTCTTTTTTAGTTATCTGTTTCCTTCATCTGTCTCAACATAGCAGTTCATTATCGCGTTTTCTATTTTACTGCAGTCTAGGAGTTTATCTCTATTTCCACATCTTGAGTCTTTTCTGTATTCTTTTTAGTTATGTTCGTTTTATATTTTTAATCTTTCATTCAAAAGCAAAGCCTGGTGATGGATAGATACAGTTTGTTGTTATAATAATGATGAGAGTATGGAATAACAAATAAAATTAAAATACCATTGAGCTCACAATATTTTATATTGCTGAGTTTGAGATTGGTCATTTCAGGTGAAAAATTTAATATTTCATTCATTGTATCAGACAATTTCATCTCATTATAAAATTGGAATAGTTAAGATTAAAATTATTAGTCTATTGATAATAACTTATCAATAGACGCGGAATTTTATTCCATCATGACAATGCGAGGCCCCATGTTGCAAAACAAACATTACAAAAATTAAAGGACTGGGTGGGTAATTATTCCTCACCCACCGTATTCCTTTTCGCAGTCTCCAAAACTCATTAAGCGACAAGGACATGAATTCAGTCGATGAGGTGAAAAACGAGGTGTTAGCTTTCTTTAATTCAAAGCCAAAGGATTTTTTCAGAACAGGCATTCAAAATTTGATTTCAATAAAAAGTAAAGTATTTGAACCAAACACCTAAATATCAAATTGAAATGTATCTTTTAAAAGATGATTTTGCTTTTTCTGATCACTATTTTTTCATCATTATTATATACTTAATAGCATATCACTCAGTGAGTGATCATTATTTTTAATGAAAACAATTATCGATTAAAATTTTTATTCTTAAATCAAGTATTAAAATCGATTATTACAATAGTAACAAGTAACTACTCTTAAAATACAAGTTCTCTTTTTTTTTTGCGGTAAATAAGTTATGTAAGAAGTAAAGTGTTAGTAAAAAAAGTCCAAATTTTTTTGAACAACGGAAAAATGTTCTTGATTTACTTTATTTTTTCCCTGTCTTCATCTCTGGCCTATTCCGAAAAGGGATAAACATACAACCCCTAACAAACGGTACTTCCAAAGTTCTACCAAAGTTTCCTACAAGTTAATATCAATCCCCTAATATTCTCCTGGATAAAGATGAGAAAGGATTTTTTTTTCTGTTTTAATGTGGATTAGATTGAGATTTTATTTGGACGGTCAACTACTCGGTTATTACGTCCTTTTGATTTTTAATTTTAAACTGTTTTAATGTTTTTATATTTGTCACTCTTTGGCTTCCTTTTTTTTATTATTTTCCATATTGCTAAATGTGTGAAATATATATAATTATTTTACAGGGTGTGTTAATTTAAATTTAAAATGCATGAAATTTTCTCGTTTTTTTTCTTTTTCTTATTATTCTTTCTTTTTTTTCTGTTTTTTTAATAACTATTTTTTTTTGCTCTTTTTTTCTTATTCTTTTTATATAATTTTTTTTTTTTTTTTTTATAGCTTATTGTAAACGCCTATACATTTCATCAGTTCCAACAAGGCATCTACTGCCTTCGATGAATCTCTTAACGCTCCGGCTACATCACGAGGGATCCTAAGTTTATCTAATTGATGAGAGGTAGAATGGCATTCTTCTATAATATGCCGCATTGTCAGAGGGACTTTGGACTTTTAATGTGGAAGTATCTAAATTTTAAACCTTGACGTATGTTTTATCACGTACATACGATAATTCTGAGCTCTGTTGTTCCTAAAGAATAGGAAATAACAACCGGAAGAAGACGCGAAGCACAAAGATACGAAGGGGTAAGTAGCCCTAACAAGAATTATAACACGGAGGACTTGGGGTGCTGGAGAGAGAGTTATCCAATCTGCTAATGGGTTGGAGGGTTGGTGGCCACAGCTTTATACCACCTGCCACCACTAATTCATTATATCCCTCTCCTCTCTTCTCTCTCCATGCTAAGGAAGGACCTTTTTTATTTTCTGTTTACAGATAATTAGTCCAGCAGCAGGACCTCTTGTTCATAGCGGAAAATATATACTACCCCTCCCTCTACATCTCTCTCTCTCTGTCCCTCTTTCCACTCGGTGTCTCTTTATTGGATTAAGGATTCGTAATATAAGGACTCTCCCTGGCCTGAAATTATTAAATAACAAGGTCTACGTTTTTTTTTTAATTTGTAATTTTGTGAATCTTACGGCAACTGAAACTGTTATCCACCTCCTGTTTATAACCTGACAACTCCTAATTTCTAGTTAGTATTTTTGAAAATTTAAATACTGTATACTAACAACTTCAAACAGCTTAGACCTAAAATTCATGGGTTGAGCGGTTAAAACGAAGCAATCTTCTTAGCGAATTAATCATAATTAATCAAACTAGTGTAATTTGATATGGAAGCCAGAATAGAATGTCCTTATTTGTTCGTCATAGTTGGTAGTTGTAAGTCGGTATGTAGTGTTTTGTTACTAGCGTACAAGGGTGCGTTCGTTACAAGTCGTAAAATTTTGGATTGGAAGTTTTGTAAATTTCTTACAACATATTTGAACATAAAGTTCCCCACGTTTCATGAGTCCCGTTGTTGTATTCCAGACATTGCACCCATTTTTATTTGGCTCTGCTTTTTGAAAACGGCTCTAAAACGAAGGCAACAGGATTATTCTTCTGCAGAATAGGTGCTATAGTAACCGATGTTCCCCTCTCTGCGGAAAACATGTCACTCACTTGTTTTTATCCTCGTTGGGAAAAACGAGGTGAATTGAAACAACCTGTTTCAAATTTCCTGGGTACGAAAAAAACCCAATTTTTAATCAGTCCACAATCATTAGGCAACTACACAGAAATCAATTGTACCAAACATACATAATAAATCTTTAGTTAATGAGCTTTCGAAACATATATAACTTAAGCCAAAATACAAAACCCTTGTGAAAATATAGGCATCATAAAAAAAACTTTAAAAACCTACTTTTCACTATTCTTGTCACATGGCACGCAGAACTCCATAACCGCCACTGACGTGAACTGACATGTCAGCGGGCTGAGGGAGGTGATTTACCAGCGAAGTTGCCAAATCGCTAGCGATTTTCAGTTCCGAGTAATCGCTACTGTTTCAACTCACCTCTGTTTCACATCCCCTAAGTCTCCCCTAATATATTGTAAATGGTTTTCCAAGTGAAGTCAATTATATATCTGTTTCATCTTTTCATGCCCATATCATGTTACTTCTCGATATCCAAGCAGAGGGTTCTTGTAATAATTCATTTCTCGCATTTGGTTTCTTAGCAATATAAATACATTTCACCACTTATCCGTTACTATTTATGGTAACGGATAAGTGAGAAGGTATAGTTACTTATATACTTGATATGGTGGCTTATAGTTAGGCCAAGCAGTCCCGACGTCCTTGTTTCTGACTGGACAGTATCCCATTAACCGCTCTCGGACTTTGCTTTGACTTCGTCGGCCAATTATCCTACTTCAAGTTTAGGCACTGTACCCGTATTAACCTATTTATATGGCCAAGATGAATGTTCCTCTGGAGGGACATTCGTCTTTATTAGAGGGCTGTATCGTGTTGAAGAAAGTCAACGCCGTTACTGTCTGTAAGTGAGTTGACGTATAAAGTATCAAAATGGAGGAATCGATAGATAAGAAATAACAACGATCGATTGATTAATTTTTTGTTTATAAATACGCTAATTGACAATTGAAGACATAAGTATTTCACATTTAATTTTTACATAATTTATTAATAAATTATATTTTATTAAATTTGTTTTTTCAGAGAACAAGTTCAGTTTTTAACTTACAGAGAAAGAGCAAATAAATCTTTTCAGATTTTTACTAAGGATAATAATTATTGGAATTATTTATCATGATGATTAAATACACAGTGGAAAATTGAGTGCATTACAAAGAAAAAAAAACATGTTATTTTTTACCTCTAGATTGAGATGTGATATTATCGACAATCAACTATTACTAAATATCAAATATACTTTAGTAGGTTAAAAAAAATCAACAGGAGAACCCAAATAAATACTATAAAATCACGACTGTAAAAATAAAAGTTTAATAAAATAAGTAATTAGAGCAAAAAAAAAAAAAAAAAAAAAATCAGTGACTTTTATATACATGAAGTACAATTAAAAAAAGAGAGAAATACTTTATTTAGTTATTGTCTGGATTGTTTAACGACCCTTTATGCTACAGACAAATAGCAGACAGTAAATATCGAATATGCTTTTTTAGATTTAAAAAAAAAATTAACAGAACAAAAATAAATATTACATTAAAATATTAAAAGCGACTGTAAAAATAAAAGTTTAAAAAATAAGTAATTTGAGTAAAAAAGAAAAAAAAAGAAATCAAAAAGTTTTATGTAGGATAAACCATACAGTTATTGGCACTCCAACTTTAACTTAAAGAAATACGTAAGCAAGATATACATTTTTTACAAGATATACATGAGTCTAATGTTTGAAAGGTCCTCTAAGTCATCTATGAAGTAAGACTTTAACAGACTAACCATAGGGAAGATTTCACAATTAAATCCACAGGGTGCCAATACCTAGATTTGGCCCTTTTAACAATAATTATTGCCATATTGTAAAAGTATTGAACATTTGACCAAAAAAACCTTTAGAGTCTTTATGAGGATAGATAATGAGGAGCTATAGGAAGTCTCTATTTGATCCCTTTATAAAAAGTATTTTTTTTTAATTTAACCACAGAAATGTTAAAAGAAGGCTAATCGGACGATACTGCAGTTTGAATTCTAAATTTTGCCTATCCAGGTATAATTAGGATAGGGATCTATAACGAGTACCCAACATCGCACAGGCATGAGACCGCTATTTTACCTCCCATCCCAAGGATGAAATAGCCTAGGATTTTTTATTCAATTCAAAAACTACAAGGGATGTGATCTTGCTACCTTTAGTATTGTAAGCTGTTATGCTAGCCACTATACCAGAACTGACCCCTTATTTAGTTATTTAAGGCTCGCAAAATAGGATGCATATATAAATAAATTTTAAAAAAATTATTTATTTTTTTCATTTTATTGTAGTTGGTTTTTTGGTTTTTTTATTGTTTAAAATATGTACCTATAGATATGTAGTATAATATTAGATACTGACGCAGCCTTCGATGCAGGCTTACAGTGTACCGTACCGAAGCCGTCCGTGAACCAATCCACAACTACAAAACTACAGAGTAGTGATATAGAAAGGGAGTCTACGTGAGGAGTTACCTGGCTATTACCTGGCCGTGTGTAAGTGCGGTAATCTTCTCCTGCGGTCTGGGCCCGAAGGTATTACCTGAAATATAGGTCGCCGAGGAGTTACCAACAGAGCTTATAACCCTTGCAAAACTAGCAATAGGATAAGACAAAACAATTAGTCCCTTATAAGGGGGAGGATCTTTTGTATCGGAACGGAGCAAGAATATCCATCTCAGAAAGTTACGACATTGAGATAGAAATTATAGTGAGGAGTCGATATTTCGGCAAGTTTCGATTATTTTATAATATCGGACCGGGCTAGTGAAAGTATTGTTTCTCAAGTTCGAAATGAAGAAACTGAAATTTCGAAATAAAAAATTTTTTAAATAATTTATTTTTTGAAGAGAAAAGATTTGGCTCCGCCGGGAGTCGAACCCGGGTCTCCTGCGTTACATGCGAGGATGCTAACCGCTACACCACAGAGCTCGGCTCAAGGCAGAGCAAATCCTTCCTCTTCACTAATACCTACTCCCTCTATCTCACAAGTTTTGCGAGTAGTAGCGGGAGGTGGACAAATTTTGTCCAATTTATGATATTTATTGACTTAAGTCAATTTTTAAATTATTTTAATTAATCCAATCTTCAATTGTGGCTGACCACCAATTTTAAATTATTTTTAAATAATTTATTTTTTGAAGAGACAAGATTTGAATATAAAAAATATATTTATATAATTTTAAATTTACAAATATTTCTTAGCTTGAACCTTAGAAGAATATTTTGCAGAAAAGAAATTTAAAACTTAATTTAAACATTACCAAAAAATCTAAGTAGTCTGAATTCTCCAACCGAAGGATGGGACGTAAAATGGCGCTCCTGAGCCTGTGCGATGTTGGGTACTCCTTAAAGATCCCTATCCTAATTATACCTGGATAGGCAACATTTAGAACTCCCACTGTACTATCGTCCGATTGGCCTTAACAGTATATAATAGGAACATAAAAAAAAACAAAGAAAAAATGAACAAAAAAAAGTATTTCTCTCTTTTTTTATTTGTTTGGATATAGGGTAAATCTTATAGTTATTGGCACCCTTAAGTTTACATTTCTGTGATTAAATTAAAAAAAATACTTTTTATAAAGGGATCAAATAGAAACTTCCTATAGCTCCTCATTATCTATCCTCATAAAGACTCAAAAGGTTTTTTTGGTCAAATGTTTAATACTTTTACAATATGGCAATAATTATTGTTAAAAGTGCCAAATCTAGTTATCGGCATCTTGTGGATTTAATTGTGAAATCTTCCCTATGGTTAGTCTGTTAAAGTCTTACTTCATAGATGACTTAGAGGACCTTTCAAACATTGGACTCATGTATATCTTGTAATAAAATTAGGACTTGTTTACCTATTTCTTTAAGTTAAAGTTAAAGGAGTGACAATAAGTGTACTGAGTGCCAATAACTGTATGGTTTACCCTACATAAAACTTTTTGATTTGGTTTTTTTCTTTTTTACTCAAATTACTTATTTTTTAAACTTTTATTTTTACAGCCGCGATTTTATAATATTTTACTGTATTTATTTTTGTTCCGTTAATTTTTTTTTTTTCGATCGCTAACTTTATCACGAAAATATTTTTGAGCTAGTTTCCGATATTATCGAAGAGTATGTGTAATTCCTAGCAAAAGGAAAAAAAGTTTATTTGCACATAACTCAGTACCTAACCGATTTATTTTTTTATTAATATGATAGATGAAATGTTTCGAAGTTCAGTATAAAAAAAAATAAATACTAATTCAAATTAATGGAATCGGACTGCTATTAGCGAGTTTGAGGCTGGAATATTTTAAAAATAGAAATAAAAATATTATTACACTGTAATAATATATAATATTATTTGGCATATGGCTATTATCTAATTTGAATAATTCTTAAACGCGAAATAGTTAGTATTTACATAATAGCGCATAACATTGTTTAATTATGTTTAATGACAATAGGATTAAAATTATTTTTTAGAAACTTAATTTGTATGATTCTTTCATATAAAGACCGTACATTTATCTGCATTCCTGGTTGTAAATGTATTTATCATTAAATGTTTACTGGTTGTATTATACAGATATTATTATTGTTGTTTATACTAATATTTATATACAATTGTAAACTAATGAAAAATTCCCGCTTTGTTGTAGACTTATATATTTCGAAAAGAATGCCCACTAGTCCAGCAGTTTAGGGTTAAAGGCCAATGCAGCAGAAAAGAAGTTCTTAGATCACGTTTGGTCAAAGATTGCGGGAGATTTAACAGGATTGTATTGTTCTTCTTTCATATGAATATGAGTTGTATTAAATAGACAACTTTAATGTATATATATATTTAATGCAAAGTACTATAGTGGTTTATTTTTCATAACAGTCACATATTATTTTATTATACCATACGATCTTTAATAGCTTCTTTTTAAGAACATATTTTTATTAGCTAATTACCGTATTTAAAAATTAATATATATTTTTTTACTTCCGTTCCATGAAGGAACATTAGGAAAAGAGACTGTTCCCATTGTTTATGACAATTATAAAAAATATAAAATAGCAGATAAAACTACTATCGGAAATTTAACACAGTCAAATAAGTCCAATTTAAAGCCGGTAATTAAAGGAAATATAAATTTTTTTATCCGCTAATATTACTTACAACCTTTAAATTTGCTGTAAGCACTTGATTAAAATTCTACATATAGGTTTACATTTCTTAAAAATAAGAATTGTATTAGCTAAGAACGTTGCGTATATTTATTTAAAGTTTCATTTATTATTTAAAGTGTACATTTCAATCATTTAAATATATATCTGTTTATACCTCTATATTTTAAGTTACTTCCGATATATGATACATACATAATTATATATTTTCGAATTATAATTTTTTTTTATTTCTTGAATTCCTACATTGAGATCAATCAAGATAAAATATAAACTGATCAATTCAATGTTTTTGGTACTTTCTACTCTGTACCATATATTATTTATTTAAAGCTAGGTAATTAAATAAATTTACTACGTAAAATTAATTCAATATTATTTAAGAAAATAAATTTTATATCTATTTAACATATGAAAATATATTTAAATTTTAAAAATTATATTATTTTTGTAAATATTTTAAAATATAAATTTTTACTATAAAATATTTTGAAATTTGATGTTAAAGCGGTAGAAACCGCAACTTTTAAGTATTTAGTTTGTAGCATTTTAAGGACTCATATTTTTATTTTTTTTTTTATATTATTTCAAGATTCCTTTGTATTTTACTTATTTCACAATTAATACTATACTTATTTAATTATTACAATTAATTAAACATTTTTGTCTGTGGAAATGAAATTTCACAGATGATTTCTATCTTTAAATGCAATGTTACGATATAACCTTCAATGAAAGTGTCTGCAATGATTGGCCAAAAATAAAATGTATGACGTTCTCAGCGCCCTTTGCTGCGTAGATGTCAAACTGATAACTTATCACTAACCGAACACATATGCAGTAAACAACGTTATTTCTTTTATCAGACTTGTATTTTTATATATTTATTGATATTTTCACTATTTTATGGATTATTCCACTTTTATTTTTGAGTATAATCATTTTTTTATGTATATATTTTTATTTCTTAGCGGGGGAGAATTAATGTTTTGTTTTTTTTTTACTTGGAAAAATAACATTTACTTATATGTGAAAATTAGAAAATACATAAAAATAGAAAGGACAATTTTTTTATTTTTATCGCTCGGTTTCTACGGCTCATTTTTATAAAAATATTAAACGTAAAATAGTCACCAAACAGTGGTCCTCTAATATTGGAAACCTTAGTATGTTCGCTTAAAAACTGCTATAAATTTATATATATTTTTTTTTTTATCTTAAGCGTAAAATTAAGCCCTAAATTTTACAGACAGATAAGTGCCTATGGATATTATTAGGATTTTATGGACAACTATATACTCTTAGTCTCTCTTACACTCCCAAAAATACTTGTTAAACCATGACTGCACCTCCATAATAAATATATAATCTCTATAAAAAATACCACGCGTAATCTTTATTACTGATCCTTGGTCTCTATATGAAACTTTTAAAATAAAAAATTATCAAGCCCTACTCTTTTAAAATCCTTGGGCAGATAAAATTTTGGTCAAGATAAGTCTGAACTCACCCAAAATCCGGCGTGGACCCCTGAATATTTTACGAAAAATTCAATTATTATATTTAAATTGAGGATCACAGCGACCATTAAGTCTCAACACTTTATTTCATCGTACGTTTCGACCGTTCGGCAATCATCAGTGCTGAAATATGATTGATAGCAAAAAAATCCACAATCTGTGGTTTGTCCTGAATTAGTTAAAAATATAGTTATCTACTACCTTAGTCCTACTACCCTATCTGCAATTCAATTTTTTTTTCTATAAAGGTAACAAAATACAAAACTGTGATACTTGCACCTAACCCATTGACAGATTAGCGGTTATGGATAATATAAGTGTTTCATTGTAAAATTCTTGATATTTATCATACGTCTCAAGCTCTAAATTCCTATGTATCTTTTCCGTATAAAGATCGTTCTTTTTTTTTTTTTTTTTGTTATGACTAAGATTTATTAGGCCTGTTATGATTTTGACGACTTACCTTCGCAGGTGAACTGCCCGTAGTGTTTTCCTGAAGACTTGTCCCCACATACTACACACTCTATGTTCTGGCCCTTGTCCCCGTTGGACCCGGCGCTCTGGGTAGAGTTGGTGCCCGGGGTGTCGCCCCTCAAAGAGAGCAGGGCTTCGTCCTCTCTCCACGGGACCAGGCCCCGAGGAGGAAAGCCCAGATCCCCCCCGTAGCCGGGGGCACCGCACAGCACCGCCACTCTGACGGCAAGGTAAAACTCACGTAAGGAAAAAAGAGAGAGAGATAACGATAACAACACGAGCTGCGCACTGAGCACGCCTGAGACACTACCGGGCCGAAGGCGTGGGCCGGACTGAAGGCTGACCCCCACCCCCCACCCCGACCCGCGTTGCCATGGGGACCCCGGTGTCCCGACCTGCCATTGGTCCTCGCGACCTCTGGCCCCCACCCCGCGACCCCGCCCTCTTGGCGGGAACTATATTTCGCGAGCTCCCCCTTGATCGATAGCCCCATTCATTATTATACCGGCGGCCCGCGCTGGTCCACCTGAGCACCTCTGCCTCTGTATTAACCTCTCTTATCACTCTTTTTTACCTACCTAAAACTTATTTACATCTCTCAATTTTATTTTTTATTTTTTTATTTCACATTTGGATACTTAAAAGTGCAAATTCATTTCTATATAGATTCTTGATTATTTACTATCTCTATGTATGAACGCGAGGCCATAATTTTAATTTATTTTTATTATTAGGATATTTTTCTTTCCGGTTATTCATACTATTCACTGCCTGGTGCGGATATCGATTCACCTTCACGATATAGTTACAAAAAGGAAATCGCTGTGAAAAACAACCAAACAGTAAAAAAAAAATTAAAAAAAAAAATCAACTGTTGATGAAATTAGGTTCCTTAAAAAAAGAAATAAACAATAATTAATCGAAAAGTTACATTACAGATACATTATAACTTATGGAGATATAGCATTCCCCTTCGCGGCTATTCCCGCGAGTCTTTAAAATCAATGCTGTGATCATTTGGTATTGATTTAATATAATATGTTTACTGATGTTAAGGAGATTTAGTTGAATCTGAGCTTCCGGTAGGTGGAATGTTGTAGGGGAAGTTGCCGGCTCGGCAGAAGAGAAGGAGACGCGCAATGGAGAGAGTTCACTAAAACCGCCGAAACTAAAAATTGTTTACTCGTCCTGAACGCTTCATTTTTTGGCTTTAAAACATGGTTTTCGACGCCCCCTGGGGGCGCTCAATTTAAACTCGTCGTATCAAGATCTTTAAAATGAGTCCAAATTAGACATTTTTTCTCGAATTGCAAAAATAGGTGTCCGTTTGAGTTAAACGACAATTTCACCATTTAAACCACTTAGGGGTTACATTTTGGAATTCCTTTCTTAGTGATTAACTACATATAGCGTCTAAAATCTAAATTCCGAACTTCAAGTTTCTATCATTAGTAGTTTTTGCTCTGCGTTGATTCTGTCAGTCAGGACAAAGCCTTATATATATATACTAGCATTCCCCGTCGCGGCTTCGCCCGCGAGCCTTTAATATCAATTCTGTGACCATTATCTTGGTATTGATCTAATATAATATGTTAACTGATGATAAGGAGATTTAGTAGAATCTCAGCTTCCTGTAGGTGGAATGTTGGAGGGGGAAGCTGCCGGCTCGGTAGAAGAGAGGGAGACGCGCAATGGAGGGAGTTCACTAAAACCGCCGAAACAAAAATCGACTTACTCGTCGTGAACGCTTCATTTTTCGGCTGTAAAACATGTTTTTCGACGCCCAATAGGGCCTTTCGAGTTAAACTCGTCGTATCAAATTCTTTAAAATGAGTACTAATTAGATATATTTTCTCGAAGTTCGAAAATAGATGTCCGTTAGAGTTAAACGACAATTTCGCCATTTAAACCCCTTAGGGGTTACATTTTTTATATTCCTTTCTATCCTATTGATATTCCTTCTTTTGATATTTTCTTTCCTACATCGCTTTTAAAATCTAAATTCCGAACTTCAAGTTTCTATCATAAGTAGTTTTTGCTTTGCGTTGACTCTGTTAGTCAGGACAAAGCCTCTTATATATATGGAGAAGAGATCGAAATAAACACGCACCATCCCCAATCATGGGAATCACAGTGTGCATAATTTGATTACCACTAATAATTAAATAATCAGTAGCCATATTTTATGTGATGTCTATTTTAATACTATTGTAACGTTAAATTGATATTCAAATAAAAAACATATGATTTAAAATCTCAACAATAGATTTCCGTTAGAGTTAAACGACAATTTCGCCATTTAAGCCCCTTAGGGGTTACATTTTTGAAATTCCTTTCTTAGTGGTTACCTACATTGCGTTTAAAGTCTAAATTCCGAACTTCAAGTTTCAATCATTAGTAGTTTTTGCTCTGCGTTGTTTCTGTCAGTCAGGACAAAGCCTTATATATATTTATATAGAGATAAGCATATAAATGTGGAAAAGCGTGGCGTTTACATATTATCGAAACACGTCGATTTCTAATTTAAGTTCGTAAGTGAAAGTTATGTTTTACGAGCATTGCGCCAGATTTTTTTTTTTTTTTGACATAGACTAAGGCCAATGGGATAACAATTTTCTTTCAAGTGAAATGTTTTCCATTTAGTTTATAGTCCGGCTTCCCTATGTCTTTTTGTTATCTCAAATACAGGCGTTCGCAGTAGCTGCTTCTAATGGAATCGGTTCCTAGAAGCATTAATAACAGGAACTATTAATACCCGAGGAATTTCGTGGACGGGCGCCCGAAACACGAGAACACGACAATAACGGTTTAATATAAAACTGAAAGCTCACCCCCGACCTCTTCGGCGATAAATACCGAACTGGTGTCGGCCAAAGTTGAAGCTGTGTATCGTTCTTTGAACTCGGTCCAAACAGGAGCAGTGCAGATCTGGTCTTCCTCTCGTAGTACCTACACAACAAGGGGGTGGAAAAATAGATTTCGCTGCGTATGAATATTTTTTTCCAGTAAGGAAATCCTTTTTCAAAAACTAACCGTTCTTTTACTTTCAATATGTAAATATATATGATATATATAGTAAGGGAAAGCATTGTGATCGTGAAAAATTTCGCCTTCCGGTTTTCAACGGAAATACACGTTTTGAGGTCCCCTGAGTCCAAATAACCAAGTGTGTAGGTGAACAGAGTGGCTCAAAAACTATAAATCACGCGAACCTGAAATTGGGTATTTAGTGTATGTAGGTATATGTCCGCGATGTGATAGCGAAAATTTCATCAAAATTGCTCAAACGAATATAATAAATACTTTATTTAATGAATTTTTACGTTTTTTTTTCTCAAAAACGGCTCAAAAGATTTTGATTAAACTCTTTTATGTATATGCTTTCTTTTATGTATATGTCAGCAATGAAACAGTCAAAATTATATCAAAATTGATCAATTGTAGGGGTCACTTTACTTAATAAATTTTGTTTCATTTTCACGTGTTTTTTTTTATTTACTCAAAAATGGCTGAAACTATTTTAATTAAACAAGGTATTTATATGGATGTGTATGCCCGCGATGTGACAGCCAAATTTCATATCTCGTATTATCATTGATGAAAAATGGCCTATGTGTGTATTTGAACAGACTAGCTCAAAAACTGTGTACCGTACGAACCTGAAATTAAGTATTTGGTGTATGAATATGCCCGCGATGTGACCGCAAAAATTTCATCAAAATTGGTCAAACGGAGAGGGTACTTTATTAAATGAATTTGTTCTAATTTTTACTTTTTTTTTATTTTCTCAAAAACGGCTTTAACGATTTCGATCAAACTTGGTGTTAGATGTATGTAGATGTGACAACCAACATGTTAGTAATCGTATTATGAAAATAAAAACTTTTATTTATTAATAAAAAGATTAATGTTACTTAAGAGAGTAAATACGTGATGCTCAAATTTTTGAAGCATCGCTGGTGTGTAAAAATATTGTAAAAGATAATTGTCTATAATTAATATAGGTATATTTTAGTCTAGAAACTTTTGTTCCATAATAAATTTTTGAAAACAATATAAAGCGATTTTAGAGGAACAGTAATCGTCCTTAATTTCCAGAAAGGCATAAGAGACGTAAATACACCTATCAATTCACCTTCACGATGTATTTGCAAAAAACCAATCGTAGTAAAAAACAAGCAAGCAGTAAAAAAAACTCGAATGTTGATGAATTTAGTCCCTTCATAAATAAATTAGCAATAATGAATCGAAAAGTGCTGAGAACTACCAAAATTTGCTGTACAGATACTCTATGACTTATGGAGATATAAGAATGTAGGTATATACTTAATATTCTTTATTTAAAGAATTTTGTCTAATTTTTACGTTTTTTTTTTATTTTCTCAAAAACGTCTCAAACGATTTTGATTAAACTTGGTATTTCATGTATGTATATGCCCGCGATGTGACAGTCAAAATTTCATCAAAATTGGTAAAACGGAGGGGGCTCTTTACTTAATGAATTTTGTTTCATTTTCACGTGTTTTTTTTTTTTTTATTTAGTCAAAAGTGGCTGAAAATATTTTAATTTGTATGGATGTGTATGCCCGCATCGCGCTCCCGGGCGGGCCCCGCGATATGACAGACAAAATTTCATATCTCGTATTATCGCCGATGAAAATAAAAACTTTTATTTAACATTAAAAAAAAATTATTCTACTTTAGAGATTTAGAGAAAATACGTGATGCTCAAATTATTTAAAACATTTAAGGTGTGAACAAATATGGTGCAAGGTAATCTTTAATTAATTATATTTTAGTTCAGAAACTTTTTCGAGTTTCATATTAGATTTCTGAATGTTCGTAAGTGAAATTTGTGTGTTGCGCGCATTGCACTAGATTTTTTTTATTTTTTTTTTTTTTTTATTAACGACTTTATTACAACGCGAGGTCATATGTCGTTTCCTAACAATCCATCCCGCCATTTTTTCCTGTCCTGACAGTCGTCTTCTTGCAATCCTCTTGCTGCCATAGCTTCTTGCAGTCCGTCCATCCATTTCTTTTCAGGACGACCTCTCTTTCTTCTTTCACTTGGAACATGCTTCAGTAACCTCTTAGGCCACCGGTCGTCCGACATCCTCATGACGTGTCCGAACCAGCTCAGCTTTCTTGTTGCGATAGTATGAAGGATATTAATTGGTTCTTGGACTATTTCCCTTATGATATTATTCGGGACATGTTGGATTCGAGATATCCCACAGCTACGTCTCCAAAAATCCATTTCCATTGCAACAAGTTTTTTGGCTGAGGCTGTTGAAACGGTCCAGGTTTCAGAGGCATAAAGTACGGTACTGATTATAAAAGCGTAAAATATTCTTTTTTTGGTTTGAAGTTGGACATTCTTATTCCATAGAACAGAATTTAATATTTGGATAATCTTTCTACCTCTAATTACTTTTTCATCAATATCCATATTGCTGTTCCCCTTCGATAGCCACCTGCCCAGATATTTAAACTGTTCAGTTGGGGTCAAATCCCATTCTCCAACATTTATTGAGGAGTTTCCACTACTATTAAATGCCATATATTCCGTTTTATTTTTGCTGACTTCCAGCCCCCCTGCCGTATAGGCTTCTAGCAACTTCCTCATCATAAATGACGCATCTTCTTCATCGTTTGCAATAATGACCTGGTCATCAGCAAATTGTAAATTGTACAAAACATTTTCATCTATGGCAACCCCCATACCACTACACTTCCTTTTCCACAGGCTAAGGATGCACTCCACATAAATATTAAATAGGAGAGGTGAGAGCGAACAGCCCTGCTTTAGGCCTTTAGTAATTGGGAATTCTTTTGATAGACCATACTTAAGCTTGACCCTTGCTGTCGCATGCGAATACAGTCCCTTTATAGCTCGAATCAAGTATTGGCTTACTCCTATGTTTTCCAAAGCATTCCATAGTTTGCTAAGAGGCACCGTGTCATAAGCTTTTTGAAGATCAACAAATATTAAATTTATTTCTTTATTATGAGCCTTAAATTTTTCTATCAGTTGAGTGAGGGTAAATATATGATCTGTACAAGACCTACCACGCCTAAATCCGGCTTGTTCCTCAGGAATCATATGTCTACACTCATCCATTAACCTCTTGTTGAGTATTCTGCCAAACAGTCGGCTTAAGCTGCTAGTTACAGTGATCCCTCTGTAATTTGTACACTGTCGTTTGCTCCCTTTTTTATGGATTGGAGTGATATGGCCCTCTTTCCATTCGCTAGGAACTGTCCCTTGTTTTATGCAGAGTGACATGAACTCGGCCAATTTCTTTTTTAGCTCCAAAGGTCCGTATTTAATCAACTCTATGGGAATGTTTCCTGGTCCAGGTGCTTTTCCGTTTTTCATGTCCCTTAGTGCACAGTCCAATTCATCTACAGAGACTTCGACTACGAGAGTGTCAGCTTCATTTATACAATCCTGGGTTTCTTCTAATTTGAATTCATTCCGATCCTCTTGCAAGAGCTTAGTGAAATACTCTACCCATCGTTTTTCTTCTATGAGATTAATTTTAACATTTTCTCGCTTTGGGTTCTTAACGGATTTGAGGATTTTCCACGCTTCTGTCGACTTTTGTCCGTGCATACAGCGATCAATGTATTCGCAGTTATTATTCCAGAAATCATCGATAGCTTTCTTTCTCTTCCTTTTAACCTCTCTATTGCTTCTTTTATATTCTTGCAACACAATGGGATCACGATTGGAGAGCCATTTTTTATATAACTCCTTTTTTTCTTTGACCGCTGTTGCGACTTCTTCATTCCACCATTCTTTATCAAGGTGCACACGTTTTTCTTGTATTCCTAAGGCCTCCATAGCTGCTTGATGAATTGTATTCTTAATCTCTTTATATACGTTCTCTATCTCGAAAGTATCTGGCTGGAGCTTCCCAAGTATATTTTTTAATCTGTTTTGATACAATAACCTGACTGAGTCTTGCTTTAAGCTGTCAAGTAAATATCTCTTGCAGTTTTCTTTCTCATCAATTTCAGTCTCCTGATTTTTTTTATTACTTTTTAATGTAAGTAATAAAAGAAGTAATTAATTATCTACTAATCAGCAAATCCTTCCCCTAAGAGAAAATCAGTCAAACTTTTTCGTTCCTAACAATTGCATCTTATAGGGTTTATCATATTGAATTGAATACTGGACAAACAATGCTAATGATTGTGTATTGACTTAATAAAATAAAAAAATCATTTAAAATCCTCATTCTCTTTACCATCCTGAAGCCGAGTTGAAAGCCGTAAAGTTTCAATGAAAACTAGAAAAAAAAATTAGCAAATTTTGTGTTATTGACAAGTATGTTGCAATTGACAAGCATGTATATAAAGTATATGTAATTCAGATTATAATTGTACTATAAAAGTATTTAAGGTAGGGGGGTGCAGCCTATGTCCGCCTATGTTTCTTATCCATCAGAAATCTTATTTCTCTTTCTGTCCAATTAATTATAGCCACCATTATAAAATTTGATAAGCTAATAACTAGTAACAGTAAAAAAGGACCCATCTAAACCTTATCATGTTTTCGCAACAATTCCTTCTGAGTAAACAGAGATAAAGCTTATTTTAAAATAATTAAATAATTTCAATTGCAAATATCATTATATCGTTGCATTATGTAAAAGTCTCCATACAAATGTATGGCCTTAGTAAGGAAACGATGGTAAGAAATTTTTAAAATATTAGGTGTTTCAACTTGAGGAACGGGTGATTTTATGTTATATAGTTTTTAACTTGCCAAATTCAAAATGCACTTAATATTTGTAATGACTAAGTATTTTTTTTTCTATGGATTGAATTTTCAATTTTAGCTTTATTATTATTATATTGATTGATATTATTATTGATTATAGTTGTTTATTCATGTTATAAGCTAATTTGGTATCTGTGATAACATGTTACATGTGAGTATATTGTATTTTATAGGTGAGCAACAATTAAAACTTATCGCTCACCCCTTTTTACAACGTCCTATTTAAAAAAAAAAAAAAAAAAAAATCATAAAACTCGATTTTTCAAGAGAAGTACAATAAAATTTATTCAGAATTGATTTAAAGGCTTCTTTATAACTCGTTACTTTGCAACAGAATCGTTTAAGATAAAAACTGATATCTTTTTTCTCTGTTTCAAGGAATATAATATAGTTATAAAATGTTTAACATTAACATGTCATGCCAAGACTGCTTAATTCTTTTCGCTCTATCGGACAGGAGCTATTCCAGGGCATTATGCAGTATTGGCAATCCAACAATAATAAAATAAACGATAAAAAATACTATCCTAATAGTTATGTTTATAGCATGGTATTAATTATAATTTTTATTAAAAAATAAATGTTTATACGTTTATAAGTATATGAATATAAACATATATAAATACAAATAAATATAAAAATAAATGAATTCACATTAAATTTTCATTTTTTTAATTTTCAGCTATTTAGAAATTATTTTTACTTTCTTAACACTTTGGCTGCCTTGTCACCAGAAATCGAGTAACTGTTCTCTTGTCAGAGAATTAAATATTAAAATTGTATCGAAACGGAACCGCGATTCTAAGGTATTCTTTTTCGGCATTCAAAGTGTCAAAGATCTAATTATTTGGCTGAAGCGGCATTCCAGTGTGAGCCACACGCCGAAGGTACATCTTACGTTAAGAGGTACACGCCGCACAGTGGGGCGAGTCCACTGCCCGGCCGGACATTGGGCCAAAACATGAAAGTTAAAATTTAGAGGTTTCATCGTAATATTAATAAACTAGAATCTAAGTATCTAAGTAGTAGGTAGATCGTTAAAATTGTTGTACAAAGTATATCCACCAAGACGATCTCTAATAAAATTTTATTTTTATATTATGTATAATACAAGGAGCTTTCGGCGTCCTGCGCCATATTCATCTAAAATATAATTAACAATCATTCAAAAACACTATTAAAAATTTTATAAAAATAACATGTTAACATAATATAGTTTTGTCATTCTACATAATATAAAATAAAACAATAGCATGCTTACCCTTTAATTCTCCTGAAATAGGGTCGTCACTGCATATTGGAATTCAACAATTTGGAATACCGTGTCGTCTGGCCCATCGTTTATGAAGGGTACTGCGGGCCTACTGGCTTAAGGTCGACGCGAGCGCGTTCTATTGTTATGTATTATGTGCGAATAGTGCTTAGGGATGTGGGCTGCTTCCTGTTTAGTATTTAATATTCTGTCTTGATTTATTGCAATGTATATGGATTCAATTATTTTTTGTTTTGGCCGGGAGGTGGATTTGTGTAGAATTTTTACGTTATCAAAATCTATTTCGTGTCTGGTTTGTTTAGCGTGGTTAGATAATGATGTGGCTGTTTTTGAATTTGGTTTGAGTGTGCTTTTATGGTTATAGATTCTAGTTTTGAGGTCGGTTGAAGTTGTGCCTATGTATGATTTGTTACAGTTTTTGCAGGGAATGTTGTATATTAGGTTTCTTTGATTTTCTATTGGTGTGGGGTCTTTTGTTTTCGTGAGAAGTTTACGTATTGGATGAGGGGGTTTGAGTGCGAATCTGAAGTCATCCACATCTAGTTTTTTGAAAGTGTTTATAATGTTATGTGTTAGTTTATCGATGTATGTGATGGATTTGAATTTTTTTGTGTAGTGATGTTGGTGATTGGTGTCGGGGTTAGATGTGGTGTCTTTTGTTGTGGTTTCCGGTTCTTTGTCTATTGTAATTTTAGGGGTTTCAGTATTAAAAAATTGGGTTAACGTGGTTTGAGAAGGGGGTTTATGGTTATTCTCTTTTGAACGTGGCAAGTTGTTGTCTATTTTATCGGCTGTGTCACTATCCTGGACCTTATTTATTAAATTATCATCTGTTTGTGAAGGGGGGATTTTATATTTATTAATTGCCCCATACCATAGTTTTGATATTAGCCTGTTAGGGTAGAAACTGTTATTTAAAATAGAAAAAATTTCACTTTTGGTATCTTTTATATATGCATCATCCGTTAGGAGTATGGCTTTTTTTATAAGATTATTGCCTACGTTAGTGATTTGAGTTTTTGGATGATTAGAGTAGTAGTTTAGTATACTATTGGTTGTGATGGGTTTTTTGTACCATTTTGAATATATTTTATTTTTATTTTTATTTTTTAATTTATTAAACTAGAATCCTTTCCCCGTCATGTGCACTAATTTTTAACTCAATCTTTGCGTTAATAATGATACAATATGAGTTGAAACATGACAGTAAGACATTCATCTTTTTTATATTTAAAGTAAGTGTGCCTATATTTTTTGGCTAAACCAAATGGAATGTTTACAGTATGATCAAGCATTGCCAATAAATTACAATACACCAGAAATATAGTTTTGGAAAAACATATGCAACAGTTACGACGGTTCAAACAAATGTAAACTATTTGGTACAATATAGTAAAATGCCGGAAATTGCCCGCAAAACTACATATACCCTATTGTTAGCAAAGGTTTGAACTTTTATAAACAGTTTTCCGATCTTGCCACAAGTTGCCTATACACATTTAAATGAGATTTTACCACACGTGAAAACGGAACTCAAGAGTTAATTTGGTTATTTGGAACATCTTAGAACATCTAATATTTGGGTTTTCATCAAATTATAATCCTTAAATTAATATATTTCGAACCAACTGCAACAATTTATTCTCCAAATTACGATTTCCAATAGAATAGCTTTGAACATTTAAAAAAAATTGTTAATTTTTTTAATATTTTATATTTTTACTGCACTATAATAATTAGTAAGTTAAAAGAGTACACTGTAAACGAAATATTGTTAACAAAAATATTTCACTGTCTTTAATTTACATTAAATTATAAATAGACAGTAGTTGCTTGCTTAAAGTAGGTAGTTTGGAATTGGCTAAAGTTATAATTTTGGTAGCCTTTTTTTTAAGTCCTGTCAAACAAAATCAAATGTAGGTATTATACGACTTTTGTGCTGCTAACATCATAAATAAAAAAACAAAAAAAAAACAATGACCTTCTTTTTTTCAAAAGAATAAGACTGATATATAGATTTGACTGATACGACCTGGCTTCGGAATAAGGATCAAGAAACAAATCAGAAACATTTTTGGGATTGTAGAGAGCAGCATTCCAGAAAAACGTCAAGAATCGATAGTTTGCTATAAACTCCGATCCCATTTCAACCTCAATGTAATAGTGTTGTGAAAAGTAAAATGTCCCAGGAAGCAAGAAACTTGCTCATAAGGTAGAATGTGAAGCTAATGAATAATGTCATAATTTTAAAAAAGGTATATTACATTAAATTTGTTATTATTTAATTACATTTTCAATAATAGTAGTTATCTATTTATTATTGGTTACAACATACTACTGTAAACGTAAATGCTATAAATTTTAATATAAAATTGTTAATGAATTTTCAATTTATACTAATATATTTTATAATTATAATGTACACACAAAAAAAAAATATATATATATATGTGTGTAATGATTATGAATGAAATGACAATAATTAAGATTCTGCATTCTCAAAAACAAAAACTGACAAAATTTGAGAAGTCCAGCGAAATTTCTTTGAGGGTTATAGCCGATGTCCAACAGAAGTGTGGACTCGTCCCACTGTGCGCCGGCTTGAACGTTTTAAATTGTAAACAGCCCCTTTTGATTTATAAGGTTATCGTAAAAAAATTCCTGGATGAAGCTTGGATTGAGTTGGAAATCATTCCATCTTGCAAGGATATACTAAACTTTCAGTGCATAAAGAAAAAAATCACAGCTAAAATAGCCGATTTTTTAGATATGGCGTTGTTGATAGGAGAGAGCGAAATTCAGTCAATAGGTTTCATTTTTTTTTTTTTTTTTTTTTTGTGAAATTAACAAGTTTTCTTCAGAAATTAATAATTTTTGTTAGAATGATCAATAAAAGTGTATTATATTATATTATATTTTTAAATTTATTTATTTATTTTGAGAGTGGGGGAGTTCATTGGTAAGTCATCTAACTGCTGTACTCAAGGACCCGAGTTAGTATCGGATATCTTTAACATTAAATAGTAATTAATGTTTACTAGAATTTTGGCTCCATTTCTTACCTGGCTTCTCTGCGTACCATGATCTGCCGGTGTCACTGCTTCGACTATCCCTAATTTACTGTTAGTACCAATAGTTGACAGTTTAAGAAAAAAAAATTATATTACTGACACTGTTTACCAATATATTGATGTTAGGATAATCTTTGGTATAAATTTAGTTAGGCCAATCCCTCTAGAAAACCAATAGTTGACCCATCAAAATGTAAAGGTTTGGAAAGTTGACATTTATGGTTTTAAAGCTGACACATGCATTAACATTTGATTTCCTATGACTTTTAATAAGTAATAAGGACTACAATAAAAGTTAATATTTTTTTATTTATAAACTAGTAAATTCACAATGGAAACAAAATAAAATTTCCACAATTTAATTATTTTATACACAAAAAGCTTAAATGTGACAACAAAACAAAACATATTTAAACGTAAAATGAGATCACCCACTTAAGTAAGTACGATAAACAGATTTTAGTGATGGCCAAAGTTTCGTTTTTTTAATGTTGGGTTCGCAAAATTTTCGACTCTCCAATGATGAACTTAACTCTTCCAGTGCCCTTTTAGACAATTAAAGATGGCAACATTCATTGGTTGGATGAAATGTGTAGCATTTTGATAGAGTGCGATTAATGGCAAGTACCCCATGTTCTTTCCAGAATCGGAGAGTCAAATGAGACCCTTGTCCATATAGGAATAGGATTATTAAGATAGATACCATTTCACTTTTAATAAAAATTTATAACAGATACATATTCAGAGATTTACAACTTATACCTATACATAAATAAATATACACACATTTACAATATATTAAATTTTTATAAGTGATATTCAAATAATAAATATAAGATGCATAGATATACTTGATTCGTAAGTTTATCATTTTTTTATTATTTTTTTTCCTATTAATTTAATATTATCGTTTGAATTTATTGTTAAGACGTGAGGCCTCATCAAGAAGTATCGAGCCGGCTAACCTGAGGTAGATTGCAGATTATTGAAGACAGATGTGAGGGACAGGAGCACATGTCTGATAGGGATAGGATTATTGGCAATGAAAGTTCAATATCAACGATCCATGGATAGAGCACACTAGCTATAAATTCATAAAACAAAACATCGATGTCAACTATTGATATTATGGATTAATATCTGCATCGAACAGTAACATGGAGGTTATAGATCCAAACGCCGATGCTATCAGAGCCTGGGAATTGGTTACCGGCCGAAAACGCAAAACGGATGCTCAACAAAGAAAAATAGAAGAGGTAAAAGACACCATTGCCACCAAAAATAGTTTCGATGCCCTATCGAAACCTAACAAACGAGAAGATGAATTACAATCAAGTACGAAACAGCCAGTTCGTGTAAGGCCTCCACCGATACACTTAAATAATGTACAGGATTACACTGGTTTTGTATCATTCCTTCAAAAACTGTGCGGTCAAAACAGTTTCATACTAAAGTCTACTATTAAAGGTGTCAGCGTATACGCCGAAAATACAGATACATATCGTCGAATAGTTGCTAGTTTAAGAGAGAAAGGTGCGGATTTTCATACCTACCAGTTAGCTGAAGATCGAAGTCCTAGAGTCGTCATAAAAAACTTACACCACTCAACTCCCATCTCAATCATAAAAAATGAACTACAAAACTTTGGTTACGAAGCCACTAAAGTAATAAATGTTATATCACGTTTCAAAAAACCACTACCTATGTTCTTCGTTGACATATGTAAATCATCATATAATGAAAAAATATTTGACATACAATTTCTGTACCATACTGAAGTTTTAATCGAAGAACCAAGAAAAAAGAAAATCATTCTTCAGTGCATTCGATGCCAGCAATACGGACACACAAAAAGCTATTGCAATCACGCACCAAAATGCGTAAAATGTGGTCGTGGCCATGAGAGCACTGAATGCATCAAGCCAAGAGACACCGCAGCAAAGTGTGCCGATTGTGGTGGGCCACATCCTGCTAGCTACAGAGGGTGCCCAGCTCTGAAACAACTAAAAGCAGCCAGGAATCCAAGAAAACGTCCACAAATCAAACTCCCTCCGCCGATAGATGAGTATCCGCCTCTCCCACAACAGCAGCCTCATTCAGGAGCTCAAGTGGAATCACGCTATCAGCAGCACCCTGCAAGACCAATTTCTAAAAGGATACCACCCCAACAAAAACATGAATATTTTGAAAACAGAAAGCGAAACGATCAGCCAGCACAGCTCTCTGAAAATAACACATTATCGGACCAACTTACCAATTTGGTTAGTAGCTTGAACAACCTTTTCCAGCCTCTGTTAAGCCTCCTTCAGCAATTATCACAGGTTGCCCAAGCATTATGTAGCGGCATACCCACTTGCCCGATAATACCCCTAGACTAAAAGGGAGCTGGTTTTCCCTGCCTGAGTGCTAATCACGACAGGAAGAGGTGCCGCTGGGTACAAATCTTCCCCATGCCTATCATGCCAAAATTATCCCCAGATTACAGCAAATTCACTGATTGTCTTTCAGTTAAGACAGGCGTGAATATAGAAATGAAGTTAAAATATCTGTTCTAATAGTTGACACCTACATTTAAACCCTAAAACAATGTATAAATATATTAACACGTTAACTGCGACGAGGGGTCATTTGACCCCATGCGGTGGCTTCCTATACTGCGAGCCATTAAACGTGTATTTGTCGTTAACTGCGATGCTTGTCACGCATCCTGTTTTAATATTTTTCAGATTTTTTATTTTTTTTTATAATGCACTACTTATTACTACTTAAATATCGAAAAAAAATGTAAGGGGTCACTTGACTCCTTGTCGCTCTATAGTTTAAATATTTTCCTTAATGCGGCAAGGGGTCAAATGACCCCTTGCTCTTTTAATGCCCATTACACTTTATCTTACTATAGTTTTAGAATATATATAAAATATTAATGAATATGTAAATAAAAAATAATTTTTCTATTTACGTAAATGTTTGAAAGCTGTGAAAGCGACAGTAATTTACTGTGAATCACATTTATCTATGGGTGAATCATAGATTTCTCTTCCTTTCTTGTTCTTCGACTGATTCTACTTAGTATTGTATACACCTGAGCTCTCGTTTATTTGTCTCGATTTAGTAAATAATTTCGATATGTATTCACGTGGTAAGAAACTTGTCGATTTAGCCCTTTCACTGCGGAATTCATCTTCTAGTGAAGATGAAGGAACTAGTTCAAGTTTTGAAGATAGTTATGATTCATACAAGGAAGAAATGTTCAGGCTGTTATGAAGAGCTAAGCACAGCTAGGAGCAGTGCAGAAGCCCAAAAAAAGGTGAAGAAGGTCCGGACATACTGAGACGACTGTGCCGACAACCGTCTCTTTGCTTGATAAACATTATAAAATGTAGTTTTCACATGTTATTTTTTTTTAATAATTTAATTTGTAATATTTAAGTTTATTTTTTTAAATACACAAAAGTTACACCTATGTTCATTTATTTATAATAGAAACATACTTTTGGTTTTATTTTTTATATCTGAATTCTTCCTTTCATGAATTATTTATGGTGAAAATTAACACCATATAGCAAACATTTTATGATTAAACGTAAAATGAAAGAAAAAAATTACTGGTAGTATAACACAGATGTAGTGGAAAAAATAAGTAATAAAAACATATATTCAGAAGCAACAGAATTCAACCCTGCTTCTGTTACGAATTCTTGTATGTCTGGTATTTGTAAAAAAAAACGGATTTCACTTTAAAACATTCATCAATGTTTACAGAGAGTTAATTTTAATGTCTATGGGACAAGGGGTCAATCAGCCTCTTGACGCAGTTTAGCGGTGTGGTAGCATGGGGTCATTCGACCCCTCGTCGCAGTTAACGAAAATCCCAGTTTATTTGTTTCGCAGCTAACGTGTTAAAATGGATATCAAATGATTCTCATGAACTTAATGAATAACGTAAAATTAATTAAAACATAATTGAACTCAAATAAACCAACTAAAAAGCATATTAACATGACTTCTACCTTAATAAAACAGGATAGCAGAAACCAAGTTTGCAGGCCACTAGAAAATTCGCCATCATAACCACTCACAAATAAGCTTGAGATACGCTGCTATAATATATACCATATATGTATATATTATAGTAGCGTATATTTCGAAAAATCCCTCTATGATGATGCCTTTTGATGAATAATATCCTATTAAGAAAAACTTGAAACGATAAAAACGGCTGGAATTTTTTTTTGTAATATTTTTTTTTCTCTAGTATTCCTTAAACGGTTACATTAACAGTTATCTCAAAAAGTGCTAGTTTGATTAAGTTCCATGGATAGTTAAGTTAGCTAACTGCTAGCATTTATCTTTTGACATTGGCACTAATAAACTAAAAACAGCGCTTTATGTTATTCTATATATCAGTTGGAAACGTCTTCTTCGGAGATCCGTGACGTAGATGGGAAGATCAAGATCATTCGATCACATCTGCTCTCGCTTTATCTGGTGCAAGATCATTCGGATCCGTTGAGAAAGATCTCCGAAGTCGTCTAATTAGTGGTTTTGTCTTTTCATCTTGATCGGACACAGTCGTAAATGTTTTATATCTTCAGTTGGGGAATAACTCAGCTATTGTGTCCATCTTATCTTTTCTATTATCATCTATTTCCTGCTATACATTAAACCTCCACGATTCCTATGTTAAATATTGTGGATAAGAAACTACACATATACAAGTTTTATGCGATTTCTAAGTGCTTACAAATCTCGTTAGATCTAAACTTCAATGAGCACTCTTTAATATAGCAGTAATACGCTGGAAGTTATAACTTCCATATAACTATTGCATTCAGTACATGACTTTTTAAGACAGTGAGTCTTTGGGATATTAGCATATTTATCTATAGGATATTCTCCTTAAAAATAGAGTTGGCCAACCATTCTGTTATATAAATATTAAGGATATGACATCACCTCTCCATTTTACCTCTTTTACGTCCAATCCGACGGACGGCATAGCTAAGGATTTTTAAAAAATCCTAGGGCCACCATGGTACGCGAACCCGCGACCTTCAATATTGAAGGCTGCTATGCTAGCAGCTATACCACAGGTGAAACCGTCTGTTACATTTAAAAGTTTAGAATATTTGGTGAAACAGTTACGTAACTGTTTTAGTACATGTTCTGGATCGTACGAGAATCTATAACATTGTAGATGCATTGTCGAATGCAAAAAAAAATCTGGTGCGTGCACGCAACACACAACTTTCACTTACCAACTTACTTAGATTAGAAATTGATGTGTTTTGTTAATTGCCACTTCTCAAAGACACGTTTTTACACATTCATTTCTTATTTTTGGTTTTATTTGCTCTATTAAAAACACTATTTTTTTATTATTAAATAAAAGTTTTTACTTGTGGTAATTCGGCAATGCAAGCATAATACTCCAAGTCGTCTGATTTTATAATTTTCAATGTAGTTGTTAAAAACTTCATTTACCATGAAACAAACAATTTCCATTAAATGAAGAGTACGGCTTTAGTTATGAACAATGGTCTGTCATTAAAGGCGTACTCCGCCGCATGCGTGTGTTCAACGTATTTTATGAGTTACGGAATATTTTTCTATTTTTCTCCTCTATATGTTTACTTGATTTTTTTCATATTTCATATTTAGCCATTTCTTATTTTTAGGCGTAATGAGAGACAATTTATTTTTCCATGTAAACCAAAACAAGGGTACAATACAAGAAAACAAAAAAGGCCCCTACCCCATTTAAGCCCCCTCAGAACATTTTAATAACGATATTGCTTACCTGATATTAAAGAACACCTTAATTTCATTGAACATGGCGAATTTGATCAAAATCATTAAAGTCGTTTTTGATTAATTAAAAAAGACACGTGAAAATGATACAAAATTTGGTAAGTAAAGTGACCCCTACGCTTTATCAATTTTGATAAAACGTTTGCAGTCATATCTCGGTTATATTAATAGATCAAATACCCAGTTTGATCAAAATCGTTAATGCCGTTTTTGAGTAAATAAATAAAACACGTGAAAATGATACAAAATTTATTAAGTAAAGTCCCCCCTGCGGTTGATCAATTTTGATGAAATTTTTACAGTAATATCTCGGGCATATACATACATCAAATACGCAGTTTTATGAAAATCGTTAAAGCCGATTTTGAGTAAATAAAAAAAAACACATGAAAATGCTACAAAATTTATTAAGTAAAGTCCCCCCTCCGGTTAATCAATTTTGATGAAATTTTTACAGTCATATCTGAGGCATATTAATACATCAAATACTCAGTTTAATCAAAATCGTTAGAGCCGTTTTTGAGAAAATCGAAAAAAACGTAAAAAGTTATTAAATAAAGTACCCCCTCCCTTTGAGCAATTTTGATGAAATTTTTGCTGTCACATCGCGGGCATATATCTACACTAAATACCCAATTTCAGGTTCGCACGGTTTATAGTTTTTGAGCTAGTCTGTTCACACACACACACACACACACACAGACACACACACACACACAGACCATTTCGCGGGACTTGGTCATTTGGACTCAGGGGACCCCAAAACGTGTATTTCCGTTGAAAACCGGAAGTCGAAATTTTTCACGATCGCAATACTTCCACTTACTATATATTTCATATATAGGTAAGTGAAAGTAAAAAAAAAATAAAAATATTGGGTTTAATTATAATTAAATTCTAAATTTATATTTTTTTTTTTAATGAAAAAGTAATAAAAATTATTATCTGCTAGACATAGATAAAATTAAAAATCAAAACAATTAATTAGAGTTATTAAAAGTAAAAAATTCACAAATAGTAAAATTTTAATGAAGTATGATCAAGTATATCCATTGTTAAATGAGCACGAAAATGACCATTTTCAAAAATTTGTAGCTACCATTGTACTCAAAATATACAGGTTAAAATTTTTTACAGTTGGTTTACGTTGCATGTAAACATAACATGTAAAAAAATTAGATTTTTATTAACTAGTCCACCAGAGATATTAGAGCCTGGAGTTAACAAAAAATTAAAAAATGTGAAGTTTAAAAATTCATAAAAAAATAAGGTAAAGAATATACAGGTAAAGAGTACTTATAATAAAAGCTACTTAGTTAGGTTTATTATGCCAAAAATCAGCTTTGGCGTACATGCCCTTATACCCAAAACTTACCCTCAAAAACGGTGTTTTAAGAATTTAAAGCAGTTGTTTTCAATAGCACTTTTCAAGTATTGGACTTCAAAATATTCAAATAATAAAGAGAACACGAAATATAGAACAGACTTTAAGGAAAACAATCGTGTTTGAATTATTAGTCTATGACTTACCAGTCTTGAGAAAATGAGTTTTCTGGGAGAGCTTAAAAACTCAAAAATTGGCCTGGAAGGTGAAACAAAAATGGCTGCTATTTTGAAACGGTTGATCATAATTTTTTTTAAAAAATTGATTTGAACTACTGATTCCATACGTAATTGGTGGTAAAATTTTAAAAAATGATCGAGCAACCAAATTATTTTTTCTGATCTATTTCAAATGGATTGACCCATATATATATATATATATATATATATATATACAAATGTTCGATTTCGGACTAAATATAAGAAGCAATGGACAGGAATCTTAGTCTTATTCTGTACATCGAAGCTTAAGTTTACTTTTATGTTACTAATACCTCTTGTGACGTTTTAAGTAGTTTGGCGTTGTGAATAGTAATGTAGCGTAAATTAAAATTATTTAAATTCACATGAGTGTTAAAATATGCAATCTTAAGCTAAATATGTAATAAAGATTTTAAACAATAATCAGAAGGTGCATTTTTTCATGATTTATTTTTATGAAACATAATCTAATAAAACTCGTCCCTTATGTATATTAAATATTATAAATGGCAATATTCTTAAATACTAGTATTCTGAATTTATGGTATTCGAAATGCACTATAAGTTTGCCCCCCCGCTACATTATTTACTAAATAGTTTCCTTTTTGAGATAATTTAAGTGTTTTATTGGGGCCATTTTATTTAGTAACCTAAAAAATTAGGTTGATTACTCCTTAATACATATGTTTTTAGGTACATCCCTCAAGGTGTGGGAACTCCCCCTAGGGACTGTTACATTTGTGTACCAAATGCTAACGGAAGTAGGCGGAAGGAAAGAGGAAGGGAGATGGTAAATAAGTAAATATGGCGGAAGAGGAAGCCCCTGGGTTCAGAGGTTAGTTTGCTATATATATACATATATATAGTAACGGATCTTTTCCCACAGCAACGTCATTAGTTTTAGGATCCCGGATCTGGCCCCTTTGCATATCCTTAACATAACTAACTATAGTTTTAGAGATGTATACATAAATAAATTTATTTTCAAGAATTAATATTCCTTAGGGTAACTGTTCCATAAGTTGACAGTGCTCCAATAGTTGACATTTTGTACAAAAAGTGTGAATAACAAGATTCAGGGTTGATTATTTTGGTTAAAAATTTGGCTGTAATTTGCCAAGTTATAATAGTTAACTGTGCTGTCATCTACATTGGTTTGATGAAAACACAAGATTTTTTGTGAGAGGTTATGATGGTGAATTTTCAAGTGGCCTGAAAACTTGGTTTCTGCTACCCTGTTTCATTAAGGTGGAAGTCAAGTAAAAAAAAGCTTAAAAAGCTTTTTCGTTGGTTTATTTGAGTTCAATTATGTTTTAATTACTTTTACGGTATTCATTAAGCTCATGAGAATCATTTGATATCCTTTTTAATATATTTATAAGTATGGCAATATATTTATACAATTTTTGATATATTTATAATTTAATAATCTGGTCTTTCTGAATTCACTGAAACAATATTATACCCTAAATTATACTTACTGAACACTTAAGTTGAAAATAAAAGTTGACATAATTACGCCTAAAAACAGCTAGGATATTTAATTCATCCTCCAGCGATGTATTTTGAAGGTATTTATAGTCTCTTAAAACTTGTCAATTTATGTCTCAGTTACATTAGAGGTAATTGCTAATTGCATGTTGAAGGATGTGGGCCGAAATTTCTTGATTGAATTTTATCCAAGTTCTCCTACTAGATCCTGATCCCACTAATTTCATTGCTTTCCATCTACTTCTATAAGCTTCATCGGGTTGATGGACCTAGCTGCTTGGTTTAAATAAGAAATGGAGACCAATTCCGGATATCTAACATTTTTGCAGAATTCATAAAAAAAAAGAAAAAAAAAGTTAAGTTATAATTCATCAAATATAAAATATGCCTACTAAAAAAGCGGAACGGCACAAATTTGCGAAAATAAGGGATCAGATGGAGAAATAGGGTATAATCAATCATTAGAGTGTGCTGTAATTAATTTTTTTTTTTAATTTTTTCTCTTTATTGCTTTTAAGATTTTACATCTTAGTTCGTTTACATCGAGTTCTCCAGGCATAAATTTCACGTACAAACAAATAAATAAGTTGTAAATAATAATAATAATAATAATAAAATAAATAAAAATATATATAAAGGAACAAAATTAACTTAACATTGGTTCGTATCGGAAAAAAAGAATAGTAAAGAGGGAAAAGAACAGAATTAGGTAATGAAATAAACATTCATCTTCTTCAGAAAATTGCTCCTCTCCTCCCATAATTATATACGTATAAGTAATATTACATTTATAAAGATAAGAACAAACAGAATTATTTAAAAAAATAAATAAAATAAAGATAAAAGTAATTAAGTATCTGTACATCTTGCAAAGGTATTTACCCATCAGAAGCTTAAAATAAATCAAATAATTTCCATTGAATTAATTTCAAAAATCCTAAAAATAAAAGTTATTCGTACATGATGAAGCTCCTGATTTTTATACTTTATTTTATATAAATGAAAATATTATTAATTTTCTTTATATTGTCAATTGTGAACAAATCCTCAAACATTTAATCGGGATTGAGATCTAGGTTTATATAAAATTGGGATCTTATGGGAGCTAATATGGGACATGACCTGTTTGCAACCTGAAAATGTTGGAAGATCTTTATCACTTGGTTGTGATATGCCTAATGAATTTACCTGTCAGAACACATTACGTATCAACACTAATTGGCATGGACATTGAATCATTCTACAAAATCTTAAGTTCTCCCTCTTTGGCTCAATTAAAGTCTTTCTACTGTTATATGCAGGCAGCTTTTAAAATAAGATCATTTATTATTTCAGACTAGTGTTTAATTTTTTATATTATTATTATTATTATTTTTTATTTTTATTATTTAACTTAGGGTGACATATAATTTACATTGTTAATATAAAAAAGGAAACTTTAATTATTTTGAATAAATAAGTAAACTTCAATTTGTTATTAGATTAGAATTTAAGTATTATTTTGTTATATATGTGCTGTATTTGTACGGGGTATACCCCGAAAACAAATAACGAAATTATTATCATTATTATTAATATGGGACATGAAATAAAAAAATGTTTAAGGTTGTCAGGTTCATTACTATTACAGAGTGGGCATTTTGAATGGGGATCAAAACTTAGTCTTTATTAAATTTTATTGGTTAAACTCGGATAAATTCATATTTTTATTTAAATATTTACATTGGGGGGTGGTATCGGGATTAAACCTTGGTGTTCGACAAGCATTATTATTACTAACACACATTTATTTTTCATGATATTCATGAAATATCAACTAATTAGTGTTTAGTTTCATCGTTGGCAAATATGTCTATTAGCTTCGCGCTCTCTACAACTCTACCTTACTTTTTTTTTATTAAGGACTATATTTAAGTAGGATCTCTCCAGCATTCTAAAAACTCTGGTTGTAATATTTATTTTTAAATAGAAATATTAGTACCTACATTTGATCAAAGTGCACGTTGGTTTCCCAAATATTAGTCCGGGAGCTGAGGGCCAAAAAGGTGCCTGATTTAAAGAAAATTTTTTATCATATAGGCTGAAAGTACTCATTTCATAGACAATAACTACGAACGTTTGCCACCGAAAAATCGAAGTCTTAGAAAGTAGTAACCAATCCGAATTCTTTCACGTTTTCATTTGTATTTCCACGCAGGATTTAGCTAATGTTGTGTGTAAGGAGCTTGTTTCATGCTACCTTTGATGCTCTGCAATTTTACCTAAGACATTTTTTATTGAAACTAGAAATTTTTGAGTTAGGGGCACACAACACAAGGAACACCAAAATCATAAAATTACATATTTTCGATGTACCGAACCCGGTTAAATCACTTAACCGATTTAAACTTCCAATATATCATTATATTTGTAATAGCTTAGCCTCTTATAGTAAGAAGAAAGCAATACTTTGTGATCTGTATTTGCGGAATATATGCGTGAAATTTTTAACGGCTTTTAGACCACAAGGCGCTAAATACGTTCACGATTTAATTACTTTGTCTCCACAGGAGTGGGCTAATTTTAAAATTAATGATATCTTTAACTATTATAGGTAACATATTTGGAGTAACCATCTTTAAATTGCAGGCTTTGGAACATAAATATTCATTTTTCCTCTAAAGTGGCTAAATTGACCATCGGTTTTGGCGAAAAGACTTACCCAATTTTAACTGGGAGGACCTCTTTCTACGCGAAATTTAATGCCCTTTTATTTTTGAATAAGACTATTTCTTCTACGATAAATCGTTTTCGAGTTATTAGTGGAAAATTGAAAAAAGTTCGAAAATGTCGATTTTGTTCGCCTATAAAATTTGATGGCAACCGATCTGAGGTTGCAGACGTTCACATTTGTTGTCTATGAAATGAGTACTTTCAGCCTATATGATCAAAATTTTTTTTCAAATCTGGCACCTTTTTGGCCCCCAGTTCCCGGATTATATCTTCCTACTTCGTCATATGCAGGCGGATGCTCCTCCTTGTAGATTCCAGGATGTACCGGGAAAGAAGCGACATACCCCGAAGACTAGGAAAACGAACTGGGAGAAGAGGGGAAGCTAAGTATAGAGAGAGAACAGAAGAGTAAAGAACGACCCCTGACCCGCGGGGCTGAAATAGACGCGGCGAGGAGTTGAGGCTCTTTGGCTCGTCACCTTCCCTACGTCCTCGTTCGTCTTTCTAGTTTTTTATTTTTATTTCTCTGTCCACATTTCATCGCCTCCCTTTTAGCCTTCGTTAGTGGAATTCCGATCAGTCTTTAACCCATCGTTTACTCCTTGACATTAGAGATGAGTCATCGATGTAGATGTTTCCAAAACATCGATGTTATGTTAAAATGAATTAACGTTGATGGAATGTAGTCGGTGCTTTGGTAATAGGGTAGACCGAGGGGAGTTGAAACAATTTTCACATTTTGTTACGAATGACGAACATAAAGAAATTGTAAGAGTTAAATATTGTGGTTAAAAATCGACTTAACCGTAACAAGTCAACTTGTTTCAACTATGCTCATACCGAGGTGAGATGAAACAGGGGTCGAGGAGAGTTGAAACACGTGATTTTTGAAAAGTTTTAAGGCCTGTAAAATAAAAATGATGATATAATTTAAAGGTATTTATTAAAAATAAACTTTTTAAGTACGATACAAACTTTTTTATCAGTATTTTTTTAGTATTATTAGGAAAAATCAATTCCTAAAGTAGTTAAAAGTACCATAACATCCTATTCGTAAAATTAATTAAAATAACAGTTAGATAAACTAATTGTTATACACTTTTTAAATCTTTTAAATAAAATAATCATTGACTTTCAGCCGTTTCTTAAATATTAAAATCAGTTTTTATCAATGTTTCTTCAAATATTTATGTTACAATAATATCAAAAACGTCAGAAATAAAATAGTATGATAGTAAAAAAGGTCAATCTGACAAGCAGTTGTGGCAAACATAAAGTCCCTCACCAGTGCAAGTTTCATGAGACACGTTGTTGTATTCCAGACATTGCACCCATTTTTATTTGGCTATGCTATTTGAAAATGGCTCAAATAACAAACTTCTTCTGCGGAATAGGTGCTATAGTAAGCAATGTTCCTCTCTCTGTGGAAGTCATTCCACTCTCTTGTTTTTGTCCACGTCGGGTAAAATGAGGTGAGTTGAAACAGCCTGTTTCAAATCTCCTCGGTAATAAAAACCTCCCAATTTTTAGTTGATCCACTATTAAGAAGCAACTACACAGAAATCGATTGTATCAAACATATATAATAAATCTTTAGTAATGAGATTTCGAAACATATACCTATAACTTAAACCAAAATACTAAACTCTTATCGAAATATAGCGTAACAACAACGTTAAAAACACACTTTTCACGATTTTTGTCACTTGACACGCAGAACTCCATAACCGCTCGACTTAAGCCACCGACGCGAACTAACATGTCAGCGGAGGGAAGTGATTGATAAGCCGAGTTGCCAATTCGCTAGCGATTTTAAGTTCCGAGAAATCTTTAGTGTTTCAACTCACCTCTGTTTCAAATACCCTCGGTCTCCGCTACCGAAGTTTTACGTTGACCTATTTTATTTTTTTTTTGTTATTGAGGCAGAGGTGCTTTTCCGAAAAATATGGTATCTGAAGAGCATTAATGTTTAAATTTACTAATCAAATATTTTTGTAGTACGTATACTTAGGGAAAGAAAGGAACTTAATAAATTCACATTATTTTTAACATTCGGAAGAAATGGGTTTATGGACTAATTGTTCTGAATAACACTCTTCCTTGGTTATATTATTTGGTTTATATACATATAAACGTTTACCTAATATAGCTATTATATCGGAAAATGGGGTCACCTGTCGTGTAATGGTTAGCATAGAAACTTACTATAGTAATGGTCGCTGGTTTCTATCGCCTGGCAGTGGTGGCCCTAGGATTTCTTAAAGGGAGTAAAAAATCCTTAGCTTTGCCGTCTCTCTGATAGTACTAAAATGGAGGTCCCGAGCCTGTACGATGACAGGTACTCGCTAAAGATCCCTATCCTAATTATACCTGGATAGGCAAAATTTAGGACTCCCACAGTAGCAGCGTCCTATTAGCCTTAGTAGCAGCCTCAGTTTAATCAAAATCGTCAGAGACGTTTTTGAGAAAATCGAAGAAAACTTAAAAAGTTATTAAATAAAGTACACCCGCCCTTTGAGCGATTTTGATGAAATTTTTGCTGTCACATCGCGGGCATCTACATACACTAAATATCCAATTTCAGGTTTGCACGGTTGAGCTAGTCTGTTCACACACACACACACACACACACACACACACACACACACACACACACACACACACACACACACACACACACACACACACACACACACACACACACACACACACACACACACACACACACACACTCACACACACACACACACACACACACAGACCATTTCGCGGGACTTGGTTATTTGGACTCAGGGGACCCCAAAACGTGTATTTCTCCCTAACCCCCTGCACAGGAAAGACAGGTTACAATCTATTCACTTGAACACACGTACTAAAGATGAGGAAGAAAGATAGCACGATTCCTGTCGAGAGAAATGGAAGATTGCCAAAACAGAGACTAGACCAATTAATACAAGGAGCAACACCAACCGTCCCTAATGGCATGTGATTTGTTCCCATCTGACTGATACAGTCACATATTTCAGTTTAACATATATTTATAAGGTGATTTAGCAACTAATAAATATCATTGGCGTGTTCAACTTGGTTGGTTTTTATTACAGATATTTTTTAGCTTGATTAGTGAGGAATATCTTGTATCCTCTGCTACATCTCCCATGTGATTGTTATCGTGATATAAAAAAGAAATAATCGGTTAAATGTTATGTAAAATAAATAAAAAATCTCAATAATTAGTTTATTAATATTTTTTTTTTTTTATTAAGGATTTCTTCATGTTTGCCTCAACCGAACTCTTCTTCCAGTCTCTTCTTCCACACCTTCCTGTCTTTCGTTTCCTCTTCCTTCAATCAATGACCGGCCAAACTTTCCTTTACTTTATTTATCCACTGTACACGTGGTCTTCCCCTTTTTCTTCTTCCTTCTGCCTCCCATTCCAATATCATTCTTGGTATTCTTTTCGAATCCATCCACGTGACCACGCCATTTTAATTTTCTTTTTTCTATTACTTCAAGTATATTTTCTTTAATGTACATTTTTTTCTTTTATCTGGCTGTTTTTATATGTTTTATCCTTGAAATCCTGGCCGACCTTCTTCAAAAATCCATTTCTACCGTCAGAAGTCTTTTTTCCAACAATATTCTCAACAAAAAGATTAGTTTATTATAAAAAAAAAAAACCTGTACCGCTTCAACTGTGCAAGGAAGTAATGTTTTTTGGTCAGCGGTCATGCAATTACCATTCATTCGTAAAATATAATAAGTTGGGTGGTTCCTTATTAGGGATTTTATTTCTATAAAGGTAACAAAATACAAAAATTTGGTTGGGTACTTGGACCTATAGCCACAACTTTTGACAGATACGTGCCTATAAATATTATTAGCAGGGATAGGATTTTTATATTATAAAAATTTTCAAAATATGTACATAAATATGGATGTATATTTGCAAATAAATGTAATGAAAATATGGAAAAAAAATAAAATAAAAAGAAATGAAAACATGTACTAAAAATAGTTAAAAAGTTAAATCTTCATAAAAAATAAATATACATTTGAAATATTTATAAAATATCAAAATAAAAAAAAATTGCTAACATTTTTGGAAAAGTAAAAACCCATATTAAACTTCCTCATTCAACGTTGTAAGTAAGATGCATTTTAAGATTTTCTACAGAAAATCGACTACGATTCTCCGAAAATCCTTAAAAGCTGGTTTATTTATATAAAGGAATATCCGCCTTTAACAATGCCCGGCACAAATCAGTGTTAAAAGTAGACTTACTTGAACTTGCTCCTTTAGGAGTCCAAAAAATTGATTTCTGAGTTGTTTTTCTTATTTTCTACGTGTATTGCTGTTTTTAAATGCTGTAAAATCAAAAATCATTGGTCCGTTAAAACGTTTTTTTGGCAGCACAAACAATATAGGACACCTTCACTGTCGCATTTAAATGTTTCTTCTCCAAACTCCGCGACGTACTTAGCGGCTGAGCTTTTTCTGTTTACTTTCCTTTTTGGCATTTCACACACTAGGTATGAACTTATCACTGAATTGACCAAAAAAACTGAGGCAATTATGCATTAAGATTATAAAGGATGAGGTATCTATTTAAGAATAAAGGGGGATCCAAATTTCTGAGAACTGTCGATATTGCTTTGTGCTTTTTGATTTTCAAAGAAATTTTTTTAATCCCTACGTTCATCCTCAGCTTTAAACTTTATTTGTTCTAGGTATTGATTGAATATACGTAAAACAAGTGAAAAAACTAACAAATAATTTCAAAATAAAGTCCCTAAAGGTAGTAAAATATGGAAAAAAATATGTATTTATCGCAATATATGTAAAAATGTATAAAAAGCACAAATTATGGGAAAATATGGAAAATAAAAATGGTTCAAAATGGTTTATACCATGGTAAAAACCATTTAGTGTGCATATACGTGCATTTCCAGGCCTCAGAAGAAAATATGCAAATACATGAAAATCCCATCCTCAACGCTCTCTCCCTCTCAAAAATACTTATTAATGCGAAATTTACCATGGCTTTACCCCCAATCATTTTCTCTATAAATAATAAATAAGGAAAAAAAAAACTAACCCCTGAAGGGTCTTGGGTTCAGCACGGTGTAAGGAAGTACTGTTTCTTGCTCTGTTGTTGTACAAGGAGGTGATTTGACAGTGATCACGCTCAACCATTTCCCTTAATTTTTCAAGTAAGGGTACTCACTTCATAGAGGCTGGGATTTCGAACCATTAATATTTTCTGATCCTGTAAAAATAAGAATGGTCATAGGCAAAATTACCAACTCCAATATCAAAAAAATTAACCTAAAAGATAAAGAATTACTTTAAAAAATCTAAATATAGTCTGTTGTACTGTAAATTAGAACCATTAAAGGATGAAGCCAATTATTACCTCTACCGCAATAATACATTTCGATATCATAGAACTGCAGCACAACTTGAAACCTCTGGCGTACATACCATCAAAATAACCACAAATAATATCACAGACCTGATTAACCCCAAAGAAAATTTTACGATATGCAATCTAAACACACCCGAAGACTTTTTTCATATTTTAATCTCCTGCCCAATGTACAACTTGCTATGTATCGTGGATGCTGCCTGGATAGGGCAATTAATTGCATTAATAATTTAATATAATATGTTCACCGTTTCAAAGTACTGAATATGCTGGAACCGGAATCGGTTTTACCTGAAGGCAGCAGGCGGCAAGGTCCGGGGAATACCGCCTTGAAAGTATCCGAGCCATAAACGTATTGTTGGAAATTTAAAACAAGTAAAGACAAGGACCGACAAGGCTGCCGACACTGACTCAGGGAAATACCTAAGAAGGTGGTTGGAGAAACTTTGGACCATAAACCCGGGTTTTAACCCGGCAAAGACACGGCCGAAGAAATGCAGAAATATAACACGGATTGGGAATTTTAGGGTGGCCAACCAATAAAAACAAGTCTGAATAGAGTGGGGTGGAAATTTCAGGATGACCAGCCAATGGAAAGAAGTCTTAATAGAGTGGGGGAAAAATATTGGTATGGAAGATGGAAGAGAGGTTTTGGAAGGAGGTAGAAGAGTCGAGTGTGGATTGCGGGGAGAGTAGGAATTGTGAGGAGTACAGAGTCCCGGGGAAGAGTGAAAAGTGTGAGGTTGGAAGGAAGCCCTAAAGCGGAGTTGCCGAGTTGGAAAGAGGAGTGCCGGAGACTGGAGCGAGGAGCTGAGAGCGGAAGGAGGTGGACGGAGTTGGACTACCCATACACCAGCTAAGTGTTAGAGATAATGTCTATGCAGTTCAGTACTTGTAATAATATTGAGTGGTCAACCATCCAGTAGATTAGGTTAACATTATTCCCACTACCAGGCAGCAACCAGTCTTTAGGTGTCGTTTTTATATTACTTATAGACATTTATAATCTTTACAAAAAGGGGTATTTATGATGTATGTTCTTATTAATAAACTTAAATAGTATAGTCAGATTCAATTTATTCTTTATTTAATTTTATAAACCCCATATGCCACAGGTTTATTAAAATAAAATAGAACTGGTAAACACGTCACCTTTGGAAAAGTATCGAATTTACATTAAGGCGTATTAACTACATTAATTACATGTATTAACTTGATATAAGCCGTTTCTGGTAAACCCCACCCGCCTTAGAAAAGCGGGAAGCCGGAAACGAAGCAAACTCCATCCGTAAATTTTATCTTCCGCCATGCCTAACATATGACCAAGATAACTACTTTCATATATTAAACCCCAAAAATAGCAAAGATGTAAAAAATATATATTGTTATATGCAAGAGGCACTAAGAATCCGCTCTTTTATTGTCAATGAATACGAAAGACAATTATATGCAATGAGGTGGTATTTATTTTAATTACTAAATATTTGTAAAGTATGGATAATAGTATAGTTTAGTCTTATGGTATAAAGCACGAAAAGTCTTAATTTTTGTTTTCTGTTTTTTACTTTCACTTACCTATATATGAAATATATAGTAAGTGGAAGTATTGCGATCGTGAAAAATTTCGACTTCCGGTTTTAGACGGAAATACACGTTTTGGGGTCCCCTGAGTCCAAATGACCAAGTCCCGCGAAATGGTCTGTGTGTGTGTGTGTGTGTGAACAGACTAGCTCAAAAACTATAAACCGTGTGATCCTGAAATTGGGTATTTAGTGTAGGTATATGCCCGCGATGTGACAGCATAAATTTCATCAAAATTACTTAAAGGGAGGGGGTACTTTACTTAATAACTTTTAAGGTTTTTTTCGATTTTCTCAAAAACGGCTCTAACGATTTTGATTAAACTGAGTATTTGATGTATTAATATGCCCGAGGTATGACTGTTAAAATTTCATCAAAATCGATTAACCGGAGAGGGGACTTTACTTAATAAATTTTGTATCATTTTCACGTGTTTTTTTTATTTACTCAAAAACGGCTTTTAAGATTTTGATCAAACTGGGTATTTGATGTATGTATATGCCAAATATGTGATAGCCAACATTTCATCAAAATTTATCAACCGAAGGGGGGGACTTCGGTAATAAATTTTGTTTCATTTTCACAGGGTTTTTTATTTACTCAAAAAAGGCTTTAACGATTAACAAAAATAAGACATGAATGTAGAAAAATGTGTGACTTTGAGAAATTATATTTAGCAAAACACGTCAATTTCTAATCTAAGTAAGTTGGTAAGTGAATGTTGTGTGTTGCGCGCACGCACCAGATTTTTATTATTGTGTATAGGATATTAGCACTATTTATGTTTATATATTATTGATATCCAGCTTTGTACTCCTTGCTACAAGGACATGCATCCTTTAGAGCAATAAAGTTTCATTTCATTATAGAGGCTGGGTTTGCCCCAGAAGAGTCTCTCGGCCACCGTGACGAACTGTATTAATAATAAATAATATAATACTATTAACTACTAAATAATAATAATATAAACTACAACTAAAATAAACTAATAATATTAAAGATACCCTGCCAAGCCAGATTCGAACGCGGGACCTTGAAAAACTCACCCATGTTTTGGTGCCGATGTCGCATTTTTGTCACTAACGTACTAATAGTTGGAACAAACTGTCATAGTACATGTTTGTTACTACGATGTTCGAGTACCATCTACGCTGGCCTAGAACATTCGAGGCTGGTCTTCTACTGACTAAATATAAGGAGCGATGGAGTTAGACTTGTTCTGAAGCTCAAGTCATATGGTTGGTTATTTTATGTGTTACAAAGTGATTCGATGTAATAGCTATGTAATAAAAAAAAAAAATCCGCACAATGTTCTCGTAAGCCTCCTACAACCTACACCTCATACAGAGGGCACGCTCCACCCACCCACTCCATCTTGTGAAGTACCAAAGAGACATCCAAAGAGGACACGATAAAGAGGAGAGGGATGAAGCGGACGAACAAAAGAGCGGGGACTAATCCATCAAACCGCAGCGCCCCCAGGCACTAAACTGATGAAACTCCCGCCCCCGCCAAAAGCGGCTTTGTTTCCCGCCACAAACCCTCAGTGGAGAGCGGGGGGGGGGGGGGGGCTCGTTTTCCGATCGGTTAATTCTTGTTGATTGTCCCGCCATTGTCTCAGCGGCAGTTTTAATTGTCCTCGGGGTCTTAGCTGGGTCTCTCTAGAGTCCATTTCGAGTATTAGGGGGATCATGTCTTTTGAAGTTGAGAGCCTGAAATAATATCCTACTTTTTTTTTCTTCAATCTTTTTCAATTTACAACTGTACATTAAAATACATCCAGTAAGAAGGGCCGCACAGTGGTCCAAAAAAGCTGAAACTGGGAAAAAACCTTATATCTATTATAATTATAATCTCTATGTATACATAAGAGGCTTTTTCCTGACTGACAGAATCAACGCAGAACAAAAACTACTAATGATAGAGACTTGAAGTTCGGAATTTAGATTTTAAACGCGATGTAGGTAACCACTAAGAAAGGAATTTCAAAAATGTAACCCATAAGGGGCTTAAATGGCGAAATTGTCGTTTAACTCTAACGGAAATCTATTGTTGAGATTGTAAACCATATGTTTTTTATTGGAATATCGATTTAACGTTACAATAGTATCAAAATAGACATCACATAAAATATGGCTACGGATTATTTAAATATTAGTGGTAATCAAATTATGCACACTGTGCTTCCCATTATTGGATATGGTGCGTGTTTATTTCGATCTCTTCTCCATATATATAAGAGGCTTTGTCCTGACTAACAGAGTCAACGCTAAGCAAAAACTACTTATGATAGAAACTTGAAGTTCGGAATTTAGATTTTAAAAGCGATTTAGGTAACCACTAAGAAAGGAATATCAAAAATGTAACCCCTAAGGGGTTTAAATGGTGAAATTGTCGTTTAACTCTAACGGACATCTATTTTCGAACTTCGAGAAAATATATCTAATTAGTACTCGTTTTAAAGAATTTTATACGACGAGTTTAACTCGAAAGGCCCTATTGGGCGTCGAAAACCATGTTTTACAGCCGAAAAATGAAGCGTTCACGACGAGTAAGTCATTTTTTGCTTCGGCGGTTTTAGTGAACTCTCTCCATTGCGCGCTTCCCTTTCTTCTACCGTGCCGGCAGCTTCCCCCTCCAACATTCCACCTACAGAAAGCTGAGATTCTACTAAATCTCCTTAACATCTGTTAACATATTATATTAGATCAATACCAAGATAATGGTCACAGAATTGATTTTAAAGGCTCGCGGGCGAAGCCGCGACGGGGAATGCTAGTCTAATATAATCAAATATTCGTGTTTGGTATAGTCGTATATGTTTTTTGAGGTGCCGAATCTAATGAGATACAGAAACTGCGTATATGAAATCAATCTATCAAATATATACTGTATTGTTTATTTCTTCCGAAAGAACTCATTACCGCATTGATACACACATCCCATTGCTTCTTCCTATAGTTCATCTTAGAAAATATTGAGGTTAGAATAGAATAAAGGCTTAACGATCAGGTAAACCTCCGAACCTTGCCGTACCGGTTCACCAAGAACAACTATTTACACTTAAACTTGACCGCACCTATGCATCTTTATACTTATATAATGTTCATCACAAATACGGCTGCCTTACTACTAGCGGTTGTTCTTTTTCTCTAAATTATTACAGTTAAAAGCAAAAAATGCGTCGGAAAAATGCTCAAAGAAGTTCTATAAGCTTATCTTACCTAACTTAAAAGCAATACTAGCGATGTCCCCGAAAACAAAGTCGAACAGATAATGTACCTGTTCGAGCCTCGTTTAGAATAGCCGAACACTGTTACGAACATGCTGTTTGGAGGTGAGGTTCGCACCACCGGAACTTAGTATGCTCAAAATTATATAACATTAATAATAATAATAATAATAATAATAATAATAACTTTATTGGCTAATAGAATAAATTCTTTTAGCGAGGAGTCCGGCCCAATTGGTGTTAGTAAGGCTTTCATTGTTGTTTTTTTTGTATCTCATTAATGTTATTAACAAAGTATGTAAGAATATTTACAAAACATATTGATTAAAATTGATAAAATATTAAAATATATCACATATAATTTAATCTATATAAATAAAGATGAAATTATGTTTGTTTATTTGTTCTTTATATATATCCATACCGTTTGTCTCCAAATTTCGCTCAGTGGCTCTTTGATACCAGTTGCGAAAACCTTTCCATATTAAAATTTCATAACTTCAGCCAATCCCTGGGTATATTCTTTATTGTTATAAAAATCGTTTTGATCTCGCTTTACATTGGTTTTTACGAAATTACCGTTTGAGTCGATAAAAGTCTCACTTTATAGATTTAAAAAATGAAATTCTCCGGGTGAAACCGGTAAATACGGCCAGTACAATATTAATCCCAAACAACAATTCAAAAAACAATGTTTTAATTTGATAGATGGATCAAATAACACAATAAATTATAACCTTGAAAGTTCATTAGTATGATAAAGGTGATAAAGGTTAACAATAATAATACTAAGTTGACGCAGATACTGTCTGTGCAAAACATCTCAATGAATATTAAAAATAATAAGTAAATAGATAGATATACTATTATAATTATACAATAAACTATTATAAGGTGTAAAATTCACTTAATTTAAAACATTTCACTTACAGGCATTCCACGACACCTTACATATACCTTTATAATCAACGCTGTTCGCCCTGCGTATATGAACCAGTCAATAGCATAACGGCACTTATTCCCACAGTGGCTCAGCGAGGACAATAGTAAACGTGCCGACCATAAGGCACTTACATACACACAGAGGCATATATATAGTATGCTAAACATTAGAGAGTATTCGTCCAAGGAGCTGATTTTACCAAGATCTCCCTAAACCACCCTCCGTTTGTAGGAGACCAGGCTTTCCTAGAGGGCTCTCGGCTGCAGAATTGAAAAATCACTTTCGAGTTTCGGAGACTTGTTTCATTGATTGTTTAACCAATGATCTACACCATTCCATTTTTTATCAACCCACTTTAATAAAAAATAAAATATTAATAAAAATAATAATACCGTAAAACAAGGTGACATAGTGACTAATAGGGTGACTTTGTGACAAGCCTATTTTTCTACATGTATTTATTTATGGTCTTTTGGTTAAATATTTAATTTATAATTTTTAAATTATTTTATTAGAAGATAAAAGATTCGACGTTTAATTTTTAATTACAGGATTTTATTATAATAAGCCTAACGTTAAACGAGGTGACTTTGTGATTAATGGGGTGACTTTGTGACAAGCCTATTTTTCTACAGTTTTTGAATTTCCCCCCTTAAAAAGAATCAGGTCAGGCAATTCAGTGAACTTGTCAGTTGGTCAGTAATGTGCTGCAGCCTACTGACCACAAATAACTTCTTTCATTCCATTTACCATGGTTCTTTATTTCATATATGTTTGATTGTTTTCGTTTAGTTGAAACTTTGAAATAAAGCACCATGGTAAATGGAATGAAAGAAGTTATTTGTGGTCAGTAGGCTGCAGCACATTACTGACCAACTGACAAGTACACTGAATTGCCTAACCTGATTCTTTTTAAGATGGGAAATTCAAAAACTGTAGAAAAATAGGCTTGTCACAAAGTCACCCCATTAGTCACAATGTCACCTCGTTTTACGGTAATAATTATTTAAAATAAAAAAAAATAATTTACAAATTTAAAATAAAAACAAGCATTATGGAAGCTTGGCAATAATGGCCATCAGCTCGGAGTTCGCCGCTGTTTTTCCAACACACACACACACACACACACACACATATATATATATATACTATTAATATTAATACTAAATTTTATGATTAGTAATTTAATAAATTTCCCATAGTAAATATATTTTGAGTTTCATTGACATTTGCCGACACAAATATTTAGAATAACATTGCTACCTTACAGCATTAACGTGATAAATGACAGTTATTGATATTGTAATACTAAGGTAAACATTCCAATTCAGGAGTAGTTAAATTCTTTTGTTAAATTATATCTATATCTCCAAGATAGTTTACAATATTTAATTAATGCTTCCCAATTTTTTCCCTTCAGGTATTGTAATAATTCCTCTCTAGACAGCTTATTTTTATTATAACAAATTTTTCTAAATTCTGATAAGATATAGAACACATATTGCAAAGAAAAGAAAAGTGTTTCCTACTTCATTCAGGTTGCAGAGAGAACACAGTTGGCCATTATCAGAGCTGTATGCTTTATAATTTAAATTCAATCCATTTAATTTCTGATATATTCTTATTGATGTTCAAATAAAATATTAAATATGAACAATAGAACATACATACAATAGAAGATAGTCTGAATCCTGTTGAGGATTATTCAATATTCCAAAAGAGATGAACGCAGATCAACGATCCATTAAAATAGAGAAAAAAATACTGATATGGGTCTCGTTTTACATCCTTTATCTTATCAAAGCTTTTTCTTCATGAGATGAGAGCTGCTCTAAATTAGTTCTAACAAACAATAACAGAGAAACTCCTTCTCCGTGGAACTATTTAATAGTCTTTTTTTACTCTCACTTACTGATATATGAAATATATAGTTAGGAAAGTATTGCGATCGTGAAAAATTTCGACTTCCGGTTTTCAACGGAAATACACGTTTTGGGGTCCCCTGAGTCCAATTAACCAAGTCCCGCGAAATGGTCTGTGTGTGTGTCCGTGAGTGTGTCTGTGTGTGTGTGAACAGACTAGCTCAAAAACTATAAACCGTGCGAACCTGAAATTGGGTATTTAGTGTATGTATATACCCGCGATGTGACAGCAAAAATTTCATCAAAATTGCTCAAAGGAAGGGGGTACTTTATTCAATAATTTTTTACGTTTTTTTCGATTTTCTCTAAAACTGCTCTAACGATGTTGATTAAACTGAGTATTTGATCTATTTATATGCCCGAGATATGACTGTAAAAATTTCATCAAAATTGATCAACCGGAGGGGGGGACTTTACTTAATAAATTTTGTAACATTTTTACGTGTTTTTTTTTATTTACTCAAAAACGGTTTTAACAATTTTGATCAAACTGGGTATTTGATGTATGTATATGCCAAAGATACGATAGCCAACATTACATCAAAATTAGACAAACGGAGCGGGCACTTTATTTCTTAATTTTTTTCCAATTTTTACCTTTTTTTCGATGATCTCAAAAACGGCTTTAACGATTTTTATCAAATTTGCCATGTTTAATGAAAATTAGGTGTTCTTTAATATCAAGTAAGCTTTATCATTATTAAAATGTTCTGAGGGGGCTTTTTAGGGGGGGGTTGGGGCCTTTTTTGTTTGTTTGTGTCCTATGTACTATAAAGTGCCTATGTTTTTGTTTATATGGATAAATTAACTGTCTCTCGTTACGCCTAAAAATAAGAAATGGCTATATATGAGATATGATAAAAATAATGAAAACATAAATAGGAGAAAAAAAGAAAAATATTCAGTCAACTCATAAAACTCGTTGAGCCCACGCATGCGAAGTACGCCTTTAATGAAAGACCATTGTTCATAATTAAAGCCGTTCTGTTCATTTGAGAAGTGGCAATTAACAAAACGCATTAATTACTAATCTACGTAAATTGGTAAGTGAAAGTTGTGTGTTGCGCGCACGCACCAGATTTTTTTAATATATGATTATTGATTTGCACAAACAATGTTAGAAAAGCACAATTTATGGTTAAATCAGTTAAAAAATTAGGTTTTGCTGAGTATTTGATTTTTATCTATTCATCAATTTGCTTGTAGTACGACGGATGCAACCAAAAACTATTTCTCTATCTCAAAGTTTCAACAAAATACAGACAAGAAATGATTCATGAATATAATCAGGAGAAATATATTGCGCAACACTGGAGAGGAAAAGTTTGATATAGCTGGTTTTATAATCAGGTCATTTATATATCAGGAAAATAGTGAACTTGAGATATAAATTTTCTTTTAATATTTTTATATGAAATGAAAGATTAGCTTTGCCCTGGATTTTTCGTACGGTGCTCTTGCCATTTAAGCCACCAGGCACATATCAAGTACCGGTCAAGTAAATCCTTTATCTTCACTGACCTCTCCCCCAGCAATCTCGCAATATTCACGGATCATATGGGGGAGTAACCATAATTTGGCCATTTAGTGAGGTCTATTGACCATAATGATGACCGGGATGTGTGCCCGATCGATCAAGTGGGATGAGCTCCGTATAGGTGATACGGAAACCCAAACTTTTCTCTTCTTATTAAAAATTGAAATAAGAATTTTGAAGTTTCCATAACAACAAAACTAATTATAGTTCTCTATTACATATACATGTATATATATATATATATATATATATATATATATATATATATATATACAAGCATTCCCCGTCGCGGCTTTGCCCGCGAGCCTTTAAAATCAATTCTGTGATCATTATATTGGTATTGATATAATATGTGAACTGAGATTAAGTAGAATTGGAGTTTCCGGTAGGTGGAATGTTGGAGGGGGAAGCTGCCGGTTCGGTAGAAGAGAGGGAAACGCGCAATGGAGAGAGTCCACTAAAATCGCTAAAACAAAAAATTGCTTACTCGTCGTGAACGCTTCATTTTTCGGCTTTAAAACATGTTTTCGACGCCCCGTAGGAGAACGAAAGGAGACTTATGCAATTTAGAGAATTATTCTTTAAAAGATTTAAATTAATATAATTATGTCATATGTAACATTTTTTTTTTTTTACTTCCTAGAACATTACTTTCTTTGAAAATCATTATCTCGAAAACAGAGTTGGGCAAAAAGAAGTTGAACTACAAATTACAAAACTACTGACACAGTAGTTGGGAAGTTGTTGAAACTATAACTACTTTTGTAGTTTGTAGTTGATGGACCACAACTACAACTACTGTAGTTTCAAAAAAGTAGTTGCATTTTTAGAACTACAACTAATAGTTGCAACTGTAATAGGCGGGCGCAATCGAATATAGAGTGCGCTAGTAGTTTTGCAAAATGTCGGAAAGAAAGGTGTCAGACCTAGTTGATGTGATAGAGATAATTGGTAATTTTAAAAGACCATTAATTAATGGGCAGGCTATTCTTGATCCTAACCACATATTTACATGTGGAGTAATATCTAAAAATAAAAAAACAGTTATTTTACAAGCCTCGTGCCTTTAAACTAGCAATCTTAAAAGACTGTCCCATCAAATAAAAGTGGAAATCAAATGTATTATTAATAATAAGCAATTTTCTTGTCATTGTACATGTAAAGCTGGTAGTTCTGGTAAATGCAAACACATCATTGTAACTTTACTAGACGTTTTTCGGTTAGTAATAACATTAATTACCTATTCACACAATCATTGTTATGACAGCTTAGATTCTTTGTCATATTATTTATTTATTTCTCAAAACTTTCAGGCTTCGCATTGAGAACATGGAACAATTAAGAACAACGGATGTAATAGAAAAATGGGGAGAATTAAAAAAGAAAAACAAATCTATGACACTATGGTCTCAATGTTATTTGCATAAAACTAGCATTTTGGAATAATATAATGTCAAATACTAATATTTACCTGGATAAATATAGTCTCTTTCTTTAAAATAAAGACTACATATCGTCATATGTTTCGAAACAGGCTTATCTATTCTTAATTTTACAATCCACTCTTTAAGAATCTTTTTATTTTTTGGAAATGAAAGGGAATGACACGTCTTTTGATTTTCTAATTGAACACTGAGGGACCGAGCAATACCTTTTAGACATTTTTCCAACAATTTTTTGCTCAATCGGGTTTTAATAATGGAAAAATAAATTAAAAACGGCAAAAAACCTATGAATTCCAGTCTATTGCACGGCTTCTATCCCCGTTTCTCTAGTTCCTTCTAGGTCCTCAAAGTAGCAGCACCGTCGCTTGCGCTCGCCTATTAAGGGCCTGAAACTACAACTACTTTTATTGATAACGAGCTATTATCGATATATAGTATTATCGATAAGGAGTATATCAAATGAAATTCAGCTAATATATAAAACATGGGATTGATCTAACCTAAGGTTTAAAAAAAAATAATTGACTGCCGGAAATCATGGACAAAATTTGTATTACGTAAATGTATTGTTCTATTTTTAAAACAGATTATCAACCATAATGGAGCCCATTTAACTATGGAGTATTTATCTAAACACAAAATAAAAATAGCAAAAACATGTGATTTAATTAGACGTTGCTTAGCAAATGTAGTTGCCGCTCTAAAACTACATTTACAACTACTTATTGTATTTGCCATTTCCAACTACTTTTTCCCAACTACTATAGTTGTAGTTTCAAATTACAACTACTTAACTGGTAGTTGAAAAATAGTAGTTGCGCGCTTACAACTACAAGCTAGATGTAGTTGTCTGTGTAGTTATTTACAAATGTAGTTAACTACTGCCCAACTCTGCTCGAAAACTATGAATATAAGTGTGTGCACACTTCACATCATTGCTAAGGAGCAAGTGACCATGTCATATGCAACCAAAAACATAAGAAAACATGACTTTGAAATTCAAAAAAATTTAAGAGCCAAATACCACCATAATTTTAGAATCACCCATATACCATTTTTCATGAATAAACGTTATTGCTATTCATCTTTACATGTGTACGTCAGCATGTAAAAATAATAGATAGAGGTGCAGGGAAATATTTGTCTCCTAATAAACCTGCATTCGAAATGTAAATATACCATTTATGATCCAGCATCACAAAATGTTGATTGTTCGGCGAATCCCCATGTTCATACGGCCTAATGTCTTCTTTACATTTCAAATAGATTGGTCGTGTTTTGATGAACCAAATATCGATTTTTGTCTCAGCATTTACATAATGTTGATTATAGTGTTTGAGTTTTGCTAAAGCAATCAACAATTGAAGGGGTCGGGGCAAAATAGTGCCAAGCAACATTTTTAACAAAAATAAACTGTAGCTGCAGTCTGCGGTATATTACATAGGACTGTATGTCTATGATGGAAATACCACCTAAATATGACAATATAGGGCCTCTATAGACATGTTTGAGTGGCTTCATAGACAGATAGTCCTTCATAGACATATAGTCCTACGTAATATACAGCAGACTGCAGCTACAGTTCATTTTTGTAAAAAATGTTGCTTGCCACTATTTTGCCCCGACTCCTTCAATTATAAACAAGTTGGGTTTCCATAAGTTCCTTACCAATTTCTTGTTTGTTGTGATTATAAACTACTTTGTTGAAAAACAAAACATCATACTCCAAAATAAATTGGGTGTAGCTTTCAGTCTTTTTGGGCCTATACATCTAATCAAACAAATACCTACAGACAGAATGAAGTAGGGCCGAGCAAACAGCAAGGGACACCAGCCCAAACAGACACCATGGCAGCGTCCCAGGAGATGCCCCGGATGCCGATCGAGTTGAGTGCGAAAGGTCGCAGCGACGGGAATAGTACTCTCCTCTATTCGACCATCTTAGGCATCTGCAGTTTCGACCTCTTGTAATCATACAATGACTTAAATCTAGAGACAAATATATGTTTCTGCATACAGAGTCATTCCATATCAAATCAACGCGGGTCTGAACCTAGAGGTGTTGGATTTTATTGGTTTTTGGATTGTTTTGATCATGGAGAGGACTGATTAAATCGATATATTAATAAAATTAAAACAAGCTAACATTTGGTGATGGAAATTGGATGAGGCCAAAAATAAGGGGGTAGGTGCTCCAAATTTTTGAGCAATGAGTATATTAATTTAATGAGGGAAAATGGGTGACATGTCAGGATAGGGAAAGACCATAAAGGCGATGTATGAGAGATGTACTATCGTAAACTACCATGGTAATTGAATCAACTGGGCTGTGCGGTAAAGCGCCGTACTCCCATGCCGGAGCTGCGGGTTCGAGTCCCGCCCTGGGTGGTGCTTTTTTTTCGTAGGAGACCCAGTGCCATGGGTGTTGTATGGACAGTATAGGGCTTCAGTGGAAGCCTTGAAGTCCCCCCCCCCCCAAAAAAAATGAAAAAAATTGAATCAAGCCAGGAAAAGTGTACTTGCTTAAATACTTGCTTACGTACTTGAGAACGTAATTATTGGGTGCTTTCCCTCATCATACCTGACATGTCATTATTTCCTATTAGCGATCTCATTCTCTAATATCAGCACCTTGCTGCAAAGTGCGAATTAATAACGAAAGTCCTACAAAAAGATGCACTGTTAAAAAAGAAATAATTTGAAATCATTTTTAAATCTGTTCTGTATCGTTTGATACAAAAACCGCACATAGTCCCTGATATGCATACGCCGAAACAAATAAATATCGAGAAAAATAATTAAATTTCATTTTAACTGGTGTAGCTTAGTTTTTATAGTACATCAAAGAACTAGTTAAAAATAAAACTTTTATAAATTTAAAAAAAAAATGGCAAACTTATGGTTGCAAATTTATCTTTTTTAAAATATATATTACTACAATACTGTATTAATAATTTTTCAATTCTTAAATATTATTAGAATTTTGGTACTATTTTATATTGTTTCATAAGAGAGCGTTGTATGAACAGATTTATATGCCACGAAAATGGTATTTGATCGGGCCTAATGATGTCAGGGTCGGAATAACTCGAACGTTCATGAAACATATTCTTGCGATACCTATCTTATCTGGGATAATGTCTTGTCCGCTCCTGATCTATTTCTTTCTAGAAGTTGTATGTATAAATAATCAAATAAATATCTATTAGTATTTATTTATTTCCGCATGTATTTATCTATATAAATAAAGATGAAATTCTGGTTTTTTTTTTTTGTTCTTTATAGAAATCCATACCGTTTGTCCTAAATTCTCCAAATTTTTCTCAGTGGTTCTTTCATACCAGGTGCGAACACCTGTCTATATTAAAATTGCATGCATAACTTCAGCCGATCTTCAGCTGATATTCTTTAATGTTATAAAAATTGTAAAGATATCGCTTTACAATGGTTTTTTTCGAAACCGACCGTTTCATTAGAAAAATGAAATTTCCCGGGTGAACCAGGGATATACTGCTATAATCTATGTAAATACAGATGAAATTCTGTTTGTTTGTTTGTTTGTTCTCTACAGAAATCCATACTGTTTGTCCTGAATTCTCAGTGCATTCCTTAATAAAGTAACGTGAAACAAAATTATATGACCTTGTCTGTTATATTGAAATAAGTTCTAAACTTTTTGTTAGAACAGTCACATAACTTTTTTTTTGTTTGTTTAACGTCTCTTTATGCTACTAAGGCTAAAAAGGATGCTACAGTGGGAGTCCTAAATTTTTCCTATCCAGGTATAATTAGGATAGGGATCTTTAACGAGTACCTGCCATCGTACAGGCTCGGGACGTCCATTTTAAGTCCTATCCGAGGGACGGCATAGCTAAGGATTTTTTTCCCTTTTAAAAAGCCTAGGGCCACCACGGGGCGCGAACCCGCGTCCTTTAGTACTGTAGGTTACTATGCTAACCACTACATCACTGGTGACCCCCATCCTGCTGGAGTGTGTTACCTTTCTAATTCTGCAATAGATCGTAAAAAAAAAAATGGGGTTTCCCTTCCGGCCATCCGCTTCTTCAAAGGATACGTTAACCATCCGGAAGAAGTTGGTAACTCAAAAGAAGTGCATTCCTTAATAGAGTAACGTGAAAAAAAATTATTTGACCTTGTCTGTTACATTGACAAGGACTGTTGTACTTTTTGTTCGAACAGTTACATAACTATTTTAGTGGATGTTTCGAGAATATTCAACGTCCTTCTAGAACAATACGACGACATAAGAAGCAATGGACTGGAGTCTTAGTCTTGCTGTGAACTATGAAGCATTTGGTTACGTTTGTGTCATTGTGTTTTCAATAAACCAAACGACTTATACAGTACTGCAAGACAACAAATCAGACAAACTATATGACTTTCTAAAATTAACGGACTTGACTTAATGATCCTAGTGGTTGACGTCCGTGAATAATCAATATAAAAAAAGATGAAATTCTGTTTTCTTTTTTTTTGTTCTTTATAGAAATCCATACCGTTTGTCCTAAATTCTACAAATTTCGCTTAGTGGTTCTTTCATACCAAGTGCGAAAACCTGCCCATATTAAAATTGCATAACTTTAGCCAATCTCTGGGTGTATTCTTTATTTTTATAAAAAAATTTTATCTACATTGGTTTTTTTGGAAATCGGCCGTTTGATTTCCCTCTCTTTCTAGATTTAAAAAATTAAATTCTCCGGGTGAAACCGGTATATATAGCTAGTAAAACTCATTTATTTAGATATTGAGAATCCTAATGGTATTAGTTTTTATGATAAGTTTATTTGGAAAATCGGGACGTAATCTTTCAATGAATTGTTTTATTTAATAGCATATCCTAGAAGAAAATAATATTTCATTTTTATTTTTTTAAAAGAATTTTAGGTACAAAACATAGGGTTCGGTATTTAACTCCGAAGCTCTTCGCTAATTCTGCTGATATTTTCAGAAAATCGTCGTCATGTCTAAATTCTCTTCATATCGCACGTCGGCAAGAAGATGGTATCAAGTTACAACTAAAAAAAACGTTTTTTCTAATAATTACATGTGAAGTTTCAACTGTATTTTCAATTTTACTATGTACCTAAAAATAGGGACTAGGGAAAATAGTCTTTGATCACAAATAGTCTACCATTGTGGCAGTCAGTACCGCTGGTACTAACTATAATTCAAAATCTAAAGTATCCCTGTACCTGTGTCAAAATGATCATCTCCTTCATAAAATAATAAGGTTTTGTTTGTTTAACGTCCATTTTTATGCTACTAAGGCTAATCGGACGATGCTACAGTGGGAGTCCTAAATTTTGCTTATCCCAATATAATTAGGATAGGGATCTTTAACGAGTACCTGGCTCGGGACCTATAATTTACGTCCTATCCAAGGGACGGCATGGCTAAGGATTTTATACTCCCTTTGAAAAATCCTAGACCCACCACGAGGCGCGAACCCGCGATTGTTAGTATTGGGGCCTATTCACACTATCGGTTTCGCGCCCGCTCCACTCTCGCTCCGCTCCCGGACCGCTCTCGCTCTACCCCATTCACACTAGCGCTCCGCTCCCGCTCCACTCCCGGTCCGCTCTCCTAATGTCCTACCATATTCACACTATATAATTTTACACCGTTCAATTTCGAAAGGTTTAAGCTATTAAAGCCATTAATAATCGAAGTTGTCTGTATTCGGATTTTAATTAATGATTAACTTTCAGTTATTTAAGTATTCATTTATTCTTCAATTTTACGGCCAAAAAAAAAAAAAAAACAATTTTTCGTTTGTAGAAATAGCTGGTAAGTGTACTTTTCTTGATGAAGAAGATAATATTATCAAAAAATATAATAAGAAGAATATATTGCAACACAATGAAAATTATTAATAATAATTATAAATTAATTTAATTAATGGTGAAGAAATAATTTAATTTTTTTTCGAAATGTATTCAAAAACGCTTGAAAATTTCAAGTTGAAATCGGTAAATGCTACAAATTTACCGATTGTATTCTCTTCTTTTCCTGATTAATATTTTAATTATTTTTTGCTTTAATATATTTTTTTGTTAATTATCTGACATTTTTCATAATATACTGCATTTTTATTCGTTTCAAATTAAACGTTATAATAGCAATGAGTGTGTAGTCAAAACATAAATCGGTGACCATTTTTTACGAGTACATTAAGTCAGCGCAATATATATCTCAAACATAACATGAAATTTTCACGTCGAAAAACCGCGCGTATTGTTGGTGATTTTTTTTTTTTATCATTTCAATCGTATTCGAATACATTCGGAAAAAAAATTTAAATTATTTCTTCACCATTAATTAAATTAATTTATAATTATATATATATATATATATATATATATATATATATATATTTATATATATATTTTAAAGTTGAACTTTTTTGGCCGTAAAATTGATGAATAAATAAATACTTTAATAACTGAAAGTTAATTATTAATTAAAATCCAAATACAGACCGTTTCGATTATTAATGGCTTCAATCGTGAACGGTATAAAATTATATAATGTGAATATGAAAAGACTTTAGGAGAGTGGAGCGGGAGCGGAGCGAGAGTGGAGCGAGAGTGGAGCGGGGCCGGACCTGGGCCAATATTGTGATTAACCTCTCTCTATTCCTCTTTAGAATATTTAGCCAGTGAGACCGGACCTGGAGCGGAGCGGGAGCGGAGCGCTAGTGTGAATGGGGTAGAGCGAGAGCGGACCGGGAGTGGAGCGAGACCTGAGCGGTACCGATAGTGGAATTCTCTGTCTATTTCTCTTTAGAATATTTGAGCGGACCGGGAGTGGAGCGGGAGCGGAGCGCTAGTGTGAATGGGGTAGAGCGAGAGCGGACCGGGAGTGGAGCGAGACCGGAGCGGTACCGATAGTGGAATTCTCTGTCTATTTCTCTTTAGAATATTTGAGCGGACCGGGAGTGGAGCGGGAGCGGAACGATAGTGTGAATCCGCCCTTGTGCTAACCGTGCTAACCACTACACCACAGGTGACCCGAAAATAATAAGTTGCGTTTTAAGAGAAAGAATCTATTAACAATTTTGGCCTATTGGGCTTACATTCAGGTTTCTTTTAAATTCTGATCTCAACGGCATGCATAACTCAAATTTGAAATAATTCGCGAAAATTGCGAGATCGGTGGGAAAGAGGGCAGTGGAGAGAAAGGATCGACTTGACCGGGATATGTGCCTGGTAGCTCAAGTGGCAGCAGGGCCTTACTAATGATAAGGAAATCCGAGTTCGAATTCCAGGCAAGGCTAATCTTTTCTCTTCTTATTAAAAATATATAAAAATTACTAGCTGACCCGTGCGAAGCACTCTAACCTACTTAAATCCAACTTAATTAAAGTAGGTACACACCTTTTATTTAGTATCGTACAGTGTGTTTTCATTAAAATGACGAATTTGATCAAAATCATTAAAGCAGTTTTTGAGAAAATCGAAAAAAAATGTATTAATTGGAAAAAAAAAGTGCCCTCTGCGTTTGCTCAATTTTGATGAAATTTTAGCTGTCACATCGCGGGCATATACCTACATGAAATACCCAATTTCAGGTTCGTACGGTTCATAGTTGTGAGCTAGTCTGTTCACACATACACGCAGACCATTTCGCGGGACTTGGTTATTTGTACTCAGGGGAACCCCAAAACGTGTATTTCCGTTGAAAACCGGAAGTCGAAATTTTTCAAGATCGCAATACTTTCCGTTTATATATATTTCATATAGGTAAGTGGCAGTAAAAAGAAAAAAAGAACAAGGGAAAACATTGATAAATAACCAAAAAAGATTTAAAATACCTTCGGTTACTTTCTTCAATAAAGAAGAAATGCTAACATGAACATGTACAATGAAGGTTAGAGGTTAGGACAGAGGAAGGATGATACCCTACAGGTCGCAGTGTATCAATTCACTGTCTACACTCTTATATTCTCTGGGTCAGTGTCAAAAGCCATGAATTCGATTTTTGTTTGTTTACATTTTTTATGAACTCGAAGACATCAACATTACATGTAGTACATTAGTGTGGATCCCTACACTAAATATACAGGTCTATAGTATAGTATACAGACCCTAGTATAGTAGACCCTATAGTATAGTATTCAGACTTGCCAGTAAGTATGGTAGTATAGTGCATCAGTGGGCTACAGTAGTACCAGACTCCACTTTGTAACCGTTGGAGATAGATTAGAGTAATTATTTCTGTAGTTAGGGTTTTGTATTGGGGTGAGGATTCCATTACAGCGTAAATTATAAATTCTCTACATTTTATGATATACATTGGGTAAAGAATGTAACGAATACGAATTTAAACATTTTTTTTTTTTAATAAAATGAAATCTTCATTTGTATTTGCACATATATTTTTATTCAACACATATTATTGTTAAAAAAACAATCTTTATGATATGTCCACAACAAATGTCGACTCGTGCAGGCCTCCCCTTATTGGGGGTAATGGTCTAACTTCCCTGGAGACCAACCCTACTGAATGTCCTTAAAACCTTAAATATTTAAATGTGTTTTTACTTTCACTTACCTATGTATGAAATATATAGTAAGGGAAAGTATTGCGATCGTGAAAAATTGAATTTAACCGGTTTTCAACGTTAATCAAACGGAAATACACGTTTTGGGGTCTGAGTCCAAATAACCAATAATAACAAAATTACGCGAAATTGTCCGTGTGTGTGTGTGAACAGACTAGCTCCAAAACTATAAACCGTACACACCTGAAATTGCCCGCGATATGACAGCCAAAATTTCATCATAATTGGTCAAACGGAGGGGGCACTTTATTTAATAACCTTTGTCTCATTTTCAAATTTTTATTTTTAAAAAACGGTTGCAACTATTTTGATCAAACTGGGTATTTGATGTGTGGATATTCCCGCGAGGTGACAGCCAAAATTTCATATTCCGTAATCGTTCTCGATTTCCAAAAAGGCTTAAGAGACAAACTTTACTACGAGTCGTAAATAAGCCTCATATCGATTCTCCTTTATGATATATTTACAAAAAGCAAGTCGTTGTAAAAAACAACCAAGCAGTAAAAAACTCGACTGTTGATGAAATTTGGTCCCTTAAAAAAAACAAAAAAACGCAATAATGAATCGAAAAGTAATGAGAACTTTCAAATTTTGCATTACAGATAAATTACCTATAACTTATGGAGATATGCAAATAGAAGCATATAAATGTGGAAAAGGGTGGCGTTTACACATTGTCGAAGCACGTCGATTTCTAATCTAAGTAAGTTCGTAAGTGAAAGTTGTGTTTTGAGCGCATCGTACCAGATTTTTACAATAATTACGGTGCACGTGATAAAGAGATGTTGAAGATGGTGCATACTTGTGTGGACTCTTCTGTTTACTCTGCGGTATAAATTCACATTACTGATTCTTAAATGACTAAATGATCTCAGTTTCAGTATATTGACTCGCCAAGTAATGAATGTTTGAGTCTGACCTATCGGGGATATTAATCTTTGATAGGATCATAGTTTGAAATCATAGTTTTTTCAAAAATCCTTGCTTACCAGGTCTGCAAGTTTAAAATGTCGTTTATTTCTTAAAATATATACACAGTAATTTAAAAAAAAAGTATAATATATTTTATTCAAAGTACTGGCCCTCGCTTTCTACACATTTTGTCCATCTCTCGGGCAATTTATGGATACCATTCCAAAAGAATGCTTCATCTTTATTTGAAATCCATTCATCGAGCCATTTTCTTACATCCTCCAAATTGTTAAAGTGTTGCTCAGCCAATGAGTGTCCCATCGATGAGAAGAGATGATAATCAGAAGGCGCCAGGTCAGGTGAATACGGCGGGTGGGGTAGGAGTTCCCAACCAAGCGAAGAAATCGTTTCCTTAGTCAATCTGGCTGAATGTGCAGGAGCGTTATCATGCTGAAGAACGACTTTGGCGTGCCTGTGAGCCCATTCTGGGCGTTTTTCGATCAATGCGTGACTCAAATTGATCATTTGTTGTCGGTAGCGGTCGGTATTGACTGTTTCGCCGGGTTTGAGAAGCTCGTAGTAGACTACTCCCTTCTGACCCCACCACACACACAGCATTGTCTTCTTCCCAAAACGATCCGGTCTTGCACTCGATGTGGATGGTTGTCCTGGCGTTACCCATGATTTTATTCGTTTGGGATTCTGAAAATAAATTCATTTTTCATCGCCAGTTACAACTCGATGCATAAAACCCTTTCTTTCGTGGCGTAAAAGCAGCATTTCGCACACAGTTTTTCGTTTTTCCATCTGTCGTTCGTCCAATTCATGTGGAACCCATTTTCCAACCTTTTGAATTTTTCCCATAGCTCTCAGGCGATCGGAAATGGCTTGCCTAGTGACATTCAACTGTTCTGCCATCATTTGTTGGGTTTGGGTATTGTCTTCGTCTAATAAAGATTGCAATTCGACGTCCTCAAACTTTTTTGGTCGATTTTCTCGTTTTTTATCAGTAACATCAAAATCACCACGTTTGAAACTTTGAAACCAACGTTCACATGTCTTGACGGTTGGAGCAAGATCGCCATAAGTCTCAACAAGAATTCGATGACATTCAGATGCCTTTTTCTTTTGATTGAATAAGAAAATCATCACTCTAATCTCGTCCTTTTCATAAGTCCGAGGTTAGCCTTATAGATCTTAGCTTTACAATCTAGCTCCCTACGCTCGCTCTTCAGAGATAAATAAACCCCCAAAAGATTCTTGAATAAACTTTCAGTTGTGAAGGGCACCTTACCACGTTCTGTTCTGCTAAATGCTTTTCGCTCTATCGGGCGGGAGGTATTCCAGGGCATTATGCAGTATTGGCAATCCAAAAATAATAAGATAAACAATATAAAATAATATCCTACTATTCATGTTTATAATACGGTATTAAATATTATTGTTATTAAAAAATAAATGTTTATACGTTTATAATCATATGAATATAAATATAAATAAATTAAAAATCAACGAATTTACGTTAAATTTTCATTATTTTAATTTTCAGCTATATAGAAATTATTTCTACTTTCTCAACACTTTGGCTGCCATGTCACCTGAAATCGAGTAACTGTTCTCTTATCAGAGAATTAAATATTAAAATTCTGTCGAAACGTGAGCGTGACTCTCAGATATTCTTTTTCAGCAGCCAAAGTGTTAAAGATCTAATTATTTGGCAGAGGCGGCAGTCAAGTTTGAGCCACCGGTGGTACACGCCGGCGTGAACGTGTTACTGAACAGCCCAGGAGCCGCTGTTCGGAAGTATAAACTATTTCGAAGTTCCTACCTTGCCAACAAATATAATAAGAGATTATCATATTTTGAATTCTAAGTTATAATAAGGGATACACTTCGAGAAAATAATTTGAGTTTAGAATATTTCTTAGGGCAACAACAGAATTGTTTTTTTTCAATATTCTATGAATTTGTAACGATGAAATAAAATTTAAATATTTTTAATTTTTATTCTTATTTAATATTTCTATTTTTTATTTTAGAAATTAAAATGTAAACTGTATATTAATTAATAAAAATAATTTTAAAATACTTTTGCCTTCAAGGTAAATAACGAACACTTATCGTATAATATCACAGAATAAACTCAAAATTGTAATGCATTATTATTACTAATTTTGAATAATTTAAATTATACTCGATACATTCCATCGATGAATTTTGTACTGATTCTGCGATTAAATCTGTTTTCACGCAATTGCTAATAGCGTCACAAAGATATGACACTTATCAACGTGTTTTTATACATGTGACTGGTTATAGAATATTATTTGAACAAAATATTCTTCTACTGTAGAAGATGAAATTTATATAAATAAAGATGAAATTACGTTTGTTTGTGCTTTATAGAGATCCATACCGTTTGTCCTATATTCTCCAAATTTCGCTCAGTGGTTCTTTCATATCAGGTTCATTCATAACACCAATTTGCAAAAATTGCATAATTTTAGCCAATCTCTGGATATATTCTTTATTGTTATAAAAATCGTTTTGATCTCCCTTTACATTGGTTTTTAATAGGTTATTTTTCACTATAATGAGGAAAAGTGGTTATTCCTAGGATTTCTTAAATGAAGGAGTCTCTTCCGTTTTTTTATATTATATTTAATTATCCTAACGTTTCGGGCTGCTGGCCCATTCTCTGGGGTTGTCTATTCTATAAGTCATTTGTTCTTCGATTGTCATCATTCAATGTTGTTGATGATGATTCAATGATGTTCGGGCTACAGATATCATACCTCGAAAGCATACAAATTGCACGGGAACGGAGTCTTAGGCAGTCTAAAAATTGCTGATTAAATCGAAAGAGTAGAAAGGACTAATTAGATCGAAATATTAAAAAATAAATTAAAATCGAGCGTAGTCCTCGGCTCCAAGGGTAGAGGCTAAATATCGGTGATGGAAATTGGATAAGGCCAAAAATAGGGGTGTAGGTGCTGGAATAATATTAAAAATCGGTGTAACCGCTCTGACCCACCCCCTTAACCCTATTTTCGGGCTACAGATATCATACCTCGAAAGCATACAAATTGCACGGGAACGGAGTCTTAGGCAGTCTAAAAATTGCTGATTAAATCGAAAGAGTTGAAAGGACTAATTAGATCGAAATATTAAAAAAAAAAAAAAAATCGAGCGTAGCCGCGGCACTAAGGGTAGAAGCTAATTATCGGTGATGGAAATTGGATGAGGCCAAAAATAGGGGGTAGGTGCAGGAACCAACCATCATTCAATCTGCACATACAACAGTCATTTCTTTAGTTCAATATTTATTTGGCTTTTTCAATTGGTTTTTAAGAATTCGACTTTTTGAAAATATTAATCGAATTCAAATCTTTAAACGACAAAACGTAAGTGATTTACGAATTTTGTTTTATTTTTTTACCAATATTTTAAACTATAGAGACTTGGTAGGATGAATTCTCATAACAATAGGCATGGTACATGCCATCAGTTATATAAATTGTTAATGTATTAATTATTAATTAATCTTTGTAAATAATAAAGATTTCAATGTTTGAACTTCTTAATTCTATGACTCATTTTTAGATGTTGAATCCTAACTAAATTTTAGATTTTATATTTATAAATTTTGTATTTTTCTTTATTATATTAATTATTAATATAATGATATTTTTTTTTTTTTAGTATTTTTAAAATATTTTTTAATGAAGGAATCATGAGACATCTATAATAAATCCATTAAAAGAGATTGCTACAAGATCCCAACGAGAGGAGCTCACATGAGATGCGGCCATCTTTAAAGAGATAACGGATATCTTGAAGATAAGAGAGGTTATCTCATTGAACTCTATTATTATTAAGGACAGGCTGTTTTCTGATTTCCCGGGCCTTTCTGCTACTACCTCGAAATTATTTAAAATATTGAATTTTTTTTTAAATTTTACTATTTGTTAATATTGTACGTCGGCTATAAGAAGGTTGCATCCTCAAAAACTGTTTTTTCTTTGGATATTTGAATTTAAAGTTTCAATTGCATTCTCAATTTTACCACTATAACCTTTAACTATTACCTATCAACAGCGACTAGGGAAAATAGTCATTGATCACAAATAGTATACCATTGGGGCAGTTGGTACCACTGATATTAGAGAGAAATAGTTTATTTTAGAAAAAACAAAACAATGCTGCCCAAATTCATTGGGTTGCTATAAAATAAAGCATACTTATCAATACTTACAAATATTGATTAAACCCAAATTACATTTTAACTTGAATGCATATACACATATAATATTACTATTTTTTCTTACTTTTTTACTTTCACTTACCTACCTATATTTATTTATTATTTATTTATTTACATCCCTACCTGGCCTAATGGCCATACGGGTTTCGGCAACAGTGGCACTAAGCTAAAACGCTTAGCGTCGCTGATGCCATGGTTCTCTTCTGTTTCTTTCTCTTCACTTCTTCCTCTATCACCCCATCACCACCTGCCCAGGGCGGACTTCATCTTCCGGTGGTCTTCCCGGTGGCTGCCCTCGTCTTCTTCCTCGGGCTCCTATGTTAAAGTGTGCAGGCCCCACGATTGTTTTCCATTCATTAATGAAACGTTTAAAGTTAGAAAAGTTGTCCTCAGTAACCAATTGAGGAAATTCTTCTTCAGTGAGGCTGTAGATCCCTAAGGATCGCATCAGTTTGGCCCTTATCGCCTCAAACGCGGTGCAGGACGTGATCAAGTGTTCTACAGTTTCGGGAACACCACATGCTACGCATAGAGGCTCAACATCCACGCCAAGACTGTGGAGTTTCGCTCGAAATCCTCCATGACCAGTAAGGAATTGGGAAACCCAATAGTCCGGGAGGACCCACCTAGCGGATAGCCGCGATTTTACAGAGGGAAAATATTTTTTCAGAGTATTCCCGTTCGGGGTTGCTATCCACCGCAAGCTCCACTTTTCTATCGTGTCCTCCCGAATTATATTTTTCCACTTGTTTGGCTCATTCCCAGTTCTTATTCGAAGTCCCTCTGGAAATCCTGTTGAGCCCTCCCTCTTGTATTTATATTTTATGACTGTTTCTTGCAGGAGGAGGTCGAGAGGTACCGCTCCTGCAAGTACTTGCATCGCTCCATGAGACGTTGTCTTGTAGGCTCTAGTGACCCGCAGCAGAGCCATTCTCTGGGTTGAAGCCAGCCTTTTCCTTTGTCGCAGTGTGAGGTTGTGGCTCCAGAAGGGTGATGCATAACTCAAGATACTTTCCACTACTCCTCTATAGATATTCATAGTGGTTGGGTATCTGAGCCCCCAGAATGCACCTCCTACCCGACTCAGACCATTGACGGTTTGGGTCACCCTTGTCGTCAGATAGTCCAAGTGAGGCGAGATATTTAGGCCTGTACCTAGCCTTACACCGAGGTATGTAACCACTTCACTGGGACGTATCCTCTGTCCTTCTATGTCCATGTTGATAGGGTGCGCCCTGTCAGTCGTGTCTCTAAGTACCTATATATAAAATATACAGTAAGGGAAAGTATTGCGATCGTGAAAAATTTCGCCTTCCGGTTTTCAAGGGATTAACACGTTTTGGGGTCCCCTGAGTCCGAATACCCAAGTCCCGCGAAATGGTCTATGTGTGTGTTAATAGACGAGCTCAAAAACTATAAACCGTACGGACCTGAAATCGGGTATTTATGTATATATGCCCGTGAGGTGACTTTTTAAGTTTTTTACGATTTTCCCTAAAACGGCTCTAACGATTTTGATTAAGCTCGTTATGTTTAATGAGAATCAAGTTTTCTTTAATATCGGGTAAGCTTTATCAATATTAAAATGTTCTGAAGAGGCTTAAATGGGGAAGGGGCCTTTTTACTTTCACTTACCTATATATGAAATATATAGTAAGTGGAAGTATTGCGATCGTGAAAATTTTCGACTTCCGGTTTTCAACGGAAATTCACCCTTTTGGGATCCCCTGAGTCAAAATAACCAAGTCCCGCGAAATGGTCTATGTGTGTGTGTTAATAGACAAGCTCAAAAACTATAAACCGTACGGACCTGAAATCGGGTATTTAGAGTATGTATAAGCCCGCGATGTGACAGCAAAAATTTCATCAAATTTGCTCAAAGAGAGGGGGTACTTTATTTAATAACTTTTAAGTTTTTTTCGATTTTCTCAAAAACAGCTCTAACGATTTTGATTATACTGAGTATTTGATCTATTTATATGCCTGAAATATGACTGTAAAAATTTCATCAAAATTGACCAACCGGAGGGGGGACTTTACTTAATAAATTTTGTATCATTTTCACATGGTTTTTTTATTAACTCAAAAACGGTTTTAACGATTTTGATCAAACTTGGTATTTGATGTATTTATAAGCCAAAGATGTGTTAACCAACATTTCATCACAATTGATCAACCGGAGGGGGGACTTTACTTAATAAATTTTGTATCATTTTCACGTGTTTTTTTTATTTACTCAAAAACGGCTTTAACGATTAAGAAAAATAAGATATGAATGTAGAAAAATGTGTGACTTTGGGAAATTATATTTAGCAAAACACGTCAATTTCTAATCTAAGTAAGTTGGTAAGTGAAAGTTGTGTGTTGCGCGCACGCACCAGATTTTTTGTTTTCCTATTAAGTATCTTTGTTTTTGTTTATATGGAGAAATAATCTGTCTCTCGTTTCGCCTAAACATAAGAAATGGCTAAATATGAAACATGAAAAAATCAAGTAAACATGTAAAGAAGAAAAAAAGAAAAATATTCCGTCAACTCGTAAAACACGTTGAGCTCACGTATGCCTTTTATAAGAGACCAATGCTCTCTCAATACATGGAAACTATATTAAATACTGGTAATTTTATACATATTTGTAAAATATTTAAGATATTTTTAAATTGGTTGCTTTCAGTGCGTAGTCGAGCGCGGAAATTAGACCAAGCACCGAAAACACACTTTTGGTCCGTGTTATGCACAATCCTTTTCATCATGCTGCACATAATTGAGAACATTAAAACACTTTTATATTTCATTAATAACTTACAGATGCAATGTAAGAAATTAAATTGACACCTTTTTTTATAACATCTGTTTATTAACCTATAATAGAAGAAAAGTACTTATTTATTTACTTATTTACATTAATAATTTAGTACAATTCTGCTCAGTTAGTTCAAAACTTCTTGGGTTTCTTCTGAAACATCTTCTGGTATATCCATGTTATTTTGCACTTTAGACATATTACTTATATTAGAATGAAGTATAGTATATAGCTACAGTATAGCTACAAGTAACCTCCATCAGACACATGTTTACTAATATATGTATTAGTAGCAGGTAAGGTTAGAGCACCAAAAATATTTTTCAGACCTAGGCCCGAAAAGTACTTACGGACTCGAACCCATTATTGAAAACAGAAAAATTAAGAGAGTGTTTGATTCATTACTAAATATTGGTTTTTCTTTTTTCCTTTTGTCATTTAATCACCATATGTATACAATAAGTAAGCTAGTACTTATTTATTGTTTAAAGAAATGTTAACAGTGTTTTCTATAAATGTTGACAATTAAAACCATATTGAACTGATACACAAGACAACCTTCGATATTATTAATTCAAACTATGATCGCCGAGTGAAGATAACTCCAATGCCAAATGAATCGGTTGAGTCAGTTTAGAGAACGGCAAACAATCAGGCGTTATTGATGATCATATGTCTTACGGATGATGATAAATTTGTTGATCAACCTTCGCTGCAGTTGGAATCTTTAAACAAGAACTGGTTAAGGCAAGAAGTGTTTTAAAATATCATGCATATCTTGCTTTAAAATAGATTTTATTTCGAATATTACTTCGCAATATATAAAAAAAATCTGGTGCGTGCTCGCAACACACAACTTTCACTTATCATCTTACTTAGATTAGAACTTAATGCGATTTGTTAATTGCCACTTCTCAAATGAAAAAACGGCTTTAGTTATGAACAATGGTCTGTCATTAAAGGCGTACTTCGCATGCGTGTCGTCAACGAGTTTTATGAGTTGACTGAATAATTTCCTTTTTTTCTCCCCTATATGTTTTCTTTATTTTAATCATATCTCATATTTAGCAATTTATTATTTTTAGGAGTAACGAGAGACAGTTAATTTCTATATATAAACAAAAACAAGGGTACTTTATAGGAAACAAACAAACAAAAAAAGGCCCCCCCCCCAAGAAAGCCACCTCAGAACATTTTAATGATGATAAAGCTTACCTGATATTAAAGAACACCTAATTTTCATTAAACATGACGAATTTGATAAAAATCGTTAAAGCCGTTTTTGAGATCATCGAAAAAAAGGTAAAAATTAGAAAAAAATTATAAAAAAAGTTCCCCCTCCGGTTGATCAATTTTGATGAAATTTTTAAAGTCGTATCTCGGGCATATTAATACATCAAATACTCAATTTAATCAAAATCGTTAAAGCCGTTTTTGAGTAATTAAAAAAAAAACACATGAAAATTATACAAAATTTATTAAGTAAAGTGCCCCCTCCGGTTGATCATTTTTGATGAAATGTTGGCTATCAAATCTTTGGCATATACATACATCAAATGCCCAGTTTGATCAAAATCGTTAAAAACGTTTTGAGAAAATAAAAAAAACACGTGAAAATGATATAAAATTTATTAAGTAAAGTCCCCCCTCCGGTTGATCAATTTTGATGAAATTTTTACAGTCACATCTCGGGCATATTAATACATCAAATACTCAGTTTAATCAAAATCGTTAGAGCCGTTTTTGAGAAAATCGAAAAAAACGTAAAAAGTTATTGACTAAAGTACCCCCTCCCTTTGAGCAATTTTTATGAAATTTTTGCTGTCACATCGCGAGCATATACATACACTAAATACCCAATTTCAGGTTCGCACGGTTTATAGTTTTTTGAGCTAGTCTGTTACACAGAAACACAGACCATTTAGCGGCACTTGGTTATTTAGACTCAGGGGTGCCCAAATCCTGTATTTCCGTTGAAAACCGGAAGTCGAAATTTTTCACGATCGCAATATTTCCACTTACTATATATTTCATATATAGGTAAGTGAAAGTAAAAGTATTGTGGGATGCGCGCAACACACAAATTTTACATAAAAACCCACTTAGATTAGAAATAATCTTCATAAATATTCATAAATATGTAAGAATATAATATTAGAAAGACTGAGTTCTAAACGAAATGCAAAAATTTGGCAAGATAGGTCCACGATACCTAAAGTTTGGGGACCTCTTTTCCTAACTGACTATAGAAGAAGAGGAATAGAATGGAATAGAAGAACACGATAGAAGAGGAATCCTTTAAAAGGAAGAAAATAAATATTTAATTATTTCACCTAAAATAATAGAATATTGTTATTGTTTAAATTTGTATGGGAGTTTATTTTTATGATTGTTGTTTAACGTCCCTTTATGGTACTAAGGTTAATAGGACGATGCTACAGTTAAATTTTGCCTATCCATCATTGAGGCCTATCCAGTATAATTAGGAAAGGGATGTTTATCGAGTACCTGACATCGTGCAGGCTCGGGAACATCCATTTTACGTCCTATCTGAGGGATGGCATAGCTAATGATTTTTTACTCCCTTTAAAAGATCCTAGGGCCACTACGGGGCGCGAACCCGCTATTTTTAGTATTGTAGGTTGCCATACTAACCACTACGCCATTGGTGACCCCAAAATAATAAGGTACTTTGCGCTTTAATCGAAAGAATCTATTAATAATTTTGGCCTATTGGGCTTATATTCAGGTTTTTTTTTTTTTTTTTTTTTTTTTATTCTGATCTCAATATATCATTTTTATTTTTTTAAAAGAATTTTAGGTACAAAACATAGGGTTCGGTATTTAACTCCGAAGCTCTTCGATAATTCTGCTGATATTTTCAGAAAATCGTCGCCATGTCAAAATTCTCTTCATATCGCACGTCGGCAAGAAGATGGTTTCAAGTTACAACTAAAAAAAAACGTTTTATCTAATAATTACGTGAGGTTTCAACTGTATTTTCAATTTTACTATGTACCTAAAAATAGGGACTAGGGAAAATAGTCTTTGATCACAAATAGTCTACCATTGTGGCAGTCAGTACCGCTGGTACTAACTATAATTCAAAATCTAAAGTATCCCTCTACCTGTGTCAAAATGATCATCTCCTTCACAAAATAATAAGGTTTTGTTTGTTTGTTTAACGTCCATTTTTATGCTACTAAGGCTAATCGGACGATGCTACAGTGGGAGTCCTAAATTTTGCTTATCCCAATATAATTAGGATAGGGATCTTTAACGAGTACCTGGCTCGGGACCTATAATTTACGTCCTATCCAAGGGACGGCATGGCTAAGGATTTTATAGTTCCTTTGAAAAATCCTAGGGCCACCACGAGGCGCGAACCCGCGATTTTTAGTTTTGTGCTAACCGTGCTAACCACTACACCACAGGTGACCCGAAAATAATAAGTTGCGTTTTAAGAGAAAGAATCTATTAACAATTTTGGCCTATTGGGCTTACATTCAGGTTTCTTTTAAATTCTGATCTCAACGGCATGCATATCTCAAATTTGATAGAATTCGCGAAAATTGCGAGATCGGTGGGAAAGAGGTCAGTGAAGAGAACGAATTTACTAGACCGGGATAAGTGCCTGGTAGCTCAAGTGGTAGCAGCGCGTTACTAGTGATAAGGAAATCCGAGTTCAAATTCCAGTCAAGGTCAATCTTTTCTCTTATTATTAAAAATATTTAAAACTAGCTGCATGCCCCGGTTTCGCCCGGGAAATTTAATTTTTCTAATGAAACGGCCAATTTCGTAAAAAAACCATTGTAAAGCGAGATCATTACGATTTTTATTAGGTTAAAGAATATCAGCTGAAGATCGGCTGAAGTTATGCAATTTTAATATGCACCTGGTATAAAAAGAACCACTGAGCGAAATTTGGAGAATTTAGGATCACCAAAGAACAAACAAACAAACAGAAATATTGCCCTGCAGTTTCAGCTTCTCGCAAATCGGCTTGCCTAAGCCACTGTGGCGCAAGGCGGGCCTCGTATTCTTGGACAGACTCAGTTTCCCGCGATTCTGCCTCTCTAAGCCTCTGTTGTTCAATCCTATTTTGATGTTCGTCGAGAGTTTCAGCTGCTCGTATTTGACGTTGTTTGTTAGCTTTTGAGCTCACTAATCCTATTGAAGCTCGCTTCTTAGGAGGCATTTTTAAAAAATGAATTTACCATACATGTGAATAAACGTATTGTACAACCCATGAAGTTATCATGTCATAAGTTTTTTATATCTATAAAAAACTTATGACACGAGTTTGGATCTTAAAATCCAAAATAACTTAAACGATCTTAATAAAATTTGGCTCATTGTATGTAGTTTACAAGCTTATTGTATGTAAAAGATAACATATTTTTTCTCGAACATTAGCCTCAATATTTTTTTTATAGCAAATTAAATATTTTTATACTATAACTAGCTGTATGTCCCGGTTTCACCCGAGAATTTCATTTTTCTAATGAAACGGTCGATTTCGTAAAAAAACATTGTAAAGCGAGATCATTATGATTTTTGTTAGGATAAAGAATATCAGCTGAAGATCGGCGGAAGTTATGTAATTTTAATATAGACAGGTGTTCGCACCTGGTATGAAAGAACCACTAAGCGAAATTTCGAGAATTTAGGGTAAACGGTACGGATTTCTATAAAGAACAAACAAACAAACAGAAATATTGCTCTGCAGTTTCAGCTTCTCGCAAATCGGCTTGCCTGAGCCTCTATGGCGCAAGGCGGCCCCGTATTCCTCGGCAGACTCAGTTTCCCGCGATTCTGACTGTCTAAGCCTCTGTGGTTCAATCCTATTTTGATGTTCGTCAAGAGTTTCAGCTGCTCGTATTTGAGCTCACTACTCCTATTGAAGCTCGCTTTTTAGGAGGCATTTTTAAAAAATAAATTCACCATACATGTAAATAAACGTATTGTAATGTTAAAAAAAAACAACACATGGTTTAAAGATCGCAGAACTCGACGCCTGCCAAGGGACGGTCTTACCGGGCCTTGTTGGCCTCTTCAAAATCTATAAAATGAATTTTAAGGCCGTTTTTTTGACTCAAACGGTCGATTTCGTAAAAAAAAACCATAGTAAAGGGAGATCATGACGAATTTTATAACAATAAAGAATATACCCAGAGATTGGCTGAAGCTATGCAATATTTATATGGACATGTGTTCGCATCTGGTATTAAAGAACCACTGAGCGAAATTTGGAGAATTTAGGACAAACGGTATGGATTTCTATAAAGAACAAATAAACAAACAAACAAACAGAATTTCAACTTTATTTATATAGATATTTAAAATTTTCTAGCTGACCCGTGCGAGAAGCATTTGCACTCTCACCTACTTAAATCCAACTTAATTAAAGTACTCGCCAGTACAAGTACAGTGCGTCTTGGGCATAGACGATTTACTTAAATATCCGAGGGACGGCATAGCCAAGGAATTTTTATTCCCTTTAAAAATTCTTAGGGCCATCGCAGGACGCGAACCAGCGACCTTCAGTATTGTAGGTTGCCAAGCTAATAAATATACCACAGGCGACCCCTATTTATATGTTTATAAGACTCTTTGCTCAATCCGTTGATGCCGTACTCCCGGAGACTCGACACTATCGGCTATCAGGCCATTCCTCCAGAGTTGCTCTTCAGCAAGAACAAGAGAAGAAGAAGAGAGGAAGAGTGTACCCTAATAAATTGGGTCGGGGGTGCCTCGTTAAGATGGCTCGAATTACTTCTTTAATTAACGGAGGAGATAAACTGGCTCGGAGTCATCTCCATAACTCACCCCCGAGTTATTTTTCTTCTCTCGCTCTCTGAGGATATCTTATCACTCAATATATTAATAAACAGTCGGCCCATAATGAGCTAGGGTTGCGGGGGCTTTGTTTGCCTAAGTGGGGGGGGGGCTTTGTGGTGAGCAACTTAATACAAGAGACATTTTAAGGGTTTTAAAGCTCCTAACAGAGGGTGAAGGATAGTTTCACCAGTGTTTTACAATAATTTACGGCTCTATTTCTGAAAAGGGATGCCAATGATTTTTTTAAAAAATAATTGCTCTGTATTATTTATTTATTTGTATGATTTCAGGCAAATCATATGATATATGTATGATGTATGAAATATGATTGCCGACTTAATGTTAATTTTTTTTTACTTTCATTTACCTATATATGAAATATATAGTAAGTGGAAGTATTGCGATCGTGAAAAATTTCGACTTCCGGTTTTCAACGGAAATACACATTTTGGGACCCCCTGAGTCGAAATAACCTAGTCCCGCGAAATGGTCTGTGTGTGTGAACAGACTAGCTCAAAAACTATAAACCGTGGGAACATGAAATTGGGTATTTCGTGTAGGTAAATGCCCGCGATGTCACAGCAAAAATTTCATCAAGGGGAAAATTGCTCAAAGGGAGGGGGTACTTTATTTAATAACTTTTTACGTTTTTTTCGATTTTCTCAAAAACGGCTCTAACGATTTTGATTAAACTGAGTATTTGATCTATTTATATGCCCGAGATATGACTGTAAAAATTTCATCAAAATTGATTAACCGGAGGGGGGACTTTACATAATAAATTTTGTATCATTTTCACGTGTTTTTTTTTTATTTACTCAAAAACGGCTTTAACGATTTTGATCAAACTGGGTATTTCATGTATGTATATGCCAAAGATGTGATTGCCAACATTTCATCAAAATTGATCAACCGGAGGGGGGACTTTACCTTATAAATTTTGTATCATTTTCACGTGTTTTTTTTATTTACTCAAAAATGGTTTCAACGATTTTGATCAAACTGGGTATTTGATGTATGTATTTGCCAAAGATGTGATAGCCAACATTTCATCAAAATTTATCAACCGGAGGGGAGACTTTACTTAATAAAGTTTGTATCATTTTCACGTGTTTTTTTTTCTTTAATTAATTAAAATTAATTAAACGGCTTTAATGATTTTGATCAAACTGGGTATTTGATGTATGTATTTGCCAAAGATGTGATAAAACGCATTAATTTCTAATCTAAGTAAGTTGGTAAGTGAAAGTTGTGTGTTGCGCGCACGCACCAGATTTTTTTTTATATATTACTAATAACAGCTTAGTATTGAACCTGATGATTTCAAAATGGTAGAGTGAGAAAAATAAAAAAGGAATATATAAAAATAATGATAAAGAAAATGAAAAGATAGAAAATAAGATAAAAAAAAAAGTAAATCAATGCGTAAATAAATAAAACATTTATAAAGTGAAGTGTTTTTAGATCCGTTTGTATATTTGTATGTGTTTTAAGTAATTAAATATCTCTGAAATATGCGTGCTTTTGTCATTTAGCAGGGTCGCTAAATGGTATGGAAGATCCGAACCTAGCAACTGTCTGCAGTCAGTCAGTAAGTGTTTAACTGTCAATGTTACGTTACACTGTATACAATTTGGTCTTGGTTTTCCAGTCAGCAAATTATGATGTGTGAGTAGTGTATGTCCAATTCGTAATCTTGTTAATATAATTTCTTCTCGTCGGTTGTTCCGAATTGATGATGTCCATGGTCGTATTGAGTGTTTGATTTCTCGTAGTTTATTTTCCCTAGTCTTTGTCCAGTTTATTTGCCATCTGTCTGCTATTTTTGATGCTATTATTGGGTATATGTCAGTATGGGGATTCTCAAGACAGTCAGACGGTGGAATTAATGATGCTTCCTTTGCCGCTTTATCAGCTTTACTGTTGCCAGATATGTCATTGTGACCTGGAATCCACACGAAAATTAAGCTCTTTATATTCAATTAAGCTGTGTATTAAAGAAGATAAATTTTATATAAGAAGATAAACATGTATTTCTTATAAATAACCTCACAACATAAACACACATAATAAATACATCATAATCGGCGATGTTCTCCGAAATCTTCTCAAACAAGCACTCTTGCACCTTCTACTTCATATAAAAATAAAAAAATAGCAGACTCGGCCACGCCTTGTTGTTGCTCAGTGCGTTGAATTAACTATGTCCTAATCTTTTTATTACAATCAAACCAATATTCAATGAAAAAAATAAAAACGTCCGAGCTAGTCTAAAAACCTAAGGGATCGAGAATAGAACGTGTAACATATAAAAATTGAATTTTATTAATTAGGTAGAAAACGTTGATTTATATCTTTTTATAACGATAATTTACATTTTTAAAATTATTTTTAATCCTAATTTATATTTCATGGGCAATTATGTGTCGGACAATTGTGATTATCCAATAAAATTGTACACCTATTGGCCCTTCAATAAATATAAAGTATGATTAAAAATAATTTGAAAAATGTAAATTATCGTTATAAAAAGATATAAATCAACATTATCTACCTAATTCATAAAATTCAATTTTTATTTGTTACACGTTCTATTCTCGATCCCTTAGGTTTTTAGACTAGCTCAAACGTTTTTATTTTTATCATTGAATATTGATTTGATTGTGATAAAAAGATTAGGATGTAATTCAAAGCATTGTAACAACTGACCCACAACAACGAGTGGCCGAGTCTGCTATATTGTTATATTAGCATTCTCCGTCGCGGCTTTGCCCGCGAGCCTTTAAAATCAATTCTGTGATCATTATCTTGGTATTGATTTAATACAATATGTTAAAGAAATCAATTTAAAAAATACATTTGTAGCCTCATTATATCGGTAAGGAAACATTTCCCCATCTGCCGTTAGTTCCACAAATCCGGCATGGGTTGAATGCTGAGACATATGAGTATAATAACTACTGGAATCAGAATAATCGAATAACGATAAAATAACGATTCATTATGAATAATTGATAATAAGAAATGTCACCGTAATCATTTTGATTAAACGCAGAAAATTTGTCCCAATTTTTGATGACATGTAATACAACAATTTGCCGAAAACTACAACATTTTTCTTTAGAATTCTCTATATTATATGATAGAGATCGAAATAAACACGCACCATCCCCAATCATGGGAATCACAGTGTGCATAATTTGATTACCACTAATATTTAAATAATCAGTAGCCATATTTTATGTGAATGTCTATTTTAATAATATTGTAACATTAAATCGATATTCAAATAAAAAACATATGGTTTAAAATCTCAAAAATAGATTTCCGTTAGAGTTAAATGACAATTTCGCCATTTAAGCCCCTTAGGGTTTACATTTTTGAAATTCCTTTCTTAGTGGTTACCTACATCGCGTTTAAAATCTAAATTCCGAACTTCAAGTTTCTATCATTAGTATTTTTTGCTCTTTATGATTCTGTCAGTCAGGACAAAGCCTCTTATATATATAGACATTACATTTTTAACATTATTTTTAATCATAATTTATATTTATTGAAGGGCCAATGGGTGCAAAAAGTTATTGGCTAACAATAATTGCACGACACATAATTGCAAATGGTAAAACACGGATTTTCCTAGTCCAAGCCAGAAAAAATGAATTCGGCTACTGGAGCCTTACCCAGCCTAAATATCCAAAGAAAATGAAGTGTTGTATCAATAAATCAACTTACACCGCCATCTGTTGGAAATTTATAGAACTTACAAATAATCACACTCAATTATTATAGTACAAAAACATTTAATTTGTTACTAATGCTAATTTGCTATAAAAAAAAAATATTGAGGTTAATAATCGAGATATAATTTGTTATCTTTTATGCTATCTTTTACATTGAACAAAACTACATACAATGAGCCAAATTTTATTAAGATCGTTTGAGTTCTTTCGAATTTTAAGATCATAAGTTTTTTATAGATATAATGATAACTTCATGGGATGTACAAACCTAAGAGCATTGCCTTCACTCATGATATGCTCACTTAACTGATATATTTTCATAACATTTCAGTCAAGATCACAAATAAAACCATATAAAAATTAGGAAATTTAATAAAGTTAACGCAACTTAGGTTTACATATTTTACAGAGTCACAGTTATTTGTTTGTTTCTTTGTTTAAAGTCACTTTATGCCACTGAGGCTCATCGGACGACGCTACAGTGGGAGTCGCTGATTAAATTTCGCCGATACAGATACAATTAGGTCAAACAAACAATAACAGCTTAAATTAATAACAACGCTACAAAACGTAACTACTAGTGAAAACAAAGTAACCATATGCCTCGATGGTCACAGCCAGGCTAAGACCTTAGTCCGTCGCTTATTATTTTTCGTCCGGAATCGAACATTCTAAACTGCTCAAAAATGAATTGGGATATTGCCAAATTTGAGGTATTTACTTTGTCTAGCATTTTTATATAATTTTTATTATAAACTGCATTGTTGGTTATTAGAAATTAAGTTTTTACTACCGGAAAATTTAGTTTATGTCCTCCTTTTCGACAGAAGGATGACATGGGGCCCACATGTCAAAATGAGAAAAAGGACTCTTGACAAAAGACTCAAACTTCTCTACCCGCTACTCAAAACTCATCATCAAAACTGAAACTGAAACAAAAAGTAAATACGTACACCTTCTTACTGAAGCCCATATGGACATATTCCTCACAGATATTCGGCATTGCTAAAAAGACTCACTTACAAAAACTTCAAACTTTTCAATCAAAATTGTTACGACTTATCACAAAATCACCCTGGTACGTGAATAACAAAACTTTACATAGAGACCTCCATATACCAACAGTCGACCAGCACATAACGACGCTGTACAAAACATTTTTTAATAATTTAAACGGACATCCTAATAGTCTAATCAGTAATATGGCTGAAGTACGGATAGATACGAGAAGACTAAAAAGGCGCTGGATGAGAGATCTGCTCTCTTAGACAGCCAAGGTAATTGAATCAAGCCAGGAAGGGGGTGCTGTTGGGTGCTTTCCCTCCTCATGCCTGACATGTTATCATTTCCCACTACCGTCATCACATTCGCTGATTGTCAGTACCTTGCTGACAGGTGCGAATCAATTATTAAAGTCAAAAAAAAAAAAAAAGTTTTAAGGATTATGAAAAATAACAAAATAAAAGGTTTCACTTCCATAATTTCTTTCGCCAGAACCTGTGTACACCTATTAGGCATACAGTTTATAACGTTGTCACCAATTTCCTGTGGAATTTCATACCATAGATGTTGCAATGCTGTACTCAGTTGTTAAAGGTCAACTGGCTGTGGATGGTGATTAAAGAGCCTTCTCTGCAACGCATCCCACATGTGCTAAATGGGATTGAGGTCTGGAGACAATGGAGGAAGGGGCAGATGGGAAATTCCTAGGTTTTCTAAAGTTTGATTAACAACTCTTCCTCTTTGAGGTCGGGCATTGTCATCCAGAAATCTAAAATCCCTGCCAATGAGATCCCTGGTTTGAGGGACGTATTCCTCAATAATTTCTTGTGCACAACGAACTGCGGCGAGGTTACCTTCAACAATATGGAGTGTGGTTCGTCCTCCCTTGTAAATGCCAGCCCAGACCATTACACCACCTCCTCCAAACTGCCCTGAAGGAAGTATGGACTGGGACATTGTTCGCATCCCCTGTTCTCTGTACACTCTCCGGCGTCTGCAATCACTATACAGACAGAAACGCGACCCACCACTAAACATGACAGCATTCCAGTTGGTACCCTCTTCTAGGCGCACATTGTTCTGAGCTGCCGGTGGCGGGTCGTTGCTGCAGGGCGTCTCAAAGGGGCATAAGATGTAAGGCCAACTTCCACAAACGATTACGAATCGTTTGTGTGGATAAAGGCCTGGCCAAAACATCTTGTACTTCATTGCGAATTTGGCGGGCACTGATGAAAGGGTTTCGTCTGGTAGAGATGACAATATTTCTGTTTTCCCTCTGCGTTGTAACGCGCTGCGATCCACTACCAGGCCTCCTATTGGCACTCCCGGTCTCTCGGAGTCTAGCTAAAGCCCGGGAGATGACGCTCTGAGAAACGCCAACTGCCTCTGCGATATCAACTTACCGGTAACCTTGGTTGCTCATTCTTACAATAATATCGCGAACTTTCTGTTCGAGATGATGTCTTTCCATGGTTAATGACAATATAACTGAATTAAAATGGAGAAAAGACGATAAAAATTGTTTGTTTACAAAATGAGTAATCTACATGTAGATTATTTACTTTTCTTAAGTAAATTCGTTATAAACATAAGAATTAACAATTGTTTTGGTTTTGGTATGTATTACCTATTTTTTTTTAGCCAACTAATACTAGATATATTGGCTAATTTAATAAATATTAACAAATCTATATAAATAAGGTTGAAATTCTGTTTGTTTGTTTATTTGTTCTTTATAGAAATCCATACCGTTTGTCCTAAATTCTCCAAATTTTGCTCAGTGGTTCTTTGATACCAGGTGCGAACACCTGTCCTTATTAAAATAGCATAACTTCAGCCGATCTTCAGCTGATATTCTTAATTCTCCAAATTTCGCTCAGTGGTTCTTTCAGACCAGGTGCGAACACCTGTCGATATTAAAATAGCATAAATTCAGCCGATCTTCAGCTGATATTCTTTATTCTCCAAATTTCGCTCATTGGTTCTTTCAGATCAGGTGCGAACACCTGATCATATTAAAATTGCATAACTTCAGCCGATCTTCAGCTGATATTCTTTAATGTTATAAAAATCATAATGATCTCACTTTACAATGTTTTTTTTTTTACGATATCGATCATTTGAGTCGATAAAAGTCTCAGTTTATAGATTTAAAAAATGAAATTCTCCGGGTGAAACCGGGATATACAGCTAGTAAAGAATAAATTACAAATATCCCTATTCATTTTTGAGCAGTTTAGATTGGCGTGGAAGATTCTCGTGAGATCCTGGACACGTACTAAAATAGTTATGTAACTGTCAGAACAGAAGTCTTGAACTCTTTTCAATGTAACAGACAAATTCATATGATTTAATTTTTCACATTACAGTTGAAGGGACCTTAAGAATTTTACCAGCCCAATAGAAATCTCGTAGAGGCCCTTGTATTTGGATGCTATATTAAATTTTCCATAGCTAAACGAATAAATCTTCCAAGTTGCGGTCGAGCACGAATAATGAAGAATTTAGTTTGCTCAACGACAAAAATAAGGATGATTTTTTTTTCAATCTCACATAGGGTAAACCATACAGTTATTGACACTCAGTACAATTATCAGCACCCCAACTTTAACTTGAAAAAATACGATACAAGATATACATGAGTCTAATGTTTGAAAGGTCCTCTAAGGCATCTATGAAGTAAGAATTTAACAAACTAACCATAGGGAAGATTTTAAAATTAAATCCACAGGGTGCCAATAACTATATTTGGCACTTTTAACAATAAACATTGCCATATTGTCAAACTATTGAACTTTTGACCCAAAAAAACCTCTAGGAAGTTTGTATTTGATCCCTTTATAAACAGTATTTTTATTAATATTTTTTTATTTTCACATTCCTTTAGGTTTTCGCTATTTCCTTAAAATCAATAGCATGGCGCCCCTTTAGTTATTTTATTTATTTGTAATCAATTCTCATTTAGGAAACCGCCCATCTCCACTGAGCTACCACTTTTTTGTTACGATTATTTTATTTATTTAAACACCATTAATATGTTTTAACCTAAGACTTTATCGTCTCCTAGATTTATGTTTATTTCAAAAATATTTGAACTTTTATTTTATATATATCAGACATGTAGGGTAAACCATACAGTTATTGGCACTCAGTACAGTCATTGGCACCCCGACTTTAACTCGAAAAAATAGGTAAACAAGTCCTAATTTTATTACAAGATATACATGAGTTGTTAAAGCCGTTCTCTTTAACAAAATTATATTTCGTTTTTTTTTCTCTTATAAGTTATCCCTTTATTTTATTTGAGCATGGAGGAGTTTATTTTATTGTAAACTAATTTAATAAGTTATGATTTTATTAAAACAAGAGAAGTAAATGTTTTGTTAAATAATAATTTAGTTGTAATATATTTACAACTTTAGAATTAGGTAGCCTGGAGTTCTCAGTGTTTGTTTACGGATTGCGGATTAACTATCTTCAGTTTCGTGTTCCCGCGCCGTATTAGTCATTTTGCCTTTTCAATTTTGCAAGAGGATCTCGCTCGTAGTGGCACCGAAAGATCGACAGATCGATAGTCAATTATCGGTCTTCCACATCGACATTACAATCGCCGATTGTGCGCCAATAGTTCATCACCCCCACCATTGGAATTGGACCTAGTCACAGTGATGGAAACAGTTATTTTTCAGGAACGGTTACATTCTTTCTTCAGTGCACAGTGACTGAAACTGCTCCGTATGGAACTGGTAACAGGTAACAGTTACGGCTCTTGATTATTTGTTGACCTTAAAAAACAGCTCAATATTTTTATTTATCTTTTGAATTATCAATAATTAAAGAAAAAAAACCAAATCATGTATTTTATTAGAGTTAGAGATTGTTTTCTTTCTATTGTTTAATTTACATTTTTTTTCCATTATTAACTTTGAATTGTTTATATTTTAATTTTTAACAGAAGTAATTTATTTTCAGTTATTTTTTTAAATAATATTTTTTGTTAATGAAACATTTTAATTTTGTAATTCTCTCCTTTCAATTCCTTTAGTTTGTTTATTTTTCTATTTTCTCCACATAATTTAATACCTATTCTTTTCACTCGAAATTAATTCTTATTAGATGCTCAAAATAACATTTATAAAAATAACCCCAATGCTCAAAATAACCCTGGCAATTTTGAAACGGGGTCAGAGATCTATACTTGTTAATTTTACTATTTTATGGTATCGCTCTCCCCAACATGAGTCTAATGTTTGATGGGTCCTCTAAGGCATCTATGTGGTAAGACTTTAACAAACTAACCATAGGGAAGATTTTACAATTAAATCCACAGGGTTCCAATAACTAGATTTGGCACTTTTAACAATAAATATTGCCATATTGTAAAAATATTGAACTTTTGACCCAAAAAAAACCTCTTGAGATTTTATGAGGATAGATAATGGGGAGTTATAGGAAGTTTCTATTTGATCCCTTTATAAAAAGTATTTTTTTCAATTTAACCACAGAAATGTAGTCTTAAGGGTGCCAATAACTGTACGGTTTACCCTAACTTTATAAATCTAATAAAATAAAGAATAAAAAAAAAAGATAGTTTAGGATTCAGAAACATTAAATACAATACATTGAAATCTTTGTTTAGTATTCATAATAAAGATGAATTTTAATCAACTTAGATTTTTGATATTATATACATACATATATACATTCTGTGTATTTCTTTATAACTATTATAAATTGGAGCTGTTTATAAGCTTTAGAAAATATCTTGAACTGCTTAGCTCCCTTTTTATTGATGAATGCAAGAGCGATCTAACATAAATATTTAATGCTCTCACAATTAACATAGAATGAGGGGGACCATTACAGACAGGTTGATGTGGGAACTTTGGCAGTGTCCTTACCCTGCCTCACACCTGATACCTGTAAGGAATTAAGAAGCTCTATCGGAACACTGCGGGGTCATCTCAAGTCAAAGGCATTAAATTTTAATGAACGAGGGAAACGAAGTTAGCGTTCTATAGAAAAAAATAAGAGTTCCGATAAGCACTCAAAATAAGTTGAAAACTCTTTCGTAGTGCTCGTGCAATAGATTTGTCAAAGCACTTAAAAGGTGCCTTTACACTATACGAACTTCATCTTTGAACCTACTCTCGAACAAAAGTGCGCCTGTCCTCAACACTGTTCAGCAAATCTAAGTAAGACACGAATGGGAGACCGAGGGGAGTTGAAACAATTTTCAAATTTTGTTTAATACCCCAAATTCTATTGATAGAAATCGTATGATACTAGTACCAATCGATAGGGCATTCTATACACTTGCGAATGGCAAACATAAAGAAATTGTAAGCGTTAAATATTGTGGTCAAAAACCCACTTTATCGTAACAAGTCAACTTATTTCAACTCCCCTCATACCGAGGTGAGATGAAACAGGGGTCGAGGAGAGTTGAAACATGTGATTTTTGAACTGAACTGAACTGAAACATGTGAATTTGAAGTATTAAGGTCTGTAAAATAAAAATGATGGTATAATTTAAAGGTATTTATTAATATTAAACTTTCGAAGTACAAAACAAAACGTTTTATTAATATTTTGTGCAGATATATCAGTTAAGTAAGTAAACTACAGGTCTAATACAAATAATCAACCCCTAAAGTAGTTAAAAGTACCATAACGTCCTATTCGTGACAATATGTGAAATAACAGTGATATAAACAAATGGTTTTAAATTATAAATCTTTGAAATACAATAATTATTAACTTTCAGCCGTTTATTAAGTGTTAAAATCGGTTTTGATCAATATTTCTTCAAATATTTATGTTACAATAATCTCACAAAAGTCAAAAGTAAAAATATTATGATAATAAAAAGGTCAATCTGACAAGCAGTAGGGGCAAACATAAAGTTCCCCACCAGTGCAAGTTACATGAGTCCAGTTGTATTCAAGACATTGCACCCATTTTTATTTGGCTCTGCTATTTGAAATGGCTCTAAAAACAAAGGTAAACGGATTCTTCTTCTTCTGCAGAATAGGTGCTATAGTAACAAATGTTCCCACCTCGGCGGTAGTCATACCACTCACTTGTTTTTGTCCTCGTTGGGCAAAACGAGGCTAGTTGAAACATCCTGTTTCAAATCTCCTCGGTACGAAAAAACCTCCAAAATTTAATCAATCCACAATCAAGAAGCAACTACTCAATAGTACCAAACAAAGGTACATAATAAATCTTTAGTTAATTAGCTTTCGAAACATATAAAACTTAAGCCAAAATACAAAGCCCTTATCAAAATATATAACCCTTTTAAAAAACGTTAAAAGCCTACTTTTTACGATTTTTGTCACATGTCACGCAGAACTCCAAAGCCGCGCGACTTACGCCACCGACACGAACTTACATGTCAGCGGCGGAGGGAAGTGATTATAATAATAATAATAATAATAATCATACTTTATTGTTAGCTATATACAAGATTTACAAAAGGATTAAAAAATAAAGTATACATGGCAATGGCAATACCCGTCTGCCAGAGTTCACTGAAAGTATGAAGTGTACAAGCTCAGGTAAACAATAACAAAATACGACTATGCAATTACAATAAAGAAAATAAAACGTTGAAATTAATTAACTTATGAGTTACTTTTATCATATTAAATAACGTACAACAAAGATAGAAAGAAAATAATTAAAGAGGGATAATTAAACTCTGAGGAACAATAAATTAAAAAAAATACAAAGAAAAAGATAAATAAAAGAAAAATCTTAGATTCAATATACCATAGTAAAGATAAAGTAAAGAATAGAACTTATAAAGTTAAATATCAGAGATCCAGGAGTATCTAGCCCTCCAAGCGTGACGAGCAAAACGGATCAAGGGACGAGGATGAGAGAGACCAGTCAGAAAAGAAATTATCTCATCCCTTGTGAGAGAGCGCTTGTTAAAATAAAGTAAACGAAACTCAGCCAATAGAGGACACTCTCCCAAGAAGTGATACAAATCTTCACGAGAACTGCAATTGCAGAGAGAACATCTTGACTGATCGGGATCATTTTCAAACCAAGGACGATAATTCAAATAAAGAAGCTCACCCCTCAATTTAAGCAGCCATTTCACCTCCAAAAAATTCAAATCTTTGGAGAGAGATGCAGTAACGCGATTTTTATAATCCGAGATTAAAACTTTGTATAAAAGAAAGTGGTCTGATACGGTTAAAGCTCTTTTCGTAGTAGTCCTCTTTTATTTTGGAAAATAAGGCCGAAAATTGTTGGCCGAAAAGGGAAGTGATTGATAAGTTGCCAATTCGCAAGAGATTTTTAGTTCAGAGAAATCTTTACGGTTTCAACTCACCTCTGCTTCAAATCCCCTCGGTCTCCCCTACTTTATCCGTTCGCCTGTGTGCTCGGGGATAGCCCTTAATTGCTGTCGTTTTTTTACTTTCACTTACCTATATATGAAATATATATTAAGTGGAAGTATTGCGATTGTGAAAAAATTCGACTTCCGGTTTTCAACGGAAATACTCGTTTTGGGGTCCCCTGAGTCGAAATGACCAAGTTCCGGGAAATGATCTGTGTGTGTGTGTGTGTGTGTGTGTGTGTGTGTGTGTGTGGGTGTGTGTGTGTGTGAACAGACTAGCTCAAAAACTATAAACCGTGCGATCCTGAAATTGGGTATTTAGTGTAGGTATATGCCCGCGATGTGACAGCATAAATTTCATTGAAATTACTTAAAGGGAGGGGGTACTTTACTTAATAACTTTTTAGGTTTTTTTCGATTTTCTCAAAAACGGCTCTAAGGATTTTGATTAACCTCAGTATTTCATCTATTTATATGCCCGAGATATGACTGTAAAAATTTCATCAAAATTGATCAACCGAAGGGGGGACTTCACATAATAAATTTTGTGTCATTTTCACGGGTTTTTTTATTGACTCAAAAGCGGCTTCAACGATTAACAAAAATAAGACATGGATGTAGAAAAATGTGTGACTTAGGGAAATTATATTTAACAAAACACGTCAATTTCTTATCTAAGTAAGTTGGTAAGTGAAAGTTGCGTGTTGCGCGCACGCACCAGATTTTTGTTAGTTAAGATAGGGGCAATCCACGTCAAATCATCCAGCCAAAGTTCAAAATTTTACCTCCATCCCTCAGATTTTGATAATAATATGTAGGTATTAAGAAGATATAGAAAAAAATCTGGTGCGTGCGTGCAACACACAACTTTCACTTACCAACTTACTTAGATTAGAAATTGACGTGTTTTGCTAAATATCATTTTCCAAAGTCACACATTTTTCTACATTCATATCTTATTTTTGTTAATCGTTAAAGCCGTTTTTGAGTAAATAAAAAAACCCCGTGAAAATGCTACAAAAATTATTAAGTAAAGTCCCCCCTCCCGTAGATCAATTTTGATGAAATTTTTACAGTCGTATCTCGGGCATATAAATACATTAAATACCAAGTTTGATCAAAATCGTTAAAACCGTTTTTAAGTAAATAAAAAAAACACGTGAAAATGATACAAAATTTATTAAGTAAAGTCCCCCCTCCGGTTGATCAATTGTGATGAAATGTTGGTTATCACATCTTTGGCATATAAATACATCAAATACCAAGTTTGATCAAAATCGTTAAAACCGTTTTTGAGTAAATAAAAAAATTACGTGAAAATGTTACAAAATTTATTAAGTAAAGTCCCCCCTCCGGTTAATCAATTTTGATGAAATTTCAACAGTCATATCTCGGGCATATACATACATCAAATACCCAGTTTGATCAAAATCGTTAATGCTGATTTGGAGTAAATAAAAAAATTACGTGAAAATGTTACAAAATTTATTAAGCAAAGTCCCCCCTCCGGTTGATCAGTTTTGATGAAATTTTTACAGTCATATTTCAGGCATATAAATAAATCAAATACTCAGTTTAATCAAAATCGTTAGAGCCGTTTTTGAGAAAATCGAAAAAAACTTAAAAAGTTATTAAATAAAGTACCCCCTCCCTTTGAGCAAATTTGATGAAATTTTTGCTGTCATACCGCGGACATATACAAACACTAAATACCTAATTTCAGGTCTGTGCGGTTTATAGTTTTTGAGCTAGTCTGTTCACATACACACACACACACACACACACACACACAGACCATTTCGCGGGACTTGGTTATTTTGACTCAGGGGACCCCAAAACGTGTATTTCCGTTGAAAACCGGAAGTCGAAAATTTTCACGATCGCAATACTTCCACTTACTATATATTTCATATATAGGTAAGTGAAAGTAAAAAAATCCAAGTAGTTTCAGAATTATGGTCATTTGAACTTTTGCAATTTTTGAAGTTCCGATGACGACTTGACCGATGTCTCAGAGTTCATGCAAGCATGCAAGGAGTTCAAAAATAAAATGAAGCGAAACTCGATTTTTTTTGGACATGTCATCAACGACAGATACAATTATACTTATTATATGTCTTGATAATTATTATAGATCGTGTTATGCCTTTTAATGTGACCGTTATACTCTGTGATAATATGAAACCTTCAAGATCATTTGGTCACTCGAACATCTAATTGCCCGGAGTCCAATCCTTATTCAATTGACCTTGGTAATAAATATGAAGATTCTGAGCCGGGTGGTATTGCATCATAGGAATTTAAGAGAGGAATTCTTTCGAAGCCAACAATATCATCAAATTATTTATTTTTAGTGATGATATTTTAATATAAAAAAATCTGGTGCGTGCGGCCAACACACAACTTTCACTTACCAACTTACTTAGATTAGAAATTAATGCGTTTTGTTAATTGCCACTTCTCAAAGTAACACATTTTTCCACATTCATTTCTTATTTTTGTTTTAATTTGCTCTATAACAAACACTAATTTCTTTTATTATTAAATAAAAGATTTTACTTGTGATAATTCGGCTATGCAAGCATAATACTCCAAGTCGTCTGATTTTATAATTCTCTATGTACTTGTTGGAAATTTCATTTAGTTACCATGAAACAAATAATTTCCATTAAATGAGCAGAATGGTTTTAATAATTAACAATGGTCTGTTATTAAAGGCGTACTCCGCATGCGTGGGATCAACGTGTTTAATGAGTTTACGGAATATTTTTCTTTTTTTCTCCTCTATACATTTACTTGATTTTTTTCATATTTCGTATTCAGCCATTTTTTATTTTTAGGCCTAACGAGAGACATTTAATTTCTCCGTTTAAACAAAGCCAGAGGTACTTTACAGGAATAGAAAAAAAGCCTTTTCCCCATTTAAGCCCCTTCAGAACATTTTAATAATGATAAAGCTTACCTCATATTATAGAACGCATAAATTTCAATAAACATGACGAATTTGATCAAAATCATTAAAGCTGTTTTTTAGATAATCGAAAAAAAGGTAAACATTTGAAAAAAAAAATATAAAATAAAGTGCCCTGTGCGTTTGACCAATTTTGATGAAATTTCGGCTGTCACATTGTGGGCATATACATGCATCAAATATCAAGTTTAATCGAAATCGTTAGTGCCGTACCGTTTTTGAGAAAATCGAAAAAAAACGTAAAAAATAGACAAAATTCTTCAAATAAAGCACATAAACATTCTTCAATGTTGATCAAATTTTTGTTGTCACATCGCGGGCATATTCATGCACCAAATACCTAATTTCAGGTTCGTACGGTTTATAGTTTTTGAGCTAGTCTGTGCACACACACATACACACAGACACACACAGACAGACACACACAAGGACTCACAGTTCATTTCCCGGGACTAGGTTATTTAGACTCATGGGACCCCAAAACGTGTATTTCCCTTAAAAACTGGATGTCGAAATTTTTCATGATCGTAATACTTTCCCTTTCTATATATATATCATATATAGGTAAGTGAAAGTAAAAATTATGCTTATACCATAAGAGTGAATATACCTGAATAGAATGTTAGTAAGTAGTTATAGTACTTAATCCTACCCTACGTTCTTGTTTTTCTAAAATGGGAAATTTTTATCATCAAACAAGAGAAATCATGTAAAAATGAGTACCTACCTAACAGGAAAAACACCCCAGCGCAAAGCTTCCTATTTGAAATATATCATCTCAAAATGTATTGTAGGATTAAGAAAAACGATATCTCCTAATCTTAAATAATTCATATTAAAGATTTTTTTTTTTTTAAATCTGCCGTTCTTTTCTTAGTCTTTTAATTTTAAAATAGTAGCTAAAACACTTTTTGCTGAGTAGTAATCTGGTGTTGGAATTATTCAACGGGTATAGAAAATCGATTTTTTTAAATACTTCTGGGGCCTAAGAAAATCAGCTTTTAAAAATGGATATTTACAAACATCGATGTTTTGATGTCGATTTTGATCTGTATTACCTATAAGAAAAAAAGGTAAATTTTGAAGGCTTAAGGACGGAATATCCTGCTACCATCTACCCGCAGACCCGGTACCTCAAGATCTCCCGATAAGGAAGGATACGAGAGGTTAGGAAGGGGAAGTGCTTCGGTTTTTGCTCCGACCCCAAAGACCCCAACTCCTGTTTACCAAACACTGGCACATCTTGCTGTCTAGTCGCTCTCGAGCAAAAAAAAGCAACCAAAAAAAACTATTAACTGCTCCCCATGTAAACGATTATTAGTCTTAAATATGGGGAAGCTCCCTGCATGTGTCCGTTCTCTTAATTCTGATCGTTTCGTTCAACTAACGTCACTTTATGCTACTAAGGCTAATCGGACGATGCTACTGTAGGAGTCCTAAATTTTGCCTATCCAGGTATAATTAGGATAGGGATCTTTAACGAGTACCTGGGGTTTTTTTTTACTTTACCTTATTTCTAAAAGACTGATTAATCTTAACATTAAATTAATACTAGTGAAGAATATATGATTAAAGTAACAAGCTTCAAATGTAAACAAAAAAAATCTGGTGCGTGCGCGCAACACACAACTTTCACTTACCAACTTACTTAGATTAGAAATTAATGCGTTTTGTTAATTGCCACTTCTCAAATGAACAGAACAGTTTAATTATAACGCATTGGTTTGTCATTAAAGGCGTACGGCGCATGCGTGAGCTCAAGGTGTTTTATGAGTTGACGGAATATTTTTCTTTTTTCTCCTGTATATGTTTACTTGATTTTCTTCATATATCATATTTAGCCGTTTCTTATTTTTAAGCGTGATGAGAGACAGATAATTTCCCAATATAAACTAAAACAAAGGTACTTTATAGAAAAACAAAAAAAGCCCCTTCCTCATTTAAGCCCCCTCAGAACATTTTAATAATAATAAAGCTTACCTGATATTAAATAACAACTAATTTTCATTAAACATAACGAATTTGATAAAAATCGTTAAAGCCGTTTTTGAGATAATCAATCAAAAAGGTAAAAATTGGACAAAATTTATTAAGTAAAGTCCCTCTTACGGTTGGTCAATTTTGATGAAATGTTGGCTATCGCATCTTTGGCATATAAACACATCAAATACCCAGTTTAATCAAAATCGTTGAAACCGTTTTTGAGAAAATTAAAAAAACACGTGAAAATGATACAAAATTTATTAAGTAAAGTGCCCCCTCCAATTGATCAATTTTGATGAAATTTTTGCTGTCTCATCGCGGGCATATACATACTCTAAATACCCAATTTCAGGTTCGCACGGTTTATAGTTTTTGAGCTAGTCTGTTCACACACACACACACAGACACACACACACACACACAGACTATTTCGCGGGACTTGGTTATTTTGACTCAGGGGACCCCAAAACGTGTATTTCCGTTGAAAACCGGAAGTCGAATTTTTTCACGATCGCAATACTTCCACTTACTATATATTTCATATATAGGTAAGTGAAAGTAATAGTTTAATATAAAATTCGTTAATTTATTCATTTAGGGGTCCAAAATGCTTTTGTTTGTTTTAAAATACAATTATATATATCCTCTTTCTTGTGTCTTCTTCTGTAAACAAACTCAGATATGTACAAGAAGGAATCTTCTGGTTTCACATTCAATTGTGTTCCTTCTTTTACCGCTGTTGTTGATTAAATATTTCGAACCTTTGAAATGTCTAAAATACCACTTCTTCTGATTTAAGAACACAGCTCTGTTGTATCAGATTCATTATTAACAAAAACAACCTCAACGTTTCTTAAAATCTAGGAGGTAATGGGTATCTAACCTCCTTCATGTCTATTTAATTTTTATTTTAAAATAAATATACGTTATTAAGTAACGGTATGATAAATCTCAAACAATATCAAAAATTAACTGGTGTGGTTAAAGTAAAAAAAAACCCCAGTACCTGACATCGTACAGGCTCGAGACCTCCATCTTACGTCATTTCCGAGGAATGGCCTAGCAATGAATTTTTGACTCCCTTTAAACAATTCTAGGGATGCGAACCCGTGACCTTTATTTATTAAGTAGACTGCTATGTTAGCCACTGCACCATAAGTGACCTCTACCTATAATTGGTAAAATTAGAGATATTACATAACATTATATATAAATATGTATATATATATATATATATATATATATATATATATATATATATATATATATATATATTTACATATACATATTTATATATAATGAGTATCAACATTCGCAGAAGTCCTAAGTGACATTTTAGGGTGACAACCATTCAAGCACAACATGTCTTTCAGAGTTTTGTATTCTATACGACTGCGCAATAAAAATGTAATGTTTATATAATCCGTTGCGCCCCCTAATAGTAACTTAATAGTCAAGAGTAATTGACACTTTAGCAATTTTACCAGTAAATATAACACATTTTTTTTCTATTTAGTTTCCATGTACATAGAACTTCTTCGAAGTAACCCATTGATGTACTTGAATATTTTGTTTTTTGTTATTTCTATTAGTGGTAGTGGTATAAAATGAATTGGCATACATTAATAAAATCCAAGATGAGAAATTATCAGGATTTTCAGTCAAAAATTTGTTTATTTGGAAAACCAACGTTTCGATCCAAACATCCAGCCAGCGAAGGCCCCAGGATTTTTTAATGGGAGTAAAAAATCCTTAGCCATGCCGTCTCGGATAGGAAGTAAAATGGAGGTCCCGAGCCTGTACGATGTCAGGTACTCGTTAAAGATCCCCATCCTAATTATAGCTGGATAGACAAAATTTAGGACTCCTACTGTAGCATCGTCCGATTAGCCTTAGTGGCATAAAGTAACGTTAAACAAACAAGGAAACTATTACTTATAAAAAATTAATTATTCCTGCAATTTAAATTGAAAATTGAATTCAATTGCTTTACAGTTTTACCTACAGAAAAATCTCCCACGGTAGATAACACCTGATAAAAATCACTCAAAATAAAAACCTCGGAGGGGTCCATAGGGTTGAGGTTCGAAGTAGGGCCGAAGATCCCTCACATCACAACCCTCCTTAATGACCGATCCTCACCGGTTAGTGAGTAGACAAAGGTTAGTTAGTGGAGCTAGTTAGTTCATTTTACACCTGACATTGTTCTTCGAGAACCGCAAGACAATAGTCGTGTGTAGGGCACGTGTATATGTGTAGGTACATTAGGTGTCGTGAATTAAATTAGGGTTGATTAAATAGGACCAATTAAATTGTCGTCAATCATAATCTCAAACTAATTAGATTCATACTTTAACTGGTGCGGAATTTAAATTATCTCGCTGCAATCTGTCAACTTGAATTTTCAGTGGTTTAACATATTCACGCCGGTGTGTACCACCGGTGGCTCACAATTGACTGCCTCATCGGACGGCGTGAACCACCGGTGGCTCACACTAGAATGCTACTTCTGCCAAATAATTAGATCTTTAACATTTTGACTGCCGAAAAAGAATACCTGAGAGTCACGGTCTCGTTTCGAAACAATTTTAATATTTAATTGATCTGACAAGAAACCAGTTAGGTACTCGATTTCAGGTGACATGGCAGCCAAAGTGCTGAGAAAGTAGAAATAATTTCTATATAGGTGAAAATTGAAATAATGACCATTTAACGTAAATTCATTTTTTTTATATTTATATTCATCTACTTATAAATGTATAAACATTTATTTTTTAATAACAATTATTATTTATACCGTATTGGTAGGATAGTATTTTTTATTGTTTATTTTATTATTGTTGGATTGCCAATACTGCATAAACCCTTGAAAGCATTAAACAGTCCGAGCGTGGACGTTTTAAGTTAAAGCAGGAATAATATGATTCATACATATTGTGTAACGATTGTAATTAAAATGTTATGAATAAAAAAAAAAATGATAAAAATTTCTTTTAGCATATACATTTTTATTACCGTAAACACGGGTTACTTGAGCCCTGGGGGGTAACTTGAACCCAAAAAACAAAAGACGATGTTTGGTTCTCTAGGTGTTTTGACAGAAGTTTAACGACATAGTTTAATATTACTACCAGCATAGTATAGAACTAAGTCGTTAAACTTCTAATAAAATACCCAGAGAACCAAACATCATCTTTTGTTTTTTGGGCTCAAGTCACCCCCCAGGGCTCAAGTAACCCGCGTTTACAGTAATTTAAAAGATTGAAAAAATCTACATATTTTTCCCCCGAGTTATCGAATTATGAATACATTGAAACTTATGAATTTATACCATAATATTTTTATTTTTATTATGAATACTATTTCACTTTTGACTGAGTGAACTACGAGGATTATCAACACCATTCCCTCACCGGACACCCCCCTTTAGTAGGCTAACTGCAGCCCTCGGGCAGGTATCCTTCCATTTACATATCGGACAGTGGCCCGCTGCGGATTACCCACTGTGGGAAAGTCCGCTATTACCATAGTCCACAATGGGACGGGCCCCTATGTCTTAGGTCGGAGGGGACGCCCGTCCGACAGGCGGATCTAACGGGGATATAGTCACTTCTTTTGACCGCTATTCTCGGCTAAAATATTTGCCGGCTCGGTTCTACCGACAGGATAAATTATATAAATCAATTTCGAAATCGTGCAGAATTATTTATAAATTAAAAAAAAAATGCATTAAAGGTATCTTATTTAACTTAAACTTAAACTACAGTTTACTACGTTTTATTGGGACATATAGGGAAAATTTGTTTTCTCCCAATTAGGCGGAGGACCTAATAAAGCGGAGACCATGAATCCACGTGTAAATGCAAATAAAAAATGCCTAATCACTGGGCTACCGTACATGTATGATAATTGATGTAATACATTAGACATTTTTGGGGGGAAACCCAGTTAATAGGTGCATTTAGGTCTACCTATTCTTGTCTATTAATTTAATGATGGGTCAAATTAATACGATTAATTTAACTCTTAAAATGTATTTTTATCAAATAGGTGTTTTAATATAAGAATTATACAAGATGAAACAAATTAAAATAACTATTTGTGTACAATATAAATTATACTGATTAACAAGAAATAAGAAATGATTCAGAACATGTTTTTACGTCAATTTGTTTAACAGGTAAAAATAAAGTGTGCATTGTCACACTCATTGTAAACAACGACAGGCATAAGTAGCGCACTTCTCAAGGACGCCTAAGGACTTTTTTAATTTCCTTTTTGTGAAAAAATCTGATGCGTGCGCGCAACACACAACTTTCACTTACCAACTTACTTAGATTAGAAATTAATGTGTTTTGTTGATTGCCACTACTAAAAGTTGCAAATTTCTAATCCATTTCTTATTTTTGTTTTCATTTGCTCAAAAAGAAACAAAAAAAAAAAAAAACACTAACTTCTTTTATTATTAAATAAAAGTGTTTACTTGTGATAATTCGGCAATGCAAGCATACTACTCAAAGTCGTCTGATTTTATAATTCTCTACGTACTTGTTGAATATTTCATTTAGTTACTATGAAACAAATAATTTCCATTAAATGAACAGATTGGCTTTAATTATGAACAATGGTCTGTCATTCACGATCGCAATACTTCCACTTACTATATATTTCATATATAGGTAAGTGAAAGTAAAAACCTTAACCGTTTAACAGGCCTTCATAATAAAGGACATATAACGTCGAAGAAATTCAGTTTATTGTTAATTAACAATATTAAGATACTAGGGATGACCTTATGAAATCAATAATATTTTCCTAAAATAATTCCCCAAATCACGTTTCTAAACTATAACAAAATTAAAAGTACACATTACAAACTTACTCAATTTCTTACAGGACACGGACCATCCAAACACTACCCCAAAAGATTTCATCTGACAAACATAGACTCGTGCGAATGCGACGGAGGGCTCTCGGCCTCCACAAACTTTCAATCACATCCTTTTGATTGTAAGTTAAAAATAAAAATAGTTTTAATGCAAGGACTAACATGGCCACTTTCAGAGGACGAACTATTTAGTAAATAATTAAAAGAACTGTCCCATTTCATATCGCTGACAGACTTTCAGAGTAATCATATAATTCAAAATAGGAATCTGACCAATATAAAGCTATTTTTCTATTATATGCCTATTAAATATATATATGTACATAAATTACGTATAAGAATTATACTAAAAGTCATTTTAGATTGTTTTTATAGATTAGTTTTCCTTTTTTGTAGTTATAAGTGTACCTATATACTCAGTATATTATCTCTACTTATACTACTTTCTTACAAATACCTACTATATTTTACTATAACACAGTTTTATTTATCTAGTTTATTTAATCTTATTATACATTCTTTAGCATTGTATTTAATACTATTCTTTTGTTATATTTAATGTATTTTGTTTTGCATTTTATTATATACCATTCCCTACTAAACAGGTTATTCTAGGCTACAACAATTAGCAATGTATTAAATTGTATTGATATTTTAATTTATTAATTTTCTACTTTTGTAATTTTATTTAAACACTAGCTGTAAATACCGGTTTCACCCGGAGATTTTCATTTTTTAAATCTATAAAGTCTATAAAGTGAGACTTTTATCGACTCAAACGGTCGATTTCGTAAAACGAATGTAAAGCGAGATCAAAACGATTATTATAACAATAAAGAATATACCCAGAGATTGGCTGAAGTTATGCAATTTTAATATGGACAGGTGTTCACAACTGGTATCAAAGAACCGCTGAGCGAAATTTGGAGAATTTAGGACAAACGGTATGGATTTCTATAGAGAACAAACAGAATTTCATCTTTAAATACATAGAGCATAGCTGTTTATCCCAGTTTCACTCGGGGAATTTCATTTTTGTAATGAAACGGTCGATTACCAAAAAAAAACATTGTAAAGCGAGATCATTACGATTTTTATAACAACAAAGAATATCAGCTGAAGATCGGCTGAAGTTATGTAATTTTAATATGGACAGGTGTTCGCACCTGGTATCAAAGAACCACTGAGTGAAATTTGGAGAATTTAGGACAAACGGTGTGGATTTCTATAAAGAACAAACAAACAAACAGAATTTCAACTTTATTTATATAGATTGTATAAAATTTATTGTATGTATAAAACCATCGTCCACTTATCAGTGTTTTCCTAACTACTAACTATTTAAATGGTACGTCTCAACTTAAAGAGCTTTTAAAACTTCGTTTTACTATAATCTTAAGGTATTGTAATTTATATTTTTGTGTATTTATCTTCATACTACTTCTTTTTAGTACAATACAGCTTATTTTCTTATGTATAATAATGTGTATAATATGCCTCATCGTATGGAATACGCACATGTTAATAAACTCCTCTTGCATAGGATTACTATGCAAGAGAAAAAAAAAATAATAATAAGATATGGCTGAAGACCTGAAGCCCAGATTATGTCATTGTTATTATGCCTTTTTGCCACTTCCTCGCTATGATCCTGCTACTGGACAATGGGTGAACATTCCGTTGCAGAGCACTTACCGTGGGGCGGCCAAATTACTGGTTCTCATAGCCCGGGACCCCTCTACCTCTACGGTGAGTTCATTGTGATCTGGTGTCAGGTGTTGAGTCTAGTCCAACTGTTACCTGTCCACTCTTGGGATCAACATGTCAGGAATAGGGATATTTTTTTTCTTTATATTCTTGAATAGTGTTTATGGACACTTACTGATAAAGATCATATGAACTAGCTAAGGAGAGAATCACTTTTATCTTATATATAACCATACAAGGGTCATATGTATCTAGCTCAAAACTTGAAGAGTAAAAGTAGAAAATGGATAATAAATCTTTCAGAACATTTCTGTTCAGACTAATAGCGGTCATGTATACATTTCATGTTTATATATCGAATAAAAAAATTGACAGAATTTTCAGCCCTGGGCCATTCCACGTCAAATAAACACAAACATATAATCATTTTGAACCTCACCATCTCAGATTTTCTTGAAATTTGGTATATGTGTACTACTTTTATCCACTAGAACAATTGTGAAATATTACTGAGATATGTCTACCCGTTTTTGAATTATTGGTCTCTAAACCCCTCAAAAATAGGCCCAGAAACACAAAAAATCATTATTAAAAATAACTGTAGATGTTTTCCAAACTTGACTAGGACTATGAGATTGGTGTCGTTTAATAGCCCATTCCATGCCATTTCATATGATGTAGAATAATGTTTAGGTTGGTACCAAAGAATTTTTCTTAAAACGTACTTTAAAATTTTGATTTCTATTTTCTAAAAAAAAACATTTTTTTATATATATATGTATTTTTAATAGGTCATACTGCCGATACCTATACATTTTTTTTCATATGAAATGGCATGGAATACGCTGTTAAACGACACCAATCTAATAGTCCGAGGCAAATTTGAAAAACATCTACAGCTTTTTCATTCATGATTTTTTCTGTTTCTGGACCTTTATTTTGAGGACTCTGCAGGTCCATAATACAAAAATGGGTTGACATATCTCAGTAAAATTTCACAATTGTTCTAGTCGATACAAGTAGAACCCATGTATTAAATTCCAAATATATCTGAAATGGTGAGGCTCAAGCCTGTGTTGAATTGACATGGAATGACCCTCCTACTACTGACCAATAATTAAACTAACCCCTACCACCTCTCACCTTATAATTTTTCCCTCAGTCTCTATGTTACTCTGGACTCAACAAGGTAAATATCAGTTTTATTTAATCATTCTAACTAGCTACTTATTCAAATATTCATGTATAATTTTATTATTTTTTATTTATTTAAGGTTTATTGGCTTGGGGGGATTAATTAAAATATTTGGGTTTATTGGGGAGCGGGGTAGCCCACTGGTAAGGCAGTGGATTGCTGTGCTTAAGGTCCCGAGTTCGAATCTGACATGGCTCATGATATCTTTATTATTCTGCCAAAGTTCGTCTCGTGGGCCAAGAGACCCTCCTGGGGCGAACCCAGCCTCTATACTGTGGGTACCCTTAATTAAAACATTAAGGGGAAAAAACCTGGCGGTTGAGCGTGATCACGATCAAATCACCTCCTTGCACGACCGCTGATCAAGAAACAGTTCTCTTCCTTACATAGTAATGAACCCAAGACCCTTCATGGGTTGCAGTGGTACAGGTTTTTTTTTTTTGTTACACATGTAGCCATTGAGTCTGGCCCATTTCGTATTAATATGGTTAGTATTATGTTAAAAACAAAAACAAAGCAATAAATACAACTTATCCATAAGTCTATATCACATTTCAATATTTCACTCACTAAAATACAACACAAGTATTTACAGATAAATTATAAACGAATTAATAAATAAATAAATTGTAAGCAAAATAAAAATAAATAAATAAATAAAAACCTGCATCATATTCATAAACAGATTAAAAAATTAAAAACTGACATCACATTGGTTTAACAATGGCATATTGATTGCAAATAGAAAAAAAATATCATTCAATTTCCCCACGCTATCCACTTCGAGTATATTTTGGATTGATAAATCCTCATCACCCTCAACCATATATTTTTCCAAGTACCGTTTTCTTATACTATCGGAAAATGGGAAGTGCAATATTACATGCTTTAAACTATTAATTATAGTTTCACGACAGAACTTACATTCTTCGTCAGTTCTAATGTCATGTCTTGAATTCTTGTAAAATATTTTTAGGAATTCGAAACCTGAAATTCGCAATTGGCTAACTGTTCTTAACTTCTCTATTTTTATATTGAATTTTAAATAACTTTCAGGTTCAGGGTTGGTGAAGCTACAGATGGATCTATATATTGGATTGTAATTTGAGTTAAGATCTCTGTCAATGTCTTTCGACAATAAATGATTCGATACTTTTTCCAAAATATCTTTTTTATTAGCTATTAAAACACCGGGGTTATGTAAAACTGCAAAAAAAATTTCAATGTGATGATCAATAGCCACCATTTTTACTTGTGTTACCCAATTAAAAGACAAGTCTTGCTTTTCGTTATCTAGTTCAACTAGTCTATCGAAACATCTACGTGGCAGTCTAGAGTCAGGGAGAGACAACGTTTTTATGTAGAAATTGATAATTTTCTTTAGAATCGTAACTATGAGTATAATTTTATTATCTTTCATATAATTATAAGATTTCTAAAGTACCCAAGTCTTGTAAGTCATTTTATTAGCCAACCATCAGTTTTCATTATTTTTTTACTTTCACTTACCTATATTTTTTTTTTTTTTTTTTTTTTTTTTATTCGGTACCCCTTCCTGGCCATGTGTGGCATACGGGGGTTACTCTACAGGTGTAACCAACCTTTCCTAACCATTGTGGGTAGGTCGAGATTTTATTCCGTGGGACCTCCACGAAATAAAAGTCAACCATCCCAGGGCGGATTCGAACCGCCACCGTTCGGCTCGAGCGTGTTAAAGCGGGCCGCGCTCCAACACGCTCGGCTATCCCCGGCCCTACACTTACCTATATATGAAAAATATAGTAAGTGGAAGTATTGCTTTCGTGAAAAATTTCGACTTCCGGTTTTCAACGGAAATACACGTTTTGGGGTCCCCTAAGTCCAAATGACCAAGTCCCGCGAAATGGTCTGTGTGTGTGAACAGACTAGATCAAAAACTATAAGCCGTGCGAATCTGAAATTGTGTAATTAGTGTATGTATATGCCCGTGATGTGACAGCAAAAATTTCATCAAAATTGCTCAAAGGGAGGGGGTACTTTATTTAATAACTTTATAAGTTTTTTTTCGATTTTCTCAAAAAAGGCTCTAACGATTTTGATTAAACTGAGTATTTGATCTATTTCTATGCCCGAGATATGACTATATAAATTTCATCAAAATTGATCTACCGGAGGGGGGACTTTACTTGATAAATTTTGTATAATTTTCACGTGTTTTTTTTTAGTTACTCAAAAACGGTTTTAACGATTTTGATCAAACTGGGTATTTTATGTATGTGTATGCCAAAGATGCGATAGCCAACATTACATCAAAATTGATCAACCGGAGGGGGGACTTTACTTAATAAATTTTGTATCATTTTCACGTGTTTTTTTTATTTACTCAAAAAAGGCTTTAACGATTTTGATCAAACTGGGTATTTGATGTATGTATATGCCAAAGATGTGATAGCCAACATTTCATCAAAATTGGTTTAACGGAGGGGGCACTTTATTTCATAACTTTTTAACCAATTTTTACCTTTTTTTGATTATCTCAAAAACGGCTTTAACGATTTTCATCAAATTCGTGGTGTTTAATGAAAATTAGGTGTTCTTTATTATCAGGTAAGCTTTATCATTTTTAAAACGTTCTGAGGGGGCTTGAATGGGGTAGGGGCCTTTTTTGTTTTCCTATAAGGTACCTTTGTAATTTGTTTATATGGAGAAATTATCTGTCTCTCGTTTTTCCTAAAAATAAGAAATGGTTAAATATGAGATATGATAAAAATCAAGGAAACATATAGAGGAAAAAAAAAAGAAAAATATTCAGTCAACTCATAAAACTCGTTGAGCGCAAGCGGTTCGCAAGTACGCCTTGAATGACAGACCATTGTTCATAATTAAAGCCGTTCTGTTCATTTGAGAAGTGGCAATTAACAAAACGCATTAATTTCTAATCTAAGTAAGTTTGTAAGTGAAAGTTGTGTGTTGCTGGCACGCACCAGATTTTTACTTCTTAAGGTTGCTATCTATAATTAATTATTAGATGATAAACCATTAAGTATCGTCTTCTAGCATAGATGCTTTACATGTCGCTCAGATATTTGTCTTATTTTAGCCAAGACGAAGATCCACATGTTTTACAAATAAAGCCATATGATATACAAAGTCACGTCCAAACTGATCAACCTCTCAGGTGAGGGTATTTAATTCAAGACACCCGAACCCTCCGACCTACAGACCGTACATCGCCACGAGGCCGCGCACGGCAGACCATCGGCCAAGCAGCCACGGAGGGTCGCAGTCCTCATTGAGACCAAAGACAAAGGACGCCGGTGCCTATTGTTCTAGCCTAGGAGAAGGCACTCGGCAGTCGCGTGCTTCGGCTTCGTGCATCAGGGCTAATTGATTTAGACAAAGCTTTCGTTACAGGTGGCTCTAATCTCTTTAATCCCTCTGCCGCTTGTATGGAGGTGACTTTTGTCGGCACTTTTTTTTTATTTTTATAATGCGTGTTTCATCTACTACTTTATTTATTCCGGACCTTTTTATTTTAGGATAGAAGAAAATGAAAGAATAAACCAATACCAATAATAAACAAGAATATGCTATAAATAATGATAATTATTGTTGATTCTACTTCCGAAATAATGCAATGATTAAGAAGGCATATACATAGTAGGTAGGTGACAAAAAAATAGAAAACTTTATTTTTCGAAATTTTTATTGTACTTTAGACATGTACCTACTGTTTCTTGGTCAGCGGTCGTACAGGAGCTGATTTGACAGTGATCACATTCAACCGCTAAGTTCCCCTCCTTAATTTTACTTTCGCTTACCTATTAATGAAATATATAGTAAAGGAAATTATTACGTTCATAAAAATTTCGACTTCCGTTTTCAACGGAAAAAACTTTTTGGAGTCCCCTGAGTACAAATTACTAAGACCCGCGAAATGGCGTGTGTGTGTGTGTGTATGTGTGTGTGTGTATATATGAACAGACTAGCTCAAAAATTATGAACCGTACGAACATGAAATTGGCTATATGGTGTATGTATATAACCGCAATGTGACTGCATCAATTTCAAAATTGGTCCAACGGAGGGGGTACTTTATTTCATAACCTTTTACGTTTTTTTCGATTTTCAATCTGACAGGTATGAAGAGATAAAAACTTTACAATAAAATTCTTCATTTTTTTTTTTTTTAGTATAATGTCAAAGTCTTTAAATTAATTTTGTCTATTCATTTTTTTATAGAACCATGATGTTTAATTCGTAGCTAAATTAGGTTGCTTATCCCTTTATGAAGTACCCATTGGGAAGATACGGGGCTAACAGCTACCCCTCCGTTGGATAGAAGTTCAACGTATGGGACGGTTGTAGAATTATAAACCGGTTTTATTTTGTATTTGTCAGTTCTGTTTTGTCATACTTATTCAGGGTCAATAATGAACAAACTATAAGCCTTATTCTTTATAAAAGCTCCTAGCTATTGTTGCTCCTAGCTATTGTTGATAGCTATTCTAGTTGAAGAAGATTTAAACTACTATGAATAAGAATCTGGTGCGATGCGCGCAACACACAACTTTCACTTACCAACTTACTTTGATTAGATATTGACGTGTTTTGTTAAATGCCATTTCTCAAAGTCACAAATTTTTCCTAATTTATTTACTTCTTTTTGTTTGTATTTGCTCTTTAAATTAAACTATTTTTTTTATTTTTATTATTACATAAAATTTCTTACTAGTGATAATTCGGATGTACAAGCATAATACTCCAAGTCGTCTGATTTTATAATTCTGTATGTCTGTATGCAGTTCTTTATGAAGAAAACTTCATATAGTTACTATAAAAAAAATAATTTCTATTAAATGAACAGAACATTTTTAATTATGAACAATCGTCTGTCATTAAAGGCTTACTGCGCATACGTGGGCTCAACGTGTTTTATGAGTTGACGGAATATTTTTCTTTTTTTCTCCTTTACCTATACGTTTACTTGATTTTTGTTCATATTTAATATTTAGCCATTCCTTATTTTAAGGCGTAACGAGAGACAGTTAATTTATCCCTATAAACAAAATCAAAGGTACTTTATAGGGAAACAAAAAAATCCCCTGACCCATTTAAGCCCCCTCAGAACATTTTAATAATGATAAAGCTTACCTGGTATTAAAGAATACTTTATTCTCATAAAGCATGACATGGCTTATATAATTGATTTGAGAAATCAATAAAAACGAAAAAAAAAACGTAAAAAGTTTTAAAATATTACATTCTCCGTTTTACCGATTTTGATGACATTCATGCTGTCATATCCGAAATATCCGATTTCAGATTCGTACGGTTTATAGTTTTTGAGTCGTTTATAGTCTGTTCACACAGGACTTGGCTATTTGGACTCAGTGTACCACAAAACGTGTATTTCCGTTGAAAACCATAAGTCGAAATTTTTCACGATCGCAATATTTTCCCTTACTATATAATCTATATATAGGTAAGTGCAAGTTTTTTTTTTTTTTTTTTGACTTCAATAATTTATTCGCACCTGTCAGCAAGGTGCTGACAATCAGCGAATGAGATGACGGTAGTGGGAAATGATGACATGACAGGCATGAGGAGGGAAAGCACCCAACAGCACCCCCTTCCTGGCTTGATTCAATTACCTTGGGTGTCTAAGAGAGCAGATCTCTCATCCAGCGCCTTTTTAGTCTTCTCGTATCCATCCGTACTGCAGCCATATTACAGATTAGACTATTAGGGTGTCCGTTTAAATTATTAAAAAATCTTTTGTATAGCGTCGTTATGTGCTGGTCGACTGTTGATATATGGAGGTCTGTATGTAAAGTTTTGTTAGTCACGTACCAGGGTGATTTTGTGATAAGTCGTAGCAATTTTGATTGAAAAGTTTGAAGTTTTTGTAAGTGAGTCTTTTTAGCAATGCCGAATATCTGTGAGGAATATGTCCATATGGGCTTCAGTAAGTAAGTGTACGTATTTACTTTTTGTTTCAGTTTCAGTTTTGATGATTTAGAAAGTAGCGGGTAGAGTAGTTTGAGTCTTTTGTCGAGATTCCTTTTTTTCATTTTGACATGTGGGCCCCATGTCATCCTTCTGTCGAAAAGAAGTCCGAGATAGTGTACTGAGTCCGTCTGTGGAATTTGGTTGTTGTCAATATGAACAGGGGGGCAGGTTTGTTTTCTAAGAGTGAATGTGATGTGTTTTGATTTGTCATGGTTGAGTTTAATTTTCCATAATTGAAACCAGTCATGTAATTTGTATAAGTGATGTTGTATTGTCAATGAAGCCTGTGTTGGGTCCTGATGTTTCGTGATAATTGCAGTATCATCAGCGTAAGTTGCAGTCAATGTCTCGTTGTTAATAGGTATGTCGTGCGTGTAAATGATGTAGAGTAGAGGTGCTAGTATTGAGCCTTGTGGTACTCCCGCCAAGACTGGATAAATTGAAGAGATTTCCGAACCCTGCCGGACGGAGAAAAATCTATCGAAAAGGAAAGATTGAAGAATCAGATAATAAGTGGAAGGTAGTATGGTCTTTAGTTTAAAGAGAAGACCCTGGTGCCAGACTTTGTCAAACGCTTGAGCAACGTCCAAAAATACTCCAGTTGCATATAGTTTTTGTTCTAGAGCTCCTGCAATGTAGTCAGTAACTCTGTGTAGTTGATGCGTCGTCGAATGGTAAGTGCGGAAGCCGAATTGGTGGTCAGGTAACACTTTTTGGTCTGTAAGTATGTCAACTAATCTTTTGTGTATTAATTTTTCAAATAATTTGGAGCATATTGGGAGGAGGCTGATTGGTCTGTAAGATGACGGGTTGTATATGTCTTTACCTGGTTTGTGGATCATTTTTATGAGGGAGTACTTCCATTGTATTGGGAATTTGGACGTTCTCAGTATACAGTTGTAAATTGTTGTTAGAAATACAAGAGCTTTTCTCGGCATTTGTTGGAGTGCCTCAGCTGTAATTAAGTCATAACCAGGGGCTTTCCTTTTTGGTAATTGTTTGATTTGTAGAGCGACTTGTGAAGGAGTGAATGGAGGTGGTGGGAGTGTCAGCTGTAGTGGAATGTCTAAGGTGTTCTGTACAATGGTATCATGTTCTGTATTTATGAAATCAGTAAATGGTGTAAATATAGAAGAAAGGTGGTTGGCGAAGAGCTCAGATTTTTCTTTATCCGACACGGCCCAGGAACCATCTTCTTTTCGAAGTGGTGCGGATACCTCTCGATGTTTTAGCAGTTTTTTGGTATGCTTCCACAAGCTTCCATCGTCCGTCGAAAGGCTACTAATGTAAGCGTCATAGTTTGTCCTGTTGAATTTTCCAATTTCTCTTTTGAGTTGATTATTAAGTCGGCTGTATGTTTGTCTGTCTGAGGGACGTCTGTCAGTCTGCCATACCTTACGCGCCCTTCTCTTTGCCCTGATCAAGTCCCTTATAAACTGAGGATATTGCGGTAGGTGCGCAGATCTGGAATGATTATGCTTGGGCATTGATGAAGACCACGCCGCTTCTTGAATTTTTGATGTGCAAGTAAAATTAACATTTCAATTTTCAAATGTATCAATTCATTAATAAGAAACTGAACAACTTGATAATCTTAGGCATACAATTAAGTCAAGTTTGGTTCGGTATACACATAACACATTATAGATATATAATGTGTATATAACCAAGCGGTGCTTCATATTGTAGATAGTTTAATAATGGAGGTATAAACAAATATTTAATGTCATACGATAAAATATGATGTATATATTGATTAGTAATTGAATGTGTTTATAGAAATTGTAGTAATTGAACATTGTCTTAATAATGAAATTCGTTTCATTGATTTCACACTAAAGGAATACCCAAAACTACAATTTTTTGGATTTATTTAATTTCAACTTAAGAAATTAACTAAATTTATTTTTAAATTAACTGACGCACAAGATCTTCGAATTGTATAGATTTGGAATATGGTTGAATGTTTTCTTTAAAATTTTTATAGAATGATTAATAGTCGGAAATTTCAATCAGAAATTAACTGTCTCTCATTATGCTTCGAAATAAGAAATGCTTAAATATGAAAAAAATCTAATCAACTTATACTGGAGAAAAAACAAAAATATCCCGACGATTCTTAACCAAGATGAACCCACGCATGCGCTGCAAGCCTTCAATGACAGACATTTGTCTAAAGGAAAGGCGTTCTGATCATGGGAATGTGTTATCAACGTGTGTGGGAAAATAACAGAAATTATTTGTTTCCATGGAAACTAAATGAAGTTTTCAACAACTAAATAAGGAATTATAAAATCGGACGCGATTGATGATTATGCTTCCATTCTCGTATCATTATAAATAAAAACTTTTATACCATTGTACAAGATAATCTTCAAATGATTATATTCTATTTTATAAACTTTAGTAACACTAGCTGACTCGTGAGAAGCTTCGCTCTCTAACCAACCTAAATCCTACTTAATTAAAGTACACATCGTATATTTAGTATCGTACAGACGTTTGAATACTTAAATACACATATCGGTTTCGCGGTAAGCGAGTATGCTGATTCTATTGACTGAAATCGCATGTTTTTACTTGTAACTCACAAACGACGGCCACAATCGGAAAAGTGTATAGAACCAAAAATGTTGGTCTCAACAAACAAAATGACACCTTCCAAAAAAGCCATGCGACCATTTTGAAATTTTCGCTGCGAATTATAATTTTTCGCTTTCATCTCGAAAACGAAGGGGTTAAACGAAAATATGTTTATGACCGAAAATGTTCTCCTTGAAAACCTGAAAATATTGACATCATTTAGAAACCTCGACCATTTTGATTTTCTCACAAAAACTGCGGTTTTGCCCATATAACTCGCAATCGAAGGCGAAATGAGTGGTTTGTATATTTTTCCAGTGTAGCGGTTAAAGAAAACTTTAAAATGACGCCTCCTTCGTGAAATTTGATGAAGGAAGTTATGGCGTACCGACAAAAAAAAAAAAAAAAAAAAAAAAGGCCTTCAGAATTCTGAATGTAACACAAATAGGTTTTAGAAGAACGGTAATCGTTCTCGGTTTCCAGAAAGGCATAAGAGACAATCATTTTAAAATTAAGCTTAAAAGCAGTAGAAAACTCGACTGTTTATTAAATTAGTATTTATTAGGCCCCTTAAAAAAAAAAAATAAATAAACAATAATGAATCGAAAAGTACTGAAAACTTTCAAGTTTTCTTGTACAAATTATAATACTCTATAACTTATTGAGACAAAGAAAATAAGTACCTAAATGAATGTTTAATGATACTTATAATCAGCATTAGGCTATATGATATTTTTCCGAAGAAAAAAGGATTTTTAATATAGTATTAATTCCTCATCTTACTAATGAGCAATGACCTGGTTTTGCTACCATCAAAAGCTAGGAGGGGTCCTCATTGTTTAGGTGGCCGGGCAGGAAGACAGAAGAACCCTTCGACTCTTGACCCCACCTGCCCCAACAATATGACCCCTCTTCACTTCTTATTTTGCTTTAGAAATTTTTATACGTCGGCCTCAACCGTGGGAGATCTACGAGATAACCCGTCTGTTGTACGACAAATATCTGTTAACTCGCCACCATCTTCACTAGTGGGAAAGTTTCATTGAAAGGGTAGAAGCATTATTGTTCATAATGTGCTCTGTTTCAAACATATCTAAAAGATTCCCCGTAATCTTACAGTGAAAGGAAATAAAAATCGAAAAAATAAAACACATTTTTAATAAACAAGTTTGTAGGAAGAGACTATTGAATTATAGATATAGAATGCCAAATTTTCGCCTATTCAGGCATCTTCAGGGCTACAAGGGTTTCGCAAGCAAGCTAGAAACAGACTGAAACCTTCCCATATGGAAGGAGGGCTAACAGGGAAATATAAAATGTTGCCAACATTCAAACAAATAGATAACCGAAATAATATTCAATAAGGCATTGAACGACTGGCATGATATATTGGCATGACGACTCAAAATTTCTACAATAGAATCTATCAGCACAAAAATTCATGTACAGAATATAAAAATAAAAATAAAGGACTAAAAGAACCCAAAACTGCCCTAGCTAAACACACTTCCGAACATAAACATAGCTTCGATTATGACAACACTATAATTTTGCATAAAGAAAATTCTGAGCAAAAAATTAAAATATCTTGAAGCACTATATATAGCTGCAAACATTAATAAGGTAGTCAATTTTAAAAATGATGCAAGAAATCTTAACAATTTTTTTTTAAGTTTTAGATTTTGGGTTGTACTCAAGAGAAAAGTGAGCCTCATCAAAGGGAATACTTCAAAAACTGAATTTTACAAAATAATGCGCAAACACAAGGACACCTTGAAATGCTTTAAGCAATATACGGGATATTATCGTGCACTCCAAATAATAACTTAAGTACGTCGAATAAAAATATAAAAGGGCTTGAAAAAAAAACTGTACTAAAATTAAATCTAAATGAAGTCTGAGTCAAAATCTTAGACATTTAGTAAGTATATCAATGAAAAACTTCTTAAAGAGTCGAATTATGGAAGTGGATTCTGCGATTTTTTAGAATTAGGAGATGTTTCATTTTCCATTTTCAACACCTCGAATACTGAAGAAAAAAATATAAAAACAAAAAATACAACAAAATATATGATAGAATAAAAGAATAAAGATGAGAAATGATACAATTTAAATCCTTGGTTAAACACGAGCCTGCTGTGACCAACAATCAGATAAGCGTTGAACTAAGCGGACATTAAAGAGCATTCCCAGTCATCAGGTGGTTCCTGTATTCACTAATTGGCTAAACACGTCATCCTCTGAGTTGTGGATATACAGGGTCTTCCTCTGAAGTTCTGACAAGCAGTTAACATAGATTCTATTTCATATTCCATATAAAAATGTTTCTAAAAAACACCTCCGTTTTCGAATTATGGCAGTTTTTATAATTTTGGTTACATCTCGATTCCAGACAATCCTCTAAAAGAAGATGTCCTCAGGATCTTTACATTGCTTGTTCATGAAATTTTCTTCATTTTACTAATATTAACTTGTTAACTTACTAATATTAATAAACTTGATGTATTTTTTCGAAAAATTATTTATAATTTTTTTTTCAACCTTATTGTTTAGATGATCCCAGGTCGGTAAAAAAAAGAAGATATATATGTGATATATAAGTCACAATAAAGAGTTAACAAAAATATTTTATATATTAAAAAATAATAGTAGGTTTATTATAATAATAACACACATAATAATGATTATAAATGAGTACCGCTTGCTCATTTTTTATTATGTTTATTTTATTACTATTTATTATCATATTAAATCAGAAAATTAGATGCTTATATTTATTCCAATTATGTTTCTTCTAAATTTTAGGGAGGGGATTAACCCACCCCCGCCATTCCCGTTCCAGATGTATCTTGTGATGGTCCTTACTTTCATGCATCAATGAATTTTATACCTTAATCTAAGGTAGTGAATAAAATATTTGGGGACCAAAGAAAGTTGAAAAATATTTCAATTTTTTCCAAAAAGTTTTCTACCATTTTCGCAGAGTTTTTTTTTTTGTCCTTTCATTAATCTTAGATTTAAGTATTAAATGTATTTAATTAAAATACAATTTTAATTACAATTACTTAATTAAAAAATTAAATTAATTTTCTGTCATGATAACATGAGACTTATTCTTTTAATTTTTTATAAGAAGAGACATTTTATAATAAAGACAATAAAGACATTTTAATAAATAATTGAATATTTGCTTAACTTTATATAAATAACTAGCATTCCCCGTCGCGGCTTCGCCCGCGAGCCTTTAAGATCAATTCTGTGATCATACTTGGTATTGATTTAATATAATATGTTACCTGAAGTTAAGAAGATTTAGTAGAATCGGAGCTTCCGGCAGGTGGAATGTTGGAGGGGGAAGCTGTCGGCTCGGTAAAAGAGAGGGAGACGCGCAATGGAGAGAGTTCACTAAAACCGCCGAAACAAAAAATTGCTTACTCCTCGTGAACGCTTCATTTTTCGGCTTTAAAACATGGTTTTCGTTGCCCCGTAGGGCTTTCGAGTTAAACTCGTCGTATCAAGATCTTTAAAATGAGCCCAAATTAGATATTTTTTCGAAGTGCAAAAATAGGTTTCCGTTAGAGCTAAACGGCAATTTCGCCATTTAAACCCCTTACATTACATTTTTGATATTTCTTTCTTAGTGGTTACCTACATCGCTTTTAAAATCTAAATTCTGAACTTCAAGTTTCTATCATTAGTAGTTTTTGCTCTGCGTTGATTCTGTCAGTCAGGACAAAGCCTCTTATATATATAGATATTATAAATTTATTTCAATAATTATAAATCAGCATTTGGAACACATAGGTATGGCTTAATACACGAAATATTACAAACATTTAGTTTTACATGGTGTAACGATTTATTATAATTTGAGTTATATTTTGGATTAATAGACTAGAACAAAAATTTAAAAAAACAATACAAGTAAATCAGAATTAAAATTAATAAACATAAAATAAAGTTATACTAGCTGACGCATGCGAAGCTGAGAAATTTTACAAATCGAAAACGAAGGGGTTAATCGAAAAAATATATATGACCGAAAATGTTCAACTTGAAAACCTGGAAAGATTGACACCATTTATAAATCTCTACTACCAAACCTGTATTACCAAAACCGCGGTAGTAATTTAAAATTTACTTTGAAATGATGCCTCATTCATGAAATTTGATGAAGTATTAATGAAGTGGCGTAACCACAAAAAAAAAAAAAAAAAAAAAAAAAAAAAAAAAAAAAAAAAAAAACGTTTTTGCTTGTGACTCGCAAACGAAGGGTTTGATCGAAAAACTGTATATGACCAAAAATCTTCTCCTTGAAAACATGAAAAGATCGACACCATTTAGAAACCTCTACGTTTTGATTTTCTTCCTAAAACCGCGGTTAGGCGCTTCAAGGTATAGTTTTCTGGTGTAGCGGTTAAGGAAAGTTTTAAAATGATGCCTCATTCATGAAATTTGATGAAGTATTAAGGAAGTTATGGCGTACCCACAAAAAAAAAAAAGGCTTTTAGAAATAATATATGATTCAAGTATAAAACCAAGTACGGACTAAACAAACATTCTGCAGCTGAAAAAAAAAAAAAGGCTGTAACATAACACGAGCAAACTGTGAAAAGAATAGAGACAGGGCAATGTTAAAAGGGTGGGTAATTAACCGTCAGTTAAGAGGGGCCGGTTAATTGGCACGTGGCAGTCCGCTGCTAACTAACCCTTGTTTACGGTCAGCTCTTGATTAACTCTGCCTCTTCGATAACTCAGGCTTTTCAAAATAACTAAATGAATATTAAAAACAGGAAGCGTTTAGTGAGGGTGTTGGTTAAGCTGTTGTGGGATTGCAACACGAAATGTTCTCTCTTCCTTATCTTGTAAAATAAATCGATTGATATCTATAATAATAACTCAGACATCAATTCAGGGCAGAGACGAAAAACAAATTAAAAAAAATTATATGAAATATAATTATATGAACTTTCACTAACATATATATGAAATATATAGTAAGGGAAAGTATTGTGATCATGAAAAATTTCGACTTCCGGTTTACAACGGTAATACACCTTTTAGGGTCCCCTGAGTCCAAATAACCAAGTCCCGCGAAATGGTCTGTGTGTGTCGGAACAGACTAGCTCAAAAACTATAAACTGTACGAACCAGAAATTGGGTATTTGTATGACCGCGATGTGACAGTTAAAATTTCATCAAAATTGATCAATCGGAGGGGGCACTTTACTTAATAATTTTTTCCTGGTTTTCACGTTTTTTTTTTTTTATTTACTCAAAAACAGTTATAACTATTTTGATCAAACTCGGTATTTGATGTATGTATGTGCCTAAGATGTGACATCAGGAATTTCATCAAAATACGAAAAAATCAACTAAACATATTCGGGAGAAATAAGAAAAGTATTCTATCAACTCATACAACACGTTGAACCCACGCAAGCGCAGTAATGACAGATGATTGTTTACAATCAAATCCGTTCTATTAACTAAATGAAGTTTTCAAACAAATACTTTAGGAATTATAAAATCAGACGACTTGAAGTATTATGTTTGCATTGCCGAATTATCGCAAGTAAAAACTTTTATTTAATAATAAAAAAAATTAGTGTACTTTACAGAGAAAATATAAAAAAAATTAAGATATGAATGTGGAAAAATATGTGACTTTGAGAAATGGCATTTAACAAAACACGTCAATTTCTAATCTAAGAAGTTGGTAAGTGAAAATTGTGTGTTGCGCACATTGCACGAGATTTTTTTGTTTTATTTTTTCTTGTGCATGAGACTAGTAAACCATGATCCCAGTCGTTAACTGGCCCTTTATATCTCACGGTAGACACAAACAGATGAAGATTACCTGTGTGAAATAAAAATGCCCATGGGTCATATTGTTGTACTGAGTAGTCCGCACCAACCCTAACTCACCCCTCCTTAAGGATGCATCTAACAATGGTTAGTCACCTCTCGCTGTAAGTTAGGCTACTGATATAGCAATTGGGATAGTTAGGGTTACTGCACCTTACCACTCTATACATAAATGTATAAAGTTATATTTTCTATAATTTTCTTCCACTTATAGAAATATAATATTGTGCTTAAATTGCATAAAGCCTTTAAAACAATCAGAGTTTATTTGCTCTTGCATAAAGCCTTTAAAACAAGCAGAGTTTATTTGACGAAAGAGTCAGAGTTTCCCAGGATTAATGTATATATTGTAAATTAGTAAAAAATGTGAGATCATAATTTTATTTAATTTTTATTTATTTTTCTATCCTTCGTCGAAGTTTACATTTTCTTTAATCACTTAATTTTTTTAATTATTTTATTTATGTATATATTTAGGGAGTTAATGAGTTCTTAAAGCTCTAATACCAATGACCTTATTTTGGCAGATTGTATTACTCCTTTTAATAAAAAAAAAAGTATATATAAATACAGGGTGCCCAAAAAGTGTATTCGGGGTTTGAAAGTTGAATAAAATCTCAAATATAGAATATCAAGTAGGATGTTTACGTTTTATTTAAATACAATGAAATGGAAATTTATTTAGAAAAAAAACATTATTGTCCAAGTGTCCACCATAACGCTGCTGGCACTCCTCGAATCTCAACCGCAGATTTCTAAAAACGCGATGGCACACTGTTCCTGAGATTGTCGTCATTTCTGTTCTGATATTTTGCTTCAATTGCGTTAGATTCGTCGGTTTCTTTTGATATACTCTACTTTTCAGGTATCCCCATAGAAAGAAGTCAAGAGGACTGAGATCGGGACTCCTGGGAGGCCAGCTAATGGTGCCTCTACGAGAAATCACTTAGTTTTGGAATAATTCGTTTACCGTAGCAATTTATAAGTCTGAAGTATGACAAGTGGCCCCGTCTTGCTGAAACCATGTGCTAGAGTTATACCTTTTAAACTCTTGAAGTTCATGGGCCAAAAAACCGCTTATCATTTCACAGTAACACTCACTATTTACAGTACTATTTACTGCGTTTGAGATTCGAGGAGTGCCAGCAGCGTTACGGTGGACACCTAGACAATATTGTTATTTTTATATAAATTTCCCGTTCATTGTGTTTAAATAAAACGTGAAGATCCTACTTTATATTCTATATTTGAGATTTCATTCAACTTTCAAACCCCGAATTCTCTTTTTGGACACCCGGTATATATACAGTTAAAGATCCAACATAATTATCCTCTTCTATCCGTTGCATTTTAAATACTAACTCGAGGCGTTGTAGCTTGTCATGTTTATTATGTGCGGTAATGAAGTCATTAAGCTAATATATTCATTACACAAATCTCAGGCTCGTGCCTATTGTCTTGTATTTAATACAAAAAACAGAAACAAAAAACAAAAACAATTAGGATTCACTCGTGTATAATGACCCTTTTACTAACTAACTATTGCCTAAGAGGGTATGGTTCGGAGAGGTCAGGTCATCAAAAGAAGGGTCCGGAAGAACCCTATGACTGGTACCCTACCACCCTTCCCTGACCTGACCCCTGTGGTCCAAACAATGTGACCCTCTTCTAGATTTTTATAATGTCCTTTTTAATTTTTATCTGTTTGTGTCTACCGTGGGAGATGGTGAGATAAGGCAGTGTATACACAGTAAACAGTTCCAACGTTCCCTGAGGATGGAACAATATGTCGTTATGTATGACCCTCATCTTCAATATGGTGGTCGTGGAATAGATTCTACTATAGTAGATATTAGTTGATAACTAATCTTCCAGATATAACAACTAAAAGATATTATAAATCTCTCTCTCTCTCTCTCTCTCGCTCTCTTCATATATACATATATATATATATATATATGTATATACATAAATATTTTTATTTTTTTAAATTTATTTATATTAATAACTAGGTGACCCGGCGATCTTCGTTCCGCTACCGAATTATACGATTCGTGTCAAGTTATTAGTTGCATTAATTTAAGTTTTTTACTAAGATAAAATGGATACTGAAAATTTATAAAGTTCAGTAGGGCCAATAACTGTAAACCATACAGTTATTGGACCCCAACCTTAACTTAAGGAAATAGTTAAACATGTCCTAATTTTATTTCAAGATATACATGAGTCTAATGTTTGAAGGGTCGTCTAAGTCATCTATGAAGTAAGACTTTAACAAACTAACCATATGGAAGATTTCACAATTAAATCCACAGGGTGCCAATAAAGAGATTTGGCACTTTTGACAATAAATATTGCCATAATGTAAAACTATAGAACTTTTGATCCAAAAAAATCTCTTGAGTCAAGGATAGATAAAGAGGAGTTATAGGAAGTTTCAATCAGATCCCTTCATAAGAAGTATTTTTTTTTATTAACACTGAAATTTAGTCTTAACTGTGCCAATAACTGTACGGTTTACCCTAAATGTACAAAAAGCATATTTAAAATGTGTTTTATTTACACTGAAATGATATGAATTGAATTTACTTGGCAGCGAACAACTAATGTAATCATCTTCCAGGCAATATTAAGAATGTTTCTTCCAGTAACAGGTACAGACAGGCAAAAACTGGCAAAATAAAAATTTTAAAAATGAAGGAATTACATTTTCGTACGTCTAATGTACCAGGTAGTTTTTATGGTAGAAATATTAAGAAATTAAAAATGTTGAAGCAACCTATTAATTTTTTGTGGACTACTTGATATGGATTGACCCCAAAGCCAATAACAGGCACAATTTGAAAAAAAAAAATGTACAATATTATTTAATGTAGCTATTCGAAACTTAGTTTCTCGTGGATTATTATAGGTTTTCTTATTTGGCCTTTGTAAGAGCAAAAATTAAACTTGATATCTAGTAACAGGCGAGAAGCGACCATACAGCTGTGTCGAGTCCGGGGGTCTGTAATTAAACGGAAGTAATTGCTGATGGTAAGTTTAATGAGTTTATTGTGTTAACGACCTCAGTTATGTACACTGTAATTAGGGCTAGGGGCCGATGTGAATATCTGGTAAGGGATCCTATACATATAATGCTCACTTATTCCAACAATGACATATATCAAAAAAATATAATTTTGAAAATAAAATTTATTCATATATATATATATATATATATATACCATGGATTGACCTTATTTTGTACAGCAGATGGTTTTAGAGTTTGAAGAAGAATAATATAAAAGTTTTATTATATATTTATAAAGAATGTAAATTATTTCCGTACTACAGAGATAAACAACACCATGCCATAATTTTGTTATTGAATTAAACTTATCATGAAGTGAGGTCTTATATATTTATATAATTCTCTGAATGATATTGGTCTATCTACAACCACCAATTTTTTTTTTAAATTTTACTAATTTTATTTTATGATATGTGTTTATAACATAACATAAAAAAAAAAAAAAAAAAAAGATTGACAAAGTTGTTGAATATAGCCAATTCAAGAATGTAACTCCAGATTTAATCACTTGAAGATGGATCAAAAGCCCGATATGTCGGAGAACAATTAACTATAGTTTCATATGAAAAGTTAAATATGGAAGATGTTCCTTTATTCAAATAAATCACACAACTCTCACTTACCAACTTACTTATATTAGAAATTGAGGTGTTTTTATAAATATGTAAACGCCATTCCTCAAATTCGCACATTTTTCCACATTCATTTACTTATTTACTTGTATTTGCTCTTTAAAGTATAATAATTTTTTTTATGGTTACATAAAAGTGTTTACTTGTTATCATTTGGCAATGCAAGAATAATACTGCATCGCGTCTGATTATATAATTCTGTAGGTATTTAGCCATTTCTTATTTTCATAAGACCAATTGGCGGACTTGGTTATTTAGACTCAAAACGAGTAATTTCGTTGAAAACAGGGAGTCGAAATTTCTTAAGATCACAATAATTTCCCTTACTATATATTTCATATACAGGTAAGTGAATGTAAAAAAAAACTTACTATATTTTAGTTCAATACTAACCACCTTTATATTAATGGTGCTTAATTACACCTTATATAAATTTTGTGAATTTATAAAATCACCTAAATATTGTGATTCTTTAATTTATTTATTTATTTTACACAATCCACCTACAGGCATATGCCCAATCACAGGTGGTAATGTGAACAACTTAGTGATTACATAATAAATCATAAAGAAACGAAAAAAAAACAAAAAGAGCAAAAGGACAAAAAAACAAGTCAAAGCTCTGAACCTATTATTCAAATTCCTTCTAAAAAATATCCCTTATACATGACAATATGAATATACTTACACATTAAAAAAAATAATAAAATGTGGTGCACATGTAATTGAAATACATTAAGAATAATATTACCTAACAAAACAATAAAAAAACATAGACACGATAAACGAATACATATATTTTATTTTACTACTTAACGTCGAGTTAGGGCTATGAAGAACAGTAAAACAAGGCATAGAAAACATAGTTTAATCATTTCATTTCATTTTTTTTTCTATGATGAATAATTTTTAATCATGAGTGATTAGTTAACTGATTAATAAATTATATTTAAATTAAGGTATAAAATATTTCAAAACAAAAAGATGCTTGCCTAAAAAAGTCCCCCACCTAACAATTAACTTCAAATAATATACTCACCTCAACACACTGTCAGCTCATACTGGACCATGCCTCATTAAATGCGAATCTAGTTAATTCATCAGACGCGTGTAATATAAGACACGCGCCTATTGTTTTGGGCTGTAGTGGTTAGAACAATGCCACGTGGAAGATGGCTTTGCCACTAACTAACCATTGTCTGAAGCCGATGGTTAGCTAAGGCCTGTCCACCTCAGGAGGGTCATACCCTTCAACCCCTAGCTTCATCCATTCAAACAATATGACCCTCCAAGATTTTTTTTGTTCCTGTAATTTTTATCAGTAGGTGACTACCGTGGGATAATGGGGCATTAGGGCAGTAGTTAGTGCGCTTTTAGTATATTTATTTTATCTTATTACTTCTTTAATATCTACTTAGTAGTTATTAGTAGTAATTATAAATAGATAAATGAGTAGGGACTTCGAAAGGGTTTTTAAAAAGATTTATTATGAAGTCCAAGGTAACAGGATTACTAAGAGATAATATACATATATACTGGGTGTCCCAGACATAGTATAAAAAGAATATTGGGTAATACTGCATGATAAACGGGGGTCCACTTTCAGAGGGTCTTTTAACACCCTAAACACAAAACATTTATTAAAACATAAATTGTTAATAGTTTTTGAAAATTCCTCACTCCCCACTGGAGCACCTTAGAAGCCGTCAAATTTCCCTTTAGCTACGGAATTCAGTTAGCTTTTTAGTGGTGTAACCCATGTTACAATGAAAAGTCTAAAAGTAGATTCTCAGATGAAAAACACGCTAGAGAATGCCACTGCTGGGGCAATGAGGAAGCGCGCTAGAGCCTGTATCCAAAGAAATGGATGCCGAACTTCCCATGAGTTAGGGTTAGTTTTACTGTTTAAGACTAAAAAGAACAATGCATGACTTCTAAATAATATTAAAGGGGTAATATAAAAATTTTTCAACAAACAAAAATGTTGAAGATAAAATATAATATTAAGTCTTATTGTGGAACCACATTAAAATGGATTATTTCAGCGCGTGTTCAAAATGTCCTCCATTAATTTGGATGCAGGCTTATCTTCAACATTTTTTATGTAGAATTTTTCAAATTTTAGTAGAAGATAAGAAAAAAATTTAATTTATTTTGAAGAAAGTATTTTTTTTTTAATTTAAACTAAGGAGTGTTTTTTTTTTTTGTTTTTTTTGCGGAATTTATTCGTGAAAGGCTGTAACACAGATGAATATTGTTAAAGATGACAATCACACCAACAGAAACCCGACAACTATATTTCTTAGCAGGGGTTTAAGAAGCCCTTAGCAGACCTTCAAGGACTTCATGTAAGGATACACTGGAACCTGCGGCTTCTTCGGCGGATGAAGCACCGATTTCTGTAAGCAATCCTCCCTCATGGAATATTTCCAGAACAAGAAAAGGTTACTAGTAAGTTAGTCAGGAATAGCTACAACGATCCTACCTTATAGTAGATCTATATAAAGTTTCTGTTTGATTCCTTTATGAAAAGTATATTTTTAATTTAACCACAGAAATGTAGTCTTAAGGGTGCCAATAACTGTACGGTTTACCCTATTTCTCTGACGCTAAGAGATCACCAATCCATTATAGAAAGTGTTGTCAAATTCCTCATCAACTGTAAACTGATAAACAGCATTTAATTACTCTCAATTCTATTCTTACTGTTCTAGATAGCACGCAGCCATCACCTTAGTTGTGGGACTTGGACGCCCCTTGGACCTTGGCCTGACCCTTGGTGCCAGGGGAATGCCGCTCGCTGGGCCCTCTGTCTGCCTCAGAACTAGAAACAGACTAGAAGAACCAGAAGAAATAAATTATTAATTAATTAGAAGAATTAAATTAAGGGCGTTAATGACCTAGAAGTTGTAGGTACCACCTCTTAAATCATACTAACGTCCTAGTTGCGCCAGTAGAAAGTAAACATCTGCAGATTGAATCTCGAATTTTATTGATCTTATTTTGAATCAGTTATAAAGCCATTCCTCCCCCAACCCCTGAGATGCCCATAACAATCCCTCGAAGTAGCCTCAACTCCCATAAAAAGAACCCATAAGGAGAAGGGGCAAGTTCATTGATATTTACGGGCATCGGCCATGTACAGACCACTACATCACTACACCAAATAATATTTTAACCGAAATGGATCATTAAACTTCAACTGAGACAAAGAAAATACCGAGGACGATCTGCTACATTAACTCCCGCTACTGGCTCCAAGTCAAAAAAACAACTCTCCTTCTCAACTCATTTCTTATTCTGCCTCCCGTAGTATTTTTTTTTTTTTTTTTTTTTTTTATTCCCCTCTCTTTGTCTTCATCAGTCAGCTGGTAATTTTAGTTATGGGTCGCTATAAATCCCAGGTGAAATGCCTCATGCGATTGCTCATAAAAGAAAAATAATTATATGCCATTATGCTACTGATACTAATTTTAAGATTTATGAATAAGAACATTTATATGCCTAGAAACAGAAGATCATTCGTGTATAGATATTTTTTAGTTAGGTTAGAATATTGATATTCTAAGATGACTAATATACGAGTTAGTTAGTAAAAAATGTCTGTGTACACCACATTAAAATTTTCTAAGTTTGCCCAGGACATCAAAGGAAATGAAGAAAACATTTTTTATATTATTTTATTTTAAACTGTAACTTTGAAAGAATTAATATTCACTAACAAAAGAAAAATACATATAACATTAAAGATAAGGTAAAGATAATTGCTAACAGAACTCCTGAACCATTGCAAAATAAGTTTGTGTATATTTATTATAAACTCCTTCACATACTGTACAATAATAAACAAAAAGCTTTATTTTAGTCAGTTAAGTCTTTATAGTGGCCATGATTTGCGAGTTTTTCTGTTACCAGGTCATTCAAAAAGTCCTGTCGTTTTTCGTTTGTTCGTTGTTTATTTTGATTCTAGAGTGTTTGCTAATTAATTCCGTTCAATACAACTTTTATCCATGTAAACACAAATGTTTATACTTTATGAATAGGAGGCTAAGGAGGATTAATTTAATGCAGTCACCATCCAACTGTCTAGTTAAAATGATTCCAGTTGAAACTCAAATTCGGTCGATTTTGCTCTATGAGTTTAAACTTGGCTCAAAAGCTGCCGAAACTGCTAGAAAAATATGCTCCATGTTTGGGGAAGATGTGCTGTCCGAGCGGAAGGCACAATTTTGGTTTTCAAAATTTCGTGGAGGCGACGAGACACTAGAAGACGAGGCACGCTCGGGTCGACCAACTCTAGTTGACAAGGAGGACGTTCGAAGAGTAGTAGAGTTGGATCCGCGTCAAAGTTGTTCAGAGATAGCCTCTCAACTTAATATCTCAGCCACCACTGCCTGGAATTACCTTAAAGAACTGGGAAAAGTGAAAAAACTGGATAAATGGATTCCTCATAAGCTTTCAGATGCCAATATGCTTGTTCGCTTGACAACTGCATCTTGACTTGAATTGACAGAAATAGGCTGGGAAGTTTTGCCTCACCCCTCATATTCCCCTGACCTGTCACCCACTGATTATCACCTATTCAGAGATCTCGACAACAATCTGAGACAGAAATGTTTTCAAGACCGTGACAACCTAATTCACGAACTGACCACTTATTTTTGCAGTAAAAATCAACAGTTTTTTAAGGAAGGAATTTGGGCTTTACCATCTCGTTGGGAGAAGGTTACCGACTGTAACGATGGATATTTTGATGAATAAAGGTGATTATTTGAAAATATTTATTTATTTATAATTTCCCCCAAAAAAACGACAGGACTTTTTGAATGACCTGGTACTTTGCTAAAAATGGAAATTTGTGTAGAAATTAGACAATTGATTATTAATGTAAGAAATGAGGGAAAATCTTTGAGAAAAATCGCATAAATAATTAAGAAACGTCACTCTACAGTTAAAAGAATAATTAAGCATTACCAAGAAACCAATTATCTTCAAAGTAAACCTAGATCTGGGAGACCCAAATAAATTTTGAGAAATCACAGGCCTGCAATTTTGCGACCTGTGAATGATAATCCTACAATGAGTGCACCACTGCGCTGCAACAAGATTACCAGCCAATAGTAACACCACAATAACAATGTGTTTACCAAAAAAAAAAATAATATTATTTTTTGAAATAATTGGTGTGCACACTTTTTTTTTATTTTGTATATATAATTTTTTTAATTTTTATTGTCTTAAAACGTTGTTTATGAAATTGAAAATGTTTAAAAATGATCAAGTATTAAGGGTTAATTTATAAAGAAAAAATTAAAAGAATAGTCTGTTATTTTTTCTTAGCTAAAATTTGATTTTATAAAAAATATTAATTGGGTTTAAATAAATAAAATAATCGTAACAAAAAAAAAAAAAAAAAAAAAAAAAAAGGTAAGCTCGGTGGAGACGGGCGGGTTCCTAAATGAGAAATTATTACAAATAAATAAAATAAGTAAATTTTATTTATAATAAGTAAATTATTTTAAGGAAAAAGCGAAAAACTAAAGGAATGACAACAAAAAAATATTTAAATGTATTAATTGCAAAAAAAAGAAATAAAAAAGAGTACCTTAAAAGCTCGGAGAAGGCTGTACATAAAATTCTATTTGCAATTCACACTTATGAGCTACTTAATGTTGAATTAAAAAAAAAAAAAGAAAAAAACAAATTAAACTCAAATAACAGTAACTTTTAATGAACACTATATTTACGCTACGATATTAAAAATAAAAATCTATTTACAATTTCTGTAGTCAGGCCTGATGAAGATCTTACTCTATTTACACAACTAGATACAATTTAAACTTATAACTATACAATAAACAAAAAAAGGCAAGGTTTAGCAAAAAAAAAAAAAAAAAAAAATATCTGCAGTCTGTTCCCTTAACTCGCCTGTCTTCTCTCTCGTAGCTTCGGTTGCCAGCAGCCACTCGGCATGGCGAATCTCGTCACAGGAATCTCTTCCGTGGACGCCACTATTCTTCAATTCGCTGATATTTATCGAACTAGACCACAACCATTTTAACCACTAAAAACAGTCTCATTTTAACCTCACTCGTCAAACGCTAGCGAACATCTCCCGTATTTTCTTTCCTTGTTTAAAAAAAAACAAAAAACAAAAAAAAAATAAATGCATTAATAACAGCTGTTTTTAATTAACTACTTGTGGTTCCGCCTCTTCTTTTAAAATAAAACATAATTATTTTTATAGCTAAATAAAACAGTTATCTCAACAATAAAAAATAATACAAAGCTTTTAAAACAACAAATATTTTACTTCTATACAAAAATATATCAAGCCCTCTTCGATTATTAATTATTAATTTTTATTAAATAAAAAAAAATTTTTTTGTTTATTTTTCGTTACAAAATGTATATAATAAACTTCCGGAACAACATTTAAATTTCTTATTATACGATAAAAGTTTGATAGTCGGAAGAGATGTCCGGTCGAAAAGATGGAGACATTTCTCTGAATGGGAACGATATATGTAAATGTTGTTCTAATGCTCGCTCCGAAACGATAAAGTTGATACGATAAACACGGGAGCAGAAACGGTACGGCGAATACTGAATAAATAATAGGGCTGAGGATAGCACTCTGCGCAACACCTGGTGTTTTCCTCATCCTCGATAATTCGGCGATTCCTATGTCGATGCCGCGTGCCCGAGCTATAACCCTTCTCCGGCTACTGTCCATGTCTGAGTGATGTTTCCGGCATTTTTGACGGCTTGTCGGGAGGCATTTGGGATGTATCTTTTGAAGATTATATGTTTATAGGTATCAGGAAGTGTGGAAGTGAACATTAATTTATTGGGGTTATGCTGATGTGTTTATTTTGCATAAAACAAAAAAATACGTATTTTGTTCTTATTTAGGAATTTAGTGAAAAAAAAACCCTACTTTATATTTCTTTATTGTTGTCAGAACATGACAAGTTTTTATGACGTTTGGGGGTTCTCTACCCTAGGTACAATCTTCACTACACAATAGTGCTATTCTCGATAATAAAGCAATTTACTAATAATACAATTTTTTATCATTTTTTTTTTTTTTGTGGGGGGCTTCAAGGCTTCCACTGAAGCCCTATACTGCCCATACTAACACCCATGGCACTGGGTGATACTTCTCCTACGAAAGAAAAGCACCAGGGACTCGAACCCGCAGCTCCGTCATGGGAGTACGGCGCTTTACCGCACAGCCACACCGGGCCCTTTTTATCAATTTATTAACATCGTCTAAAATTAAACAATCACCACCTATGCACAAATCATTAATATTTGCTACCCAACTGTTACTGAATGTAATCTATTGTAATCTGAAGCATATTAATTATTGGTACATAGTGGTGATTGATTCTGATTACATTAAATTACAAACAGTAAAGGTGGTGTAGCCAATATTAATTATTAATATAATTCAGATTAATTAATTTATATTATTAATATAAATATTAATTATAATTGATACATGATAATAATAATAAACTCTTTATTTAACTGTCCCGGGAACTAGTCCCTTAGGAACAAATTTTACAAAAAGATATAATAGGTTTCAGTGGCTTAGAGTATTATAGAAAAAAAAAAAATTAACACTTACTCTCGATCGAAGGATGACATGGGGCCCACACGTTAAGATGAAACGAAAAACATTAAATTTCAGACTAAGAATATTATACTCCATCGTACATAGACGTTCAAAATTACCCCTAGCCTATACAGTTATTTACTAAAACCTATATGGACCTATGGTAGCCAAATTTACGGACCCGCAAAAAAGACATATATTAACAAAATAAAACCTTTTAATCCCAATACTTAAGATTAATTACGAACTCATCACCCTACATTTCAAACGAGACCCTTCACAATGACTTAAGAGTTTCGAATGTGACAAACCATATACGGATGAATTACAGACGGTTTTACGACAAACTACATGTACACAACACTACATACCAACAAATTTGTACAAGATATGACAAGACGTGAAAATCCTGAAACACCTCTGCGAAGGCTGAAGAGGAGTTGGATGAGGATCTCCTAGTCTGACAACGTAAATCTTTTGAATGCTAGGAGGATGCACCACTGGGTGCTATCTCCCTCATGCCTACCAATGCCATTTGTAATTATTTTACCACATTTGCTTATTGTAATTGTACAGGTGCAAATAAATTGTTTAGTTAAAAAAAAAAATTAACATGAACAATATTCTTATTGAATTAAAATGGAAAATCTCTCTCTATATAAGAGGCTTTGTCCTGACTAACAGAATCAACGCAGAGCAAAAACTACTAATGATAGAAACTTGAAGTTCGGAATTTAGATTTTAAACACGATGTAGGTAACCACTAAGAAAGGAATTTTAAAAATGTAACCCCTAAGGGGCTTAAATGGCGAAATTGTCGTTTAACTCTGACGGAAATCTATTGTTGAGATTTTAAACCATATGTTTTTATTTGAATATCGATTTAACGTTACAAAATTATTAAAATACGGGGACTCGAAAACGATGTTTTAAAGCCGAAAAATGAAGCGTTCACGACGAGTAAGTTGTTTCGGCGGTTTTAGTGAATTCTCTCCATTGCGCGTCTCCCTCTCTTCAACCGAGCCGGCAGCTTCCCCCTCCAACCTTCCACCTACCGGAAGCTCCGATTCTACTAAATCTCCTTAACATATTATATTAAATCAGTAATTAAATCACAGAATTGATTTTAAAGGTTCGCGGGCAAAGCCGCGACAGGGAATGCTAGTAACTTATATATACTTATTTACAAATAAACTAAATGGAACTTATATTTAAAAGATAAATAAATAATAAAGGCCTATACCAATTTAAAATTAAAATCAGTGCACTGTGCGAACCAAAAGGTCTAGTACAACGAAATTCAGACAGCGAGCGTTAAGGGTGACTCCAAAGTCAGCAATTGTCCCAGGTCGACTTGTTGCGTGACAGACTCCACGTACGGTTTTGAGTGGCAAAACGGATTTTCGTCATTTGGTAAGAGTAATTATTATATTCAATCTGCTCTTACAACATTTCATGTGACCGTTTTTTATATAGGCGAACTCCTATCCTAAAGAGGGCCTGAATTAGCTTTATTGGACCCTAGCTTAATAAATAATAAATAAGCCCCCAAAACTTCACTTTCAGTCACAATATATAGATTCTGAGTCTAATACCGTATTTTATTGAATTAGTATCACGAATAAAATTAATAAAAATCTATAACAAGACAAGTTATGGGTGAACTTGTTTGATTTTATTCAAATATTCCATTACTAGCTAGGATGCCCGGCTTCGCTCCGGTAGTTGTGTGGTAGTTTTAATAACAGGAAAACTTTAAAATTAAAGGAAATATAGAACAAAATTAGCACTTTCTTGAAACTTTTAACATGGTATCAACGTTAAGATTCGAGATCTGCAGAGTCCGCCCAAATAAGGAACCCTATATACTTTAAAGGGGGTTGAAAATGCTGAATGAACAATTATTTTTGCTGCAAATTTGTCTAGTCATGCATCGTTTTTGATGGTTTCTGTGATTCTGAATCAGTCAGCAGATAATAAGTTATTAGATTATAGTTGAAAAATCTATTAGTTAAAAAAACTATATTTCGAGAACAACTTAAGCGCCGACTACTGTGATGGTCCTATTAGATCCAGAAGTTTAGAAACTACCGAAGATTCATAGAAACCTTTTTTTTCAAGACCTTTCTTCCAGTTCAACCTCCTTTAAGATACCCCCCCCCCCGTAATTTGGCCGGACTCTGCACCTACTATTACTAAGTGAAAACCAAAATATCATGAGGGCACAATTTTTTCATCATATTTCTTTTTATCCTGAACTATGAGGGGTGATAAAAACTTATTGAAAAAATGCTGTAATTGGAGTTAGTCACTTTGTCAACTGGAATGCTCATCATATATACTAATAAAACCATTTTTCATAATTACAAACAATAAGAACACTTCAAACTTTTTATTTTCCATTTATAATCAGTCAATTCAGCTCTTCTTTTTTGTTTTATGTCTGTTTTTATTCGCCCACTGTACTACTAAAAAATGTTTTCTCATATTGCATTAAATTTACTTAAGTATATGTTATATATTGATTAAATGTAATGTGTTTATCAATTAACCTTCTTATGAGAAAATTAATTTTGTAAGGTATCCAGTCGTTTTCTAATTGATTGCAGATATGTAAAATCATTATTTTATTTTGAAAGAAAAGGTGAAACTAATTATTTTTGCTTGATTTTTTAGTAATTTAAAAAGAACAGCTGAAAAATATATACCTAACCTTGACTAAATGAACGGATTGAATGAACAATAAACATTGAGTGAAACGCACCCTAGCGCTTCCTGGTAGCCTGGAGCTCCAACTAAATTTTTCATTCATAAACTCGTATGTCTTTCTCAGGTAGGCTAATTAGATGGTGCGAGAGGCTTAAAATTCCAGTCCCTTTTCCTTCAATTTTACACCCTTAAGAGAAAAACGGAAGCCTTCTCCGTTAGGGATTACATAGCAACACGCTGACATAACTTTCTTAAACGTACCTTGAGTCGTTTTTGAACCTTATCGGCACGCACATTGTACACTTTACTTTATAATATACTAGCATTCTCCATTGCGGCTTCGCCCGCGAGCCTTTAAAATCAATTCTGTGGCCATTATCTTGGTATTGATCTAATATAATATGTTAACTAATGTTAAGGAGATTTAGTAGAATTTGAGCTTCCGGTAGGTGGAATGTTGGAGGGGGAAGCTGCCGGCTCGGTAGAAGAGACGGAGATGCACAATGGAGAGAGTTCACTAAAACCGCCGAAACAAAAAATGACTTACTCGTCGTGAACGCTTCATTTTTCGGCTGTAAAACATGGTTTTCGACGCCCAATAGGGCCTTTCGAGTTAAACTCGTCGTATCAAATTCTTTAAAATGAGTCCTAATTAGATATATTTTCTCGAAGTTCGAAAATAGATGTCCGTTAGAGTTAAACGACAATTTCGCTATTTAAATTTTAGATATTCTTAGTTGTTACATTTTTGATATTCCTTTCTTAGTGGTTACCTACATCGCTTTTAAAATCTAAATTCCGAAGTTTCTAATCATAAGTAGTTTTTGCTCTGCGTTGATTCTGTCAGTCAGGACAAAGCCTCTTATACATATGGAGAAGTATATATATATATATATATATATATATATATATATATATATATATATATATATATATGTAGTAGTATATATATATGGAGAAGTATATATATATGGAGAAGAGATCGAAATAAACACGCACTATCCCCAATCATGGGAATCACAGTGTGCATAATTTGATTACCACTAATATTTAAATAATCAGTAGCCATACTTTATGTGAATGTCTATTTTAATACTATTGTAACGTTAAATCGATATTTAAATAAAAACATATGGTTTAAAATCTCAACAATAGATTTCCGTTAGAGTTAAACGACAATTTCGCCATTTAAGCCCCTTAGGGGTTACATTTTTGAAATTCCTTTCTTAGTGGTTACCTACATCGCGTTTAAAGTCTAAATTCCGAACTTCAAGTTTTTACCATTAGTAGTTTTTGCCCTGCGTTGATTCTGTCAGTCAGGACAAAGCCTCTTATATATAAAGAGATGTTGATTATTTTTTTATTATATTTTACGTCATTTGCGCCTGCGCTTGAGCTCATATAGCAAATTTATGAGGAATGCAAAGTTTATAATCGATTTGCTTGATTTAAATGATGTGCTTGAGCATATCCCTCGGCCATTGTCTTGTTAATCTTTGTTGGACGGGTAACTGGGAGGAAGAAAGTGAAGAAACAAGTGGAATTGGATGTTTATTATTATTCGTTTTAGAAAACTTATTTTAATTACATTATCGTTTGACTTTTACTTTTACAACACACAACAAAATGATTATTCGAAATAAAGTCACTGAGGGAGGTTAATGAGATAGCCTTCGGATCCCCGGGGACTCGGCCACAAGCGCTAGGATGAGCGATAGCCCTTCTGGGACCGATACATCAACGGGGGGATATCATAATTCCCGCGGTCCTTATAGATCTACCCACTATATCTAATAAATAGTATCGTCTAAAGAAGAGCTTAACTCACTCCATATAGGGTGTGAAAAACTGATGCTAAGATAGATAGGCTATTTAATTTGACAGCCAGATATATAAAATTAGTTATATATTATTCTAATTTATTTATATATTATTTGTTCGCCTTGAAAATTTGCACCTGCGCATCAAGCAAACGTGGTCACATTTGTTTTTTGGCTTTGACTTTCTTGAAAAAATTGAATGAATATCTAACGTCTCTTTGCCACTGTCGTTTGTTTAACGTCACTTTATGCTACTAAGGCTAATCGGACTATGCAACAGTGGGCAAATAAATTTTGCCTCTCCAGGTATAATTAGGAAGGGATCTTAAACGAGTACCTGGCATCTTACTGGCTCGGGACCTCCATTTTACCTAATGTTCGTAGGAATTGTTTGGTATTTGTTTTGTATCTAATATTTTACTGTTGATGTGTTCATGTCTCTTCAGAATGACAGAATGACTAAGCCAGGGCATTAGTAATTTTTTTCAGAATTTCGATTCAGAAATTTGTATATTGTTAATGTGTACTTTTAAGGTTTGGTGGAACTCCAAAATTTACTACTTAAATTAGTGGTGTAAATTAGTCGCTTGTTTTTTAAGTAGAGTGTTGATCTGTAGTCCAGGAGATGTGAATGTCGCTTGAGCCGTTTGTTGGGTTCTGGATTTTTTAATCTCGTATGTGTGTGTCCAAGTGATTCTTTTGTCTATGAACAATACATGGTATCGCACTATATCGATTGAAACATCGAGCTTGGACAAAATTGAAAAGAGTTTTATCAAACAAATAAAAAATTATGTCAGTCGAGAGATTAATATGCTGTTAGAGTAAACGTTTTCCGTCAATGATTTTGAAGCAAATTGAAGTTGGGACGAATTGAAGCTTAAGATAACGGTCGGTCCCATTGAAACCAATAGTTAGCTATCAGCCACATTTTATTTCAAGAAATATTTAAATTCAGTAAAATAAACTTTTATATTTTCCTAATATAGACTCATTTAAGAAAGATAATCAGCCTGTTCTTTATTAGAAAGACGAATGGTTGATGTGAGAACTAAAATTTTAACAATAATTTTATCTTTGGATAGATATTTTTTTGTCAAAGATCAAAAATGTTCTCCTAGTTTTTTTTTTTTTTTTTTGTTATTGTAAACTATGCCTAGCAAGGAAACTATTTTCGAAATAATCTGATCCTACTCGATCCTACGCTACTCACAATAATAATTATATAAAATATTTTTTTTACTGCTCATCATCATTAGGTGCCTTTACAATCTGCGAACATGAATCCCACGAAACTTGCCTTACCGGCGTACTACGAACAGCTATTTACACTTAAACGCGAAGTCGAGCGAAGTCCATTTGTAACCTATGCACCTTAATATAACAATATCTATTACAAATACACCTGACTTGGTACCATGGGCGGATCCAGCCGATCGTAAATGGGGGGGGGGCTGCAGTCCTAAAGGGGGAGGGGGCTGCAGTCCCACAGACCTTCATTTGGATCTGCTAATCAGCTTTTTTACCTTTATGTTCCTTTCCCACAACTAAAATTCTACTTGTTCTGCACATTATTTGTTTTTTAAATTGCTCCCTTACATTAAGGAAAGTCAAATTCTATCTTTAAATGACGAAAAATTTTCCAAAGGGAGGGGCTGCAGCCACCACAGCCCCCGCCCTGGATCCGCCAATGCTTGGAACCAGCGGTTGTTCTGGCTTCTGTCCTAACTTATCATGGATAAAAGCAACGTCAGCAAAATGCTAAAAGAAGATCTAGAAGCTTATCTTACTATGTTAAAGTAAACATTCTAATATATATTTTACGCATAGATGGGTCTTTATGATATAATTTAAAATGATTAATCGTCGCCATCTCAGGGTTAAGCATGCCATAATGGAGATGCTGGCTGAAAAGGGGTATAAGTGTCTGGAAGAAGTATATGGCATAGACACTGACGGCTCCACCCGATATGCCGATATAATAGCATATAAGCAAAATGGTAAGGAGGTTTATATATTAGACCCAACCGTGCGCTACGAAACAAACGACAGCGAACAGGCTGAAAAAATAGATAGGGATAAGAAGAAGATCTACGAAAAATGCATACCCTTCTACAAAGATAAATTTTATGAAGAATTAGGTGATAGGGAGTTTAAAGTCACAGGGTTGTGGTTCGGCTCGCGAGGAACAATTGGTGAAGTAGCAAGGAAATTCTTCGACGTGGTGGGAATTGACCAAGAAAAACTGACCATCCTAGCTGAATCAATTCTGAATAGAATAGAATAGAATAGAATAATTATTTATTTTCTTCAAAATATAAAAAAAATATAAAGTAACGATAGCATGGACATAGTCCGTTTGCTAGAGTTGCCTTACAGATAAAATATACAAAATTTTACCAATAAACAAAATTTTTAAACATATATACATATTAACTTCTGACCAAAAACAAAATGCATATTTTAATAACAAACTAAAATACACTAATACTAACTTATACCTAATACAATAATCAACATTTAACAAAATAAAGTACACGCTTAAATCTGTACTACTGTACTGATAAATTTATTCCAAAACAAACTAAACACTTTAGAAAGAATACACTGTATTCTAAAACACTTTAAAGCCAAAAAACAAAAATTTAGAAATTAAATTCATTTATTAAATATGTTCTGTATTTAGTTGCCCTTTTAACATAATCATAGAGGGAATTCCAGTTTTCACCATTCAACATCTGTATGAATCCCTGGTATGACAACTTACTTTTTCCCATGTATACTTTTCTAAATTCTGTTAGAATTGGACAAACTGCTATGATGAAGTGATAAGTATCCTCTATTTCATTTGTATTACACAATGAACATATCCACTGTCTTTCCTCTCTATTGAAAGCATAATTAAGTTTAAGCATTTCCCCCCTAGCTTTTAGAATCGTAGACATAAAATGTATATTATTCTGATCTGTTACATATTTTTTAACTCCTAAACCGGAATCTAATTGCTTATAAATTACATGGAATGTAGCCTTTTCTTTTTTACAGATTAAGTCCTGCTTAAACCAATTATGATATTTATCATTAAAATCCTTTATTATTTTATTTATATTATCAGACGTTAGATTGTTTTGAATATCTATTTGAAGTACTTAGTACTAATGTTTACCAATTCCTTGTACCATGATATTTTGTTTTTTATTATAGATTTAGCTAAAATATTAGGTAAACGATCTGATGACATCATCAATACCTTTTTAATATATTTTAAGTGCATTCCTAAAGTAAAAGGAAATAATGGTTTTAGGTCCGTTTCCAAGTATAAAATATAATCCGGGCAATTACTAGGTAGATTTAGTCTTTTCATAAAGAATTTATTTAACAATTCTATTTCCTCTATAAACTGGTAGCCCCAATATTGTGCCCCATAACACAATATTGCCCTGCATACTGAGTTAAACACCTGGTATTTTGAGGATAATTGACAACTGCTTGGCAGGCTGCATTATTTATATAGAAAATGTAAATAAGTGATATTTATTATATTTTATATTTTATTATATTGTGTTTTTTATTATATTTTAGTCTATTATAATTAGTCTATTATAATTGCTTTGTATTCAGCAACTAATTAGTTTTGACTTAATTTGGTTTTACGCTTGCGTTACTAAAATATGTATATTTTTTACTGATAAGAAAGCTGTGTTTTAAGCAACTCGATGTTATTGAGCAGCCCCACTTCTGTCATGCTTTTTGATAATAAAGTGTTTCTCTTTCTCTCTCATAAAAGGTTTAGTAATTATTTATATTTTAACGTGAAAAAACAACAACACAAAACAAACGGTTTAGAATAGTTCTAGGCTTGTTTTTGAAACGAACTAACTGTTGGGACAAACTGTCATAGTACATGTTTGTGACGTCATAGTAGTCATAGTACGATGTACGATGTTCGAGTACCATCTACGCTATCCCAGAACCTTCGAGGCCCGTCCTCTTACGACTATATATAAGGAGCGTCTGAAGAGTTAGTTTGTTCTGAACCTCAAGTCTTATCGTTATTTCTGCCTTACAAAGTGATAATTTTTGTTTTTTTATAATTCCTCATTTCATGTGTCATTAAAAATTGTCATTTTTGTTAAATAAAAATTGTTTAACCCACATAATTGTTACATATTTATTTACTATGTTTTTACATAGTAACATATTTATTTACTATACTTTAATATTTACCTAAATTTAAAACTAAATAAAAAAATTGATGATACCACCGAACTTCCGAGCCCTCTCTGATGAGGCTGATTAAGATTGACGATGTGGTCAGTAATTGTGATGATGCAAATGTGGGCAGAGCAGATGTCCACCTCTCGTCATCAAATATGTATAAACCTCCTCCTATCCACTCTGCTTATCCTCTCTCTCTCCCTCTCTCTCTCTCTCTCTCTCTCTCTCTCTCTCTCTCTCTCTCTCTCTCTCTCTCTCTCTCTCTCTCTCTCTCTCTCTCTCTCTCTCTCTCTCTCTCTCTCTCTCACCCTCTCTCTCTCTTCCTCTCTCTCTGATATTTCCGATAGCCAATGAAATTATAGTGGACCTCTAACTTTTTTTTTGTCGTCCGGTTCTATCTTAGCCACCAGGCTAAAAGCATGGATTGACCACTTTAAAAATTAATTTGTGCTTTTTAATAAATATTTCATCACTGTGAATAAGCTGTTTCTTTAGGCGGTTTCTTCGTTGTGAATTGAAGGGGTCGTGGAAAAATAGTACCAAGCAACATTTTTAATAAAAATAAACTGTAGCTGCTGTCTCTCGTATATTATACAGTACTATATGTCTATGATGGAAATGCCACCTGAAATATTACTATAGAGCACTCTATATTCATATTTAGGTGGCATTTATATTACTTATAAACGTATAGACATTTATTTTTTAATAACAATTATAATTAATATCGTATTATTAACATAACTATTAGGATAGTATTTTTTATTGTTTTATTGCCGATTTAGCGAAATGCATTAAACAGTCCCGGCGTAAACGTGTTAATATGTAAATACCTTCTTAATCATTGCATTATTTATGGAAGTAGAATCAAAAATAATAATCTTTATTTACTTATTCTTATTAATTATCTCAAATTTCTCTAGCCATCTTTCTATTTTTCTAGAATCATCTGGATCATCTATATAATTTTATGTTAAATTATTAAAAAGAAGGTGGATGAAAGAGCTCCTCTCCTGAGCTAGATTCAAGTCCGGAAAGTGGTGCTACTGGGCACTTTCTTTCCTTTTGCTAAAATGCCTATCAAATTAAATCCTTTATATCATCACATTCGCTGATTGTCGGTGATGGCTGACAGGTATGAAGAGATAAAAAACACAAATAAAACTTACAATAAAGTTCTTCATTTTTTTTACTTTCACTTACCAATATATGAAATATATAATAAGTGGAAGTATTTCGATCGTGAAAAATTTCGACTTCCGTTTTTCAATGGAATTACACGTTTTGGGGTCCCCTGAGTCCAATTAACCAAGTCCCGCGAAATCGTCTGTGTGTGTGTGAACAGACTAGCTCAAAAAGTATGAACCGTGCGAACCTGAAATTGGGTATTTAGTGTATGTATATGCCCGCGATGTGACAGCAAAAATTTCATCAAAATTGCCCAAAGGGAGGGGGTACTTTATTTAATAACTTTTTATTTTTTTTTTCGATTTTTTCAAAAACGGTTTTAACGATTTTGATCACACTGGGTATTTGATGTAGTTATATGCCAAAGATGCGATAGCCAACATTTCATCAAAATTGGTCAAACGGAGTGGGCACTTTATTTCATATTTTTTTTTTTCCAATTTTTACCTTTTTTTCGATGATCTCAAAAACGGCTTTATCGACTTTATCAAAATTGTCATGTTTAATGAAAATTAGGTGTTCTTTAATATCAGGTAAGCTTCATCATTATTAAAATGTTCTGAGGGGGCTTTTTTTGGGGGGGGGGGTGGTTGGGACCTTTTTTGTTTGTTTGTTTCCTATTAAAAATAAGAAATGGCTAAATATGAGATATGATAAAAATAAAGAAAACATAAGGAGGAGAAGAAAATAAAAATATTCAGTCAACTCATAAAACTCGTTGAGCCCACGCATGCGGAGTACGCCTTTAATGACAGACCATTGATCATAATTAAGGCCGTTCTGTTCAATTGAGAAGTGGCAATTAACAAAACGCATTAATTTCTAATCTAAGTAAGTTGGTAAGTGAAAGTTGTGTGTTGCGCCCACGCACCAGATTTTTTTATTTTGTATAATATCAAAGTCTTTAAATTAATATTTTTATTTATTTTTTTATAGATCCATGATTTAAGTCGTCGTTACGTCACCTACAAATATTGCATGTCTGATTCAAAAAATGGAAAATTAGACTGAATCATGATCAATCAAAGCACATCACATTTACCCTAAGAAAACATACCAGCCCCCCCCCCCCCCCCCCGTTTATATTGACATCAACCTCATACCGCAGACAGACCAAGTACACTATGTGGGTCTTACGTTCGACAGAAGGATGACATGGGGTCCTCATATTAAAATGAAACATACGACGCTTAAAGAGAGACTGAGACTACTTTATGCACTCTTCTCAAAAACTTCAAAACTGAAATTAAAACATAAATTAAAGACATATACATACTTACTTAAACCATTATGGACATACTCATCACAGATATACGGAACAGCTAAAAAGACACTCTTAAATAAAATTCAAAGATTTCAATCAAAACTTTTACGACTCATAGCATAGCACGTAGCATCCTGGTACGTGACCAACCACACCCTTCATACGGACCTCCACTAGCCAACAGTTGACCAGTACACAGTTACACTCTACAAACGTTTTCACACTAACCTACATGGACATAACAATCGCCTAATAATGGACATGGCAACAGCTGATATCCCAATAAATACGAGGAGGAGATTAAAAAGGCGTTGGATGAGAGATCTCTTTACTTAAACAGCTCTAGTAATTGAATCAAGCCAAGAAGTGGGTTGCATCTGAGTACTTTTCTTTCCCATGCCTGACATGTCATTGTTTTCTCATCCGGGCACCACATTCGCTGATTGTCAGCATTATGCAGACAGGTGCGAATAAATAATAAAAGCCAAAAAAAAAAAAAAAAAAACGTCGCAGCTAAATTAGGTTTCTTATCCCCTTAGGACGTACCGATTGGGAAGAGACCGGACCAACAGACGACCCATCCTAGAAGTTCAAACTATGGGACGGTTGTAGAATTATAAACAGTTCAACGTTCAGCGTGGACGTGTTGAACTAGTTTTATTGATCGAATTGATTTTAATGGATCTTTATCACTTGATTTTTTTTTTCTTTTCTCGAACCTACAGCACACAGAGTTCCCATATGAACGAACACTTATTCAAATGGTCTAGTAGATGAAATGAAGAATGACAAACCTCTGCTGTGTGCCAAGATAGGGGTAGGAGCAAAGAGGGTTTTATAATGAACCGAAATCATATTCAGATCGGAATTAAAACCCGCATATGTTTAAAGAGAGAGAGGGCGGGGATATCGCCTTACCGGAGTAGCATGAAGTCGCATGATGGGAGGCAATTGTGTGGCATCGCTGTGGCCCACATCCCCGCCGCAATTTAAATCTTGATTAGGAAGGGGTTGATGAAGATTGACGACTCTGCTCTCTAATTGCCCCCGATGCAAATGCCCGAGGACGAGGGGGTTAGCGATGGGGGCGATGGGGCAGATGTCGGACCTCCATTAGTTCTCCTTCTCGGGCCAAAGGTCTTCGTTCCGCAGTGTGCTGTAAAGTTCAAGATCACTTGTAGGAGAAAATGTTTATAAGCTACAGTATATGAGGCGTTTGCTATCAAAACCAGCTCATTCCATATTTTTCTGAAATCCACTTTATTGCATATTTTGAAAGTTTAGAGGGTCCTTCATAACCTGAAGAAGGGATATAGCTTCGTCCATCCAGCTCATTCCAGGAAGGAAGGCAAGCAGAAGAAAACCAAGAATGTGAGCCGATGTATTACGACGACAGCAATTTCATTTAAGGGTCTTTCTCACGTAATTGGGCACTTTAGTGTCCCAGGCCGTTTATAGCGACTTAGAAAAACGTAGGACTCTAAGACATCAATTTTGTAAATCCAGGCGAGTTGTAAAGGTAGACCCCATACGACTTTATTTTAATTGTATAACACACGTACCTTAAAAACACTAGAAAAAGGTCGAAATTCATTCCCCTTTCATGTCCCGAGGTCTGATTCTGCTCAAAGTAAGAGTTCTGTGTCCGTATACTAGGTCAATTTTTACTTTTTTTTCTGTTCAATTTGTTCAAAATACTGTGAAATTTCATAAAAGCAGTCGAATCCTTGAGGATAAAGGATTAGAATTGAAAAAAACTAATTTTTATGATGTCCAACAGGTTTTCTTTCATTCCCTAGTCAATTTTTAAAATTAAATTATCACCACACTATCAGGCGGGAAATTAGTAAAAAATATATAGTAAGCAAGAAGGAGTCTTTCCCCAAGCAACCCCAAATATTAACCTAACCTCATTACAAATTCAAGCTCTCCAGAAGCAAATAAGTTCTCAAACTTGAGAGGTTACGTTTAATAGTCTTCATTCCCCTGTCCTCTATAGTTTTGGTCAGGCAAGTTTTTTCTTTTCTAATTTTTGAGAGATAAAAGATTTTGTAGCACAGATTTCGTTTTTCAAATAGCATTATTATATCTTTTTTTTCCTTTCAACGGTTATCAAATAAACCTTAAAAATTTATTCCCCTGTCGTTCATTCCCCTGTCTTACTGTAAATAAAATGCTGCAGGGAAATGAAGATAGCGACGTGGATTGAAGCTTTATTTTGGTGCTCAAATTTTTCAAAGCATCATCAGTCCTTAAATAACGAGCCTTCTTTTTTCCTTTCTCTCATTGCTTTCTGCATTTTATTTATAATATTCTTCTTCTTTGATAAACAAAAAAAAACATTCTGGTCCGTTTTGTGTTGCAATTTATGACTTTTTTCACATTGTACCAAAGTTTACGTCTCAACTGTGAAATTTCACATCATTTGAAAAAGTTAAGTGGATGTCATTTATTTAAACCTCGTAAAGACGCAAATATGAACCGGTAAACTGAAAAAAACAACTTCACACAACTTAATTGAACAAAGAACTGAAAAAAACAACACGAAAAATCGTGTTTTTGCATAAAAATCAGCTCATTCCAACCTAATTAACGTAATTACACCCAAGGTAATGCACCTGGAATGAATATGAAAAACTAATCAAATTCTAGGCGGTTATACCTACCTACAATTAAAATTTTTATAAAAAAATTTAGCTTTAATTCTGTGGAAGTGAGAATATTTTTTGTCTCTCCTCTAAAATTTTCAAAAATGGAATGAGCTGGTTTTGATAGCAAAAGCCTCATATATACGAGCGATTTGATATGAAAGACGGAAGAAAGAGTTTGTCTGTTTGTTTTAAAGTCACTTTATGCCACTAAGGCTAATCGGACGATGCTACAGTGGGAGTCCTAAATTTTGCCTATCCGGGATAGGGATCTTTTACGAGTACCTGACATCGTACAGGTTCGGGACCTCCATTTTACGTCTTATCCGAGGGACGGCATAGAAAAGGATTTTTTACTCCCTATAAAAAATCCTAGGGCCACCTCGGGGCGCGAACCCGCGACCTTTAGTATTGTAAGTTTCTATGCTATCATCTACACCACAGTTGACTCCTTTAGGTATAAGTATTTCTAGTTTAATAAATAATCATTTTTAAGTTATATTCTAACGAGAAAAAAAAACATACAATTGAAAAAAGTTGTAACAGTTGAACAACTTTGTTGGAACAGTTGGAACAAACTGTTATAGTACATGTTCGTGACTGTTCGAGTACCTGTTACGCTTGTTCGGAACGTTCTAGAATGTTCTTCTGCTAACCACTACACCACAGGTGACCCCCATAAAGAGTTTTTATTTGCCTTTCGATATCACTGTTCTCAGCTGAATCCGAATCAGGAGAAAAATTCTATTTGGCGTGCTTTTTAAGAAATTAGACATTGTTTTTGAAAAACCTGAATTAGCGTATTTTTTTATCTCGCTCTTCCTGAAACATTGTTCTTGATTTTTATATTTTCATTTAGGCTAAATTTGAATCAGAAGTCCGAAAACTTCTAACATTTTTGAGAATGTATACCTTGTTGTGAACCCATAGCTTGCCAATCCCCCCCCCCCCCCCTACAAAATCATCTTTTCTTTCAACTTCATTTTATCCATATTTATTTTAATTTAGATTTATTTTATGTTTATTCACAATATTACAGCTCTAATTATTGTAGACCGGGAGAGCCATTGCTCATTATTTAACAAATGGTCCTCCAGGCTGGATAATTTACAATAAATATATTATAAAATTGGTAACCCTATATGAAATGTGAAATTCGTAACCTTATAAATAACAATTCAATTCAACTTTGCAGTTCTGTTATGGTAATTTATTTATCATATTAATTATTATTTTATTATTAAATTGATGCATGTCGATGTATAAATTTTAAATGCAGCAATACGCATGTAATAATCATTAACCATAGTATAATATTTTTGGAATATCCTTTTTACAAACCTAATAGATTGTTTTACATATATTTTATTTATATATACATAGTTTATTTTGTAAAGTAATACAAATGCAAGTTGTTCATACCAATAAACTTTACTCATCCAGCATCAGATATACATTTGAACAATTAAAGATATAAAGCATATTTAATTATTTCTTAAATGTTCAATGCTGATATTAATAGTTTAACCAAGAATTTTAGACTGCAAGGGATTTATTTGACAGAAATTAGAAGGTTTGATGGAGCCTCAAAGCTTGATTCCTTAGCTCCAAATCGGTCTAATAACTGTCATATAAATTAGCCTCTTGTGTATATATAAAACAAATTTTTTCATATAAATATTTCATATAAGTATCTGTTATTATATGATTTAAAGGCTATTGTTAAGCCTTTTTAAGTAGACGGTTGCTGTCGAAGAGAATTTATTTTAGAAACCTGGAGGCGACGCGGAAGCCTGTGCAGTGTCTCGGGGTTTACGACAAGATTTTTACGACCCCTAGTATCTAGAAGGTCCATCCGATATTCCAGAAAGTGGTGGGCTAAACATGGATCCTTGTAATAAACCGATAAGGGAGGCTTAGAGCACGTGGTCTGTTTTCATAAAAAATATTTTGAAAGCGTAGGTGCGTATTTTTAATCATATATGAAAAAAATATCATAAATCTGAATGTTTTATTTATTTTTTTTCATACTTATTTTTGGAATCAAAGTCATATTTGTAAAACTAATTCAGTATTTAATATATGTAGATTAATAGTAAGGATTTTCAGTTTGGTCTGTTTTATTTTTGTTTTGTTTTTTATAGCCAACGTTTCGAGACCTATATATGGGATATTCATCAGGGCTAAACATAAGACCAATATATGAGTATCCATGTCAAAAAATGACAATTAAATATTTATCATGTAATTTTTTTTTATTCAGCAAAGCAGCTACTTATTTTTATAATTTTACTATATCTTATATAATTATCAGTTTTGTAAAGTATCCATGTCAGGTAAACCTACCATCAGTTGGTTTTGTTTTCATTATTCTGTTACTCCTTATTGTTAATATCTAAAATTAATATTACATGATAAATATATAATTATCATCATCTCTCAAATATAAATAATACTAGCATTCCCCGTCGCGGCTTTGCCCGCGAGCCTTAAATCAATTCTGTGATCGTTATCTTGTTATTGATTTAATATAATATGTTATATATTGACAACATATGTTATATATTAACAACATATGTTTTATATTAACAACATAACAGGGATCGGAGCTTCCGGTAGGTGGAATGTTGGAGGGGGAAGCTGCCGGCTCGGTATAAGAGAGGGTGACGCGCAATGGAGAGTTCACTTAAACCGCCGAAACAAAAAATTGCTTACTCCTCGTGAACGCTTCATTTTTCGGCTTTAAAACATGGTTTTCGACGTCCCATAGAGTCTTTCGAGTTAAACTCGTCATATCAAGATCTTTAAAATGAGACCAAATTAGATATTTTTTCTCGAAATGCAAAAATAGGTGTCCGTTGGAGTTAAACTACAATTTCGTCATTTAAACCCCTTCGGGGTTACATTTTTGAAATTTCTTTCTTAGGGGTTACCTAAAATCTGAATTCCGAACTTCAAGTTTCTATCATTAGTAATTTTCGCTCTGCATTGATTCTGTCAGTCAGGACAAAACGTCTTATATAAATGGAGAAGAGATCGAAATAAATACGCACCATCCCCAATCATGGGAATCACAGTGTGCATAATTTGATTACCACTAATATTTAAATAATCATTAGCCATATTTTATGTGACTGTCTATTTTAATAATATTGTAACGTTAAATCGATATTCTAATAAAAACATATGGTTTAAAATCTCAAAAATAGATTTCCGTCAGAGTTAAACGACAATTTCGCCATTTAAGCCCCTTAGGGGTTACATTTTTGAAATTTCTTTCTTAGTGGTTACCTACATCGCGTTTAAAATCTAAATTCCGAACTTCAAGTTTCTATCGTTAGTAGTTTTTGCTCTGCGTTGATTCTGTCAGTCAGGACAAAGCCTCTTATATATATAGAGATAGATAAATATATACTAATATATATGTCTTCTTTCCAGCCCTGATGAAGATACCACATGTAGGGATCGAAACGCTGGCTATCCAAAATAAAAAAGATCAAATAAAAATCCTGGCTATTAATCCTATCTTCAACAAAAACAGGTGACTTAACACACCTCCAGTATTTAGAATAATTTTGTATGAATTGCAATTAGACTTCATCACAGCCAACGAAAACATATAACTTATACTCTCAGAAAAAATTGTTGCCCTACAATTTATATTAATAGATTAACCCTCAATAGAAGGATGGCATTGGGCCTAATTTATAATTCTTGAAATGAAAAGAAAAACTCTCAATAAACGACTAAACCTACTTTCCTTTTTTTTTACTTTCACTTACCTATATATGAAATATATAGTAAGTGGAAGTATTGCGATCGTGAAAATTTTCGACTTCCGGTTTTCAACGGAAATACACGTTTTGGGGTCCCCTGAGTCAAAATAACCAAGTTCCGCGAAATGGTCTGTGTGTGTGTGTGTGTGTGTGTGTGTGTGTGTGTGTGTGTGTGTGTGTGTGTGTGAACAGACTAGCTCAAAAACTATAAACCGTGCGAACTTGAAATTAGGTATTTAGAGTATGTATAAGCCCGCGATGTGACAGCAAAAATTTCATCAAATTTGCTCAAAGGGAGGGGGTACTTTATTTAATAACTTTTTAAGTTTTTTCGATTTTCTCAAAAACGGCTATAACGATTTTGATTAAACTGAGTATTTGATCTATTTATATGCCCGAGATATGACTGTAAAAATTACATTAAAATTGATCTACGGGAGGGGGGACTTTACTTAATAAATTTTGTATCATTTTCACGTTTTTTTTTTTATTTACTCAAAAACGGCTTTAACGATTAACAAAAATAAGATATGAATGTAGAAAAATGTGTGACTTTGGGAAATGATATTTAGCAAAACACTTCAATTTCTAATCTAAGTAAGTTGGTAAGTGAAAGTTGTGTGTTGCGCGCACGCACCAGATTTTTTTTCTATATTCTCTAAACTAAAAATCAGATAAAAACATACTTATACTTACTTAAAAGTATATGGACGTACTGTTCATTGATATAATGCATTGCAAAAAAAAATAAATAAAACGCATTTAAAAAACTTCAAACCTTTTAATAAAAAATATTAAGACTCATTTCTAAAACACCTTGGTACGTGACTAACAAACGCAAACAGTTGAACAACACACAAAAACTTCTTACAAAATAACTTGAAGAAGCATGGCTGTAGCAGAAATGCTCATAAATATGAGATTAAAAAGGCGTTTAATGACAGATCTGCTGAGTGCCATCATCATCGTTACATTATCAGCATAAAAGTGAAAACATTTGCTAATTGTCAAGATTTGTTGTCAGGAACGAATTGAAGCATGAAGAAAAGATAAAAGTATTTAACTACATCTGGAGTTAGTTGTAAAAATTTAATAAATTTTTGTTCGTAATAAAAATAAGAAACAGTAAAAACATCTTAGTCAAAAAAATGCGCAAACTAAAATATGAAGCAAGAAAAAAGATAATACAAATGTTGGAGGTATGTTATGGAATAAAAATATGTTTCCAGAAGTTGGAGGATTTTGTTTCTTTTTCCTGTTCTAAATATGTAATTTCGTTAGCTATTGGAATCGTATTTAAAATTCTACCGTCATGTTACTATAAAGAAAGTAATAGTATAATTATTTACTAAAGATGTGAGATGTAATATGTAGAGAGAGACAGTGTGTGTGTGAGAGAGAGAGAGAGAGAGAGAGAGAGAGAGAGAGAGAGAGAGAGAGAGAGAGAGAGAGATAGAGATGGTTTGCTATTAGATGGCTAACAGAACTAATTAGGGGTGTAATAGGAGACGGCTCTTTGTGAACTGTAACGAGGCATCGGATCCGGCTTTGATGGTAATGATTGCGGGCTGTCTGATATCAGGGGGCTATCAAAGCCCCCTAATCAGAGAGTTTTTAGGGGGCCAAAGGGGGACCGAGTTTTAGCTTTTGTGTGGCCGGAGTTCTTTTAATTACAGTCATCGAACGGTGTCACTGGACATGATCGAAACAAGGGTAATACGGTTCACTTATTTATGGTACAACTCAAAATTAATATACTATCTACATTAAAAGGCATGTTATATCATAACAGCTAAATCCTTCTCCGCATTGCTGTGCCTTAATCTAATATTAGCTTTTAGGGAAATCTTATAACATGGTTATTGACACCCTTAAGACTACATTTCTATGGTGAACTCAAACAAAATACTTTTTATGAAGGGATCAAATTGAAACTTCCTATAGCCCCTCTTTATCTATCCTTACAAAGACTCAAGAGGTTTTTTTGCGTCAAAAGCTCAATAGTTTTACCATATGGCAATATTTATTGTAAAAAGTGCAAAAACTAGTTATTGATACCCTTTGGATTTAATTGGTTAGATTGTTTAAGTCTTACTTTATACATGACTTAGAGGACCGTTCAACCATTAGATTCATGCATATCTTGAAATAAAATTAGGACTTTTTTACTTGTTTCTTTTAGTTAAAATTTGGGGTTTCAATAACTGTATGGTTTACCCTATGGAAGCCTAAAATTTCTCTTAAAAAAGGATAGTATGATTTTATACAAAGTTAATTTAAAAGTATTATTAGAACTAGATGAAAGCCGATTGTTCTAATTATATTTTATTCATGTTTGGGCAAAACTGGTTCAGTCATAAAAAATATTTTGTATCGTCTTCTTATAATTTATTCGTCACTCATAATTTTTTACAGTCTCTGTTGAAAGAATTTAGTTTCAATTATTATCATGGAATAAAGAAATACTATCAGAAAGAATTTATAATGATTTTCAATAGCTTGGTAAGACGTTGTTGCCAAAAATGGGGCAGTGATATAATCATGTTTTAAGTTTAATGTAAGCGATTTTTTGCATTTAAAAGTGGTTTCACACTATATTGGAACAACAGAGTATCGATTGTTGTGAATGCCACAGTATAAAATTCCTTATGTGATTTATAATTTTCCAATAAACATAGGATTATTAGCATGGAGTGCAATAAAAAATAAGTAATTTTTTTTCAAGAGCAGTTATTATTGTGTTTTAGTTTTCTGACTATAATATTACTTTACAATGTATGTAATTATGATTAATAATACCCATTATATCAAACATGTTTAATTTAGGGGATTTATTACAGGTTTTATTGGGTGCCCATTTTTTGGGGCAGTGGGATCGACTGGGTCCGTTTATTTGAACATTCTTTTTTTACTTTATTTTTGAGAATACTCACAGATGATGGGGCTGCTTCGCTAATAACTTAGTGATGAAGCATTTAGAGCAACAGTGAGGGGCCAGATATCCACCTAACTGATGTCTGAACTTTTATAAATATGATCCTTATTTAGCCATCGATGAGGCAATGATGCATTATTTCGGTCAGCATTGGACAGAGCAACACACCCATGGAAAACCCATTAGATTTGGGTACAAGGTGTAGTGCATATGGTACAGTGCGAACCATACCAGGAAGTTCAGTATGAACCATAATTGCTAAAAGATGACAATGTGGTGACTACATCATCCACTCAGCATGGCTTCGAACCCGTCCAGCAGGCCAATATGTGAATTGCTGCGAAAAAAAAGAAGATACTAATTGACCAACCTTTTTTTGTGGCCCAGTAATGATGCTGGATGAAAATATTTCAAAATTCCGAGTCAACATCCAATCAAAAAAATGTAATGCAGAAAACCAGCACCAACCAGACGACCAAGGCTTCACTCCAGCGTTTCGAAGAGAGTTCCTAATGATGTTAGGCTCGAGGGACATGGTCATATATTAATTTCAAGTCCAACCCAAATCAGATATTGTGTAACAAATCAGTAGTAAAAAATGTACAACAAAAAAATGTAATGTTGGTTGTCATGCAAATTGCTTTGAAATTTTTCATTCCTAGTTTTATCTCTTAGATATTACTTCATGTCATGCAAATGTATTTTATTATGTAAATTATAAAGTTCTTTTGGTAGTTTGTGAATAATAGTAATTTTTAAAAATGATTATTAATTTATAATGGACATGTACCCTTCCGTTCCCACTTAGCCCCTTTTGCCCAAACATCAGTGATATATAATTATATATATTTAAATTAAAGTTGGTGTGTGAATAACTGTATAGTTTAGCCTAGACCAGTTTCTTCCAACAACAAGTCTAAAACTCTTATTAACAATTAAAATTATTTAAACCCTACACCTGACACCAGTTGTAACACTAAGTGGGTTTGAACAATTTTTATTAATGTAATAAAATAATTAGAAATGTCAGACAGGCAATAACACTCTAATAATTAACAAGATGTTCTGCCCCTCCCCTCTAACACTGGGCCACACCCCTCCCACCGGCTTAAAATTATTAACAAAATTTTAAAAAAATTGTAAATAACTAATTTGTTTCAAATTTTATTTATTATTTACATATCTTCCTGAGATCAAAATACACTTAATAATATTGTAACACTTCTATTGGTTAATTCAATAAAAATATATAATTATCAATGCCAAAGGAATTAATACAACTCAAATATCCGTGCAGGTTAAAAATTTATAACTTTACAGCACACTAATCATATGACTTGAGCTTCACAGTCAAGACACGGACTAAGACTAATTGGCCCAGTCACTCGCTCCTTATATATATAGTCATAAAACGGACCTTCTGGAAGTTTCGAGGTCTTTGTGGAAAGTTGCGGAACGACCTAGATGGAGCTCGAACATTTTGGATCGAAACAGTTAGCTCAAACCCCTTATTTTGTTCCAACAAACGGTCTGGGGTTTCGAATCATATGTTTATTTCATTTAACGATTTAACGAATGTTACAATATAAATGTTATGACCATTCCTTGTTCATCTGCTCTGCGTATTTTACCGAGCGTACACCGTCAACCTATATTGGTTCAATGATTTAGGAATATAACTATTGTATACAATGCATCCTACTTCTTCTTATCTTATCAGAGGTAGCCATTCTATTTTCTTGCCATAAAAGATCGAAGCATTAATAATGATATACTTTGGGCTAAAACCATGTTCTCGTTACAATAAACTATTTACATGTTTCAAATCAATTTAATTCGTTGTAAACAATTTCAAGGAATTATTCAGAATATTTTACATTTTTTTTTTGTAAACAAATTTTATAAAATAAATGAACAGATTTTAAAGATTTCGCAATCCAAAGGATAAGAGAGTAAATTTCAATATAAAATTTAATATTGTAGTAATTATTATATTTTTTTATGCCATTGAATTTTTTAAATATACAATATGTAATCGTATTAAGAATATCAAAGAGTTTTATATATATATATATATATATATATATATATATATATATATATATATATATATATATATGTATAATCATACACATTAAGAATTGAGGTCACGCCTGACGATCCTTGAATAGCTGAATGGGTTGAATTCTGAGCAATGCGGGCTGAGTATTTCTTTAATTCGAAGGAGATTGTTGTGTCTGTCCTTTTTGGCTTAAACTTTATAGTTCACGTTATTAATATTTACAATAAAATAACATTAATAAATAATTTAATAAACAGACCAAACTTAATATACTCTAATATTATTATTATTTACCCAATGACCCTCTGGGGTCTCTACCCCAGAGTGAGCGATAAATTAATAAACTATTATTTTTGTTATTTGTTTAATATTTACATCATGAAGGCTCCTCAACCACTAGGGTTTTTTTTTTCTTCTTACAAATATAACTTTGAAAATTTATAATTTAATCGCACGAATATTTCATTTATTTCAGTGCGAAAGTATTATAAAATTTCAATGACTATATTTACAAAGAAAAAAGTGTGTTATTTGATGTAATACCAGACCTGGGCATTATTTTAAATAAAATTATTTTAAATACAAATGAAAATACTTTTTTTTTATTTTAGTATTTTAGAATTAAAATAAAATAAATCACATGTTTATTTTCATTTTAATTCTAAAATACTCAAATAAAAAAAAGTATTTTCATTTTAATTCTAAAATACTAAAATTAAAAAAAAGTATTTTCATTTGTATTTTAAATAATAAAATAAAATAAATCTTAAATAGGTTGTTTGAAGTAAGTAGGAGGTCTTTGAATGGTGTATGGGTAGCGAATATTTAATTTAATAATTTCGACAAAACGAAAGCGAAGATGATCTGAGTACCAGATACATTACACCAAGCAAAGAGAACCGAAAAAAAATTAAATAAAAACTGTCGATTTATCAATCAATTGTAGTATTTAAAAAAATATTTATTTATTAATCAATTTCAATGCACTAGCTAATATGTTTTAAAAGTATTTTGTATTTTCATTTTAATTTTTTTTTATTTAAAATACAAAATACTTTTTTTATTTTGCATTTAAAATAATTTTATCGAAAAGTATTTTAAATGATTTGAGGTTAAAATGCATTTTATTCAAATTTATTTTAAATACTTGCTATTTAAAATAAAGTATTTTAAAATAAAAATTAAAATACTTTTTGCCCAGGTACACACACCTTAATATATACCTTTAATACTCATTTCTCTAAATGAGACTAAACATTTTTATATATGCAGAATTATTTTTCATTTCTTCTTTTTATACCCCTTGGGTTATTTGAAATTCGCAATGATACAATTTTCATAGTGCTTTTTGAATAATTTTCTATCTTTTCGGAAGCTATTTGCAATTCAACTTTTTAGGCCGATTTGGAATTCTTCCTAAGAAAATTGGAATAATTTTTAGCCAAGTTGATGCGAGCAATCTGGGCTTGAAGTTGTCCAGGAGAATGTTCGCAAACTTTGCAACACGCACCCTCTACTTCTCCCTCCTCAAGTCAGTCACAACTTCGAAGAAAGTTTTCGACTTCTTTCCTAATTGTCATCTGAGCCGCTAGAGATTCTTTCCACCTGTTGTCGGGAAGTTGGAACGATCAAGCTGTGTCCAGATCTCTTCTTGATGTACCCTGTTAGAACAAAAGGAAAGTATTAGAAGAAATTATATCATAAAACGAAGTTTATTAAAAAGGACTTCTTGCATTTTGGGGGTGTTTCAAGTTTAAAATGAAAAATTGACTTTTTGAATTTCGAATTTATTTGATAGAATAATATACTTAACACAAAATATTCAAAACGCTACTCTCATTATATGTCTTATAATCTACAATCATGCTACCCTTTATGCTACTAAGGCTAATCAAACGATGATACAGTAGGAGTCCTAAATTTTGCCTATCCAGGTATAATTAGGATAGGGATCTTTAACGAGTACCTGACATCGTACAGGCTCGGTACCTACATGTTACGTCCTATCTGACGGCATAGCTAAGGATTTTTTACTCCCTTTAAAAAATCCTAGTCGAACCCGCGACCTTTAGTATTGTAGGTTTCTTTGCTAACCACTACACCACAGATCACCCTTAATAAAAAGTTTATTATTATTATCTTATTGTGATATATTATAGTTCCCCATCTTGTATCTCGGGAACTCTCGGTAAACCCGCACTGAATCGTGGATGTCGGGTAGGGCGTGATCGGAATACCTTGCTCTTTACTAACGCCAGCCGCCATCTTGGAGTCGCTTATCCGATGTAATACCGTAAATCATTATTTTCATTCAATAAAATTATTTATGTGACTCTTATTTTAATATTATCCTGATCACCTTTGGTGCCAGTGAGTCCGGATAAGCGAGGTTTTGCCGTAAATATTCAAATGACACATTTCTAATTCGCAACATTGATCCAGTAAAGAAGTTTAGCAAGTTCCCTAACACACGACAGCCCCCCTCAGCCCCCCGTAGTGAGAGAGCATCAGAATCAGAGGTTGGAGTTAAACCTAGCGTGAATAGAAGATTTCGAGAGGCGACATTATCTCTCCGAGGGCAATTTCCTGAGCGAGAGTGGCTTCTTTAAAGTAACCTCCATCTTGTTTCGTATTTACTTCAAGTCATTGCCCGATTATTATTTAAAATTCGATACTGGTATGGTTCTCAGTATCTACCATATAAAAATTCTATATGAGTTAATCGTGTTCGATGGTGATAATTCGGGATAGGATTTTCATGTATTTACATATTCTCTTCTGAGGCTTAGAAATGCTCGTATGTGCATACTTAGTTTAGAAATTGAGGTATTGTGATAAATATGTAAAAGCCATTCCTAAAATTCACACGAATAGTTTTATATATTTTAGTTTCTATTTTGGTTGTATATATTTTATTCTTTATCTTAATTGTATATATTTTAGTTTTTAGTTTCTATTTTTCGTTTCTTATTATTATCATGTTTATATTGTGTGAATGTATCTTCTGAGCACTAATATGAAATGCCCTTAAGTGTGGCAGATTGTATTATTTCGCTATAAATAAAAAAAAAAAAATAAAAAAAACACATTTTTCCTCACGCATTTACTTATTACTTTCACTTACCTACATATGATCCTAGTAAGGAAAGTATTGCGAACGTGAAAAATTTCGACTTCCGGTTTTCAACGGAAATACACGTTTTGGAGTCCCCTGAGTCGAAATAACCAAGTCCCGCGAAATGGTCTGTGTGTGTGTGTGTGTGTGTGTGTGTGTGTGTGTGAATAGACTAGCTCAAAAACAATAGGCCGTACAAAACTGAAATTGGGTATTTAGTGTACGTATATGCCCGCGATGTGACATCAAAAATTTCATCAAAATTGCTCAAAGGGAGGGGGTACTATATTTAATAACTTTTTACGTTTTTCTTCGATTTTCTCAAAAACGGCTCTAACGATTTTGATGAAACTCGGTATTTGATGATGCCAAAGATGCGGTAGCCAACATTACATCAAAATTGATCAACCGGAGGGGAGACTTTACTTAATAAATTTTGTATCATTTTCACATGTTTTTTTTTATTTACTCAAAAAAGGCTTTAACGATTTTGATCAAACTGGGTATTTGATGTATGTATATGCCAAAGATGTGAAAGCCAACATTTTATTAAAATTGATCAACCGGAGGGGGGACTTTACTTAAAAAATTTCGTATCATTTTCACGTGTTTTTTTCATTTACTCAAAAACGGCTTTAACGATTTTGATCAAACTGGGTATTTGACGTATGTATATGCCAAAGATGTGATAGCCAACATTTTATTAAAATTGATCAACCGGAGGGGGGACTTTACTTTAAAAACTTCGTTTCATTTTCACGTGTTTTTATTATTTACTCTTATTATTTACAAAAACGGCTTTAACGATTTTGATCAAACTGGGTATTTGATGTATTTATATGCCCGAGATATGACTGTAAAAATTCATAAAAATATCATTTGCACGTGTTTTTTTTATTTACTCAAAAACGGCTTTAACGATTTTGATCAAACTGGGTATTTGATGTATTTATATGCCCGAGATATGACTGTAAAAATTTCATAAAAATATCATTTGCACGTGTTTTTTTTAATTACTCAGAAACGGCTTTAACGATTTTGATCAAACTGGGCATTTGACGTATGTATATGTTAAAGATGTGATAGCCCGCATTTCATCAAAATTGGTCAAACGGAGGGGGCACTTTATTTTCTAACTATTTTTGCAATTTTTCCTTTTTTTGGATTTTCTCAGAAACGGCTTTAACTATTTTCATCAAATTCGTCATGTTTAATGAAAATTAGGTGTTCTTTAATATCAGGTAAGCTTTATCATTATTAAAATGTTCTGAGGGGGCTTTTTTGGGGTGGGGCCTTTTTTGTTTGTTTGTTTCCCATAAAGTACCTTTGTTTTTGTTTATATGGAGAAATTAACTGTCTCTCATTACGCCTAAAAATAAGTAATGGCTAAATATGAGATATGATAAAAATAAAGAAAACATAAAGAGGAGAAAAAAATAAAAATATTCAGTCATCTCATAAAACTCGTTGAGCCCACGCAAGCGGAGTACGCCTTTAATGACAGACCATTGTTCATAATTAAGGCCGTTCTGTTCATTTGAGAAGTGGCAATTAACAAAACCCATTAATTTCTAATCTTATATAGTGAAAATTGTGTGTTGCGCGCATGCATCAAATTTTTTTTTTGTATTTGCTTTCTCAAGGACTCTATATTTTTATTGTTAAGTAAAAGTTTTTATATGTGATAATTCGGTAATGCAGACATACTATAGGCATAATCCAGGCCTGATTTTACAATTCTTTATTTAGTTGTTGAAAACTTCATTTAGTTACCATGGAAAAAAATAATATCCATAAATATACACGTTTCAAAACAGGCTGACAACTCTTTACCATGAGCAGAACGTGTTTAATTATATATAAACAATGGTCTGTCATTGAAGGCGTACTGCGCATGCGTTGGCCCAACAAGTTTAATGAGTCGGAATATTTTTCTTTTTTCTCCTGTATTTGTTTTGTCTATTTTTTCATATTCCATATTTAGTTCATTCACGAAAGACTGTTAAAATTTTTAGACTTTCCGGTTTTCAACGGAATTACACGTTTTGGGGTCCCCTGAGTCTGGATTCCCAAGTCCCGCAAAATAGTCTGTGTCTGTGTGTGTGTTTGAACAGAATATCTCAAAAACTATAAAACTTACGAACCTGAAATCAACGAAATCGGGTATTTGCTGTATGTATATTCCCGTGATGTGACAGCAAAAATTCATCAAAATTGGTCAAACGGAGGGAGTATATTATTTCATCACTTTTTTACGACATTCACAAAAACGGCTCTAACGATTTTGATAAAACTGTGCATTTGTTGTTTATATATCCTCGAGATATTGCTGCAAAAAATTTATTAAAATTGATCATCTGGAGGAAGCAGTTTATTTTATAACTTTTTTTCCCCATTTTTACGTTGTTTTTTTCTTCGATTATCTCAAAAATAGCTTTAAAGCTTTTGATCAAACTTGTCATGTTTAATTAGAAACAAGTATTCTTTAATATCAGGTCAGGTTTATAATTATTAAAATGTTCTGAAGGGGCAAAGTACCTTTGTTTTTGTTTATTTGGAGAAAATATGAGTTTCTCTTTTCGCCTAAAAATAAGAAATGACTAAATATGAAATACGAAACAAATTATGTAAACATACAGTAACAGTCAAAAGTTTAGACTCACCCTTAGATTTTGTAAAATAAATAAATAACAACATTTCATTTATTGAACAACATAACAACTATAATTTTTTTTTTTAATTTATTTATAACTAGCTGTATATTTAATATCCCGGCTTCACCCAGGGAACTTGGAAAACAATGAGAAAAGCCGTGGGTCAAGAAAAGTTCGTTAAGACAGAAATGAGAATTTTTTCGACTTCAACCGTCGATTTCGTAAAAATCTAATGTAAAGCGAGATCATAACGATTTTTTATAACAATAAAGAATATACCCAGAGATTGGCTGAAGTTATGCAATTTTAATATGGTCAGGTGTTCGCACCTGGTATGAAAGAACCACTTAGCGAAATTAGGAGAATTTAGGACAAACGGTATGGATTTTTATAGAGAACAAACAAAAAAAACAAACAAACAGAATTTCATCTTTATTTATAAAGATTGTATTCGAAACGATCATATAATTTTTGAAATGTTATCTCTTGAGTTACAATTATTTTTTTAAACTTGAAGATTGAGAATTAAATACAAGTGAGTCTAAACTTTTGACTGGTACTGTATGCGGGAGAAAAAAAAGAAAAGTATTCCGTCAACTTATAAAACTCGTTGAATCACGCATGCGCAGTAAGCCTTTAATGACAGACCAATGCTTTATTAACACGTCAATTTCTATTCAAAGTAAGTTGGTAAGTGAAAGTTGTGTGTTGCGCCCATCGCCCCTGATTTTTTCTTCTGAGATTTATGTCTCCTCAATTCCGGACTCCAAAATATTCTCCCATCTATTGAACCGATGCGAGAGCCTTCCTCGCCCCAAATGTCGGTAGCTACAGACCACTAATTGGTGACTCCATCAGAGGATGAATATTAATAACGGCTAGATGCGGGCACTAACCCTTTCATCGACGGCACCATATGGTCTGTCCTCCCGTTCCTTCTGCCTCTCTTTGATCTGTTCACCCCTATCGGACCCATCAGCTCTCGGAGTGTCCGCTCTTGTTTAGGCTTCTGCTCTTCTTACACAACATTTACCTTGGTTTGGTTTATATATTGTGGATTGAATGTATTCATAAAAAATCTGGTACAACATACAACTTTCACTTACAAACTTTCTTAGATTAGAAATCGACGTGTTTCGATAATTGAAGGGTTTGCTACAAAAAGGACGTAGCTCCAATTTTGCCAGTTTTTGGGAAACCAAAAAAATCGTTCAAAACATTAAAATTTTAATTTTTGTAAAAATATTGTTGTTGCTTACTTTCAATTGTGATATTTACATATTCAAACAGTATTTTCATTAAAAAATTATCATCCAGATGGCGGCGGTACGTGGATGATTCTTGGAGCTACCTCTTTCTTGCCCAAAAAAATGAATATGAAGAAACGAAGAATGTTATGTTTCCGAAAAAATGGTAAAAATAAATACAATGTATTATTATTAAGTGCCTTTTATTAAAAGAAAACTGAAAATAGAGTACTGTAAATTATTGGTTTTATAAACAAAAAATAACATATTTTCTCAACTGTTTCAATCGTCACATTCTCCATCTGTAATGTCTGAGTCATCTTGGGTGCCTTGCTGTAGTCGATCGCAAAACCACTTATCAATTTGGGGGATATATTTGTGGGCAAGGTCCATCGAATCTTTATATTTCAGCCAGTGTGGTACCAGCAGCCTTGAGTGGTAGGTAGGTGGTTTGCGTATACTTCTTGAATGTTGTTCAACATTATGGGGATGCTGTTTTGGATGTTGAACATTCGTACTGTTTTGTTACACAATATTCCAACACTTTCACTTGTTAAGATGTTTCCTGCATTGATTACGGATGTTTATGTTTCCTGCATTGATTACGGATAAGTGAAAACCCTAAATTTTTTTATCAAAAAATTTTCCCCTTTTGCTGCCATTAGATATGATGTAAGGAGTTTTCAGGAAGAACCCTTTTATTCGGTCAACGAAGTTAAACAATGGTGAATAGTAACCTCCCTGTAAAGAAAACACGCCATTCATTTAGGGGAACAAAGAGGTAGCTCCAGGAGCTACCGCTTTCATGCAACAAACTAACATGACATGCAGCTCCATTTCTCGATCAATTCTGGTAATAACGATTGGAGGCTAAATCCTACTTGTACCAAACAAAAGAGGTTTTTTCTTTTGACAAGATAGTGTTTGTACCTCAAAATAGCCATAGGATGGAGCTACATCCTTTTTGCATCAAACCCTTCAATTTGTAAACGCCATTCACACATTTCGCTTTTGGGGACAAATGACGGTCGCGGCTCCCAACGATTTTAATTATTTTTATAGTACGTTAATCTTTTAACACTTTGCACTCCAAGTTTTTTTTCATTAGGGTAAACCCGGGAGAGTTGCCGCGTCCGGTATAGACGCCGCACCCCTGTTAGTTTTGATAGCAGCCACTAGAATGCGCCCGGCTCAGTTCGTGGTAGGTAGCAGCAGTGCCCAGTGAAGACGTATTGTGTTTTAGTTTATGTTGCTGTTGTTTTTATTAGTTTTATACTTGATGAAAGTGAGTTGAGTACATTTTTTTACCCCAGAAATATATTTTACCTATCCTTAACCTTGTAACTGTTACGAAACCTTTCAATGGATTAGAGTTTTTAACATTTGTAGCAACAGGTTACTTCACTAGCTACATTTCCTGACCAGCCACACCATCTTGGCTTTCTAGACAAGAGAGCTATGCGGTGCGGCGTCTCACCCTGACAGAATGGGATAGATGCCGCGATGAAATCCGGTATACATGCCACACCTTTTTTCATAAGGGACACAAGCCGCACACTGAATGTTTTTATTAATATGGCTTGTAATACAATTATTTGGGTCCTAAATTTTGTTTGTATCAAATCAGCAAAAACTTAATACCAAGTGCAAACCTAAAAATCTAACTTTGAAAAAGAAACTTGATTTCAGTTCTTCTGAATCAGAAGAAGACATTATTTTTGAAGATGACGAAGACGAACCTGTTTCGAAGAAAAATAAAAAATAAAATAAAAAGGGATCATTGGATTCATGTAAAGAATGTGAAGAGTTCTACCATGAAACAAAAAAAAAGTGTGACTGGTTGTGTTGTGCAATCTGCAAATCGTGGGTTCACGAAGATTGTACCATTTTTGCTACTTTTTGCGTGGACTGTGGTCGAAAAAATCGAAAAAAGGAAACAATGTAAATATGTTATAATTCGAGCTATAATAAATGTCTTGTTCATATATACTTTTTGTATTACTTAACGTCCTAAATAAATAAGTTTAAGACAATTTTACTACATGCGGCATAACACCCTTATGGGTGCGGCATATCACCCGCAACATACGGGAGAGTTGCCGCTTTGTAGCAATTTACAAAAATATTTTTAAAACCCAAACCTGTGTTTTATGAATTGTTTATGCTTATTGCATATGTTAAAATATGTTACTATGGACTTTACTAAATGCTTAATTTAGTTTTACGTGCATTATGGGACTTTGAAATTTAGTTTTAGAAAATGTGCGGCATCTCTCCCGGAATTACTATAATATAACCAGCAACTCAATGCAATTTTAGGGAAAAGATCATTTTTACATGTTAGGTAATGAAATACGCATTAAAAGAAAAGTTATCATTGTATGTAGTGGATTATAAATAAAATTATTAAAAAAATATAAAATTCAAAATAATTATTTTTTTTTGTAACTACTTGTTCTCGAAGCTTCACAAATACATATAACCTAAATTTCAGTACAATTCCTTACTTGGTTCTGAAATTTTACTGTATAATATTACGTTTTCAGGGTGTACGTTTTCGCAAAAAAGTTGCGTCGAGTTGCCGGTAGGTAACGTCCGAAACGGTGCCGAGTGCAAAGGGTTACATTAATGTTTTTAACAAAAACAAAGGTACTTCATAGGAAACAAACAATCAAAAAAGGCCCCAAACCCCCCCCCCCCCCAAAAAAAAGCCCCCTCAGAACATTTTAATAATGATAAAGCTTACTTGATTTTAAAGAACACCTAATTTTCATTAAACATGACGAATTTGATAAAAATCGTTAAAGCCGTTTTTGAGATCATCGAAAAAAAGGTAAAAATCGGAAAAAAAATTATGAAATATAGTGCCTGCTCCGTTTGACCAATTTTGATGAAATGTTGGCTATCACATCTTTGGCATACACATACATCAAATACCCAGTTACAGGTTCGCACGGTTCATACTTTTTGAGCTAGTCTGTTCACACACACACACACATACAGACACACACAGACCATTTCGCGGGACTTGGTTAATTGGACTCAGGGGACCCCAAAACGTGTATTTCCGTTGAAATCCGAAATTTTTCACGATCGCAATACTTCCACTTACTATATATCTCATATATAGGTAAGTGAAAGTAAAAAGTGGACATCATCTATTTTTATATACAGTGGCTGCCGTTTAATCAGTGGTCTGGTAATCTGAATTTTTGTTGAAAAATTATATGACGGAACCAAATGGTCCATTACAATATATTTTTAATGGGATAATCCATGCTTGCCTTCCGGTTAATCCGTGATTTGTGATGGAATTTTTTTTCTTCGTAAAATGCGTAGCTACTGACGAGATCGTTTTTTCATCATACTGCATAAAAAAACGTGTGTTTTAAATACTCGGTAAAGTATTAATTTTCGGGCTAGGCCTGAAAAATCTTTTTGGTCCGCTAACCTTACCTGCTGCTAATATATATATTAATAAACATGAGTTTGAAGGAGGTTACTTGTAGCTAAACATCGTTGATAGCTTCATTCAAATATAATTAGAATGTTTGAAGTGCAAAATAACATGGATATACCGGAAAATGATTAATAAGAAACCCAAGAAGCTTTAAATGAACTACTTCCAGCTAAATCTCGAGCTTGTATGAAAGTGAATATGCCCATTGGGAATGCCAAACAAAGGTTTTAATATAATGAATAATCAGAATTGTACTATAAATATTAATATCAATATGTAAGTACTTTTCTTCTATTATAGATTAATAAACAATTTTTAAAAAAAAGTCAATTTAAGTTTTTATATTGTATCTGTAAGTTATTAATGAAATATAAAGGTGTTTTAATGTACTAAAGTATGAGCATTATGATGAAAAGTATTGTTCATAACACGTACCAAAAGTGTGTTTTCAGGGCTTGGTCTAAAACTCGACCGCGCACCGAAAACAATCAACATCCAACAAATAAAACCCATTTTCAATTAGAGGACTTAATATTTACATAGAAATGGAAATATATAAATTGTATAATTTTGTATATTTTGTTAAATATAGATATTATTATTACTATTTTAGGCAATTTATTTTTGAAGAGAAAAGATTTGGCTCCGGCGGGAATCGAAACCGGGTCTTCCGCGTGACATGCGCGGTATGCTATCCATTACACCACGGAATCGCTTCCAAACGGTGCCAAATCCTTCCTCTTCACTGACACCTCTCCCACGATCTCGCAAGTTTTGCAAGTATTTACGGGAGATGGACAATTTTTGTCCTATTTTGGGCATCTTCTTGACGTTCGTCAATTCCCGGGTTCGATTCCCGGCGGAGCCAAATCTTTTCTCTTCAAAAATAAATTGTTTAAAATAATTTAAAAAATAGGTGGTCACCCACAATGATGGTTAAATTTTTATTATTACTATTATATTATTATTTATATTTTTTTATTGGTATCCTCACATATCTGGGTGAGCCCGCGCCCCCCTTGTCTCATCCTAGATCCGCTACTGTTTACATCTCTTGTTAAATTTATACGCTGATAAAATTTATAAAAAAAAAAATTTATTTCCTTTTTTTTTTTTTTTTTTTTATTCTGATTTTTGAACAAAATAATAACTTCTAATGAACTATTTATTATACCCCTGGAACCAACCGGGGGATGGTTTTGCAATATTTATGAAAATCGACAATTGGAACAAACTGTCATACCACCGCTACTGTTTTCATCACTTTTTACAGTTATATGCACAGTTTTACAGTTATATATTTCCATTTTTGTTTTCAGTTTGTGACTAAGATGTTCGAGGCCCAGAAGGTTCGAGGCCCATCCTGTTACGACTAAATATAAGGAGCGATGGACGAGAGTTGCTTTCGTTTCTGAATCTCAAGTCATATGGTTATTTCTGTGTTACAAAGTGATCATTTTTGTAACCTGTTCAAATATTTTGTGGTCAACTTTGGTGTAATGGTTACAAGCATAGAAACTTACAATACTAAAGGTCGCGGGTTTGCGTCCAGAGATAGCCCTAGGATTTTTTAAAGGGAGTAAAAAATCGATGTTTATACCGTCCGTCGGAATGGACGTAAAATGGAGGTCCCGAAGCTGTAAAATGTCAGGTGACTAGTTAAAGATCCCTATCCTAATTATATCTGGATATGGAAAATTAAGAACTCCGACTGTAGCATCGTCTGATTAGCCTTAGTGACATAATGTGATCTTAAGGGCCTATTCACACTATCGGTTTCGCGCCCGCTCCACTCCCGGTCCGCTCTCGCTCTACCCCATTCACACTATCGCTCCGCTCCCGCTCCACTCCCGGTCCGCTCTCCTAATGTCTTACCATATTCACTTTTGAAAGGTTTAAGCTATCAAAGCCAATAATAATCGAAGTTGTCTGAATTCGGATTTTAATTAATGATTAACTTTCAGTTACTAAAGTATTTATTTATTCATCAATTTTACGGCAAAAAAAAAAAAAAAAAAATCAATTTTTCGTTTGTAGAAATAGCTGGTAAGTATACTTTTCTTGATGAAGAAGATAATATAATCAAAACATATAATAAGAAGAATATCGCAACACAATGATAATTATTAATAATAATTATAAATTAATTTAATTAATGGTGAATGGTTAATTTTAATAATTTAAATTTTTTTCGGAAAGTAATCGAATACGCTTGAAAATTTCAAGTTGAAATCGGAAAATGCTGTAATTTACCGATTGTGTTTTCTTCTTTTCCTGATTCATATTTTAATTATTTTTTGCTTTAATATATTTTTTGGTAATGATCTGACATTTTTCATAATATACTGCATTTTTATTCGTTTCAAATTGAACATTATTTTATAATAGCATTGAGTATGTAGTCAATAAGTAAATCGGTGACCGTTTTTTACGATTACATTAATTCATAGCAAAATATATCTCAAACGTAACATTTTTCTTGAGGAAAAACCGCGCGTATTGTTGGTGATTTTTTTTTTTTTAATCATTTCAAGCGTATTCGAATACATTCGGAAAAAAGTTTAAATTATTTCTTCACCATTAATTAAATTAATTTATAATTATTATATATATATAAACCGTAAAACGAGGTGACTTTGTGACAAGCCTATTTTTCAACAGTTTTTGAATCTCCCTTCTTAAAAAAAATCAGCTTTGGCAATTCAGTGTACTTGTCAGTTGGTCAGTAATGTGCTGCAACCTACTAGCCACATATAATTTCTTACATTCCATTTACCATGATGCTTTATTTCATATATGCTTGATTGTGTTCATTAACTTGAAAATTTGAAAAAAAGCACCATGATAAATGGAATGAAAGAAGTTATATGTGGCCAGTAGGTTGCAGCACATTACTGACTACCTGAAAGGTACACTGAATTGCCTAACCTGATTCTTTTTAAGAAGGGAAATTCAAAAACTGTAGAAAAATAGGCTTGTCACAAAGTCACCCCATTAGTCACAAAGTCACCTCGTTTTACGGTATATATTTTAATGTTTAACTTTTTTGGCCGTAAAAATGATGAATAAATAAATACTTTAATAACTGAAAGTTAATTATTAATTAAAATCCAAATACAGACGGCTTCGATTATTAATGCCTTCAATCGTGAACGGCGTAAAATTAAATAATGTTGATATGAAAAGACTTTAGGAGAGTGGAGCGAGAGTGGAGCGGGAGCGGAGCGAGGCCGGACCTGTGCCAATATTGTGATTGCCCTCTTTCTATTCCTCTTTAGAATATTTTGCCAGTGGGACCGGACCGGGAGCGGGGCGGTAGTGTGAATGGGATAGAGTGAGAGCGGACCGGGAGCGGAGCGAGAGTGGAGCGGTACCAATAGTGGAATTCTCTGTCTATTTCTCTTTAGAATATTTTAACATACCGAGAGTGGACCGGGAGTGGAGCGATAGTGTGACTCCGCCCTAAACCAAATAAAACAAAACAAATATACAAATTTTTATGTTTAATAATTTGTGTAGCAATGAAAATTGATATTTTTCTTTTAATAAAAATTGTTTAACCCACGTAAGTGTTACAATATTTTGATTTTCATTTTATTCTATGCCTTTTTTTAAAAAATCTTGCATTGCTTTTGTTTGGTAAGGATGTTTAGTAATCGAGAGAGCTATGATGGTTCCACTTAGTTGTCGTGGTTATAAATACATGTAAAGTTTCTTCACCCATGTTACATAATTCATCAAGCATTTGAACCCATCCATTGAGGACCCACTTCATCCCTTGCTATTAGAGGAAATTCCCTATGATTAGGAAATTACCAGACGTCTCCACAATTAAGCATCACTAGCCCTGTTTAAGTTATTGTTTAGGCGCCTTCCGATTTATATAATTCGTCCTGTTGGTTGTTGTAAGTGCTCTCGGATTCTCGTGAATGAAATAATACCATTCACTTCCTCCTGTGATTATTATAAGGATCTACTAACAAAAGGGTATTCTATAAATTTTAAAATTTTGTAAAAGAAATAAAATAAAAAAATACTTAACAGTTGTAAACAGTCAAACTGTCGCTATTGTAGTCTTGCGTTTGTTTCGTTAAACAAATTGTTAGTAAATATTTGTTTTATCCATCTTACTCTAAGAATAATAGATAATATTTTATTAGATAATAATAATATAACACACCACAGTTGATATATTTTGTTTTTTTCCCTATATATTTATCATTAAAAAAAAAAGTTTACTAGAAGAAGAAGAGTTCGGACAAATATAAAGTAATATAAATAATATAAAAAAATATCCCCCGTATACTTTCATACGACCCATATGGCATTCCTTTTAGCCTTTTTCTTTTTAAATAGTATAATACTACTTACTATTACTGCTTAGTATTACTTTTACTTCCACATTGCTATTTCTGCTACTTGGTATTACTTTAATATTACTACTATTAACAGTTACATTTACTTTTACATTGCTATTATTACTTTTACCTTACTATTACTACTACTTACTATTACTTTTACTTTTACCTTACTATTACTACTACTTACTATTACTTTTACTTTTACCTTACTATTACTACTACTTACTATTACTTTTACTTTTACCTTACTATTACTACTACTTACTATTACTTTTACTTTTACCTTACTATTACTACTACTTACTATTACTTTTACTTTTACCTTACTATTACTACTACTTACTATTACTTTTACTTTTACCTTACTATTACTACTACTTACTATTACTTTTACTTTTACCTTACTATTACTACTGCTTACTATTACTTTTACTTTTACCTTACTATTACTACTACTTACTATTACTTTTACTTTTACCTTACTATTACTACTACTTACTATTACTTTTACTTTTACCTTACTATTACTACTACTTACTATTACTTTTACTTTTACCTTACTATTACTACTGCTTACTATTACTTTTACATTTACCTTACTATTACTACTACTTACTATTACTTTTCCTTTTATGAATATTACTCTCTTAATACTTTTAATTTTATTTATATTTAATCATTATTGTGAGTAACCACCTTGTTTTTAAATTATTCTAAATAATTTATTTTTGAAGAGAAAAGATTTGGCTCCGCCGGGAATAGTTGTGTCAGTGAAGAGGAAGGATTTGGCTCCGTTTGGAAGTGAGCTCCGTGGTGCAATGATTAGCATACCGCGCATGTCACGCACGTGAGATACGCAGTTCCACGTGAGATGTCTTTGGTTCGGAGCCGCGGAACTATACCAAGTTCAACCAGAAGCTTCATGGAGGATCTTGGTGTCGAGATAAAGGGCGTAACAGCACGTGGCAAGCGGAGAGTAAAGTCCTGGGAATAATACATCACCACATTTATGGGAGTAGCTGAATTAGACACTGGTGAGAGGGCATCTATGTATATAAGTTATTTATTTATGTATTTATTTATTTAGTTTATGCATTGATTAGTTCTGTAATGATTTGTTAAATTTTAATATGGTTTTTATTTCTGATTTAATATGCCTGGTAGTGTGTTGATCGGGTTTTATTCTTATTTTTATTGTTGCATGATAGATATATTTTATTCAAAATTTAACGCAATTGTTGATAATTTTTATGTCTATTTTTCGTTATTCAAGAGGAGCACTCAAGGGATTGAGTAACCACCTTGTTTTTAAATTATTCTAAATAATTTATTTTTGAAGAGAAAAGATTTGGCTCCGCCGGGAATAGTTGTGTCAGTGAAGAGGAAGGATTTGGCACCGTTTGGAAGTGAGCTCCGTGGTGCAATGATTAGCATACCGCGCATGTCACGCACGTGAGACACGCAGTTCCACGTGAGATTTCTTTGGTTCGGAGCCGCGGAACTATACCAAGTTCAACCAGAAGCTTCATGGAGGATCTTGGTGTCGAGATAAAGGGCGTAACAGCACGTGGCAATGCATGGATGTTATTATTATTATACGAGTACATATATTATTACAATAAGATATGTACTCGTAAAGACCTAAATAGTCTCAGATAGACATATACTATGCTGTGTATTAACAACCCAATGTAGTTGGGCAGCATCTCTTTTATGATGAATTAAGTTTTTCTCTCTCTACTAGACCTTATTATTTTATTTACTTTACTATTACTACTACTTACTATAACTACTTAACGTTACTTTTCCTTTTCCTTTACTACTACTTACTACAACTACTTAATCTTACTTACACTTTTACTTTAATAGGGGGAGCGGGGTAGCCCACTGGTAAGGCAGTGGACTGCTGTGCTCAAGGTCCCGAGTTCGAATCCGACATGGCTTATGATATATTATTATTCGCCACAGTTCGTCTCGTGGGCCGAGAGACCCTCCTGGGGCAAATCCAGCCTCTATAAAGTGGGTACCCTTAATTGAAAAATTAAGGGGGAAAACCTAGCGGTTGAGCGTGATCACGGTCAAATCACCTCCTTGCACGACCGTTGACCAAGAAACAGTACTCTTCCTTACATAGTACTGAACCCAAGACCCTTTATGGGTTGTAGTGGTACACAGGTTTTTTTTTTTTTTTAATGTGTACTAGTTCAAATGTGTACTCACTATTACTTTTACTTTACTAATACTGCTACTTACTATAACTACTTAATGCTACTTTTGCTTTAATATTATTACTACTTACTATAATTAATTACTTTTACTTTATTTAATTTTATTATTATTATTACTTTTATACTTTCTTATGCTATTATTCAGTAACTTTTATATCAATATGAAGTGATTGAATCAATTTCGTGCGAACGAAACTATTATTTAAAAGATGCAAAATAAAGTATATCCATATTATCACCCACAACTAAAAAGAAACTTAATTCACCTGTTTCCATAAACTAGGACACCGGTGTTGGGGTAAACATTGGGTACCGCTGCCGACAATCAAAACCACATCGGGACCTTTGGGGTGCCTATTGTGATTGTGCCTCTGGGGGGACAGCACTTCCCACGTTGCACAATGGCCGGACCTTCCGAAGAGATATAAATCTGGGATGGTTTAGGAGTGACCATGCATAACCACGGCCTCGCAGGAAGATAATGCCTTTACTGACCGTTCCGCGACCAAATGTGTCCTCTTCTAACAGATCTCTTCGGAACATTTCTCTTAGATATTTGCATCATTCAAGCTTCCCTTGAATCGTAACGGCGATTTCAAGAGGGTGATGCAGAGAAGAATTCCCACACATATGTATATATTCTTTTTTTATTATTTTTTTTAACTTAAAAATATAAAAATAGTTTTCAAATGGCCAAAGGAAGAAACATAATTGTGCTTAATTGAGTATTAATTATTGATATATAATTTAAAAGCTTAGTAGTACAGTTTTTTGCAAATCAATTGGATTTGAGACGAAATGAGAAATAGTTGACGAGTGTAGCTCAAATAAGTACCTACTTATAATTATTATTATTATGGTATATCCCGTTTTCACCCGGGGAATTTGGACTCGTCTTCAATGTAATGCGAGATCATAACGATTTTTATAACAATAAAGAATATACCCAGAGATTTGCTGAAGTTATGCAATTTTAACACTAAATCTACCAGAGCGATCAAATGACCGCTTTTGAGACTTTAATCTAAATTGATAAATTCCATGTTTTTATTTTTCTTGAACTGACTTTTTCTATAATATATAGCTGTTTAATTTTTCAATATATATTTCTCTTCTTCTTTCGTTTTTCCTCATAATAATATGTACTCTACCGTTGTCTACCTGAGCGGTCTTTTGACCGCTAGAATATATATGACATTTTATGAAGTTATCTGCATCTCAAACTTAACACAAAAACAGTAGTTTTCCAAGAAAATGTCATCCGATTGTGTTATAGGAAAACGCCATGTGCTTACAGTTTGTTTGATGATGGGTACAGAGCGACTGCTGGTAACTCACGAGGTGAGGCAAAATGGCGATCATTCAAATTAGATTACTGGCTCTGTACGCGGCATTATAAATATTGGCGACGTGATTAGTTCTATTCGTAACAGTACGGGATGAAAATAATAAAAACGCTCGATAAAATAAAAAAAACACTGTATTTAGATAAAAATAACAAAACGAATAATGAAAATAAACAAACTTCTGTTAAAAAAAAAATAAACTACTTGAAAATAAAATATAAGTCTTAATATGCAGTTTTTTTAGCAAGTCACAGTATTCCACACACACTCTGAGAGAGTATATATGTCTGGTTACCCGCAAACTGTGAAATATTACTGAGATATGTCTACCCGTTTTTGAATTATTGGTCTCTAAAGCCCTCAAAAATAGGTCCAGAAACAGAAAAACTCATGATTTAAAATTGCTGTAGATGTTTTCCAAATTTAACTAGGACTATGGGATTCGTGTCTTTTAACAGCGCATTCCATGCCGTTTCAAATGATCTACAACGATATATAGGTTGCTACTAAAGAAATTTTCTTAAAACTAAATGTAAAATTTTAATTTCAATTTTCTCAAAAAGGGCATCTTTTAAAAAATTTTATTTTTTTAAAAAGTAGGTATTATTATATCTATTCATACAACAAAATATAAAAGTGGGATGAAAATCTCTGCATTACAAAAAAAATTGAAAACTATTGATAAAATTCAATAAATCTAGATTTTTAGTATTAAATATGCATGTAGATGTTTTCCAAATTTTACTAGAGATGAAATTGGTGTCGTTTAATAGAACAATGTATAGGTATAAGCGTATGCCCTATTCTTTAAAAAGAAATATATAAAAATTATAAATATGCCCTTTTTGAGAAAATTGCAATTAAAATTTTACATTTAGCTTTAAGAAAATTACTTTAGTACCAACGGATACATTGTTGTATATCATACGAAACGGCATGGAATGCGCTGTTAAACGACAACAATATTCCTAGTCAAATTTAGAAAACATCTACAGCTATTTTTAATCATGATTTTTTTTGTTTCTGGAACTATTTTTGAGGGCTTTAGAGACCAATAATTCAAAAACGGGTAGACATATCTCAGTAATTTTTCACAATTGTGTTAGTAGGTACAAGTAGTACACTTGTGCCAAATTTCAAGAAAATCTGAAATGGTAAGGTCATTTCACCGGTCACACATGCCCGACACCGGGACAACCGATCCGTTACTATCTATCCTTCGTATTTGACTCAGATCCGATACGCGCTCGAGCTGCGGTGTGTTTGAGTGACCAGACCTTAAGTCTGAGATATATCAGAATATAGTTGAAACATTCGATACTAAAAAAAATTTTTTGATTTAAAAAATCAACACTTTTTTTTTACTCTTATTGTATATAGGGGTCATCTGTGATATAGTGGCTAGCATAGCAGACTACAATGCTAAAGGTCGCGGGGTCAGGTCTCGTGGTGGTCCTAGGAATTTTTATTGGGAGTAAAAAATCCCTCGTAAAGAACGTAAAATGGAGGTCACGAGCCTGTACGATATTATACTCGTTGAAGATCCTTTTCCTAATAATACATGGATAGGCAAAATTTAAGACTCCCAGTGTAGCATCGCCCGATAAGTGTAGTAGCTTCAAGGTGCGTTAAACAAAACAACTATTATAAATATTGTTTTTATTTTTAAATATTAACTTAACCTCGTCACATGTATGGTAACTATAGAATAAATTATTTTCACTCAAAAAATAATTATATAATTTTTATTTACACAAAAATACAAATATTATTAAAGAGAGATGTTAAAAGACTAGATGTAGAAAAGCTAGAAAAAAGTCTATGTTTAGAAAATGCTAGAAAAAGGCTAGATGTAGGGTTGGCTAGATATTGAAAAGGCTAGATGTAGTAATTAATTATGTAATAATAGTAGTATAATGTGTAATGTAATAATAGTAGTTAATTATGTAGATATTGAAAAGGCTAGATAAAGGAAAAGGCTAGATGTAATAAAAGGCTAGAAATTTAGACCTATATAAGCTTAACCACGTTACAGGTAATTAAATTATCCCTATCCCAATTATAAGAATATTTTAGGATTCTCATTGTGGCTTCGCCCGATGAGCCTAAGTGCCATAAAGGAACGTTAAACAAACAATATATACCGAAAATATACAAATGTTTGTATTTTCTTAAATGTTTCTTTTACTAAAATATTAATGTGAACAAAGTCGCTACTGCAGGTAGGCAGCTGTATTATACCATACACCCTCATTATTGACGCGTGTCAGGTGCGTATCCGATGTCACCCCTGGACTACAGTGGCAGCACGTGCCTCTTGTTACCTGTGTGGGTGTGACAGGTAACTCCCCTACCTACCTTCTCTCTAACCAGCCCACGCACGTGACTCGACCAACAGCTGCCACTACTGTCCTCGGTCAGTTTGGAAGATCATTTCAGAAGGATAACTCATAGAATATGGAATAAACAAATGTTTAATCTTTTTCATGCTGTATAATTATCAACAGGTTAAGTCCCATATAAGATTTAGGTACGGCTTTATAAGAATGTGCGGTGGAAAAACATTCTTCTCTCAATGTTTCTACTTATAAAACTCATTCACTGATAAAGATAAAAGCATTTCAGCTAATGTAGAAACCAACGGGATTCGAAATTGAACATCCCGCCAAATTTAAAATTTGGAATATTTAAATGGAATATAAATATGAAATTAAAAATTAGAATTTACAAGGGTTAAAGTTTTTATTTTTTACATCTCATATTGGACTTTAGTAAGTATTAATGGTCCTAATGATCATTCATTAGATTATTTCAGCAGATGCGAGATTAAATATAAATAAACACATGTTAAATGAACTTATAAAGAATAATATTGGTATATAATTTCTTTAAATTGGTATGAAGTATTGGCATATATCACAATCACAATAGAAAGTTTGCAAAAATATACCAAGTTGATCTAAGTTGATAATGCATATTAATTAAATTCAGAATATAACACATGATGATATGAGTTATCGTATCAGGAGGTTTTACCTGAAATAGGTCATCAAATGCAAGCACGGAGCGGGAGAAACCTCAAACGATGCTGCATGTTCTTACGGTAATATTTATCAAAACATAAACATTTAATTTTATGAATGAGATAGATAACGTAAATGTATAACTTTTTACAGCAAATCGCTGTAAAAAAAACCAAGCAGTAAAAAAAAAATTCGACTGTTGATGAAATTAGGTTCCTTAAAAAAAAAAATCTGGTGCGTGCGCGCAACACACAACTTTCACTTACCAACTTACTTAGATTAGAAATTGACGTGTTTTGCTAATAATCATTTCCCAAAGTCACACATTTTTCTACATTCATATCTTATTTTTGTTAATCGTTAAAGCCGTTTTTGAGTAAATAAAAAAACCTGTGAAAATGATACAAAATTTATTAAGTAATGTCCCCCCTCCCGTAGATCAATTTTGATGAAATTGTTACAGTCATATCTCGGGCATATAAATACATCAAATACCAAGTTTGATCAAAATCGTTAAAACCGTTTTTGAGTAAATAAAAAAAACATGTGAAAATGGTACAAGATTTATTAAGTTAAGTCCCCCCTCCCGTAGATCAATTTTGATGAAATTTTTACAGTCACATCTCGGGCATATAAATACATCAAATACCAAGTTTGATCGAAATCGTTAAAACCGTTGTTGAGTAAATAAAAAATACATGTGAAAATGATACAAAATTTATTAAGTAAAGTCCCCCCTCCGGTTGATCAATTTTGATGAAATTTTTACAGTCATATTTCATGCATATAAATAGATCAAATACTCAGTTTAATCAAAATCGTTTGAGCCGTTTTTGAGAAAATCGAAAAAAACTTAAAAAGTTATTAAATAAAGTACCCCCTCCCTTTGAGCAATTTTGATGCAATTTTTGCTGTCACATCGCGGGCATATACATACACTAAATACCCAATTTCAGGTTCGCACGGTTTATAGTTTTTGAGCTAGTCGGTTCACGCACACACACAAAGACACACAGACATACACACACAGACCATTTCGTGGGACTTGGTTATTTTGACTCAGGGGACCCCAAAACGTGTATTTCCGTTGAAAACCGGAAGTCGAAAATTTTCACGATCGCAATACTTCGACATACTATATATTTCATATATAGGTAAGTGAAAGTAAAAAAAAAAAACTCGACTGTTGATGAAATTAGGTTCCTTAAAAAAAAAAAATAAGCAATAATTAATCGAAAAGTACTGAGAACTTTCAAGTTTTGCATTACAAATACATTATATCTTAAGGAGACATACACATATAAGCGTATATATGTGGAAAAGTCTAGCGTTTACATATTATCGAAACACGTCGATTTCTAATGTAAGTCCGTAAGTGAAAGTTGTATGTCGCGCGCATCGTACCAGATTCTTTTTTACTTCAGGAATTGAAGTGATTTTGCATGGTGCATGGAAATTTTTGAATTAGTGCTTTTTTCCTTGTCAGAGCAGTAAAGTCATTATATAATAAAGTACTTAATGTCGCCTAAAATTTTATTCTCCAAATTATTTTTGGTTAATAGTTGTTGGTTCCAACTCAAAATTTAAACAGTCTCATTCTTCATATTTTATTATCCAAACAAAAAATAAAATAAGAATACACGATAGACAGGGTTCTAAAACTTCTCAAAAAATTAAGCAAGCGGTCATGTGTGCTTTCTATATACTTGGATAAATTTAACGTAATTTGTTTCTGGATTCTTTTATTATTATTTTTTTCTTTGAAAATGTCGTCACAAATGGAGACCCCTATTTTTGAACAGAAAGCTGGAATATAAAATGACCCGACATGACCGAATCGAATCTTTCCCCTGCCCCTGTTTCCCATATTCGGATATTCCCACTGTAAATTCTAGAAATGCCCTAAAATATGCTAACTCCCAAACGTACGGATTGGCATAGTGCGTGTTAGATCATGCGTGAAGTGACAATGCGCCGGACTAATTCTCTCCTCTGTGGGGAAGGCGACCTCTCACCTTTTCGTGTCCAAACAGTCGGGCCAGTTGCCCGATCCATTTCTGCTGCCCTATTTTTATTTTTTTTTAGGAGGGTGACGAAGTAGGAAATGTTTGGCAAAAATTTCGGGGATAATTGGTCCTATTGTGTGCTACTTAGGGTGTGGGGCTTCTCGTTGCCCTCTTTGGATCGCACCTTTAGGGATTTTTTCTTTTTTTTTTTTTCTTTATCATATCAGGAAATGGTCTAAATAAGCTTTGATGAATTCGTAATGCAGGAATAACTATTAAAATTGTTCATATCACTTGTTGGCAAAAATATTGTTACAACTCAATAATTTCGAGTAATTCATATCGTTGTAATCAGAACGAGACCTACATTGCAAGAATTTAGGGTAAACACTAGTGTCTGACCGAAACCAAAATTTTAGCCGAAACCGAAACCGAAACCGAATTTCGGCCATTTTTATGTTTCGGGCCGAAACCGAAACCGAAACTTATTTACGTGTCTACATATAATACATATAAGTGTGTAATATGTCTAGTTTAGCAATAATATCAATGAAAGCTTATAAAATAACAGTAATTTAACTCAATTATTCATTAAATAAGTTGTCCCCGTGGGATGTTAGACCATACCAACTTAACTAGTACAGCCCTGATATTATAATTTTTATAACATAACAGCTGATAAGCTGATATTAATAAAAATTCACATTATCATTTATAAATAATAAATACTATAGTAAGAATAAATACTATTCTTTACACTTAACGTAAAGAATTCTGCATCAAAAGCATACTTTCATTACCTGTTAAGACTTGATGTGATTTTAGAGGACATTTCTGTTTATCACTCTCAAATTTTTGTCTCCACATCCAACTTAAAGTTTTTGATCAAGTAAAGATACCAAAAGAATGAGAAAAATCTATGTTCTTCCGAAATACAACACAAGTGTAATTAACTAAAATAACAGATACTTCCCACTATTAAATTCAAGGGTGTAAATGCCATGAAAGAGATCGAGCTTACAAGCTGAAATCGTGAAGTCCTACTTCCTTCTTGGAGATATCAGACTCAGGAGCTAGTTTCGGCCGAAACCGAAACCGAAACCGAAACTTCGGTCGGTCACTAGTAAACACCAACCGATGTCTTGACAGAGCTTCGCTTAGCTTGGTTAATTTCGGCGAAGTCGGTCGTTTACATTCGAAATTAATAGCTCAATTTTCCATAGTGCATGTTAAGGTAAATAGCAAAATTGAGAATGTTGTTGAAGCTTCAAATGCGATGATTCCAAAAAAAAAAAAAAAAAAATTTGAGTTGTAACTATCTTCTTGAACGTGTGATATAAAAAACTTAATGGAAGCAAGAATTTGAGTAATAAAATATAAATAGAATTGAAACGAATAAGGTTTATTGCCTTTATCTTAAGTTTGTTTATTTAATATCTTAAAATAAAAACAATACTTAAAATTTTTGTTTAGTTTAAAGCACCTTATGCTACTTAGGCTCATCGGTCAATACACAATGGGAATCCTAAAATTTTCCTATCCAGCTATAATTAGGATAGGGACAATATAACATGTGACAAGGTTAAGCTTATTCGTTGGTGGATCCGGGGAGGGGTGTTGCTGTGGGGCTTTATCCCCTCCCTTTGGAAAATTTTTCGTCATTCCGGAAGCCCGGATTTGACTTTCCTCAATGTAAGGAAGCAAGTTAAAGAACAAATAATGTGGTTAAGCTTATATAGGTCTATATTTCTAGCCTTTTACTACATCTTGGCTTTTCCTTTATATAGCCTTTTCAATATCTAGCCTATTCTACATTTAGTCTTTTTCTGGCCTTTTCTAAACATAGCCTTTTTTCTGCCCTTTTCTAAACATAACCTTTTTTCTAGCTTTTCTACATCTAGTCTTTTTATATCTATCTTTAATAAAGTTTGTATTTTTGTGTAAATTAATATTATAAAATTATTTATTGATTGAAAATAATTTATATTTTAGTTTCCATAGATGTGACAAGGTTAAGTTAATATTTTAAAATAAAAACTTTAAAATTTAAAATTTATAGTAGTTGTTTTGTTTAATGCCCCTTTAAGCTACTAACTACACTTATCGGACGATGCAACAATGGAAATCCTAAAATTTGCCTATCCATGTATTATTAGGATATGGATCTTTAACGAGTACATGATCGCACAGGCTCAGGACCTACATTGTATGTCCCATCCAAACTACCCAAGAAAGGCAATATCCATAATAGTAAATAACTAATATACAATGGGATGTAGCTTTTACGAGCTTGTTAATATGTGCTTCATACCCAACAATCATTTAATTTTTTCTGGTTCTATAGACTATTTCTAACTCTAGCCTTTTTCTTAAATCTAGCCTTTTTCTACCCCTAGCCTTTTTCTATATCTAGCGTTTTTCTACATCAAGCGTTTTTTTTTTCATCTAGCTTTTTTCTACATCCAGCCTTTTTCTACAGCTAGTCTTTTTCTACAGCTAGCCTTTTTCTACAGCTAGCCTTTTTCTATCTACCCTTTTACTATCTGTTCTTTATCTATCTACATTTTTCTACAGCTAGCCTTTTCCTACATCTAGATTTTTTCCTGATCTAGCCTTTTTCTTCATCTAGCCTTTTTCTACATCTGGCCTTTTTCTATAGCTAGCCTTTTTCTTGCTCTAGCATTTTTCTACATCTAACCTTATAACATCTCCCTGCTAATAATAATAAAATAACAATAATAATTACAATTTAATTTTGCAGCATGACTGTCCGTTCGGCCACCTTCATTACAAGTATCACAGCTGAAATGCAACTCTTCGTGTCAACACACCGTAATTCTGACCTCATTTATATCCAAACACCTCCTTTCCTCTGACGGGCAATGACTTCCATCAACAAGAGAGCAAGACCCATTGAGCCAAGTGAGCATTAATCATATTGAGGTGACTTGGAACTAATTTAGGCGAACACAGGCTTGTAGCTAATGGTTCGTCCATTGTGGTCGCTTTCGTAATATCGGGATGTCTCCTTAGAAGGTAAAGTACTTCTGATTTATTGTTACGAAATTTAAATGTCTTACATCGTTAAAATATTCTACAGTATACAAAAACAATAATAAATCAATGATTATGTTGCTATGCATCTAGTACCCGCTTTCATTAGGCGGAAGGGGTTCTAGAAACTGCGTGTAGTTCCAGAAATATTGCCTAATTTCAGAAGGGAACCCGAAGTAATTGAAATTAATAAAAATTTATAAGTGATTGAATTAATACATTACAATTTTGCTAATTAATAGACAAAAAATCTGGTGCGTTGCGCGCAACAAGCAACTTTCACCTACCAACTTACTTAGATTAGAAATTGACGTGTTTTGTTAAATGCCGTTTCTCAAAGTTACACATTTTTCCACATTTATTTCTTATTTTTGTTTTTATTAGCTCCTTAAAGTACACTATTTTTTTTTTTTTTAATTATTAAATAAGCTTAATTTTGTGAAGCATTAAGTGAAGTGAAGCATGTGACTAATTAAGTGAAGCATGGTCGATGAATGCTCGCTTGTATACCAAGGTTCGGGCCGTTGAAATGGACTATTGGAGAAGATGTCTCCAAATAACAAGGCTAGACAGAGTCCGAAATGAAGAGGTGAGGCAAAGGATGGGTGTTGTGGAGACCGTCTCAGAAAGAATCGGGAAACGGCGTTTGAGGTGGTACGGGCACTGCAGGAGGATGCCGGAAGAGCATTGGCCGTACCGAGTCCTGGACTGGCAGCCGCCCGGAAAACGTAAACGAGGACGACCGAGAACAACCTGGATAGAGGGAGTCCATGAAGAGATGACAGGCCGAGGTCTACAGGAGGGAGACTGGGCTGATAGAGAGGTGTGGAGCTCAGCTCTGATCTGAAAGGGTATCCCTTTCGTTGGAGCACCGAGAAAAGAAGAAAGAAAATTATTAAATAAAAGTTTTTACTTGCAAGCATAATACGCCAAGTTGCCTGATTTTATAATTCTCTTTGTAGTTGTTGAAAACATCATATACTTACCATGAAACAACTAATTTCCATTGAATGAACAGAACATCTTTAATTATGAACAATGGTCTGTCATTAAAAGCGTACTCCATGCTATGGCTCCGCATGCGTGGGATCAACGTGTTTTATGAGTTGACAGAATATTTTCCTTTTTTTCTCCTGTACCTGTTTACTTATTTTTTTAAATATCTCATATTTAGCCATTTCTTATGTTTAGGCTTAACGAGAGACAGTTTATTTCTCCATATAAACAAAGGTCAAAGGTACTTTATAAAAAAAACAAAAAAAGGCCCCTTCCCCATTTATGCCCCCTCAGAACATTTTAATAATTATAAAGCTTACCTGATATTAAATAAGATTTGATTCCCATTAAACATGATGAATTTGATCAAAATCATTAAAGCCATATATGACCAAATCGATAAAAAAGTAAAAATTGGAAAAAAATTATAAAATAAGGTACCCCCCCATTTGGCCAATTTTGATGAATTTTTTGGTCTCACATCGCGGGGATATTGAGGCACCAAATACCCAATTTAAGGTTAGCCCGGTTCATAGTTTTTGAGCTATTCACAAACACACAGACTATTTCGCGGGACTTGGTTATTTGAACTCAGGGGAACGTGGAATTCCGTTGAAAACCGGAAGTCGAAATTTTTTACGTTCGCAATACTTTCCCTTACTATATATTTCATATATAGGTAAGTGAAAGTAAAAATAGATAAAGGTTTATTCACTCTAGATAGCTTATGTTAAACGTATTTTTATTGGCGTATTATTACTAATTAACACTAAAAATTGAGAATTGACACTTCTATTTGAAATTCCTTTACTTAAGTCACATTTTTTCTCAATCGCTCCTGTGTGTCGGAAATGGGAAATTACACATTCAAAGCATAGATGTTATTCACAATTGAAAGATGTCCGTTTGGAATTCAATCCAATGGACAATATTGTTATCGAATCGAATGAAGAATAATTGGCCGTGATTGGTCGACATTGAGGTTATCGATCCCAATCATTGACGACAATATTCTTCATTTGCCTTGGGTCTTCGATGCTGCTCAAGTCAACAACAATTTCATTCAACAAACGTGAAGAGGTTTTCAAATATTTTCTAATAACTTAATGTTAACTGGTTTTATATATATTTTAATATAACCATGAAACTATGTGACTTGTCCACTTGAAAAGGATAATAAGTTACGAAGTCAGAAGAGGAATGAAAACAATGAACCAGATCATTCTGTGAAACTGTACTAAGTAACTTACATTGTTGTTCCTTGATAAAAGTCTTTTAAATGTTATATGGTAAACATTTTAAAGATAAAGGTCAATAGAGATTTACATGTGTCTTACCCGCGAACGTCAGATAAAGGGGAAACATTCAAATTTCCTTGTGAGTCCAAAGCCAGGACTTGTTATTATAGTTTGATTTTCGTAGGTAATTATTAGCTACGGCTATGATTTAAAATATGCTCGCGGATATTATTTAAATTTATAAAACTATATTAATTAAAAGATAAAAGATTCAACCACGGCCGGGAATCGAACCCAGGTCCTGGGTTAGATTCCTGGCAGTGGTCGAATATTTCAACTTCTAATTAATTAATTTGAAAATTATAACAACAAGTATTAAATATATTTTATAAAATAAGTATTAAATAACAAGCAATAATGTTTGTTTTTTTAATGAACTTGAAAACATAATTTTTGGAACTGTAAATTAGTTAAATATCTTATATAACATGAATGATGAATTTTAGAAAATATGGAAATGATTTTTCTAATAATCTAAAAAAATTACATTAATTTCCCTCTATTTTTTTTTTTTTTTTTACTTTCACTTACCTATACATGAAATATATAGTAAGGGAAAGTATTGCGATCGTGAAAAATTTCGACTTCCGTTTTTCAACGTGTATTTGTTTTGGGGTCCCCTGAATCCAAATAACCACGTCCCGCGAAATGGTCTGTGTGTGAACTGACTAGCTCAAAAACTATAAAACGTACGAACCTGATATTCGGTGTATGCCCGCGATGTTAATGACAGCCGAAAATTCATCAAAATTGATCAAACGGAGGGGCCACTTTATTTATTAACTTGTTTTCCCATTTTTACGTTTTCTTCGATTTTCTCCAATATAGCTTTAACTATTTTGATTAAACTCGTCATGCTTAATGAGAATCAAGTATTGTTTAATATCAGGTAAGCTTTATCATTAACAAAATGTTCTGAGGGGGCTTAAATGGGTAAGGGGCCTTTTTTTTTCCTATAAAGTATCTTTGTTTTTGTATATATGGATAAATTATCTGTCTCTAGTTTTGCCTAAAAATAAGAAATGTTAAAATATGAAATATGAAAAAATCAAGTAAACATATAGAGGAGAAAAAAAGAAAAATATTCCGTCAACTCATAAAATACGTTGAGCACACGCATGCGGCTGAGTACGCCTTTAATGACAGACCATTGTTCATAATTAAAGCCGTTCTGTTCATTTAATGGAAATTATTTGTTTCATGGTAAATGAAGTTTTCAACAACTACATAGAGAATTATAAAATCAGGCGACTTGGAGTATGATGCTTGCATTGCCGAATTACCACAAGTAAAAACTTTTATTTAATAATAGGTAACAAAATTAGTGTTTTTTATAGAGCAAATAAAAACAAAAATAAGAAACGAATGTGGAAAAATAAGTGACTTTGAGAAACGGCAATTAAAAAAACACGTAAATTTCTAATCTAAGTAAGTTGGTAAGTGAAAGTTGTGTGTTGCGCGCACGCACCAGATTTTTTTTTAACATCCAAAGTTTTATAAATATGTAAATATTTGTATTGTGATAGTATGAAATAAATTTAAAAAAACATTTATTTAAAATTAATTAACAATAAAATAAAGCTATGGGTTTTTAGATCCAAGAGATGGTAAAACCAAGAAATCAGATACCCCTTAGTAATCCTAGGGTTAAGATCAGTGTAGAGTGAACTTTTGACCCCACTGGGACGTGCTTTTGGTGTACTAGGAATACTGGAGACTCAATAATAATTATGTCACAAAAGTTGGCCGGAATCCCTGACTATAGGCCCTAAAATTATAATTTGTTTTTTTTTATCATAAATTAATTTTTTATTTATTTTTAAATAAATCACTTTAACTTATTTTACGAAATTTTATCATGCTCACTTTTAGTAGTAATAGGGATTTTAGGGCGATAAATTACTAGATTATTACGCCCGTAGCATTCTTTACCGATTATATAGTTTATTTTTTTATTTATTTTTTTTTTTTTTTATCCTGCCTTATATCACATTAATAATCCAATAATTCTATGTTAGAACAATATAAATCAAAAGTGTAGTTACAGCAATAATAGCATTAACTAACCAATAATAATAATACTATAATCAATTTTCGGTGCAACTCATTCTCCGGAAACATTTTCAATATTATATTATATTCTATTATAAATTTTGATTTTTTTCAAGGATTTCAATAATTGTGTCCAGAGTTTTTTTATCGTCTGCCAATAGGCTGGACAGCTGCCTGGGAAGGTCTCTAGAGCGGTATTCAGCTGAATATTTAGGGCACTCTTCGAGAATGTGTTTAATTTTTTTAAATTAAACACATAACACACACACAACAACCGCAAACAGGCGGTATCACACCGATCGCATTTGCTTGTCTCTTCTTTTTTCCTCAGATGTTCGTGGGTGAGTCTTGAGTGACCTATCCTTAAGCGCGTAATTACAACTTCCTCTCGCCTATTACCTCTCACCGAACTTTTATGCTTTTATGCTCACTTTTAAATTGGTAGCCTCTCGTACTGATGGACTGCTCATTCCGAAGCTTTTGTTAATGTTTCTGTTTTCTTGTTCCTGCCGGGAAGAGCTCCCCCCTAGCAAAGAATAGCCACTACCCCCTGCTCTCCTGAGGGCCTCCCCTTCTACGGTAAATGTAAATAATATGATAATAGAAGCCCAACGGTCAGGAGTCAAGGGGCGGCCGATTCCATATTTCTGGGTTCCCATGGCAGCACCTGCTTCTAGTGGCCGCTTCGATGCTTCCTAATCTCATCCTCTTAAGGTTTTAGGGTTTTTTTTTTTTTTTTAGGGTATTCAATAGGGTATTGTACCACGGGAGAGAGATATCTAGCAAAGATTAAGGGGATTAGCAACAAAGGTTCAAAGGACCTGCGTGAAAGACTGTCGATGTTTTGACAAACCTTCAATTTTTTAAAAGAAATCTTATACATAAAAATGCAAGGAAAGTATTTTTTTTTTTTTTTTTGAAAAATCGAAAAGTAGTGGTCGGATAAATCTGAAACTTTTAAAGAACTTGTTCAGCCAATTAACAGCCATATCTTCTTATTTTCAACATTTTTTCCGGAAGTAATTCAGCTTATTTTTTATTCATGTTTAATGGAATTAACAACTGTAAATGTTTTTCATTTTTTTAATTGTTTGTTTGTTTTAACGTCACTTTATGCCACTAAGGCTAATCAGAGGATGCTACAGTGGGAGTCTTAAGGCCTATTCACACTATCGGTTTCGCGCCCGCTCCACTGTCGCTCCGCTCCCGGTCCGCTCTCGCTCTACCCCATTCACACTAGCGCTCCGCTCCCGCTCCACTCCCGGTCCGCTCTCCTAATGTCTTACCATATTCACTCTATATAATTTTACACCGTTCAATTTTGAAAGGTTTAAGCTATTAAAGCCTTTAATAATCGAAGTTGTCTGTATTCGGATTTTAATTAATGATTAACAATCAGTTATTTAAGTATTCATTTATTCTTCAATTTTACGGCCAAAAAAAAAATCAATTTTTCCTTTGTAGAAATAGCTGGTAAGTGTACTTTTCTTGATGAAGAAGATAATATTATCAAAAAATATAATAAGAAGAATATATTGCAACACAATGATAATTATTAATAATAATTATAAATTAATTTAATTAATGGTGAAGAAATAATTTATTTTTTTTCGGAATGTATTCGAATACGCTTGAAAATTTCAAGTTGAAATCGGTAAATGCTACAAATTTACCGATTGTGTTCTCTTCTTTTCCTGATTAATATTTTAATTATTTTTTGCTTTAATATATTTTTGTTAATGATCTGACATTTTTCATAATATACTGCATTTTTATTCGTTTCAAATTAAACGTTATTTTATAATAGCAATGAGTATGTAGTCAATAAATAAATCGGTGACCATTTTTTACGAGTACATTAATTCATAGAAAAATATATCTCAAACATAACATGAATTTTTCACGTCGAAAAACCGCGCGTATTGTTGGTGATTTTTTTTTTTTTTTTTTATAATTTCAAGCGTATTCGAATACATTCGGAAAAAAAATTAAATTATTTCTTTACCATTAATTAAATTAATTTATAATTATATATATATTTTTTTTTTTAAAGTTGAACTTTTTTGGCCGTAAAATTGATGAATAAATAAATACTTTAATAATTGAAAGTTAATTATTAATTAAAATCCAAATACAGACTGTTTCGATTATTAATGGCTTCAATCGTGAACGGTGTAAAATTATATAATGTGAATATGAAAAGACTTTAGGAGAGTGGAGCGGGAGCGGAGCGAGAGTGGAGCGGGAGTGGAGCGAGAGTGGAGCGGGAGCAGAGCGAGGCCGGACCTGGGCCAATATTGTGATTAACCTCTCTCTATTCCTCTTTAGAATATTTTGCCAGTGAGACCGGACCTGGAGCGGAGCGGGAGCGGAGCGTTAGTGTGAATGGGGTAGAGTGAGAGCGGACCGGGAGTGGAGCGAGACCGGAGCGGTATCGATAGTGGAATTCTCTGTCTATTTCTCTTTAGAATATTTGAGCGGACCGGGAGTGGAGCGGGAGCGGAGCGATAGTGTGAATCCGCCCTTAAATTTCTCCTATCCAGGTATAATTAGGATGTGGATCTTTAACGAGTACCTGACATCGTTCAGGCTCGGGACCTACATGATATCCCCCATTATGAGGTGAAATACTAATGATTCATCATTTGTTTGCGTATTTATTTAAAAGTTGAGAAATAGTCAACTTTTATTATTTACGATAGGTTAAATGACTATCAGGATTTTCAGTTGAAATTTTTCATTTTGGAAAGCCTACTTCCTTCTGTATATTTTTTCAAGTTTTTATGCATCGTTACCTTATGTATTATCTTAATTTTGTGTTATTATTGAGTCCTGACATAACAATTTGTATACAGTACCATCTATTTTCTTAGTTTTTAATATTTTATGTTCACTAATTTTTCATGTAGCTTTTGACTTCAAAAGTGTTTGGTTTCCACGTAATAAACCTTTGAAGTCGGCAAACTAACCCCCTACCCGCTACCTCTCACCTTATGCTTACCTTTAGTCTTAGTATCCGCCTGGAGTCAGTAGGTAAATATCAGATTCTATTTTATCTTGCTATCAAACTACTTATTTTAATAATTTTATATAAAATTAATTAACTAAAAGAATTAATACTTATTTTAATTCATTTACATGCTTACTATCTTTTATATTATTATCAGTTTTGTAAAGTATTCATTTATTGTCATCCTCTAGCATTAATATTCAAACATTTGTTTTCTTTTAGCCCTGATGGAGATCCAAAAGTTGGATCGAAACGTTGGCTTTCCAAAATAAAAAAAAACTGAAAATCCTGATAATCATTTAATCTATTGTTATTTATTTTAAATTTTAAATTAAGTGTTAAAGTAATATTAATAATATAATTGATCGTAAAATAAAGTATTTACATAAATCCTTAAGATTTATTTTTTTTTTTTTTATTTATTAACAAAAAAATTTGCAACTTTCCTTTAGCTGTCACTGCAATTGTTGGGATGTTTAAGCCAGTATGAATGATATCGTTGCTGACATAAAATGGTGCATCTACTATTTTTCGCAACAGTTTCGATTGAATTTGAATATATGGGTTTGAATATTAAATATTGGATTTTTTTAAGGATTGTATTCAAATCCTTAAGATAAGAAAATAATGAAATCAATTATAAACACTATAAGTAGACCGAAAATTCAGGTAAAACTTAATATTATTAGCGTTGTTGTGATTTTTCAGGAAAACAAATTGAAGTGTCTTATTTTCCCTCCTTTTGATATTTGATGCCTTTCCCCTTTATCCGATTGTCGATTCATTAATACCGCGGTCTATAAGCGGTCTTAGGCATCAGGCACTAATGATTATGTTTAAAAAAAAAATAAAGAAATGCGAATATATGTTATACCAATTTGACATTGGACGAACGATATATTTCCAGGATAGCAACTTAAAATTCTTTCTCATGCTTTATTGCACGTTGTCAATTGCATATCCTACACATATTTACATTTCTACACATACACACGTATTATTCTACACATACATAATAAAGTATTACTATTTCTATATAAAATGAGCTATATTAGGCATTTTTCAAGTCCACTTATTGAAAATGGATTTTATTTAAACATTATAGTAATTTACAACTTATGTAGTGTAAATGTAGTCATATATATTTTAAATCAGGGTCTTCATTACTCATGATATGTAAAAAAAAAAGTGCGCCCCCCCAACATAAAATTTCTGGATCTGCTACTGGCAATACATAATATATATACGTATATTATAATATAATATAATACGCTATAATATAATACGTACTACATACCATATATACAGGGTGTATCGCAAGTAGTTGACAATATGCAAGATGGAAAAACTAGATCAAAAATGTAGTTAAACGCCACCAACCGCATGATTCTATCTCATTCCGTTGCACAGATATGCCCTTCCAAAAGTTATTTCGAGAAAACCGCGTTTTTTGTAGGAAAACCTCAATTTTCTCTGCTTCCACACATTTTTTTCAATGTTCCATCACAGTTTTGAATTCAGCATTAAATTTCCTTTAAGCCTAATGCACATTCAATGTTCACAAGTACCATTTCTAAAGCGCGATAACAGATCAAGAAATAAAAATTTTAAAAAAGTGTTTTCAGCGAAATAATTTTCGAGGATCACTACTCTTCCAAAAAAAATCCTGCAAGCTGCCGAATCTCACAAAAGTTGTAAAATTTAATTACCTTTCTAACGGTGTACTCAAAACTGCAATTATCTCTCAATTTTGTAATGCAATTGGAATGGGAAGGAGAAAAAACTGATGTCATGCTTATTTTATTGGATCTTATCTCCTATTAATTTAATTTATTTTTTATGTAAATTACAAAGAAAAATTAAATTAATTTTACATGAAAGTTAAATAGTAAATATAATGTCTTTGAACATTACAAAAGTTGCTGGAATCGGCCTCCTTCTTGCAGTACACACTGACAACATCTGTTTAACACAGCTGATGTAGCCCTTCGAATCTGATCACGGTCAGCCCTCATTGCTTCACATGATTCGCGAATTCTTGCGATCAGATGGTTCATATCCTGAATGGGTACTCTGTACATTTCCGATTTAAGCCTACCCCAAATATAAAAATCCAGTGGCGTCAAATCAGGGCAGGAATTTTTAACTCACGCAACTCTCACCTTTGGTCTCATCATAATCCACATGGCACTAGGGAACACCACTATCCAATATCAGTTCAGTGTGAACGTGTGGCTAGCAGTCTGTGGGCAGCATATAACAGAGCCCGTTTTCTTACCTCGTCGGTTAAATTCAAATACTTTTTATGATCTTTTTCAGGATGATATAAGTGCGGCACTCCTCGAAGCAATACCACTTGAAGAAGAGCTATGGTGGCAAATGGACAGGTGTCCAGCGCATAATGGACGAGCTGTAACGAACTGGCTCAATCAACAGTACCCAGGAAGATGGATTGGGAGATATGGACCTGTGCATTGGCCGGCCCGAAGCCCTGATTTGACGCCACTGGATTTTTATATTTGGGGTAGGCTTAAATCGGAAGTGTACAGAGTACCCATTCAGGATATGAACCATCTGATCGCAAGAATTCGCGAATCATGTGAAGCAATGAGGGCTGACCGTGATCAGATTCGAAGGGCTACATCAGCTGTGTTAAACAGATGTTGTCAGTGTGTACTGCAAGGAGGAGGCCAGTTCCAGCAACTTTTGTAATGATCAAAGACATTTTATTTACTATTTACCTTTCATGTAAGAATTAATTTAATTTTTCTTTGTAATTTACATAAAAAATAAATTAAATTTATTGGAGATAAGATCCTATAAAATAAGCATGACATCAGTTTTTTCTCCTTCCCATTCCAATTGCATTACAAAATTGAGAGATAATTGCAGTTTTGAGTACACCGTTAGAAAGGTAATTAAATTTTACAACTTTTGTGAGATTCGGCAGCTTGCAGGATTTTTTTTGGAAGAGTAGTGATCCTCGAAAATTTGTCGCTGACAACACTTTTTTAAAATTTTTATTTCTTGATCTGTTATCGCGCTTTTGAAAAGGTACTTGTGAACATTGAATGTGCATTAGGCTTAAAGGAAATTTAATGCTGAATTCAAAACTGTGATGGAACATTGAAAAAAAATGTGTAGAAGCAGAGAAAATTGAGGTTTTACTACAAAAAACACGGTTTTCTCGAAATAACCTTTAGAAGGGCATATCTGTGCAACGGAATGAGATAGAATCATGCGGTTGGCGGCGTTTAACTACATTTTTGATCTAGTTTTTCCATCTTGCATATTGTCATCTACTTGCGATACACCCTGTATACTACTACATTTTTTACGTACTTTATTTCGGATTTAAAGCTTCGATATCAATAATCTTCAAAAGATTTCACCGAGTATATCAGCTCCCCTGATGATAAAGAGTAAAAGGGGGGAATAAAAAGAAAGGGATAAAAAACAAAAAAAAAGTCCCAAGGGCGGGTAACTTCAGCTCGGAGAGAGGCTGTCAGATCTTTGAGGTACATTTGGTGCAGTGAGGTTGGTACTCGACCCCACAACGGAGTTATAAGAAGATAGGAAGAGGGGGAGGAAGATGAATGGCCTAAGAGATAATTATTACAAGTCTGCTATCTTAGTCGTTCGCTAATGAGTAATTAAATAAACAAGAGAGGGGAGGGGTAATTTTTAGTAATTTTTTTTATGTTCCTGAGTTTGTGGCGTACCAAGTTGATTTTTATTGTTTCAACTCAATTCACAACTTCTCTTATATCCATTCACAAGAGTAGTTCATGATTAAATCTCGGAATTTCGTGCATTAAAAACTTAAAAAGAGTAATACATATTGTAACGTGAAAAAAAAAAAACACATGATTTTAAATAGTTAGTAAACTTGTTGTTTGAACAAACTTTTCTAGTTCGTGTTTGTGACTACGATGTTATAGTACAATATAGTTATGTTCATTCGATCGGTAAACTCTAATATATCATTACTGATAACCTCTATTCAGTTTGTTAAATTTCTGCAAGCGTTAATCACAATTTTTGTGTTTAGGACGTCAATTTAACCCTTGATGACGAAAACCTGATTTTATACCAATGCTGTCCAAACTTTAAAAGTCGTTCACTGAAAAGTAAGGAAACTTGACTTACCTGCTGGGATGATAGATATTTGGGTATTTTTGAAATTTTATTCTGAAATATATGTTCAGTACTTAATATAAGGAAATTAGTAAAAAAAAAAAAAAAAAAAAAAAGTCCTCCGATTCCCCCCCCCCCCATATTCTAATATCCCTTGTTTAAAAAGTAAACAAAGAAATCTTTTATATACTTAAAAGATATTCACAATAAAGTTATATTCGAGATAATTCAGTTGGAAGAAAACTATTCGACTGGAACTATTTTTGGAACTCGGAAATTTACAACACCCCCTATGAGTATTTTACCGGTGTTTCGAAAGGTCAAAATTGGACTAATTTGCCTGAACTAATAAGTACTGAACACACGTTTTAAAATAAAATGTAATACTCCCCCTTCTAAAAATAGTTATTTATTATAGAAGTGTCGAAAGTAGATCATTTTACAACTCGAGTGAAACGTTTACCCTTTGTAATTTCTCGAGAGTTGTAAATTCTACTTTTTTCACGAGTGTAATATTAAATTTTTTCTGTAATCGTGTAATACATGATCAGATCTAACCAGAATATGAACAAAATTAGGATGTTGTGAAGATTATGGTATGTTGTTGGTAGGTTATAAGCATGGTTGTGAAAGTAGTGCAGTTATAAACAAGTGCAGGTTATAAAGAAGGAAGGTAATTATTATTATATTTAAATTTTAAAATATATTGATTATTTCCACCAATAATTCATTCACATTTCAATTTATTTTGTTAAAATAAATTCTTACAATGTTATGAAACATTTAAAAGCATTTAATTTCCAACTTCAAATTATTTTTTAATTTATACTTGTTACTAATTAAGAAGGCAATTCACTTTCTTCACTTGTGAAGAAAGTAATCACTTTCTTCACTCTATTGCAAAATGTTTCACTTTCTTCACTCATTTCAGTTTAGTAATGTTACCATTATTCAACGATTACAGAAAAAAATTATTTTCGCCATTTTTTCTGCAGATTTTATATAATTAAGTAGACTCTGAACGTTTCCGTAAAGCATATCTTATTCATGCAATCAGTGTATCAACATATTACACACCTTTTTTTATTGTAGTTCAAAGGTACTACAATCTTTGAACTTATTGTTGAGACAATTTTACGTATTATAACGTTAAATAAAAAAACAAAACAAAAAAAAAACACAAAACATATAATTTTAAATAGTTGTAGAAATGTTGCCGGAACAGTTTGAACTATCTGTTCTGTGACAACGATGTTCGAGTACCATCTAAGCTGGCCTAGGACCTTCCAGGGTGTTCTTCTTAAGACTAAATATAAGGAGCGTTGGACTGGAGAGTTACTCTTGTTCTGAAGCTCATGTCATATGGTTATTTTTGAGTTACAAAGTGATAATTATTTGTGTTTTACTTTATTACATTATTATTTACGTTTAATATATATATTTTTTTTAACCCAGATAAGTGTCACAATAATTATCGAAGCACGTCGATTTCTAAACTAAGTAGGTTTGTAAGTTAAAGTTGTGTGAATGCGTGCATCGCACCAGATTTTTTTTTACACATTAATTTTATTATTGTATAGCTCATCTGACGGCACTACTTGTGCATTTTAATATAACCATATTAACCGATTTTTAAATCTACTATCTCACTTTACCGTGATTGCGACCGCGGCACAGTGTTTCGCTTAGTAGGAGCTAGGTGGACAAAAGTATTTTTCGTTATTTTTTCATCTCTTTCGACCATTTAAGTAATTTAATTTTCCTTTTTTCCTTCTTTTCTTTTTTTTTTAGAGGATCCTTTTTTTTTTTTCACATTGAATAAATATTTGATATTTTCAATGTTGTAGCATGATGGTCAGATATATATTTTTTATATGTGCTTATCTGTGCAGTGATTTAGCCCCAGAATAAAGTTATTTTTTGAAAGCTTACCTGTGCAAAGATAAATTTTATGGAATATCATAGATTATGGCTGAGGATTCCGCCGAATGATAGAGCTGATACTGCTAAGAAATCCAGTGGGAAAAAGGAAAATTTTCTTAATTTTTTTTAATTAATTCTTAAATTTCTTAAATTTTCATTTTCTTAAATACCTGTTAGTATTAGATTTTCTTAGACGGGAATGGCAAGAAGTAAATACCTGCCTACATAGACTGCATCCTCTACATAGTCTGCTTGTACGAATGCGCTGTAGGCTTAGAGTCCATGTAATAGGCTAATGCTTCATTTCCACTTAATTACTTAGCGTTCCCCAAAGGAATAAGTGGTGTCTTACACAATTTTTCCGGGGATCATGGTTCCCTGAAATGTCGAAGTTGGCGTTGAGTCTAAAAACGCTGCTTTGATTTACCCGCAGCAACCCATTTATGAGAAATTTTGGAGGCATAGTTAGGCAACCTCATTCTCTGTCCACTGTATGGTTTTTAAAATTATGTTTGGACGAAAGAAACTTCAAGAGAAAAGAGATTTTTCTCCCATAGAGTGGTTCAACGATTTTGGAAAGATAGTACTAAAAAAAGAGAATGTTGTACTCGAGTGTGCAGGCTATAATACATATTATTATTAAGTTGAAAGGTGCCCCTCTTATATACAAAAAAATCAGCCCGGGTACAAGTCATTAACATCATTTGGAAGTTTCCAAACAATGAAAAAATCCTGCATTCATCTCAAAAACATGTTTTTATTGTTGTTTTATTAACAGATAAATTTACTGAATTAGAGTAAATTAGCACTCACTAGTTCAAGTCATATTAATCCTTAACAATCAATCTATAAAAATTTAGGAACACTGTAATTTTTATGATTGAAGTGAGGCCTGAAATTCAACTGATTTATTCTATTACACCACGATTTTGCGCCTTTGGACCCTATTACTAACGAGGTGGGGTGTGTGAGACAATAACAAATATTAGAATGCCACATTTTGATGTATTGTTTACATTATTATAATACCAATTTTTAGAATTTCAATCATGACTTTTGTCCACCTAGCTTATACTAATCGAAACACTGTGCGCGGATAGAAGAGGATCTGCCAAACGTAAAAGATATATTTATATGATTTGGAAAACTGAGCGTATTTTGTCATTGCATTATGCATTAGCTTCTAGACATTCCACCATTCCCCAAATATTTCTCCTGAGTCCCTACTTTCATAAACTGGATTAAAAATAAGTTGCATACATACATTCTCCAAATGGTGACATAGCTTTACATTTTTATTGACTCAACAGATCTTTTAGTAGGAGTTTGAAAGCTCTTATATACTCTTTCTTGACTTTATTTCTCTAGTTCCTGCTATTCAAGTTTCTGTGGTTAACGTGAAATATCGGAGGGAAATAGTCCGATTAAACTGGACAGGTTTCTCGTTGAAGAACTCAAATACTTGGAACCGTCACCATAGAACAAACATTCAGTAACTCTGAACAGAGCAAACCTCCAAGAACTAAGAGAGTTAGCATTCAAGTTGGTTTAGGAAGGCTGTTTGAGTTGAGAGATTCAACTCCTTAATCATAAGCAAACATACTCAGCCACGATTTGGAGCAAGCTGCGACACTCTAAATGAACGCTTTGGCGTTTAGAGGAAACCAAGGTACTAAACCTTCTGAATCATTTATCTTTATTTAAAGTCATTCTAATAGGTATACAGTACGTCCCAGGATAATATTACAGCAAATTTATTTTTAGGAGGGAAGTTTTTAAAGATACTAAAAAATGAAAAATTGAGGATTTATAATGAAGTAGGTCTTACCTACTTTCCTGTGGTATCAAGCCCGGATAGAGTTGTTGCTGCTGGTCACTTTCCTCAAGCCCAAAATGCCAGCATTAATATACCCTTTCTAACCATCACATTCACATTCATAAATATAGCTGAATAAAATCAAAGTTATAGCTAAATATAAATTAAACCTAAAAAAAATCTTGTGCGATGCGCGCAACACACAACTTTCACTTACCAACTTACTACGATTAGAAATTTAGGTGTTTCGTTAAATGCCATTTCTCAAAGTCACACATTTTTCCACAATCATTTACTTTTTTTGTTTGTATTTGCTCTTTAAAATACACTAATTTTTTTTTTTTATTATTAAATAAAAGTTTTTACTTGTGATAATTCGGTAATGCAAGCATAATACGCCAAGTTGCTTGATTTTATAATTCTCTATATAGTTGTTGAAAACTTCATATACTTACCATAAAACAAATAATTTACATTGAATGAACAGAACATATTTAATTATGAAGAATGGTGTCGTTAAAGACTTATTGCGCATATGTGGGATCAAAGTGTTTTATGAGTTGACGGAATAATTTTCTATATGTTTACTTGATTCTTTTCATATTTCATATTTAGCCATTTCTTATTTTTTGGCTAAATCAGAGGTATTTATAGGAAACAAAGGTACTTTACAGGAAAACAAAGAAGGCCCCTTCCTCATAATGCCCAGTCAGAATATTTTAACAATGGTAAAGCTTACCTGATCTTAATGATTACGAGTTTAATCAAAATGCTTAAATCTATTTTTGAAAAAAAATCGAAAAAACGTAAAAAATGGAAAAAAAGTTTCGAAGTAAAGAGTTGATCCTCCGGTTGATCAATTTTGATGAGATCTCGCCATGTCATATCGCGGGCATATTCATACACCAAATACCCGATTTCAGGTTCTTACAGCTTATAATTTTTGAACTAGTCTGTTCACACACACAGACCATTTCACGTGACTTGGTTATTTGGACTCAGGGGACCCCAAAACATGTATTTCCGTGTGTCATATCTTCTTATTTTATAATACTCTATGTAGTTGTTGAAAACTTAATTTAGTTACCATTGGAACAAATGATTTCCATCAAAAATGTATGATTCAAAACACGTTGACAACTTTTTCGCCTGAACAGAACTAAAAGAACAGAAGTTTTTTTCTCCAGTATATACTTACTCGATTTGTTTCATATTTCTTATTTCCAGACATAAAGAGAGGCAGTAAATTTTTCGATGTAAACAAAAGCAAAGGTACTTTATAGGAAAACAAAAAAGGCCCCCTCAGAAAATTTTTATGATGATACAACTCACCTGATATTAAAGAATATTTGATTCCCATTAAACATGACGAGTTTAATCAAAATCCTTATAGCTATTTTTGAGAAAATCTATAAAAAAGTAAAAATGAGACAAAATTTATTAAATAAAGTGCCCCCATTCGACCAATTTCGATTAAATTTTTGCTGTCATATCGCGGGCATATACATACATACATCAGCGGCCCGACAACTCATCTCTGAGTCTTGGCCTCCTGGATCAGCCTTCGCCAAGTGTCCCTATCCAGTGCCGCCGCCCTCCAGTTGCGAACTCCGAGTAGGGTCCGAGCGTCATGTGCCACACCGTCCTGCCATCTTAATCAGGGTCTTCCTTTCTTCCTCGTTCCGAAGATCTTGCCCAGGAACACCTTCTTGGGGATCGCATGCTCGTCCATCCTCGCCAAATGACCAGCCCATCGCAGCCTGCCGAGACGAACGAATCGGGAGATATCAGGCTCTTGGTATAAGCTGTATAGTTCCTGGTTTGTCCGGCGGCGCCACTCGCCATCCCGGACGACACCTCCGTAGATGGAGCGGAGTCTCCTTCGTTCGTGGACTTGTAGAGCCAACTCGTCTGTCTTCTTAATAGTCCATGTTTCCGATCCGTAGGTCATTACTGGTCGGATAAGCGTCTTGTAGAGGAGCATCTTTGTCGCCCTGGACAGGAGTCGGCTTCTCAGATGATGCCGAAGTCCAAAGAAACACTGACTCGACTTCGTTATCCGGCATCTGACTTCCCGGGAGACGTCGTTGTCGCTATTGACCAGGCACCCAAGGTACGTGAACTCGCTCACCTTTTCAAATTGATAGGGGCCGATTTTTACTTTTTCCCCCTCTTTAGAGTATTGGTCGGTAACCATATATTTTGTTTTTGAGGAGTTGACTCTTAGTCCGATACGCTGGGCAGCAGCATCGAGCGAGAGGAATGCGTCTACCATGTCCCGGTAAGATCTCCCTATGATGTCTAAGTCATCGGCATATCCCAGTAGTTGTGTCGATCTATTGAAGATAGTCCCGCCTATTTGGATGGAGGAGTCGCGCACCGCTTTTTCGAGACCAATATTAAATAGGAAACAGGCCAATGCATCTCCTTGCCTTACACCATTGCCTGGGATGAGAGGGTCAGACAGGCCAGCCTGGACTCTGACAAAACATCGAACGCCCTCCATGGTGACCTCGCACATTCGTACCAGCTTCCTGGGCACCCCCAGCTCCTCCATAGCCTGGTAGAGTCTGCACCGATCTATACTGTCGTAAGCACTTTTAAAGTCCACAAAAAGGTGGTGGGTTTGGACGTTGTGCTCGCGACCTCTCTCCAGTATCTGGCGAAGCGTGAAGACCTGCTCGGTTGTAGACCTTCCCTTGCGAAATCCCGACTGGTAGGGACCGACAATGCGCTCCGCATGAGGCTGCAGTCTGTCAACTAGTATGAGGGACAGAACTTTATAGGCGACAGGCAGGAGAGAGATGCCACGGTAGTTAGCGCAATCCAGTTGGTCCCCTTTCTTGTGTATCGGGCATATGATGGTCCTACGCCATTCTCTAGGCATGTTTTCTTCCTTCCAGATAGCCATCAGAAGTTCCTGTAGGGCTTTCACAATTTCTTGACCACCATATCTGAATAGCTCGGCGGAGAGTCCATCGTATCCTGGTGCCTTATTATTCTTCAGTTTACCCAGGGCCATTGTGATCTCATCCTCGTCCGGGGGGTCCAGGTCCTCGATAGGAATTGGCCTTAAGGGGCTATCCTCAAGTGTCCCTCCATGTCCTAGGAGCTCCTGAAAGTACTGCCGCCATCGCTGGAGAATTCTAGCCTCGTCAGTCAGAAGAGTTCCGTCCTCATCCTTGCAAGCTGTCAGTCTCGGCTTGAAGGGCTTCCTTCCTTGATTTATTTTTTGATAAAACTTTTGGACTTCAGAGCTGGTTTTCAGCGTCTCCAGCTCCTCAAGCTGACTTCTGCACCATTCCCTTTTCTTCCGCTGATGAAGGTGCTTCTCAAGTCTCCTTCTGCGACGATATTCTTCAGCACTTCCCCGGGTCTTGCGTTGGATCATCGCTCGGTAAGCTTCGTTCTTGTATGTGGTGGCCTGCTCGCACTCTTCGTCGAACCACTGGTTGCGAGGCTCTCTTTCCTGCAGTCCCAGAACTCCCTCAGCCTCCCTTGATATGGCCTCTTCTATCTTCTGCCATTGATCATCCACACTGTCCATCATAGACATCTCAAGTGCTCGAAGTTCTTCACTGAGACGCCCTTCGTAGGTAGTCTGAACCTCTTCGTCCTTCAGTCTGGAGATATTGAATTTCTTCATTCGTGAAGTAGGCTGCCTCTTGGCGAGGGAGATCCTGTCTCTGAGATGGGCTCTATCCAGGTTGTGGTCCGAGTCCACATTTGCTCCTCTAAATGAGCGAACATCCAAAAGATTGGACTTATTCCTACTACTTATGAGGATGTGGTCGATCTGATTAACGGTCTCACCATCGGGTGACCTCCATGTACCCTTATGAATATTCCGATGGGGAAAAAGCGTGCCTCCAATTGTCATGCCACAAGAGTTAGCCAAATTTATCAATCTGTGGCCATTGTCATTGGCTTGCTCATGCAGGCTATGCATTCCAATAGTAGGTATGAAGCATCTCTCGCGTCCGACTTTTGCATTCATATCGCCTGCTATTATTTTAGCATCATAGTTCGGGCATTGGTGCACGGTTCTTTCCAAAAGGTCGTAGAACTCGTCCTTTTCAGCCTCCGCCGTTAATTCGGTTGGTGCATGGGCGCTAACTATCGAGTAGTTCCTAAACTTCCCTCGAAGTCGGATAACACATATCCTCGAGCTTATAGGCTTGAAGTCGATGACAAGTCGCTTGAACCGTTTCCCCACCACAAACCCAGTATCATGCATGTGGAGTCGTTCGTGGCCGCTATAGTAAATGGTGTGGCTTCTTTTTTCTAGCATTCCAGACCCCGTCCATCGGATCTCCTGGATTGCGGCTACGTCTATTTTATAAAAATCGAGCTGTGTTAATACCCAATTTCAGGTTCTTACAGCTTATAGTCCGTTCACACACACAGACCATTTCATGAGAATTGGTTATTTGAACTCAAGGGGCCCCAAAACATGTATTTCCGTTGAAAACGGGAAGTCAGCATTTTTCACGTTGGAAAAACTTTCCCTTACCATATACTTTATATATAGATGTTTTTTTTTTATATAAGTGAAATTTAAAAAAAAATATATATAAGATGTAGAAAATATATTATCTTGTTGAACGGCGAATTCAATCAATTCGATGTAGTTATATGTCTATAAATAGTTAAACGTTGGAACACCTAAATACACTGTCCAGGAAAAGAAAAAATCACTCCCTTGAGAATTTTTTCCTGATTCTTATATTTTCATATTTGTTTAATTAGCGTCATTAAGGCTTCATGCCTCTAAGACTAATCGGATGCAACCACTGTGGGAGTAATAAATTTTGCCTATCCACAATATAATATATAATTAGGATAGGGATCTTTAACAAGTATCTGAAATCGCACAGGCTCTGTACCTCCATTTTACGTCCTATCTAAAGGACGGTTAGTACTGTCTTTTGACGAATGATTAAGTACTATTATATCTATAGCTTACTTTGCAAAAGTGTAAATTTAGTTGATTATGCCACTTAGACTAATCGGACGATGCTACAGTTGGAGCCCTAAATTAACGTGTCCAGGTATAGTTAGGATTGGAATCTCTTATTAGTACCTGAAATCGCACAGGCTCGGGACCCTAATTCGCATTCCATGAGCCATACTGGACATAGTTCGGAGAAGAAAAAAATCTAATTCCAGTCAATATCATACATATTTAAATCATGTTGTTGACCACCAAGTATGTATGACCACCACTAAGTATGTTGTTACGCAAGTACGTGAACTGGCCGGGAAAATTTCCCTTCCTTCTAGATTGAGGCATTGTCCACGAGAGTTGATAAATCGAGTTAGCTTCCAAGTTCTGAAGGGAAGGATGAACTCTCCTCCAGCATGTCTGATTTTTTTTTTTTTTTTTTTTTAATCTTTATTTATTCCAGCTCGGCTTCTTAAAGCCATACATAGGTTTATATAAAAATTATATACAAAGTTCTGATTTTTTCAATTCTCCTCTTAGTAAAATGATGCTTATAAAATATATACAGTAAGACCTCCATTATCCGGGCCTCGATTAACCGGGGATCCAATTAACCGGAGTGCCGAAGAGCCATTTTTTTTTTTTTTATAAGCTTTTTTTAATTTGTATGCCATTTATTTTGTATGTATAATATTTTTAAAAAATGTATACGCAAATATTTAACGATTACACAATGGTTAACTATCTATTATGAAAAACAAACAATCAATGGAAAAACACAGAAAGCGAGTATTGTATTGTGAGATGTTTCCGGTATCTAATACTCCAATTCATAATCTAGGAACGGTATTGTTTTAGAGTCTTTCCAGGAAACTGCTACTCTGGCCTATTTGGCTAAAAAACAAAATATTGTCAGTTGTGATTTAGTCTCCATTTAAATAAATACGAAGTAGCAAAATGTCGGGAAAAAGAAAACGTTTCGTTTTAACGCTTGAAGAGAAATTAACTATTATAAACAGATTAGAAAAGGGTGAAAGTGTCAAAAAAAAAACACTGAACTAGGAATCGGCGAACAAACTGTACGGGATATTTTGAAGAAGAAAAAAGACATTTTCGACTTCGTATCGTCGTCGGCCCATAATATATAAAAACATACATTTACTTTTTTTGTTATTTTTGTATATTATAATTTATTGTATGTAAAACGTTCGTTTATTAATAAAAGTGATTATACCTTACAAGTGATTTTTTAACCTTTTTTTCTATCATATTAAGTCAATAAAATGTTTTAATTCGATTATCCGGGGTTTTCGATTATCCGTGAACCCCCATACCCATCATTACCCCGGATAATGGAGGTTCTACTGTATTCAAATCCTGTTGGGATCAGTTGAACCTCTTCACACGGGTATTATTCATTTAATTCAAATGAAAACCTAGAGGTTGAGCGGGATCACGGTAAAATCACCTTGATCCTTAAGCTGCGTTTACACTGTACGAACTTTCCGTTTACACTGTACGAACTTTGCGTTTACACTGTACGAACTTTGCGTTTACACTGTACGAACTGTGCGATTACACTGTACGAACTTTGCGTTTACACTATACGAACTGTGCGTTTACACTGCACGAACTTTGCGTTTACACTGTACGAACTGTGCGTTTACACTGTACCAACTGTGTGTTTACACTGTACGAACTTTACCCTCGAACAGCATGTCCTGAACATTGTTCGGATAATCAAAATACGACACGAATTCGAATAGGTACTTTATCTGTTCGCCTGTGTGTTCGGGGATAGCGCTAGTGTCGCTTTTGAGTTAGTTAAGATAAGTTTCTAGACTTTCTTTTAGTATTTTTCTGACGTTGACTTAGACCTATTAAAACATTGCATTTTATTAATTATATCAAATATATAATTGGTTTCTTAATTTCCTGGGATATTTATATTATGGGTACAGTGGCTGTTAACCGTATTGGAGCAATCACTAGGACAATCTCAACTTTACCAATTATTGCTTATTTACAACGTTTCGGCTATGTCGCCATTTTCAAGTTTAAAAATTAGTTTTAATCCATTAAACATTATTAAATAACGAAACTTTAAATATAATGAATAACAATGTTAAAATTGTAAAAATCTTTTTCCTTAAAGAAGGAAGCACTATTCAATAATTTAACCATTTTCTAGCAAAATTGCTTAAGAATGTATTTTTAATTAAAATCTTTTTTAAAAATATAATTCAAAAATGTAATTAAAAAATTATTAGGTTCACATATTAAATAATTACATTAAAATACAACAAATTAAAAATTAAAATACCTCAATCTGAACAAAGATGTAATTAATCCAGCTTTAAACAGCCTTCATCAATTCAACATAAAACTTCTTTTTTTATAAATTAAATATATATAAACCATTAATTGGCGTCGTCATTTAAAAAGTTGAAAGACTTAAATAGTGTGAATGTTGGCTACCCAAATCCCTTGTTAACCCTTACTTCTTAATACCTCCCTTATTGTAAATAAACTAGGAATATGTAACAATCATTTTAATAAAGTTTCCTTACTGGTGTATCTATTTTTCAAAATATTCTGACGGAATTATTGAAAAAAAAAAAAAAAACCTATAAAACTTATTTATTACATATTTTGTTATATACTATTGTATTTTTTTTAATATTTCTGTATAACATTTTCCTAGATTTTTGGTATCTGTTTTATAATTTACCGCTTTGTTAATATTTTGGGTAATATGTATCGCCTCCATCAATTTTCTTTTTTGGTTATTACTTTCTGCATTTTATTTAGACCCAGTACTTTAATAAATCTGTGTAAAAAAACTACTACGGGTTTCAGAAAGATTTGAATGAATTTTCAGCGTAAAATAATAAAAAAAAATAAACGTGTACTTCCGTTGAAAACCGGAAGTCGAAATTTTTCACGATCGCAATACTTCCACTTACTATATATTTGTATATTTGTATATTTGTATGGTAAGTGAAAGTAAAAATTCAATATCAAATGAAGGGTCAGGTGGAAAAACCACGGTAGTCCACTTTTTGTTGATTTGAAACAAGTGGTGCCATCTGATAGTACAGGAAGTGTACTTTCTTTTCATACTTGTTACAGTCGAGAAAAAAAACGATAGTCCACATAAAATCGATACAAGGGGGGAAAACAGCTGAAGTCCTGAGCGTCGGATTAACAATAGTCCATTTCTGTGCTGTTTGTCTGTGGTTGAAGGTGATCAATATTGGTTGTTGGTTTTCAGTTTACATTATATTCTAATCTATTCCAGTGTTTAACATCATAAAAATGATTTTATTATTATTATTACGTTTAGAAATGAACAGTGACTATAGTTCAAATGAAGATGGTTACAAGTGTACAAAATTAACAAAAAAAACGCGGACGAATATCTCATGTCATGAAAAAACTCAGACTTTCAACTCACAAGTCAGGTGAAAACTGTTAAGTAAACGATTTACTTGATGGAATTAATTTGAATTCTCCATTTTTCAAACCAGTTCTCTAGTTTAAATGGATGGTTTTGGAGGATGAAGGATGCGATAGTAGGATTTTGATGAGATGAAAGTATAGCAGTCATCAACGAAGCCAAAGGTCGTTCATAAATTTGTTATTTAAAGTATTGTTGTTTTATTTGCTTACCCAAAAGAGTAATAATAATTTCCAGGTCACAAACAAATAAGCAATGGACTACAGTGGTTTTTCCCCCCATCAATGAGCAGTTTGGTGATGTTTTGTTATTTCAGATGCATTAATAGCTACTATTTGGTTTTGGAAACTTTGTACGGTGGTAAACAGTTATCTGGGATAGAGGAATATGTTTTGTGAAACTAATTTTAACTTTTAGAAAATGGATGAAGGGGACCATAAACTCTAAATTCCATTTTTCTCAGACTGGACTAGATTGGACTACCGCTGTTTTTTCCCATGACCCTTCAAATTATATCACCTGTGTTACTATTAATAAAATAGAGCTACATTTTTAAATAATATGACTTACAGCTGCATTTTTAAATTTCGAGCAGAAGATGGGGGTCTCAAAATTTTCCCCGTTACGGGCCTCCTGAAACGTAATTTATTTATTTTTATTGTAGTGGGGTCACCTGCGGTGTTATGGTTAGCAAAGAAACTTACCATACAAAAGGTCGCGGGTTCGCGTCCCGAGGTGGTCCACGGATTTTTTAATGGGAGTAAAAAATCCTTGTATATGCCGACCCTCGGATTATTATTATCACTGGCGCAACAACCCACTTAGTGAGTCAAGGCCTCCTTAAGAAGAATGCCCCATCGCTCCCTATCCTGCGCGGCCGCAGTCCAATTCCGAGCACCTAGAAGTTGTCTTGAATCCTTTGCGACTCCATCTGTCCACCGAAGTTTCGGTCTTCCGACACCTCTCGACCCATAGATTTTGTCGGACATCATTTTCCTTGGAATGCTCTGTTCCGGCATTCTGGCAACGTGGCCAGCCCATCTAAGCCTTCCAATGCGGATGACTCTAATAATGTCTGGTTGCCCATAGAGCATTTGAAGCTCCAAGTTGTTTCGCGATCTCCAATTTCCGCCTACTTTTTTTGGACCGTAGATTCGGCGCAGAATTTTTCTCTCGAAAACAAGGAGCCTCTGCTGGTCAGAACTCGAGATGGTCCAAGTCTCAGAGCCATACATCAAAACGGGGCGAATCAGGGTTTTATACAACCTTACTTTAGTTATTTTCGTGAGATAGGGACTTCGGAAGAGGTGGCCCAATCCGAAGAAGCTTCTGTTCGCCAGCATTATCCTCCTTTTAATCTCTGCTGACGTATCGTTATTCACATTAACCTGTGAGCCGAGATAGACAAATTCCTCTACCTTTTCGAAGTGGTAGGTTCCTATGGTAACCCATTCCTTCTGATAGACCCTCTCGCCTGATACCATGAACTTGGTCTTTTCCGGATTTATTCCTAGACCCAGTCTCCTAGCTGAAGCCTCTAGGGCCATAAATGCTTCCTTGACTGCCTGAAAGGACCGTCCCACGATATCGATGTCGTCGGCATAGGCCAGGATCTAGACAGTTCTATTCGACCCTCGGATAGGACGTAAAATTAACGTCCCGAGCCTGTACGATGTCAGGTACTCAGGTTGTCAGGTTTAATGGTGAGGTTTGCGATGTCAGGTATGATCTCAGGTTTAATTAGGTTAAAGATCCCTATCCTAATTAAACATGGATAGGCAAAATTTAGGACTCCCTCTAGGATCGTCAGGTTAGCCTTAGTGGCATAAAGTAACGTTGAACCAAACAAACAATTTAAGTTGTTTCTGATTTGCTACCTGCATAATTTTTGCAATGAGAAAATGTTAGCTTTACATGTATGAGTGATCCATTTTGGTAAATTACCGTAAAACGAGGTGACTTTGTGACTAATGGGGTGACTTTGTGACAAGCCTATTTTTCTACAGTTTTTGAAATTCCCTCCTTAAAAAGAATCAGATTAGGCAATTCAGTGTACTTGTCTGTTGGTCAGTAATGTGCTGCAACCTACTGGCCACATATAACTGTTTTCATTCCATTTACCATGGTGCTTTATTTCATATATGCTTGATTGTTTTCATTTACTTGAAAATTTGAAATAAAGCACCATGATAAATGGAATGAAAGAAGTTATAGAGGTCCATATGTGGCCAGTAGGTTGCAGCACATTACTGACCAACGAACAAGTAGACTGAATTGCCTAATCTGATTCTTTTTAAGAAGGGAAATGTAAAAACTGTAGAAAAATAGGCTTGTCACAAAGTCACCCCATTAGTCACAAAGTCACCTCGTTTTACGGTATTGTAATAAGTCTCTTGGCCACCGCCTCAACGTCGGGGTGGAATGTGTGGATTGGTGGTGGATTTAAATGTTTCTACTGATGGGTTCATGTTGACACTTAGTCTTCGATAAAGGTTTTTGTAGTATAGTGTGGCTGTATCGATGGCTGTTTGGATGTTGAGGTCCTTGTGTAGTAAGTCATTCGTCTCATAGTAAGGTGCATCTACTATCTTCTTCTAATACATTTGATTAAAATGATTGGACCCTTTGGATATTTGAGGGCACATCAGTGCCCCATAACTCTTGTAAAGTTTGTAACTTTGTAAGTCAATTGGTTCAGAATAATTTAAATGGGACATTTAAAAAAATAAAATCTTATCCAAGTAACTAAGTAAATCTGGTATCTAACAACCATGCCACACGTTCAGCTGTTTCCATGTTGAACAATGCCATCATGCCATACTGCCCACTACCTCTGCTACCATCCTCCTCCTGCCTCTTCCGGAACCCTCCCCCCCCCAAGACTCTCACAGCGGACCCTCCCCCCGTTGGATGGACGACCCCGAAGCAGTTATCTCCCACCCCAGACTCAGGATTAGCATGCTAATGCACGAGGGTAAACACCGTTTCTTAGAGCGCCCGCCTTCCAAGAAACAATCCTCTACTTACCATAAATTTCTTATGGTTATTAAATAATAATAAAATAGTCTGCCGGGGAGGAAGCATTAAGTCGACTTTAAAACCCTCCCCCACCCCCTTAGTTCTCTTCATGCTTCTCCTCTTATCCAATAATGGATGGGATTCTTCAAGGGTTAGAATTATCTTCTGTTCCAACACTCCTTTTTGGCATTAGCATGACTATATGCGTAATTTATATTGTTCTGAATGCAGTAAACCCTCATTATTACGAACTCGGATATAACGAACACCTCGATATAGCGAACCAAAATACTATCCCCACAAAATTACCATTATATTTCTGCTGAACCCCTCGTTATAGCGAAATCCCTCGGTTAGTGCGAATTACGAACTAAATTTGATGCCTGAGAATTATTATTATATTCTGTTATAACGAACTGCTAGAATTTTTATTTATTTATTTTTTTTTACTGTATTACTTAGAATGATTGCGTGAAGACGAAGTAGCTCCAGTTTCTAGAATTGAGGTGTTTTTTTACTCTTAACTAATCCGATTTCCTTTTGGTCTCTTTCTGATTCCATTGACTTTTTTCTCAAAACTAGCTCAGTTCTGTTTCGACTTCTGTATTATTTGAATCAGTGTTCTGTAGTCGTTTATAGTGTTTTTTAAAATACACAATGAGTTCTTTGGTAAACGTGTATCACAAACATAAATCCTAATCAATCTAGGAAAAATTAAAAATTCTCCAGGATATTGAATCGGGAATCCTAAGTAAGAATACCATCGCAGAAGAATATGGAATTCCAAAATGAACATTGTCAACCATTATAAAAAACGAAGATAAAATAGATTCAACCGCAGCCCAAGGATTAACTTCAGCATCAAATAAACGACTGCGCTCTGCTGCTCTTGAATATTTGGAAAAACATTGATAAATTGCTTTAAACAAATGAGATCTCAGACCCTCTTATTACAGCTAAGGCTGAAGGACTCTCAAATGAACTTGGCAGGTAAATTAATGAATCTCATTGTTTAATTAATATGTAGTTTATCTAAAAATTAATTACATATATGCGTTTTATAATAATTTAACCATCATTGTGGGTGACCACCTATTTTTTTAATTATTTTAAATAATTTATTTTTGAAGAGAAAAGATTTGGCTCCGCCGGGAATCGAACCCGGGCCTTTCGCGTGACATGCGCGGTATGCTATCCATTACACCACGGAGTCGCCTCCAAACGGTGCCAAATCCTTCCTCTTCCACGATCTCGCAAGTTTTGCGAGTATTTACGGGAGATGGACAAATTTTGTCCAATTTTGGACGTTTGGAGGCAACTCCGTGGTGTAATGGATAGCATACCGCGCATGTCACGCGGAAGACCCTGGTTCGATTCCCGGCGGAGCCAAATCTTTTCTCTTCAAAAATAAATTATTTAAAATAATTTAAAAAATAGGTGGTCACCCACAATGATGGTTAAATTAATATAAAATAATTTTAAAAAATTGACGAACGTCAAGAAGATGCCCAAAAATGGACAAAATTTGTCCATCTCCCGTAAATACTCGATAAACTTGCGAGATCGTTGAAGAGGTGTCAGTGAAGAGGAAGGATTTGGCACCGTTTGGAGGCGACTCCGTGGTGTAATGGATAGCATACCGCGCATGTCACGCGGAAGACCCGGGTTCGATTCCCGGCGGAGCCAAATCTTTTCTCTTCAAAAATAAATTATTTAATATATGCGTTTTAATTTAACTAGTTTTAATGAATGAATTTCCTTCGAAATATGATCACATTAGTGCGGCAATTGGCTAAAAAAATATAAAAAAAAAAAAAAGAATCCTCGGTTATAACGAATCTCGTTATAGCGAACTATGAAAATCAAACCCTCTACCACTTCGCTATATCTAGGGTTTACTGTATATCGCGCGTCTGCAAGAAAATGGTTATATCTCGAAATATATCAATTTTGAGTTATTGGAATCAGAATTACAAAACCTATAATGCGATAATATAGTCACTATAGTAGTAATAGATCGCGTTATGCGCAAGTTACCATCTTTATACATATAAAAATCTCGTGTCCCGATGTTTGTCGGGGGTAAAATCAGAAACTACTTAACCGATCTTTATGAAATTTTGCTCGTTGTAATAGTTTTGGCCAACTTAAAAGATAGGATAGTTTTTATTTCGATTGTTGGCCTCAATATTTCTTTTACTGCAAATTAAATGGTTATTATACTACAACTGAGTGTGATTGTTTGTAAGTTTTATAAATTTTCAACAGATAGCGGTGTAAGTTGATTTATTGACACAACATTTCATTTTCTTTAGATTTTTAGAGCGGGTAAGCATCCATTAGCCAAAATTTTTTTTTTCTGCTTTGGACTAGGTAAATCCGTGTTTTTCCCATGGGCAATTATGTGTCGCTTTTTCACGTGTGAAGAAAGCATCGAATCTAATTTTTTTTAGCTAAAGACATTTTGATAACCAGAGTTGGGCAGTAGTAAACTACATTTGTAATTAACTACACAGACAACTACATGTAGTTTGTAGTTGGAAGCGCGCAACTACTATTTGTCAACTACCAGTTAAGTAGTTGTAATTTAAAACTACAACTACAGTAGTTGGGAAAAAGTAGTTGGGAATGGCAAGTACAACAAGTAGTTGTAAATGTAGTTTAGAGCGGCAACTACATTTGCTAAGTAACGTCTAATTAAATCACATGTTTTTGCTATTTTTATTTTGTGTTTAGATAAATATTCCATAGATAAATGGGCTCCATTATGGTTGATAATCTGTTTTAAAAATAGTACAATACATATACGTAATACAAAATTTTTCCATGATTTCCGGCAGTCAATTATTTTTTTTAACCTTAGTTCCTCGATCAATCCCATGTTTTATATATTAGCTGAATTGCATTTGATATACGCCTTATCGATAATACTAGATATCGATAATTACTCGTTATCAATAAAAGTAGTTGTAGTTTCAGGCCCATAATTACAGTTGCAACTACTAGTTGTAGTTGTAAAAATGCAACTACTTTTTTTAACTACAGTAGTTGTAGTTGTGGTCCATCAACTACAAATTATAAAAGTAGTTGTAGTTTCAACAACTTCCCAACTACTGTGTCAGTAGTTTTGTAATTTGTAGTTCAACTTCTTTTTGCCCAACTCTGTTGATAACCTGTTTCGGGTAGAATCGACCCATATGATATCTCATCTCATATTATCATGTGTTATATTCTGCTTTAATTAATATTTGTATTATGGTAAAAGATTAACTTTCTTCCGGAACATAACGCAAGCAGGCGCGTGACGGTAATTTACCGCATCACCAGTTTTACGCCGTTTTTCCTTCAAATCTTAGCCAAAAATATTCAAATTTCTGCATTTTCATTTTTTTTTTTAATACATTAACCTATTAAGTAATGTAATTGAAAGAAGAAAAGGCTTGAATAAAATTCAAACTCCGTTTTTTACATGTCTTATAGATATTAATGAAACATGCAAACTACAAATATTATTTGCAATAAAACTGTATATTTATGACATTGAAGAACAAAAGTAAGCAACAAAAAAATTAAAAGTTTAAAATTACTGTTTAAATAAAAATTTAACTTGCTATCATAACACATTTAAACTTCATCATAAAAATTTACTTAGAAAGAAATGAACAATTAAAGTTAAAATTACAACAATTAAGTTTAAAATTACTGTATAAATAAAAATTTAACTTGCTATCATAACACATTTAAACTTCATCATAAAAATTTACTTAGAAAGAAATGAACAATTAGACATATTTTAAGGAAGAGAACATTTAGCTTCACAAACACTAGGGAAAAAAAACTTCGAAAGGAAATAAGCCTAATAGAAACTTGGTTTGAAGAGAGAACAGAAATATTGTCAAAATTAAATCATCAATAATGTCTCCTATGATCATGGTAAGAATGTGGTCAATACAATTATAAAAAAGCATTTATCATATCAAATAAAGATATTTACATTAAAATTATTTATTTTTAATACTTACATTTCGCTCCGATGTTCAGAGATAAAAAAAGATACGTAAATGGGCGCGCGACGGTAATCTATCGACACCCGGCACTTACGGAGGTAAAACACTAAAAGAGAAAGGAAACTTCTCAGAAGATGTTGATTCTTGTCTCTGCGATGAGTGATCAGATTCAATTAGAGAATACATGCCCCTCTGGCCACCTGTGACTTGCCTGATAAAATCTGCACGAGATTTTTTAAATGTGACGGTAATCTACCGCCGAGTCCACTGTCCGGCCGGACATTGGTCCAAAACATGAAAGTTAAAATTTAGAGGTTTCATTGTAATGTTAATAAACTAGAATCCTTTCCTCGTCATGTGCACTAGTTTTTAACACAATCTTTGCGTTAATAATGATACTATATGAGTTTATTTTTAGTCATTTCTTATTTTTAGGCGTAAATTTAGTTAATTTCTCCATAGAAACAAATACAAAGTTACTTTATAGGAAAACAAAAAAGGCCCCTTCTCCATTCAAGCCCCCTGAGAACATTTTAATAATGATAAAGCTTACCTGATATTAAAGAACCCCTAATTTTCATGTCGAATTTGATCGAATTCATTAAAGCCGTTTTTGAGATAATCGAAAAAAAGGTAAAAATTGGAAACAAAGTTATAAAATAAAGGGCCAACTCCGTTTGACCAATTTTGATTAAATGCCGGCTGTCATATCTTTGGCAAATGCATTCATCAAATACCCAATTTTATCATAATCGTTATTGCCGTTTTTGAGTAAATAAAAAAAAACAGGTGATAATGATACAAAATTTATTAAGTAAAGTGCCACCTCCGGTTTTGATGAAATTTTTGTAGTCATATCTCGAACATATTCAAATACTGAGTTTTATCAAAATCGTTAGAGCCGTTTTTGAGAAAATCGAAAAAAATGTAAGAAGGTATTAAATGAAGTGCCCCCTCCGTTTGACAAATTTTGATGAAATTTTTGCTGTCACACCGCGGGCATATATATACATTTCAAATTCGCACGGTTTATAGTATTTGGACTAGTCTGTTCACACATACTCAAACCATCTCGCGGGACTTGGTTATTAGGACTCAGGGGCCCCCAAAACGTGTATTTCCGTTGAAAACCGGAAGTAGAAATTTTTCACGATCGTAATACTTTCCATTGCTATATATTTCATATATAGGTAAGTGAAAGTAAAACTTGAACTATTTTTGGAACTGGGGAAATTTACAACTCCCCCTATGAGTATTTTACCAATGTTTCGAAGCGTCAAATTTGGACTAATTTGCCTGAACTATAAGTTTGTTTTACAATAAAATTTAATACTCCCCCTTCTAAAATAAATAATTTTCGCCATTTTTCCTAATTTGCCTGGAGAATAAGTCCCTTAAGAATAGATGATTTTATTTAAATAAGTAGACTCTGAACGTTTCTGTAAAGCATATCTTATTTATTCAATCAGTGTAGTACATAATAAAAAATTTAATCAAAATGATTTCAAATTTTGTTGAATCTTGAACAAGCATAAGTTTACGATAATGAAATTAAACGCATTTGAAACAAAAAAAATATATAAAACAAGTTATTTAATCAATAAAATGAATTATTAAATGTTTTTCTAATATTATTTCTGCAGATCCTAACATTCTATTGTTTAATATATTTTTATAATTCGAAAATGATCTTTCGGCATCAACTGATTTGATTGGAGCAAATTTATAAGCGCCTAAAATTTATGGATTGTTGTCAATGTCGCTGAGAAAAATTGAATTATCCACGTTCAGGATAAGTGTTATGCTTAGGGCATAGTAATCAGCTGATTCTATTATTCTCTTAAAAATAAAAAATAAAAATTTAAATGCCGAAATATTTGGGGGGGGGAATCAGGACTCCGTGCCCCCCCTAAATTCGTCCTTGTTTATTAAGATCTGTAAAATGAACATATAATATTTCAGAAATATGTTTCATAATTGGCAATATTTCAAATATTATTTATGTCCGTTCATTTAGTATAAAGGAAACGGGTAATCTTTTTCCGCTATCAACGACATGAAGATAATTTATTCTCGTCGAATCTCTGTGATTCCCATAGCATTGAAAATGGCTAATTCTAAAATAGCTTATTCAGAACTCTTTTATTTTTATTTTTGTATGTTATAAACAAGAGTCTAATACATATTTAAACATAAAAATACATTATATAAGGAAAATTACAGCAGTACTACCGTTTCGTCGGTATGCAGTAAACCCTCGATATAGCAAACTGGTAGGAGGTTTGATATTCATAGTTCGCTATAACGAGATTCGTTATAACCGAGGATTATTTTTTTTAATATTTTTTTTAGCCAATGGCCGCACTAATTTGATCATATTTAGACGGAAATTCATTCATTAGAACTAGTTAAATTAAAACGCATGTATGTAATTTATTTTTAGATAAACTACACATTAATTAAACAATGACATTCATTAATTTACCTGCCAAGTTCAATTGAGAGTTCTTTAAGCTTAGCTTTAATCAGAAGGTCTGAGATTGGTATTTGAGATCTCATTTGTTTAAAGCAATTTTTTTTCCAAATATTTATGTGCCGCAAAGCGCAGTCGTTTATTTGATGCTCAAGTTATTCCTTGGGCTGCGGTTGAATCTATTTTATCTTTGTTATTTATAATGGTTGGTTCCTGGAGAATTTTTAATTTTTCCTCCATTGATAAGGATTCACGTTTGTGACACACGATTACCCACGAACTCATTGCTTATTAAAAAAAATCAGTATAAACGACTACAGAACACTGATTTGAATAATACAGAACTCGAAACAGAACTGAGCTAGTGTTGAGAAAAAAGTCAATGGAATCAGAGAGAGAACAAAAGGAAATCGAATTAGTTAAGAGTAAAAAAACACCTCAATTCTAGAAACTGGAGCTACTTCGTCTTCCCGCGCTCATTCTACGTAATACAGTAAAAAATAAAATTAATAAAAATTCTAGCAGTTCGTTACAACAGAATATAATAATTCTCAGGCATCAAATTTAGTTCGTAGTTCGCACTAACCGAGGATTTCACTATAACGAGGGGTTCAGCAGAAATGTAATGGTAATTTTCGGGGGATAGTATTTTGGTTCGCTATATCGAGGTGTTCGTTATATCCGAGTTCGTAATAATGAGGGTTTACTGTATTCATTTTATTATGTTTGAAGGTTTTTCTGATTGCATTACTTGGTTACTATATTATTCATCGACTGGGTCTTTAGTAAATCACCAGTAACCATTTTTGAACATCTGTCATAATTAAATAGCGTTATCCATGAAGATGGCGAAAAGCGAAATATTTTACAATATATAGTTAAATGTGTCCAAAAGATCTACAGCTTTTTAAAAAGCAACTTTATTATGAATGATTACACAATAGAGAAAATTAGGCTAACAGTGATACTGTCTAAGACGAGACTAGAGAGAGTATTAAGAACAACAGGAGGGGAGAGAGGAGAGGAGAGGACTTATATATAATTTGATATCTATTTCCTAGAATTGTTTACTAGTGCACGTGTGTAACACCTGCCGGCTGCAGCTGCATATTGTTCTTAGAATTGTTTACCAAAACAGACTCTGTGTCGCCTTTAACTCCACCCTTCCTTAAGTTTTGAACTCCGGGCAAAACAAAAAAATAAAATTTTTGGTGTACTAGTAAACAATGTACATAATAATTATAAAATAAAAATAATACATAAACTTTTTAAAATAAATCAGATACATGAAATTGAAAGATTAGTTAAAGCTAGTTTTGTACAATCTACTTAATATTATTTTATGATCATCTACAGGAATGGGTGCTGGGATATTTACAAGTTCTGTAGGTGGGGTTGAATTGGTTTGTTTACTACATTTTTGTTTGTAAATAATGAATACAATAGTTATTATAGAAATCATAAAGATACATACAGTATAAAAATAAATATTATTGTCATTTATAAATGTGAGAGTTTCTAGTGGTGGTACAGTATAATTATGGGTAGCTATAATTTTCTTGTTCAAGAGTACAGTGTTATAAAATGGTTGTATAACAGAATTAAAATTATGAATATAAATTTTATTAAATTGTGAGAAACAGTCCTTTTTATTAATACTAATTAAACTAATAGTAGGTAGAAATATAGTGTTATTCTTACAATCTATTATTTTACTAATATTTACAGTCATATATTGTGTTATAAATTCTACATACTTAATTTTGGTTTGATTAATTTGTTTAAATTTACAATCGTCTAACTTTCCTTCGTGGAGAATAGAGTGTATACATTTGGATTTTACTATGTTGAGATTTATGCAATAATAATTGTCAATGAATATACAATGTCCAGTATACAAATTTTGTCCTTGTTGTAAATATAGATCATTCTTTAAATCAATTTCGAATATCGTATGGTTGATCATTTTTGGTACTGGTAGGACGTAGTATCCTTTATAAGAATTATCATGAATGGGTAATTTTATAAACGTATGAATTATATTGTTTTGTGTTGAGCAAAAGATTTTACTATTTGTCCATAGGACTTCTGAATTATTAGATATTAACTTTATTGTCGTGGGTAAGTTTCGCAATACGTCAGTCATTAAACTAGTATGAACTATCCCTAGTTTGCAAAATTCTAATGATAATGTTAAACCTTTTATTTTATTTAATAAAAACATAATGTGTACATAGAAATCATGTGCATTGTCATTTTGTTCTAGAGTATTAAAATTTTGTTGGTTTGTCATAAAATTCTTATTAATAGTCTGTATATCTTTCTTATAGTCTTCTATGAGTTGTTTGTTGATATTGACGGAGGTTTCGATATTATGCTCTATTTTAAAATTGTTCTTTTCTATATTTGAAATAATTTTATCGTAATATGCCTTGTCATCAGCATTCATGTTTCCCGTAATCCAGCTAATAATATTGCCAAGGCCGTTTATAATTCCTCTTTTACTACGGTTGTTAAACTCTTTAAAATGCATTAAGTTAAGTTGTTCTATCGCGTCATTTGTTAAGTCACAAAGGATATGATACATTTTATGATCTTTGAAGTTAGCCAAATGAATTTGTATATTTTTAATTTCTATCTCTAATAAGCTTAAATTGTAAAAATGATAAGTTTCATGAAATTGGTTAATAACTCTAATGTTGTCAACTGAATAGTGTAACAGGCCAGGTGAGTTAGTCAGATCTACTACTCTGATCGTCAGTGTCTTCTGAAGAATAGTCAGTAATATTAACGCGTAAGGAGTCATCATCTGAAACAAAATGTTTTTTTCGTTTACGTTTGTTGGGTCTCCTAATATTATCGACATGCGTAGTTAACTGTCTAGCTCCTTGAACTAGAACATTTACTTTTCTAAATTTATCTCTACTTTTAATTTTTGACTGGGTGTTTTTAATAAATTCCTGGTTGGTTAGTTCAGGTGGGTCTTCACGATTTTTATTTAGTTTGTCCGTGCGTTTTTCCTTTTCTTCAGTTACTTTTCGATGTGTTAGCTCATGCAAGAGTTGTAAGTCACTATGGTATTTTTGTACATATAATTCAGTAATGTTAAGATCTGTCTTTTTATTGTTTTCTGATATGAGTCCGAATGTTATTTCATTAGGTGTTAATTTTAAATTGTGATTTAGTGTATTGTTGTAAGCGGTTGTAGCTAGTTTTAGTTTTTGTACGTGCGAATATGTTTTTTGTTTGTGTGAAATTACTCTAAGCAACTCCGTTAAAGTTGAATGTACTCTATTTAATAGTCCTAAAGAATTTGAATGATTTGTTGATGTGTAGTGTAAGGTTATATTGTTGTATTTGCAAAATTGTTGAACAAGATTATTTTTCATTTCAGTACCTTGGTCCAGTGTGATTTGTATTGGTGTTGGATAATATGATAAATATGTTTGTAAGCAATCACAAATGTTAATTGCATTATGTGCTGGAATAACTTGTGTAAACAGTCTTTTAGAAAATGTGTCAACGGCTGTAAATATGAGTTTGTTGTCGTATTTTAATATATCGATCATCAATTCCTGAAAGGGTTTTTCTGGAGTAGGAGTTAGTTGGTATTTTGTTTTAAGTGGTTTTCTGTCATATTTTGTCTTTTTACAAATTTCACATTTATTAATGTATTCCGTAATTTTGTCTTTCATGTTTGGAAAGTAAACTTGTCTTTTTAATTTTTCAAATGTTTCTAATATTCCACGATGTTGTGTCTTACCTAAATGGTAGTTTTCGATTGTTTCTATCTGTTCGTTTAGTTGTTCAATGTCTCGAATGAAATTAAAATAACGATTAATTTTAACTGTAGGGAATTCGTCCTCAATTATGTGTTGGATTTCCTGAAAGTATTCGTTGTAAATTTTGTTAAGAGTTTGCATAGTGCTGGAACAGTAAATTCCGTATGTTTTGTTAGGTTCTAGTATCTGGTAAAGTAATGTTTGTAAGTCATCTTTTTGTGTAAAAATGAGTTCATATCGTTTTTTGTTTCCGAATGGTTTTGTAAAGTTTAATTCGTCTTTGTTTCCTCTTTTTATAATAATTTGGTTTTTTTCGATGTTGATACATTTGTCAGGGTCACAAATTCCAAATTGTTCGTTACTAGATAGTTGAGAGTGTACAGTTTCTAAGTCCGTTTGTTGTTCAGGTTGATTTATTTCGTCAGAGGTGTTTGCTATGGGAGTTGGTACATTTAATTCTTCTAATATAGCGTCATATTGTGAGTCTTCATCTGCTGTATTTTCTAATAATTTATCTATGTCCATTGGTTCCGATTCATTATGGTGAAGGTCTTTTAAGTCTCTAGAAAGTGCGTCTGCGACATAGTTAGTTTTTCCTATAATGTGTTTTATGTCAAAGTCAAATTCCTGGAGTTTCCAAATCCACTTCATGATTCTTGTGTTACCGTTTTTCATACTAAATATCCACGTTAAGGGTTTGTGGTCTGTCTGTAATAAAAATTTTGTTCCGTATAAGTATGGTTTAAAATGTTGGGTTGCCCAGACAACGGCTAGTAATTCTTTTTCAATTGTGCTGTAATTGTGTTCTGCGTTCTGTAATACCCTTGAAGCGAACGCCACAGGGTGTTCTATTCCGTTTTCATCCTTTTGTGAAAGTACGGCACCAAGTGCTTGGTTACTCGAGTCAGTCGTTAAAGTAAATTGTTGGTCCCAATTTGGATAATTTAAAATTGGTGTGTTTGTCATGAGGTCTTTTAATGTCTTACACGCGTCTTGTATTTCCTTAGTTTTGTATTTTTTTGTTTTAATTGAGTCTGAAAGGGGTTTTGTAATTTTTGCATATCCTTTTATGAATTTGCGATAATAGCCAGTCATACCTAGAAACCGTCTTGTCGACTTTTCGTCATATGGTATGGGGAAGTCAATTATCGTATTTATTTTATTTGGGTCGGTTTTCAAACCTTCTGTGGTGACTATGTACCCTAAAAATTTAAGTTCAGTTTTAAAAAATTCAGTCTTGTCTAGCTGAATTGAAAGTCTATGTTTTTTTAGTACTTCAAATACTCGTTCCAAATCTTTTAAATGTTCGTCTTCATTTTTCGAATAAACTATAATGTCGTCCATATAAATTAATGTATTAGGTATATTCGCGATTAGCATGTTCATGGCGCGTTGGAAAGTGGGTGGTGCGTTGCTTAAACCAAAAGGCATTCTGACAAATTCGTAATGACCATTGTCCGTTGAAAACGCCGTTTTTGGAATAGACTTTTCGTCCATTTCAATTTGGTGGAAACCGGAGGTTAGGTCGATGGTTGAGAAGATCTTTGCTCCTCTTAGTCGATTCAGCAAGTCTTCTATATTTGGCAATGGAAATTTGTCTTTCACCGTCATTTGATTTAGTTTACGATAATCTATGACCATACGTATTTTTTGTATACCGCTAGCGTCCATCTTCTTCGGCACTATCCATAGTGGCGAGTTATAAGGTGAACTGCTAGGTCTTATTATCCCTTGTTTTAATAATTTAGAAACTTCTTCGTTAATTTGTTTTTTGAATTGTTCGGGATATCGATAATTCCGAGTGTAAACCGGGTTATCATTTATTGTATTTATTTTATGCTTTAATAAGTTTGTCGGCTTTAGGATTTCATTTTCCTTTTTTATTATTTCGCCATTTTTACTTATTAAGTTCACGAGTTTTTCAAGATTATTCTTATTTATGTGAGAGTGACGGATCACGTTTTTTATTTCTTCCGTGTCGGTCATTAAATGCATCTCGTGGTTAACCTTTATTGAGTAATTTTTATTATTTAATTTTATTTTTTGATTTGTAAGATCTATGTTCGCGCATAAGGCTTTCATAGTCTCGTAGCCCAATAGGACGTCGAATTTCTCTGAAAATGGAAAAATTAAAAAGGTTGCGTCGGAATTAATTCCTAACATCGGCGACAGGTTGAGGCGTACACTTTGTGTTCCTTCTGCTCGTCCGGTAGGGGTTTTTATTACGAAATATTCCTTTTTAATTTCTGCATCCTTGGGAACTATGTGCGGGCAAATATAATTTTTTGTGGATCCGGTATCGATCAACCATTTGTTATTTTTAAAATCTATTAGTCGAGGTAGATTTATTATTTCGTTTTTATTTGTCTCTCGATTTATTTCATACTCTTTAGTTTTAATAGTTTTAATTATTTTCGTTTTGGTTTCATCCGATTCGCGGTTTATTCCGTTTTCGCTTTTTATTTCTATTTCCATTTTGTCTAAATTTGATCCGGCGGATCGTCGAGGTCTTGGCCTTGTTCTAAAAAATGTTCAAACTTAGTTTCCAATGTAACTAATTTGTCCGTAAGTTTTTGAATTGTTTCATCCTTGTCTTGATCGACTGAATGGACGCGATTAGATACGGTACGCATGGATACTGTTTGCGAGTCTCCCAACTTTTCTGGTGGGGGTTGAGTAGTATTTTGTCTCAATTGACCTGACGATGGTTTGTTAAAGAAACGGTGTTGGTCCTGGGGATCCCATTGTCGATTATGTATCGGTTTATAGTTATAATGATTTTGACTATTATAATTTGGATTATTATAATTTGGATTATTATAATTTTGATGCCTATAATTTTGATTATTATTAAAATTTTGTTGATGCGAATTAATTCTCTGTTCGTATTGTCTGTTCGGTGTAAATTTATTAAATTTAAAATTCGGGTCGTAATGTTTTCCTTTATAATGTGATGGTTGTTGATGTCTTTCTTTTCTTTGAGTATGTCCGTATAGTCGATGTACTATATGTGATGCGGAATTGCGTAGTATTTCGTCAATGTCCTCTAAGGTGTCGAATTTTATGTGATATATGAAGTCCGTTAGTTGAGGATTTAGATTATGTATAGCGTGGTGAGATATTTGTCTATCGTAACGAGCCATTTCTGATGTTTTGTCGTCAATTTCCGGGTCCGCGTAAACTCTAGCGTATAAGTCGCATCTCTTTTTACTTAGTCTGTCGATGTATTCTATCGGATTTTCATTCGCATAAGATTTTGTATTAAGGATTTCGGCTATTAATTGTTCACGTGTCCTAGTGTCCTGATATTTTCGCTTTAAAAATTGTACAATTTCTTTCACACTATTAAATTCTTTATCATAAGTGGCAACTTTCGCCTTACCTTTTAATTTGGTTAATAAAGTTAATATTAATTTTGAATGATTGACCGCTCTAAATGAATTATCTTCTTTGCAATATAATTCGTAAATAAAATTTGCATTCCTAATAAAATCAACTAAAAGCAATGGATCACCATTATATTCGGGAATTAATTTAAAATCATGATCTTTTATTTCCATGTTAGTCATCGTTGGTTGTTCTAATAAAATTTGATCCAAATTTTCGCGAGTAAGAGCGGTAGAAACTGTTATTTGTCTAAGTTGATTTAGTCTTTCAGTTAGATTAGACATATAATTAAATGTTTAAATATAAAATATAAACTTAAGATATAAAATAAAGTAAATAATGAAATTAAACTTAAATTATAATTATGCTAGCTTAAATTTCTAATTGCAATAATCTTCAGTGAATGAAAGTTATTTGAAGATCCAATGGATTTAACATAATATGTTCCACTTGGGTTAAATATTGAAGAATATACAGAATACTGGATACCTCGTAGTCGTGGAGAACGCTTGCTGTACCTGTACACGCAGTGGCGAATCTTCCTCAGGACGTAGAGTAGTGGTCTTGCTGCCTTACTTCGGTCTTGCACTCGAATAAAGCTCCGCAAAGTTACTGTAATATCCGCGAATCTGCCCAAGTACCTGTTAACGGGCGCCAGTTAAATGTGTCCAAAAGATCTACAGCTTTTTAAAAAGCAACTTTATTATGAATGATTACACAATAGAGAAAATTAGGCTAACAGTGATACTGTCTAAGACGAGACTAGAGAGAGTATTAAGAACAACAGGAGGGGAGAGAGGAGAGGAGAGGACTTATATATAATTTGATATCTATTTCCTAGAATTGTTTACTAGTGCACGTGTGTAACACCTGCCGGCTGCAGCTGCATATTGTTCTTAGAATTGTTTACCAAAACAGACTCTGTGTCGCCTTTAACTATATAAAAATTGGTAATTAATTTATAGCTTTATAAAATGGAGAACGTAGGCAGTAGGCTTTAACTCTTTTCGGAAGGCAGTACGTATAGAGGTGATTTTTTTAATAACGCCCTCCCTGTTGGTCTCCGGGACCACGAGTTGCATTTATTCTACCAAAGCCTTGTATGCATAAGATTTTGCATTGCGTTCGCAATAATATCTGCTTTTTACTTTCCACAAACACAGGGACGACTTATATGCTTCACTGAATTCTGCAAGCCATTGAACACGCAACGATCTATTTGTGCAAACAAGCTTGTGCAAATGGCTTGAGCGTGTAAACGCACACTAAAGCCCGGTGCACATCAGCGGCAAGGCACGCTTGACGCTAAGAAGCTTTTCCAGGAAGACGCAAACCTTCATAAAAAAGGGTCAGTGCACATGAGGAGATAGGACGACGCGTCACTTCAAAATTACCAATCCGATACCCAGCTTTTTGTTCTTTATTTTTTTTTGTACCTCTCTGAAACCCTGTTTTTTTTGTCTCAGAACTGTCTGTGTTGCTTCTCTCCGAAGATGGATCGAAAACAAGTTCAAAGTTATAAAAAAAAAATTGTTTTTTTATACTTGGTGTACAAAGACATTTGTGACTGTGAATGTAAAAGAAGGCATTTGGCTCACCCATTTAACAATAAGAGATATTTAGAAGGTGCTTTAAGTGTAAGTTTATAAATTTGAGGGAAGAAGAACAAAAATTCTTCAATTATTTTAGAATGTCTATTCGATCATTTCATGAATTGGCAGATAGAATCAGCGATGTATTAAAAGGCCAAGAAAAATCAGTAAGAGATCCCATACTACCTTTGGAAATGATAGCAGCAACATTGAGGTAAGTTTATAAAAAGTAACAATTCATATTTTCAGAACATAAAATATATTTCACCTTAGAATATTTTTAGTTAAAATTTTATTTTCACTTTTAATTTTACAATTCACTTATTTACCTATATATTTTTATTTACAATTGTGAGCTTGTCGTGGGTACGCTTTGTTCAGGCATTTGTTGGCACACCGGTGGGATTTGTTGGGGCGGAGGGAAATTTATCGGCTGTGAGAACTGTCTGGGTTGCTGTGGGGTTGGATAATAATATGGTTGTGAAAACTCGTTAGGGATGAACATGGGTGTTTGAGGCGAATTTAGAACAGTTCTATGGGTATCCTGTATGGATTAACTCTTTATGGTTCTTATTAAATCTATCACTCCACCCCTGAACTGCAATTGTTGATCCTCTGTAAAATTTTGGATCAATGAATCAAAAAATGATCTATTAGAGTCTGGTGGCTCGACAACCATTGGCGAATTGATAAAATTTATTAATGCTGTTTCTAATTCCTGCCGTCGTTTAGCAGTTGTCCTGGTGCAGGTTGGTCCAGGAGTGAAAGGGTCACTCGAAGTGAAAGATTCCAATTCTTCATTTTGCCTGTGGGTTTATTACTCTCAACTCAACAAGATCAAGATTTTATTTTAGCATTTTAATCAGTAAATTATTCATATACTAATATTTTTAATATCTTTTATATCATTAATAGATTTCATAAGTACCCATATAATTTTAAGAAAAAATCTTTTCGATTTTGTTTCGTTATTTTATTACTTCTCCTTGTTGCTATCTGTAATTGACCTCATTTTCTAGCATAGGCACTTTACATGTTGCTCATATATTTGTCTTAATTTTAGCCGTGTCGAAGATCCTCATGTTTGGATCCAAATGTAGGCTGTCCAAATAATGAATATTTGACAGAAAATCCTGATTACCAATCATCCTACAGAAAACAGTTGACCATTAGACACGACTAAATTACTTAAATAAATAAAATTAGTTATAACATATTAAAGATTAAATCTCAAATTACATACCTTTTTAATTCCACATTGTTATTGATATAAAATCATCAATCTAATTAATAATAATTTCAAAGATTAATTTTCTATATTTATTTCTATATTTATTTATTTATTTATATTTCCCTTGTAGATTTGCACCTGCGCTGTGGCGCATCGAGCAAATTTGGTCACTGCTGCTTTTGACTCTGACTTTCTTGAGACTTTCTTGCATTATAATTTACTAAAGTAAGAGGTCTCTTGGTTGTAAGAGGTCGTTCATGTCATTGTGCAGTGTGTTATTCGAAATAAACCAAGGTGCATTTGTGATGCACCTGAGAATTTTGGATTGTGATGTTTGTATTTTGTTGATGTGGATGTCTTTCGCGGAACCCCAAAGTTCTGCTCCTGTTATAACTCAAGTTGATTTAATGTTAAAAGTAAGGCTTGATTTAATACTTGATATTAATTGAACACACTAATTTATAATTGAAAAGGTTATGTACAGCACATGGTTCACACATAATATTAATAACAATAGATAATTGAACATATGTTTTTTTTTTTCACAAGTTAATTAATGATCTTTCACTGCCAACATAATATAGTTGGTCACTATAGCTCCGTATGTCCAAATAGGTCTTAAAATAGTCGTGTATATTATTCGCTTGTTTCTTAAGGTGAGTGTTGATCTGTAGTCCAGGAGATGTGAAAGCTGCTTGTACCGTCTGTTGAGTTCCAGTTTTTTAATTTTGGTATGTATGTTCCACGTGAGTCGTTTGTCTAAGTACAGTCCAAGGTATCGTACGAAATTCTTTGAAGGAACTGGGTCATTGTTAATTGTCACAGGTGGGCAAGTCGATTTTCGTAGAGAAAAACTTACGTGACTTGACTTGGAGGAGTTATTTTTTATTTTCCATTTTTTGAACCATTTTTCTATTTCAAATAGATGACGTTGAAGGGCGAAGGATGCGATAGTAGGATTTTGGTGTGTTGAAACGATAGCTGTGTCATCAGCGAAACTAGTCAGATATCTGATGTGTAGACGGAATATTTGAATCAGCTTCCGCATTTTAGACATTTCCTGGAAAGACAGGCCTCACACGACAATTTTTTTCAGTCAGTTATCATCTGCCGTTATTAATATATAGGGGTCTGACAGACCCCACCTCACCACTAACGTTCGGATTTTTTTTAAATCTTTTTTTTTTAATTTAAAAGTGAAGTGTCGGATAAGCGTGTCATTTTCTTTACTAATCGCCCGGATTTTGCTAAACAGATTTGATCCTGAGAATACCTGTCCCTAGTAAGGTTACCCTTTTATTGTAATTCCCCAAGTAGTACATTGGACTGTATCCCAATAGGGGAAAACTCTATCCTTAACCACTGAAGGACTGCGAAATTCGAAAATGTAACATTTATGGAATGGAAGACGAACTTCTAAACCGAAAAAACAAATTCTATATATTATTATTAAAAGTATATAACTTTCAATATATACTAGACCATTTATCGCCACGTTTGATGCGCAGAGATGGATCGCAAGATGAATTATGACAATGTTCCTGCTCTTCAGTTCTTTCACGAATAGTAGGAGGATGAGATTATGATGGCAAGGCCGTATGAAGTGTAATTCTTATACCAGTTAGGTACTTACTGGTATGGTCGATTGTTTAACTGTTTTTTTAATTTTATTTATTTTTTACCCTCCTTCTCTTCTTTATCTTTATTATATCATTGTTTTTTATTTTTTTTTTTTTTTAAACCTTTCTTTCACTGCCCAATTTTCATGACATATATAAACGGCTATAAGGAAACCTTAACGACGATTCGCCGGAGAGCGGGAGGAGACAGTGCATGGTGCACAGCCGTGTCGTTACTACTTGTTTCTAAATGGATCCCAGTGACACAAAATACATAGGAAATCGGTCCTGTATCTAACCCGAGACAGACCATCGGAGACCCCGTATCGCCTGAGAAAGAGGATAGAGCATTTTAATAATATTTTCGAGAACCAGTCGGAAAGATGTCATGGGATAACATCAGACGAGTGCTAACAACACTTGAATGAATCCGTTTTCGCGTAGACTGGAAGCATTGAAACTCTTCGGAAGAAAGGGATTCTGGAAGTTTAATGGTTCCGAAAGAGGGGGGTACCGCCGAAACGTCTCGAGAGGGAAGCAGAAGTAATTTAAAAATGACTATTTTAAGAGGAGTTGGAGTGAAGACGACCGATCTCCGAGATTCGGCGGTGGTTTCAGACTAGGCCCGAGTTTTTGGAGAGCGCTCGGCCACACGTGGGTGTGGAGGGAAGTAAGGAGAGAGGACGCCGAAAATCGTATCAGGTTAAACTGGTCTGTTGAGCCACAGAGGGGAGTTTACAGATAGAAATTGAACACAAAACAATCCTAGGGAGAAATAATTCTGGGAATAAGATGTACGGTGTCTTCGTTACGGTCCGTCCCACTTTACGAAATTACCCTCAAACGGGGTGTTTAGTATCGTACACTAGCGCACCAAGCGGAAATGACTGAAACTACAACTGAAGCTGCCGCTCCTACGACTCCGGCAACACCCAAGGCGAAGAAGGGTAAGGCCGCTGCTGCAACCGGTGCCAAGAAGCCCAAGACGGCGCCTTCCCACCCGCCCGTTTCTCAGATGGTGACGGCTGCCATCAAGTCACTCAAGGAGAGAGGCGGATCTTCGACCCAGGCGATCAAAAAGTACATCAGCTCGACGTACAAGATCGACGCGGAGAAGAAGTCTCACTTTATCAAGAAGTACCTCGTCTCCGCGGTTGCCTCCGGCTCGCTCGTTCAGACCAAAGGCAAAGGCGCATCAGGCTCCTTCAAACTAGCCGGTGCCGGAGGTGAAGGGAAGAAAGTAGCCACCACGAAGAAGGCCCCAGCCAAATCGTCCGCCGCCAGCAAATCAAAGGCCCCTAAGGCCAAACCTGCGGCATCTAAGAAGGCAGCTGCAGCGCCAAAGGCTAAGAAGACCAAGAAGCCTCCAACTGCCGCTAAGACCCCCAAGCCTAAGGTGGCCAAAGCCAAGCCCGCTACGACACCCAAGGCGAAGAAGGCCCCTGCCAAAAAGGCCCCAGCTAAGATATATATATCTAGTATTTGGACAGCCTACGTTTCGATCCAAACATGAGGATCTTCGACAGGGCTAAAATAAAGACAAATAAAAAAAATAAAGACAAAACGAACAAAATAATCGGTATCTAAGCGGTAATTTTGAAGTGACGCGTCGTCCTATCTCCTCATGTGCACTGAACCTTTTTTATGAAGGATTAAGCCTTCCTGGAAAAGCTTCTTAGCGGGCCTTGCAGCTCAAGTGCACCGGGCCTAAGGCAAATCATAATATGTAACTACATTTTAAGTGAACACCCGATTTATCATACTTATTCTACTAATAAGAAACCGCATCTATGCTACTTTTTAGCTGCTTTACCCATTTTGTGCTGAATTCGACTTAACTGCTTATATACTTGGATGACAGATGAAATTGTTTGCAAGTGTTTAAAATTTATTTAAAGTCGCACATATGCGCAATAAGAGAATAATGCCAAAGGGAAGCGCTGTCTTCCCCTGCGAGATAACCGCCTTATCGCGGAAGATATATATACAAATAAATCTATAGATAGGATTAATCTCACACGAGCTCTTTCAGAGTATCCAGTGTACACCCAGCGCCACCATGAAGGCATTGCTTTTTCTCTTCTCTTTAGCTATTGTAAGTTATTAGTTATTTATTTTAATTTTTTTTTTTTTATTGCTATATAGAAATCTTTGTTTAGTTTTGATCTCGGCCTGGTCAATTTTCTTCAAAGAATAACATAAATAATATATCAATGCCGTCCTATGGTCTCATCTACTATACAATACTAAAGTTATATTGAAAAATATGCTATTAACCTTTTGAAAAGTAATGCATCCAAAAATCGAATGGGTAACATTTTTAAAATTTCGACTTTTTTAATATTTCTATTGTAAACAAAAATATAAAATAATATTATGACATAACACAGGTATTGTTTTTAAATATGATGTTATCAGTCAGGTGGTTGTTCTTGTAGAAATGTCCAAATTATAAATAGAACATTTATGGTAGAACATTTTTTTTTTTTCAAAATGTGAAAACAATTCTTTAGAAACCTTTTAACCCATAGGTTGGGGACAGGAAACAAATTAATTTATTAAGGAGCCTAAGAAATACAAAAAAAATTGGGATTTGACACAAAATTTTGATTTTGCCGAAAAAGTTTCTATGAACACAGACATCGCTTACTCCTTTCCACTCCATAATATCTTAAAATATCGGTTATGTTTAGATAAGATTGTTTTCTAAATGCACTAAAAGAGTAGATAGTAAATCCTTGCATTATTTTATAATTGAGTTGGAAATGATAAAACGAATTCCTTTTGTTAAAATATTTATTTTCATCAATAGTACCAAAAGTAGTTGTTTTCGGTGCGAGTTAAATTTTAACGTGCGAGGCTTAACCGTGCGCGAAATTAGACCAAGCACCTCCAACACACTTTTGGTACGTGTTATGAACAATACTTTTCATCATACTGCTCATACTTGATTACATTAAAACACTTTGTTGTTTCATTAACAACTTACAGATGTACACTACAAGAAATTAATTTTATATTAATCTTATCTTAATTTGTGGGTGACCACCTTTTTTAAATTATTTTTAAATAATTTATTTTTTGAAGAGAAAAGACTTGGCTCCGCCGGGAGTCGAACCCCCGAGTTATCTGTAAAAAGGAATGATTGGCTCTGCTTGGAGCCGAGCTCTGTGGTGCAGTCCAGAGTTGGGCAAAATGTAGTTACAACTACTAACTACTAACTACAATTACTTTGGTCTGATTTTAGTTTGAAATTAGTAACTACAGTTTGTAGTTAGTAGTTAACAGCTGGCAACTACTTTGTTTAACTATTAGTTAGTAGTTAAATTTTTCAAACTACCAACTACAAGTTAGAAAAAGTAGTTTAAATTTTTTAACTACTACCTACAAACTGTAGTTGGTAATTACAATTATTTAACTACTAACTACTTCTGGTGTACATATATTTATTACTTTGGGATATTTACTGGGTTATATTTATTGAAGTATTGCAATGTTTCGGGATAGGTGCGGGGTGGTCCGGGGGTCAACCAACTAATTCAGTTTATCTATTAAGTATATTTAATAAAGTCTTAAAAATGGGAACAGCCCCGAAATGTTAACATGGTGTAATGAGAAAATGAATAGTGTTGTGGAAAAAAGGAAGATAAGTTGCTAATTAATTATCACCTAGAATTAATTAAAGTTTATCTTATACCATATGTTTGCACACATTAAATGCTTTAAATAATTTGAGCATCACGTATTTACTTTAGAATAAAATTTTTAATCGTTAAATAATTTTTTACTTTCACTTACCTATATATGAAATATATAGTAAGTGGAAGTATTGCGATCGTGAAAAATTTCGACTTCCGGTTTTCAACGGAAATACACGTTTTGGGGCCCCCTAAGTCGAAATAACCAAGTCCGCGAAATGGTCTGTGTGTGTGTGTGTGTGTGTGTGTGTGTGTGTGTGTGTGTGTGTGTGTGTGTGTGTGTGTGTGTGTGTGTGTGTGTGAACAGACTAGCTCAAAAACTATAAACCGTGGGAACCTGCAATTGGGTATTTAGTGTAGGTATATGCCCGCGATATGACAGCGAAAATTTCATCAAAATTGCTCAAAGGGAGGGGGTACTTTATTTAATAACTTTTTACGTTTTTTTCGATTTTCTCAAAAACGGCTCAAACGATTTTGATTAAACTGAGTATTTGATGTATGTATATGGGACGTTCTTTTACAAACCGAACACCTTTCTGACCGACACATTTTAGATTTAACTGAAACTTTTTTTACGGGTTCTATATCGAAAAAAAAGAGATACGTGTAAAAGGATTTTTTTTAATTTTCGATATTTTGAAAAATAATCAAGATCGAAAATTCGTGAATTTGATGATTTATCGATAATAGCCTATTTTTCAAAAAATCATAACTCCGGTTCTATTTAAGCTAAAAAATCTATTTTTTTTTTATTTTGAAGGTAAAAAGACAAACTTTAAGAAAAAAATACTTTCAAAAGAAATTGTCAAAAACTTCAAATTGTTATTAACAATTTCAATGTTTAAATCGGTTTTCAACAGTGGCACCACCCATGAATCAACTTTTTACTATTTTTATCGTATTCTGCGTCAAATTTTATATCGAAAACGCTTTTAAAATCGATGGAGAAATTATTTTTACTCTAAGAAAAAAAATAATTAATTTAGCGCGGTACGTCACATCGACAATGTGGGTCACATTTCACGGCTCATATTCTTGTTTTACACCGTTTATCTCTTAAATACAAATAATTGTTTCATTTTTTTAATTAAAAAACATATTTTATTAGCCAAGAAGATGGGAAAAATAGAAAAAATAGATAAATAAAAATAAATAAAAAACATTGTTGAAAATGAAATTTTTTTATTAAGATTTCGATAATGCATTAGTTAATAAGAACAATATTTAGAATATAATAATAAATACAATATTTAAAAATAAGACAATGTTTACATTTTCTGTTTAAAAATTTTTACAATAACCTTTTTTTCGCAAGATGAAAACCGTTTTGCTTCCCATTGCTGTAAAGAAGTCGGATTAATACAATGATATTTTAAAAATCCTTTTATTGTTAAAGTTTTTTGGAAACGTTCGTACAATTGTTCATTAACTGTCGAATAACAACACGTTATATTCGGCAATGCTTCTGTTGCCCAGTAATTGATATTTCTTCTGTTCATGTATTGCACACACACAGACAGAATGAGTGACGCGAATTCATATGCAAAAAGACTAATCTTAAATATAACGTTTCCAAAAAGCTTTAACAATAAAAGGAACTTTAAAATATCATTGTATTAATCCGATTTCTTTACAGCAATTGGAAGCAAAACGGTTTTCATCTTGCGAAAAAAAGGTTATTGTAAAAATTTTTAAACAGAAAATGTAAACATTGTCTTATTTTTAAATATTGTATTTATTATTATATTCTAAATATTGTTCTTATTAACTAAGGCATTATCGAAATCTTAATAAAAAAATTTCATTTTCAACAATGTTTTTTATTTATTTTTATGTATGTATTTTTTCTATTTTTCCCATCTTCTTGGCTAATAAAATATGTTTTTTAATTAAAAAAATGAAACAATTATTTGTATTTAAGAGATAAACGGTGTAAAACAAGAATATGAGCCGTGAAATGTGACCCACGTTGTCGATGTGACGTACCGCGCTAAATTAATTAATTTTTTTCTTACAGTAAAAATAATTTCTCCATCGATTTTAAAAGCGTTTTCGATAGAAAATTTGACGCAGAATACGATAAAAATAGTAAAAAGTTGATTCATGGGTGGCGCCACTGTTAAAAACCGATTTAAACATTGAAATTGTTAATAACAATTTGAAGTTTTTGACAATTTCTTTTGAAAGTATTTTTTTCTTAAAGTATGTCTTTTTACCTTTAAAATAAAAAAAAAATAGATTTTTTAGCTTAAATAGAACCGGAGTTATGATTTTTTGAAAAATAGGCTATTATCGATAAATCATCAAATTCACGAATTTTCGATCTTGATTATTTTTCAAAATATCGAAAATAAAAAAAAATCCTTTTACACGTATCTCTTTTTTTTCGATATAGAGCCCGTAAAAAAAGTTTCAGTTAAATCTAAAATGTGTCGGTCAATTTTTGTCCAAATCTGTTCGGTTTGTAAAAGAATGTCCCATATGCCCGAGATATGACTGTAAAAATTTCATCAAAATTGATTAACCGGAGGGGGGACTTTACTTAATAAATTTTGTATCATTTTCACGTGGTTTTTTTATTTACGCAAAAACGGCTTTAACGATTTTGATCAAACTGGGTATATGATGTATGTATATGCCCGAGATACGACTGTAAAAATTTCATCAAAATTGATCAACCGGAGGGGGGACTTTACTTAATAAATTTTGTACCGATTTCACGTGTACATATTTTTTTATAGAGCAAATAAAAACAAAAATAAGAAATGAATGTGGAAAAAAGTGTCTTTGAGAAGTGGCAATTAACAAAACATAACAATTTCTAATTTAAGTAAGTTGGTAAGTGAAAGTTGTGTGTTGCGCGCATTTTTTTATTTTGTTCTGCGATAATGCGGGATATATTTTGGCTGTCGCAACGCGGGCTTATACATACATTAAATACTGTATTTCAAATTCGAACGGTCTGTAGTTTTTGAGTTAGTCTGTTAACATAAACACCCAAGCACAAAAAAAAAAAAAAAAAAAAAAAAAAAAAAAAAAAAAAAAAAAAAAAAAAAAAAAAAAAAAATAATAAACACATGTTTTTGATGCAGTATGATGAAAACACTTTTTCTAATAATTTTAATAACCAAGTGCATAAGTAGTAGTATATCAATGCCGTCAGATGGTTTCATGTAGCAAATAGTAATAGTTTTATTAAAAAATAACTATCGAATACAATACAAGCTATAGTAAAAAAAAAATCTGGTGCAATGCGCGCAACATATACTTTCACTTACGAACTTAGATAAGAAATCGACGTTATTCGATTATATGTAAACGCCATTCCTCAACTTCACACATTCTTCCACACATATATTCTTATATTTCTGTACCTCCATAAGGTATAGAGTATTTGTATCGCAAAAATTGAAAGTTCACAGTACTTTTCGATTCATTATTGCTTATTTATTTTTTAAGGGACCTAATTTCGTCAACAGTCGATTTTTTTTTTACTTCTTGCTTGTTTTTTACTGCTAATTTCAATATGTAAATATATCGTGAAGGTGAATCAGTAGAAGTGTCTTTATTAAGTAAATAAAGGTTCCCCTCCAATTGATCAATGTTGATGATATTTTTACTGCCATAACCCGAACATATACATTAGGGTGTCCCTTATTTTTCAAAGTTTTAAATTTCCAACGCATAGGTGTTAGTTTTGTTCATTTGCCTCTAAAACACTCATAAATAAATGTTTACCTGATTAGGAGTACGATAACCCGTGCCGACTTGCATCGAATCATGTTTACGCCTGATGCGCGGCAGGAACGGTGCGTTTTCACGACATTTGTCCTTTTTTTCTCAATTATTCTTTTGATTAACAGGTATTCTTTTACATTTAAAAGATGGCAGTGGAATTAAGAAGCAATAAAAAATGTGTTTTCTTAGTTGTCAATCTAAATTATCAAATAACAGGCGCAAAGTTACCGTCTAATCGTCAAATTTTTGCAGTAATTTTTTTTAACATTAAGTTAAATTGACTGTTAGTGAAATTTCTAATATCGTCATTCAGGAGTGTATTATATTTTGGGAAAAAGCTATACCCCTATCAGAGCTATACCTAACTGTGTAAAAAAACTTGTGGATCTTCACCATGCTTGGTCAGACTAAAAGTTAGCTGAAAAAGAAGAAAGGACATTGAATGAAGAGAAAAAAATATGTGAGCAAATGTGTATCGGAGGTTTATCCTCATCTGTTGCTACGCAAGATTCTATTCAAACACTAGGACATCACGATCAACTTACCAGCTCTGATGAGAGCCTTGAGCAGCCCTTAGCATCCACCTCTCAAATGGTAAGTTCTCAAACTACTAAAAAAAGAGGAAGGAAAGACTTTATCACGCCTAAGTTAGTTGCAGCTGTAGATAGATGTCAATTAAGCTTAAGGGATTCTGTCTATATATTTCAGGCTGTATAAGAAGCACTAGATCTTAGCTGTGATGATTTTCCGATAAACAGATCGTCTATTCAACGTATTCGCATACAGAGTTGAAAAGTTTAGTGGAATCTATAAAATCAGATTTTCAGAATAATTTGCCTGGAATGGTGACGTTCACTGGGATGGAAAATTATCACCTGGACTTGACGTGAGAAGTTCTTAAGAAGAACGTCTGCCAATTCTAATTTCATTTCGAGAAAAGGAACAACTTCTGGCTGTATCCAAACTGGAGAGTTCTTCCGGCCAGGATCAAGCTAAAGCTGTGTTGAACGCACTTTATGACTGGAACTTCGATGACAACGTATTTGTATAAATAATGTGCTGTGACACAACTGCGTCTAATACAGGGCGATTGAAAGGAGTACTTTAGGAACAAAAACTAGACAGAGAATTACTACTCTTTGCTTGCCGCCATCACGTTTACGAACTGGTTTTAAAATGTGTGTTCGAAACAAAAAAACACCCAGTCACAATTAGCCCGGATATCCCACTATTCAAAAAGTTTAGAGAAAACTGAAAAAGGACGTCTTTTTATTCATTGCGGTTTTATATGTAAAACCATGGCTTGGAAGTGGTCTGGTGGTGAAGACACCAAATCAAAATTTGTGCTTTTTAAAGGGGCTTTATATAATAAATAGTACTATTTTTATACTGTTTTTAATAAATTGTTAATAATACTGCCTTATTTATTGTTGCAAGAAAATCATTAAGTGATTTTGTGTCTGTTAAGACCACAAATTTATTTTCTCGAGTAAACATTGATAAGAATTTCCTCCAGAGACCCGCTTCTACATGGGGTAAAGATGCTGCCTGTTCAGAGGCGAAAAGGAAAGTGTTTTCTTTAAGGGCAGTTAATGATACGGCTGAAAGAGCTGGAGAATCTTATGCAAGATTTGCATGGTTTTATCACTCCAAAGGAAGACCAAAAGCAATTTTTGCTACGATGTGTTCAGGAGCATAGAAATCTGTATCCAGACTGTAAAAAAGAGAATAAAGAAAAGAAAATATTCTGCCTGATCAGTAATTTTATCTCCTTTTAATAAATATTTCATAAAAAATTTAATATTTCAATTGATTTAGCTATACAACGGAAAGGGTTAAAAACAGCAATTTTCAAAATCTTCAGAGTTCTGTCGGCACGGGTTAACGTTGACGCAGGAAGATGTAATTTTGTATTTGTGTTAGTCTGGGTAGTTTAAAAAGAAATAGGAGGTATGCATTTCGATATCTAAAAAAAAAAATTTTTACCTATATAAGGGACACCCTAATATACAAACATCAAATGCCTAGTAAAAGGTGTATTGCTTATATATGAAGAAAAATAAATTTAATTTATATATGTAAGAAAACATCAGTAAAATAAATGTCTAATAATATCTACTAAACATTGCTTAAATAGATATATGATATATTTTTTTTTTCGTTTATTTATAATATTTTATTCGATTTTGATATTTTTAAGGTTCGTTGTACATCTATATCATGGAAATCTCTGAACACATTTCAAGAAACATTCTGGGAAGCGAAGCTTTCGGCTGAGAACGTAATCAGATCAGTTGATGAAATATTGCAAAACAGAACTGAAGACTCGCTTAATTTTATAGAAAGTATGGAAAACAGTAATTTGGCAATGGCGCGTTTAAATAATAAACCGGATAATCATGAATGCTTGAGCAAATTTGAGAATTTGAAAAAAGACTTCAAAGATGTTTATAACCAGTTAGATCTTTCACTGATACAGCAAATCCTAGATATCAGGCGAAGGTTATCAGAAATCGCTTCTACTATTGTTTATTATAGGAGCATCGCGGACACTAAGTATTGGAGTTGCAAGCTATCGAAAACCGAGAATTGTACTGATTATGTTGAGAAATGGCTCGATACGAAAATTATTTCGTTATCTTGCGAAATGGATTCGTGCGATTCTCATAATATACAAAAGAGGTGGAGCTATGAAGTGGGTTATGAAGAGTGTCCACGCCTTTTGCAGTGCCCAAACTCTTTATGTCTTGCCGTATCTCAAATCTGCGATGGCAAAAATGACTGTGGAGATAACTCGGATGAATTAAACTGCCCCGTAAAATACTATTACAGCCCGAAGAACTGTAGTTATGAACTCGGGAAATATCTGTGTGGTAACAAGGATTGCATTTCTCTTTCGAAAATTTGTGACGGAAATTATGATTGTGGAGACAAGTCCGACGAGTACAACTGTCCCGAGAAGGTACAACACAGTCCAAACAACTGCAGCCTCGAATTCGGAACTTACCTCTGTGGCAACAGGAAATGCGTCGATCTTTCTTCCGTTTGCGACGGAAATGATGATTGCGGAGACGGAACAGACGAAGGAGGAAACTGCACCAGTGGATGTCGAGGAGATTGTCACCCTACAGGAGTATGCTTAAATACGCCAAAGAGCAACGACTGCGTCACATCCTGTCCAAGAGGACTATTTGAGGCGGCTTCCGGATGTCTTCGTAGTATAGAACCGGATGTATCGCCGCTATCGAACATGTTTGTGAATTTGGAGAGATATATTTCTAGGCATTCGGCAAGGTACTCTTTGCTTAAGACTAGGACCATTTCAGAGATGTTCATGCTTTTTTTTAAGACCGATTGCCGCAATCATAAATTCTCAATGTTAGACAAGATAGCGAAAATCCAAGTTAGAAGTTCCAATCAACAATCAGAAAGCAACAAAACATCAACAGTATAAACAAATAAGAACAATGTCAACGGTTAACGGCAGTTTACCAACAGACCGATTTTTGACTATACACAAATATAGCGCGCATATAAAGAATAGAACTATTTGTGTTCAGGGAACCCATTTGTCATTTTATATAATTTTTTAGTTTAATATTTAATTAATAATTTTCAAAACAATTGTCATTTCATCATTTTATTATTTCATTTTCGTTAATGTATAATTAATATTTAATTAAATTGATTAAATATGTAGTACTAATCTATATTATATAGCCAATTACCATTCATTTAGTGTAATGTGCGTGGGCGTTTTTGATTGGTCGAAGACGCTCTGAGACAAACAAAAGACGCTTCAAGTCAGTCAGCTGTTGACTCTCGCCAGTCGAGTACACATCAGGGTCTGGCCACACATGTCCGCAACGGATCCGCACCGCAGCAATAATATAGGTTATGTTCAGAATATTTTTAATTTAACTTACATACTACCTTCAGTTATGCCTAAGGCGGCCTGTGTCTGACAGGTGTGGCCTGAAATTTAGGCATAACTAAAGGTAATATGTAAGTTAAATTAAAAATATTCTTAACATAACTTATATTATGGCCGCGGTGCGGATCCGGTGCGGACATGTGTGGCCAGACCTTTACTCTCTCACGCTTAAAACATTCTTTAAAAACATTTATTACATTCTTGTTTCACCCAGGGTGTTCAGTTGTGTATTGTTCACATTTACAGAAATTAATTTAGAAGACTGAGCGAAGAGGGAGATTAAGTTCCCAGCGGGATGGACATTTAAAGTAAAATCATTCCATTATTATTTTTTTAATAATCTATGAACATTACATTGTCTTTAATCTTCAAATTTAAATAACATTCTCTAAACATTGAACTTTACCTTTTAACATTAAATCAAATTGCTGAATTCAGTTATTATATCTATCTATGTATTATAGTTATTAATCGTTTTTTTTATTACTTTACTCTATAGTTCATCAATTGCCATTCGACTAAAGCATATTTTTGTCTATAATAGTTTATAAGTTCAATCATTAAAGTTTCATTCTTATTTAATAAATTATTTGTATTTAATAAATTATTGTTTAAGCTCTCATATCATCATCAAATATCAGAGAATTTATTTCCTTTCATTCATGTTATTTTGTTCATCTTATTAATTATGCTAATATTTTTATTAACTTCAAAGGTAAACTTTATTTAAAATACATTTTATGCTATTCTTTTATTATTTATACGTTTTTATTACATTAACAAACAAAAGTAGGAGCATTAAGCACCCGGCCATACTTTCATCATCAGGGAAGCGAAAGGTTTTTATTATTAAAACCTAACTTGCCTGAACAATTTGTGTTGTTAAAGTTGAAATGAAATGATTTTATTAGAGGATTTGGGTCTGTTTGCGAATACCACATCCAGTTATTTTCATGACGCGACATCCAGTTACTTTTAGTAAACAGTTACTTCTTTTAAACTCTTATTTTGGCACTGGTACTGAAGTGCGGCTTAAAATTGAGGCTCGATCTCCACTGAAAAGGACCCTTTTGAGGGTTCAATTATTCCTGAAGAGCGAGCGTAGCGAGCGGGTGTCGAAAACTAGAATCTATTAAAGCCAATCAAGGCACTCTTTAACTGAAATAAAGGCGATGGGAGTTTGATAACATGACGGTCACATAACCTCTCAAAACAGGCTCCGCCCATCAGCCGCTTTTCAGTACCTTTACCCTTATTTTGATAACAATATTTATAACCTGTATTTGCAAATAATGGCCTAGATGAGAATAACAAGAATATATTTCAGCTATGAATATTTATTTATAATAGAACTCACCTTCTATGAAATATTTCATTTTCTTGTAATAACTGAAATGCCTTGTTTTTGTCAGAAATTTCTTGAGCTAATTTCAAAAGACCCATTTTTACTATCAATAAAATTACAAATTAAGGTTATCACTGTTTATAACCACTATAGATTGTCGAAAGTAACTGTTTACTAAAAGTAACTGGGTGTCGCGTCGTGAAAGTAACTGGATATGGTCTTCGCAAACAGACCCAAGGATTTTTCATTTTCAAGTAACCTGATAAAACTTTTAATCAAGAAGCAGTAAACGATAAAAAATAAAAAAGAATAATATAATATAATAATAATAACTTTATTGGCTATTAGAATACATTCTTTTAGCCAGGAGTCCGGCCCAATTGGTGTTAGCTTTCATTGTTTTTTTTTTTGTATTGTTTTTTTATATATCATTAATGTTATTAAAAAAGTGTGTATGAATATTTACAAAACATATCAACTAAAACGTGATAAAATATAATTAAATAAAATATATCACATATAATGATGTTATTTATTCATGGTCATTGGTTGAAGAACTAAGTTATAATTTTAAACTATTTAATTAGAAGATAAAAGATTCGACCACGGCCGGGAATCGAACGCAACGGGTCGAATCTTTCATCTTCTAATTAAATAGTTTAAAAATTATAATACAATATTAATCCCATTCTACAATGCAAAAAACAATGGTAATAATTTGACATATTGATCAAATAAAACAATAAATAATAACCGTGACGATTCATTAATATGATTGTATGATAAATATGAGTTAACACTAATACTAAATTGATGCAAATACACTGATTAAGACTGTGTTTCAAGCAAAACTTCTTAATGAATATAAAAAATAATAAGTAAATAAATAGATAAACTTTATAATTATACAATAAACTATTATAAGATGTAATGTTCACTTAATTTAAGACATTTCACGTAAAGGCATTCCTCGACACCTTACATATACATTTGTAATCAAAGCTGTTTGCCCTGCGCATATAAACCAGTTGAGTATAACAAAAAACTGTGGGCTCGCAGACATAATTTAAAATTATTAAGCTATAATTGTTTAGGGGCTATTAAGGGGATTATAGGGGATTAAAATTATGATTTTTTCCTTTAATATACCTGAAAACACAATAAGTGTAAATTAGTTAAATATCTTATGTATTATGAATGATGAACTTTTGAAAACATGGAAATGGCATTTATAATTATCTAGAAAAATGCCATTTCATTTACCCTCTATAAATTTCTTTTTTTTTACATTTACAGTTGTAAAAATATCTACATATTTTAATATCATGAATTAATTGTTTTTTTTAAATTATTTAAAGTGAAATAACAATAATAGAAAGCAGCCTGTTGGTAATGCTAACGTTAGTTATGGTCTCGAATCTGAGAGCCCCTAAAAATTTTACTTGTAAATGCCTCACAGCAACCATTAAAATATTGAGGATTATTTTTTTATTTTATTTCAATTTTTCTAATATAATTTGCATTTACCTTTGTCTTATTTTTTCAACTAATGTAAAACTCATTAATAAATAATACATTGAACTTATACTAATATACTTTATAGTTTACATTAAAGAACGTATACCTACTATGTATAATCTAAATGTATAAATTATAAGTATTACTATTTGTTTTTTTATGTATCAAACCAACCTGCCTATCGGCAAATTAAAACTAATCAGTTTTATTTTTATTAACTAAAATATATAAGATTTAACGGATAAAACCTTAAATGCAGTGTTGTTATTTTTATTCCTTGTTATTTTATTTATTTATATTTTTAATTTGTTTGTATCCACATTTTAATATTATAGCTTATAATAATAAAAGTATGACCAACTCAACATTAGAAATAGTGTACATTTATTTTTCTAAAAAACTGCAAACAAAAACTGGTCTGCCAATAAATCATAATTATAGAACGGATTTTTATTTAAAACGTAAAGCCAAGGGGTCACCTGTGAAGTTGTGGTTAGCATAGCAACCTACAATACTAAACGCCTCGAGTTGGCGTCCGCGTTGACCTTAAGATTTTTTAAAGGAAGTAAAAAAATCCGTGGCTATAGCGTCCCTCGGAGAGGACGTAAAATGGAGGTCCCGAGCCTACACGATGTCAGGTACTCGTTAAAGACTCGTAAGGTAGCATCATCCGATTAGCCATGGTAACATAAAGGGACGTTAAACAAATTTTTCCATAATTAAAACCCGACTGAGCAAAATATTATTTGAAAAATGTCTAATAGGTATTGCTCGGTCCCTCAGTGTTTAATTAGAAAATCAAAAGACGTGTCATTTCATTTATTTCCAAAAAATAAAAAGTTTCCTAAAGAGTGGATTGTAAAATTACGAATAGATAAGCCTGTTTCGAAACATATGACGATATGTAGTCTTCATTTTAAAGGAAGTGACTATATTTATCCAGGTAAATATTAGTATTTGACATTTTATTTTTCCAAAATGCTATTTTTATGCAAATAACATTAGGACCATAGTGTCATGGATTTGTTTTTCTTTTTTAATTTTCCCAATTTTTTCTTACATCCGTTGTGTTTAATTGTTCCAAGTTTTCAATGTGGTGCCTGAATGTTTTGAAAAATAAATAAATAATATGACAAAGAAACGAAGCTGTCATAACAATGATTGTATGAATAGGTAATTAATGTTATTGCTAACCGAAAAACGTAGAATAAAGATACATTGATGTGTTTGCATTTACCAGAACTACCAGCTTTACACATACGATTACAAGAAAATTGCTTATTATTATTAATAATTTTGATTTGCACTTTTATTTGATGGGGCATTCCTTTAAGATCGCTTGTTTGAAGGCACAAGGATTGTAAAATAACTGTTTTTATACTTTTAAATATTGTTTCACATGTAATTATGTGGTTTGCATCAAGGATAGCCTGCCCTTCAATTAATGGTCTTTTAAAATTACCAATTATCTCTATCACATCAACTATGTCTATCCCCGTTCCTTCCGACATTTTGCAAAACTACTAGCGCACCCTATAGTCTATTGCGTCAGCGAATATTTAGTCGTAAGAAGAACAGCCTCGAAGATTCGAGATGGTACTCGAATATCGTAGAGTTATAGAATGGGATTAACATTTAACACAATAATGATTATTAATTCAATTTACAAACAATTGACTTATTAAATAAGCGATTGATAATTTTGTATTGACCATAATCTAATGTTGACCCTTCTCACAGCTTAAAGGACAATGCTATCTATAATAAATTTTAATCTTAAAGGCTTACCACGACCCTTATCAGGACTTGGGGAGCAATGGACAGATTTTAGATAAAGGAAGATCCTCACAGAACCGTTACTGAGTTTATCAATTCTTAAATATCCTTTTACAATCCTCCTCCGACTTCCTCCCATCCCTTAACCCTTCCTTGGTATATAACCCTCAAGAACCTCTGGACAAAGCACTCTTGCAGTGACATCCCTGTTGTCAACCTCTTGTTATGAACTAGCAGTCATACTCTCGTGGGAGACCTGGAATGGACTCTTGCAGTCACCCCTTAGTCATGTGAATTGTTATTAACAATATAAATAAAAGTTTATATATGCAATGTAACCTACTGTGGGTCTTATGCGGAATCATGGCGCCAGTGATAACAGTTACGTTACAATCACTAGCTGAGGTTAACTACCGTCACAGTTTCATATCACCTGTTATCCTCGGCATTTTGACTATAACCTACAACGTAGTAATAACCGATAATTTTCACAGCTATTATTGCTATTATTGTTTCATTTATTATCAAATTAAGCAATTCTAACAGTAAAAAAAGGTATATTTACAAAATTTAAATTGGAGGCATAGAATCAACAATGTCTATCCATATTTTTTCGAAATAGTCTTCCTTCTTATTACGTTGTTTCCACATAAAAAGGATTCGAGGTGACTCCTACTGGTACCACACTGGATTTTTGTTTATTAAGTAAATATTGAAAGCATGAAGAAATAACTGTTACACCTGTGATTATAACGTAACTGTTATCACTGGCGCCCAGATTGCGCCTAAGTCCCCCTACTATACTAAAGGCCGCAGGCTCACGTCCAGCGGTGGCCAAAGGATTTTTTAATGGGAGTAAAAAATCCTTGGCCATGCCGTCCCTCGGATAAGACGTAAAATGGAGGTCCCGAGCCTGTACGATGTCAGGTACTCGTTAAAGATCCCTATCCTATCCTAATTATCCTGGATAGGCAAAATTTAGGACTCCCACTGTAGCATCGTCCGATTAGCCTTAGAGGCATAAAGTGACGTTAAACAAACAAACAATGTCTGCAATGTCTCCATCACAAAACCTGTGATATTCCTAACTGTAGTCACGAACGCGTACTATGACAGTTTGTTCCAACTGTTAGTTCGTTCCAACAAGTCTAGAATTATTCTAAGTCATATGTTTCGTGTTTTGTTTCACGTTATTATTGTAATTACATTTTTAAGAAATATTTAACATAAAACTTTAAATATGTAAGAATAAATATCATTAAATTGGCTAGAAAATATGAACATTCACATGCATTATCTATATTATGAATATTTTTAATATATGATTCATGTTTGGGCAAAAGGGCTTAATTCATAAAAAAAAATATTATTGTCTCGTCTTCTTAAAATTCATCATTCATTATAATTTATTCGTTATTCATAATTTATTACAGTCTCCGTTGAGAGAATATAGTTTCACTTATTATTCTGGAATAAAGAAATATAATCAGAAAAAATTTATAATGATTTTCAATAGCTTGGTAAATCGTTGTTTAAGCTTCAAATTCGATGACAACCCCTTTTGACCAAACACCAGTTATATATATGTTTGTTACAGTTATATATATGTTTTTGTTATATATATGTTTTGTTATACATGTATACGTTTGTACATAAATAAAAATCATAAAATTGAAAATTAGTACTTATTAAATAATATTTTTAATTTTCAAATGAGAAGAAAGCGTGTGTGTGTTTGTGTTTCAATGTTATTAAATATTTGCACATTTGAGAAGAAAATAATATGAATAAGGTCAAAGGGGAACACTGTGTTCCATTGCGAGATAACTGCCTTATCGTAAAAGATATATATATATATATAAATATAAATCTATAGATAGGATTAATCTCACACTAGCTCTTTCAGAGCATCTTGTAAACACCCAGGATCATCATGAAGGCGTTGTTTTTCCTCTTCTCCTTAGCTATAGTAAGTTTTTAGTTAATTATTTTTATTTTATTTTAATTGCTTTATAAACAACTTAACCTGTGGTCTTGTGGTTAGCATGGCAACCTACAATACTAAAGGTCGGGGGTTCGATTCCAGCGGTGGCCCTAGGATTTTTTAATGGGAGTAAAAAATCCTTAACTATGCCGTCCCTCGGATAGGACGTAAAATGGAGGTACCGAGCCTGTACGATGTCAGGTACTCGTTAAAGATCCCTATCCTAATTGTACCTGGATAGGCAAAATTTAGGACTCCCACTGTAGCAGCGTCCGATTAGCCTTATTACCATAAAAATGAACGATAAAAAAACAAACAAACAACTTAAAATTATTTATTTAGTTTTGATCTCGGTCTGGCGAATTTATTCAAACAATAACATATGTTATTATATCAATGCCGTCCAATTGTCTCATCTACTATACAGTACTAAAGTTATAGTAAAAAGTATGCTATTAACCTTTTGAATAGTTATAGTTAGCATTCGAAAATCGAATGGGTGAAATTTTTAAAAATTCGACTTTTAATATTCTCATTGTAAACTAAAATATGAAAAAATATTATAACATAACACAGGTATTGTTTTTAAAATATGATGTTCTCAGTAAGGCGGCTGTTCTTTTAGAAAAGTTCATATTATAAATATCTTAGTTTTTATAATAGATTGTTAGGCATGACCTGATTTTTTTTTTTTTTTTTTTTTTGGAATAGTGAAAACAGTTCTTTAGGAAGATTGTAATGCATCGGGTAGGACACGGGACCTTAAAGAATCTAAGAAATACAAAAAACTTTGGGATTTTAATTTTATTTGGGTAAAATTTTGATTTTGGCCAAAGAGTTTCTATGAACACAAACATCGCTTACTACTTCAAACCCCATAATATTTTAAAATATCGACTATTTTTAGAAATTTTTTAGAGATTTTTATTAATTATTAATAATTAAGATCGGATATTTTTAGATTCTAAATGGGCTATAAGAGTATGCATAAATCAACATTTTTAACCCTTTGCACCCGGCAACTCGACGCAACTTATTCGCGAAAACGTAATAATATACAGTAAAATTTTAATGTATCAAGTAAGGAATTGTAATGAAATTTAGGTTATATGTAATTGTGAAGCTTCAATAACACATAGTTACAAAAAAATATTAATTTTTTTAAATTTTATATATTTTTTTATAATTTTATATTAATATCAAAATAATTTTTTTAAATTTTATATATTTTTTATAATCTATATAAATAAAGATGAAATTCTGTTTGTTTGTTCTATATAGAAATCCATACCGTTTGTCCTAAATTCTCCGAATTTCGCTCAGTGGTTCTTTGATACCATATGCGAACACCTGTCCATGTTAAAATTGCATAACTTCAGCCAATCTCTGGGTGTATTCTTTATTGTTATAAAATTCGCCATGATCTCGCTTTACATGGTTTTTTTTTACGAAATCGACCATTTGAGTCGAAAAAACGGCCTAAAAAATCATTTTATAGATTTTGAAGAGGCCAACAAGGCCCGGTAAGACCGTCCCTTGGCAGGCGTCGAGTTCTGGAATTTTTGAACCATATGTTTGTTTGTTTTTTTTAACATTACAATACGTTTATTTACATGTATGGTGAATTTATTTTTTATAAATGCCTCCTAAGAAGCGAGCTTCAATAGGAGTAGTGAGCTCAAGAACTAAAAAACAACTTCAAATACGAGCAGCTGAAACTCTTGACGAACCTCAAAATATGATTGAACAAAGAGGCTTAGACAGGCAGAATCGCTGGAAACTGAGCATATTAAAATTGCATAACTTCAACTAATCTCTGGGTATATTCTTTATTGTTATAAAATCGCTATGATCTCGCTTAACATTGGTTTTTACAAAATAGACAGTGTGAGACGTCGAAAAATGAAATTCCCCGGGTGAAACCGGGATATACAGCTAGTTTAATATATTAATAAATCCACAAAATATAGCAGATGTTAAAATCTTGACGTACTACTGGTGTCCAAAAAGAGTATTCGGGGTTTGAAAGTTGAATAAAATCTCAAATATAGAATATCAAGTAGGATGTTTACATGTTATTTAAACATAATGAACTGGAAATTTATTTAGAAAAAACAATATTGTCTAGGTGCCCATAACGCTGCTGGCATTCCTCGAATCTCAAACTCAGATTTCTAAAAACGCGTTGACACATTGTTCCTGAGATTGCGGTCATTTCTGTTCTGATATTTTGCTTCAATTGCGTTAGATTCGTCGGTTTCTTTTCGTATACCCTACTTTTCATGTATCCCTATAGAAAGAAGTCAAGAGGACTGAGATCGGGACTCCTGGGAGGCCAGCTAATGGTGCCTCTACGAGAAATCACTTTGTTTTGGAATAATTCGTTTACCGTAGCAATTGATAAGTCTGAAGTATGGCAAGTGGTCCCGTCTTGCTGAGACAATGTTCTAGAGTTACATCCTTTAAACTCTTGAAGTTCTTGGGCCAAAAATCCTCTTATCATTTCACAGTAACGCTAAAACGCTAAATAAAATTCTATATTTGAGATTTTATTCAACTTTCAAACCCCTAATACTCTTTTTGGACACCCGTTATAAAAATAATGAAAAACACCGCGAGCCGCGACCGTCATTTATCACCAAAAGCAAAACATCCTATAAATAGTTTTTACGATTTGTTTATGTCCTTATATGTTAAAAACTGAAAATTATTTTCATTGTCTTCGTAGCGGAGCCCTCGAGTTTGAAGACAAATTTTAAACGGTTTATAAAATATGATGTTATCAGTGAGGCGGCTGTTCTTGTAGAAAAGTTTCAATTATAAATATCTTGTTTATGATAAATCGTTCCTCATTCTCAGTCTTTTATAGATATGTTTTTTTGTTTGTTTTTTTTTGTTCGTTACCCCTACCTAGCCATGTGTGGCATACGGGTGGTTACTCTATAGGTGTAACCAACCTATTCTAACCATGGTGGGTTGGTCGAGATTAATTCCGTGCGGCCTCCATGAAATAAAAGTCAACCATCCCAGGGCGGATTCGAACCGTTCGGCTCGAGCACGCTAAAGCGGGTCGCGCTCAAACACGCTCGGCTATCCCGGCCCTTAATATCAGTTTAAAAATCAGTTACAGGAATCATATACTTTTAATAGAACATATTTTTTTCAGATTAATGCTGATTGTGACAACTTGAGATGGAAAACACTCGATGAATTTCAACAATTTCTCACGGCGTATAAGACTGATGTGAAAACCCTTATCAATTCTACATTGCAGACGATTCGAGAAGGAGTAGGGTCATCCTCAGATGTTGTTGTTGAAATAGACAAATGGTCAATGCCTCCGCAAATTTATTCATTGAATAGAGCACGTTGCAAGGTTGAATTCCTCGAGAGGGATAAGTTGAAAATACAATTCCTGATCCGATTTAAGGCACTGGAAGAACCAATGAATAGGAGGATAGATGATGTCATGTATAAATTGGATGAAATACAATCATCTCTTAGCATGTTGAAGATCATGGCTAATTTTGAGAACAGAGGTTGTGGAAACACAACCGACGCATCCCCTGCAGCGATAGCTTCCATAGAAGAAAATGTAACTCTATTGCGATGCAAATTATTGAAAAACTGTCAAAAACATACTATTACAAAAAGATCTACAACTTCTTGTTCTTCGGCAGAGTTTAAATGCAGAAGTGGACAATGCATTGATGCTGACAATGTCTGTACAGGAACTAACACCTGTAATGATGGGAGTGACGAAGGGCCAAAGTGCAGAAAGTTTTGCTTTAATGGCTTCCATTGCGAGAATTTGAAATGCATCGATAAATTACTTGTATGCGATGGTAGAGACGACTGCGGAGACAATTCGGATGAAACGGACTGTGGCAAAAGACGAGGCAATTATTCCTCTGAAAATTGTACCTTGGAATCGGGGATGTTTCTCTGTGATAACTACAATTGCGTTCCTCTGGTTGAAGCCTGTGATGGAGTCGATGGGTGCGGTGATGGTTCCGACGAAGGAAGTTCTTGCGGGAAAGGATGTCCGGGAGGTTGTGAAGCGCTCAGTGGTGTCTGTTTGGCCACTCCTCGAGGTCCTCTCTGCCTCAACAAGTGTCCTCCAGGATTTATCGACAAGGCCTCAGGGTGTCAGCCGCTTCCGGAACGTCTGCCTGCGACCGTGGAGGAAATGGTTAAAGAAATTCCTGCGATTGCGATGAAGTGTATTTCTTCCGCCCACCGTCTGAAGCAGGAAACCTTCTCTAGATTGTACAAAGCCTATAACAACTTTTTCCAATGTGATGGTGATAATGAATTTGATAAAATTGTTAAGCTCACTAATTTCAATGAAACGTCTAATTACAATAACACTACAGACTTTAAAAGTACTTAGTTATTGTAGTTACAATTATCGAAAAAAAAAAGAGAGAGAGAAATACTTTATTGATAAGTAGTGCTGCCCTACTTGATAGGATTGTTAGACACACAGCATACTAATCAATCCGTTTGGACATTAAATTTCCTTTTTTGTTCCATTGTTGGTCTTCTTTTCTTTTTCTTTCTTTATTTGACTTATCACTGCTGTCATTAGGGGGGATTACAATTTTTGGATCTATTTCAGAAACAGATAATCTACCTATGGACCACTCCATCCAATGTTGTCTGATCCCGAAGACTATCAAATTCTTACCCCGGGACACTTCCTGATCGGAGCACCCCTCGTCGCCCCACCGGAACCCGAGATTATTGATGTTTGTCTAGATGGAAGCACCTGCAATGTTTCCTTGCTGATTTCTGGAACCGTTGGCGATTGGATAATTTGAACTGCCTTCAGCAAAAGGCATTTTGCATTTTTTTTCGTTATTTTGTAAAGAAGTTAATTAATTTTTTTTTTGTTCTTCTAATTTATTCTTTTTTGTTTTAAGCTGTTTTCTTATTTTTCTTTGAACATTTGTATGTTAATTTTGGGGGTTAACTGTTATCAATTTATTTTTTTTAATCCTTTTTTTTCTTTATTAATATATTTTTTGTAATACATGGAAGGGCCTTTTATTTATTTTAAACCAACACCTACAAACTATATTGATTTTAATTTAATCTCACTTTGCATGAAATGTTTTTATTTTTATTAATTTATATTATCACCATTGTTTTTTTTTTGTTTTTTCCCTTACAGCAAAACCCACCTTGCCCATATTTTTTTTTATATACAGTCCATTTATTTCGTCTTTGCCTGTTTGGAGGGGGGAGACAAAATTCTCACCGGGGAAGGATTGCACTTCAAACACAAGACGCACCTTGCCCCAACATTATTCTGGTCCTCCGGGCCGGATATGAACCAGCGACTTATGGATTTTTCTTGGATTTATATTAAACAAATTCCATCACAGAAGTTAGTTGGATAATGCCCAAAGAGTCAAGAATTATGCTCTCGGCCAAGATTCCTATATCACCTATAGCGACCCCTGGGTCTTCTAGGAAGCAATATGTAGATTTCGGAATTGATCCGCGAGACCCGAACCAGAGACCTCTCACGGTGAAATCTCTTCCTCCCAAGGTTCCACGGAATTTTTCTTCTAAGTAAGGGATACACTTTTCATATATATTAAATCATAATGTAAGATTTCGGTAAGTTGCTGTACTATTATAATGGGTCCGTGGATTTGGGTGAACAATTTAAAAAAATATAATTCCACGATTCATGAAGGATCTAATTAAAAATATAAGTACGTCATATAGTATAATAAATTTAATAAAATGCAAAATATTTATAAAATTTGCCATTTTAAGAGGTTGACTGCAGATAGTTGGTAACCCACATGTCTATGTTTGCAGTCAGAGTCAAAGGCAGTAAACATCTATAAATGCTTAAAAATTAACCTGAATAAACCAAACGTATCTAAACATCGATATTTTTCGGCATCGATGGTTTTAATATAAATTTTGCAACATTAGTCTGGTAGAGCCCAATCATATTTTAACTTCGGTGTTTTTTATTTAATATTCATTTTTCAAACATTAACCAGTTAGTACTCAAACTTATTTAAACATCGGCTTCGCTTTAAAAGTAGGGACATAGAATTTCTGGTGAATATTTTTAAATGATTCTTTCACCAGCAACATTACTGCTTAACAAAATTAAGATGAAAAAGGACTGGGGATAGTACTGCTCCTTGTGGTACACCGCATGTTACCTCGACGGGGTTCGATTCTATATTCCTTATTTTTCTTTAAAATACCGCTGGATCAAAAATCTGAGCATTCTTGATTAGTTAGCTGTTCGCAAAGCTTTCTATGACAAATTGAATTCTTTCAAGCAGACTATAGGATAAGTATGACATTTAATTTTAAAATAACTTACTTCATAAATTATACATTAACGAGAATAAATTAATTAAATTTACAATTGGTTTAAAAATCATGAACTAAAAATTGAACAAAAATAATGTATGGGTTAACCCTGAGCGATATTTTTCAAGCTATGAGGGTATAAGTTGTGAGAACATTGCTGGTAAGGAGACAACAAAGAAATTGTGTATCATTAGATCCTGATTAGCCTTTAGATAATGATGACCATGATCCATCTTATCTCACTAAAGATATCGTGGAATTGATCAGTTTTAATCATTCGTGGGTTAACACTATCTTACACCCTATCCTAACCTCTGCAGATCGATGTTAGCATTCATTGTTCTTTAAAATTGATTGAGTAGGGTAAACCATACAGTTATTGGCACCCCAACTTTGACCTAATGAAATAGGTAAACAAGTCCTAATTTGGGTCTTTTTTAGAGTAGGCCCGCCAGTTACTTTTAGTAGTAACTGTTACTATTTGCTGTTCCTAGGTACTTAGATAATCTAATCGAACATTGTTATAATAATAAACATTAATCATTCAAGTGAGATTATTTGAAAAAATATACATGTTCACAAATATGCAAAATATTTTTGAACTCTACGAAAAAACCAAAGCTAGTGCGCGTCTATTTTACATAAATAGTGGGATACTCCCAGAAGTTGTAAAATGTAAAAATGGACACGAAATGAAGTTCTATGATAAAAGGGAAAAATGGAGATGCAACAAGAGGGAATGCCGGCAAGAGGCAGGAAAATATGCTAGAACCTGGCTCTGCGAAAGTAGGTTCCCGTTAAATAAAACCCTTTTACTCATATATTCGTGGGCGAACGAATATTCAACAACAAAGTTCTGTTTGAAAGAACTTGAAATATCGACCAGACAATTACAGACTGGAAAAACTACCTAAGAGAAGTATTGCTGCCAGTTTATTAAGAATACCTACACAAATTGGAAGAGGTCTTACTGTCGAATTGTTTTTCAAGACGCAAGAACCACGTAGGACGCGTTTATCCACAGCAATGGGTATTTGGAGGCGTTTGTAGGGATTTTTCAATTTGTAGGGATATTTCAATAAATTTAATAACACATGTTTCCAATATAATAACTTTTTTTATTTAGCAAATAGTAACAGTTACTACTAAAAGTAACTGGCGGGCCTAATCTAAAAAAGACCCCCTAATTTTATTACAAGATATACATGAGTCTAATGTTTGAAGGGTCCTCTAAGTCATCTATGAAGTAAGACTTTAACAAACTAACCATAGGGAAGATTTCACAATTAAATCCACAGGGTGCCAATAACTATATTTGGCACTTTTAAAAGTAAATATTGCCACTTTGTAAAACTATTGAACTTTTGACCCAAAAAAAACCTCTGAGTCTTTATGAGGATAGATAATGAGGAGATATAGGAAGTATCTATTTGATCCCTTTATAAAAAGTATTTTTTTCATTTAACCACAGAAATGTAGTCTTAAGGCTGCCAATAACTGTACGGTTTACCCTACGTAAGGTGTCGAGGAATGTCTTTAAGTGAATCTTTCATCTTATAATAGTTTATTGTATAATTGTAAAGTTTATCTACTTATTTACTTATTATTTTTAATATTTAATGAGAAGTTTTGCTTGAAACACAGTCTTAATCACTGTATCTGCATCAATTTAGTATTATTGTTAACTCACCTTTATCATACAATCATAAAAATAAACTGACACGGTTATCATTTATTGTGTTATTTGATCAATATGTCAAATCATTACCATTGTTTATTGAATTGTAAAAATTTACGTTTACCTTAATCTTGAATTTTTTTTTTGATAACTACTATTTTTTTAGGATGTTTTAACCAATAATTTAGGCACAAAACAGGGTGGACAAATATTAATAGGTTCCAAGTGTCCAAGGGTCACCCCCCCACCTAATCCTATGGTCAAAAGGCCGAATAAAATGTTTATAAAATTTAAGCCTGAGGGTAATCTGATAAAATGTGTTACAGATCAAAAAATCTTATAGAATATAAGTTATTCTTTAATATCGTAACTTATTCTTTTTTACTTTCACTTACCTATATATGAAATATATAGTAAGTGGAAGTATTGCGATCGTGAAAAATTTCGACTTCCGGTTTTCAACGGAAATACACGTTTTGGGACCCCCTGAGTCGAAATAACCAAGTCCCGCGAAATGGTCTGTGTGTCTGTGTGTGTGTGTGTGTGTGTGTGTGTGTGTGTGTGTGTGTGTGTGTGTGTGTGTGTGTGTGTGAACAGACTAGCTCAAAAACTATAAGCCGTGGGAATCTGAAATTGGGTATTTAGTGTAGGTATATGCCCGCGATGTGACAGCAAAAATTTCATCAAAATTGCTCAAAGGGAAGGGGTACTTTATTTAATAACTTTTTACGTGTTTTTTTATTTTCTAAAAACGGCTCTAACGATTTTGATTAAACTGAGTATTTGATCTATTTATATGCCCGAGATATGACTGTAAAAATTTCATCAAAATTGATTAACCGGATGGGTGACTTTACTTAATAAATTTTGTATCATTTTCACGTGTTTATTTTATTTACTCAAAAACGGCTTTTACGATTTTGATCAAACTGGGTATATGGTGTATGTATATGCCCGAGATACGACTGTAAAAATTTCTTCAAAATTGATCAACCGGAGGTGGGACTTAACTTAATAAATTTTGTACCAATTTCACGTGTACATATTTTTTATTTACTCAAAAACGGCTTTAACGATTTTGAAGAAACTGGGTATTTGATGTATGTATATACCAAATATGTAAAAGCCAACATTCCATCAAAATTGGTCTAACTGAGGGGGCACTTTATTTCATGACTTTTTTCCAATTTTTACCGTTTTACCTTTTCGATTATCTCAAAAACGGCTTTAACGATTTTTATCAAATTCGTCATGTTTAATGAAAATTAGGTTTTCTTTAATATTAGGTAAGCTTTATCATTATTAAAATGTTCTGAGGCTGCTTTTTTTTGGGGGGGGGCATTTTTGTTTGTTTGTTTCTTTCTTATAAAGTACCTTTGTTTTTGTTTACATGGAGAAATTAACTGTCTCTCGTTACGCCTAAAAATAAGAAATGGCTAAATACGAGATATGATAAAAATAAAGGAAACATAAAGAAAAGATAAAGAGGAAAAAAAAAAGAAAAATATTCAGTCAACTCATAAAACTCGTTGAGCCCACGCATGCGGAGATGACTTATATGACAGATCATTGTTCATAATTAAAGCCGTTCTGTTCGTTTGGAAATGGCAATTAACAAAACGCATTAATTTCTAATCTAAGTAAGTTGGTAAGTGAAAGTTGTGTGTTGCGAGCACGCACCAGATTTTTATTTTTATAGACTTATGGTCGGCATGTTTACTATTATTTGAGCCACTGTGGGAATAAGTGTCGTTATGCTATTGACTGGTTTATATGCGCAGGGCGAACAGCTTTGATTATAAAGGTATAGGGTAAACCGTACATTTATTGGCACTCAGTACAGTTATTAGCACCCCAACTTTAACTTAAATAAATAGGTAAACAATTCCTAATGTTTGAAGGGTCCTCTAAGTCATCTATGAAGTAAGACTTTAACAAACTAATCATAGGGAAGATTTCACAATTAAATCCACAGGGTGCCAATAACTAGATTTGGCACTTTTAACAATAAATATTGCCATACGGTAAAACTATTGAACTTTTGACCAAAAAAAACCTTCTAAGTCTTTATGAGGATAGATAATGAGGAGCTATAGGAAGTTTCTATTTGATCCCTTTATAAAAAGTTTTTTTTTTCATTTAACCACAGAAATGTAGTCTTAAGGGTGCCAATAACTGTACAGTTTACCCTATTTTTTTTAAAAAAGCAAAACAAAATTTTACTCAGGTCACCACTATCTGGCCGTGATTTTCTAAAAATTTAAGATAACATCACACGAACCAAGAACAACAATTTCACACACCAGACCAATGGAAAAATATATTATGAAAATTGTGATGAACTGATATAAAACTTCGCCTATTCTGTAAAAGAAAAGAAGCTTAGTTAGTACTCATGAAGCAGGAAACTTTAAGTCGCCTTTCGAGATAAGGCATAACCATAATGTTTTCTGACTCTTAAAAAAAATGTAAAAACAACATAAAATTTAAAAATTGTATTTTTATAGATATAGAATGCAAGGCCTCAAAGTCTCTTAATACTTCAATACATCGAAAAACTGCCAACCAGAGTCGGTTTCTAGCTTGCTTGCGAAACCCTTTTAGCCCTGAAGATGCCTGAATAGGCGAAAATTTGGCATGTAATCTACATGATTAAGTGAATTATTGAAATATTACGAGACTTTGAGGCCTTGCATTCTATATCTATAATTCAATAGTCTCTTCCTACATACTTGTTACTAAATTGTATTTTTTTTTTTTTTTTTTAAATAACGCTATATAAGTATACAACATTTTTATATTTCTTAGTCCCATTTCTTAAATTCGGTGCATATATATAATTCATTTAAAGTTGGGCATAGGCCGTATGTCGTCGAAACTTCTTCTGTCTTAACTAATTTGTTAACAAAGCTTTACTGTCAATATTTCAGACTCACTTTGTGGCTTATACGAGTATCCCTAACCGAGGGATAAAAGATTTTGGGGTGGAAGATTCACCCCAGATGTGGATCATTGAAATGCATTTAATTTTATTACTTTAAAGTTGATGACTATTTGGTATGTAGTGATATTAAAACAATTGAGCATGGAAATTTTGAAAATGGCACATCGTCACCAAAAAGGTTGACGATAAAACCGTTTTAATGAATAATTGAGACGTTTTGGTGACCTACTGCCTATGTTTAAACTTTAAATAAATATTGTTTGTTTGTTTAGCGTCCACTTATGCTACTAAGGCTAATCGGACAGTGGGTTTACTAAATTTTCCCTATCCAGGTATAATTAGGATAGGGATGTTTAACGAGTATCTGACATCGCACAGGCTCTAATGTACGTCCTATAGCCAAGGATTTTTTACTCCCTTTAAAAAACCCTGGGGACACCGCGGGACGCGAACCCGCGACCATTATTATTGTAGGTTGCCATGCTAACACAGCAGATAAACAACCCTAATAAACATTGTTTACCATCGTTTTCTATTTTTATTTTTTTCTAGCGTTAAGGTTCCTTAAGTTTAAGGTCCTGATCCACAAACATGAGTGACACGACAGAATCTTTCATTTTTTTTTTTTATGTTTAAAGATGAATTTGCATACGTTATTGTTAAATAGTTTTACATTATGATATATGAAAACCGAAAGCAAAGTAATTGCTATAATTTATTAATATTATATTGGGTTGACAAAGAATTCCTTTCGGTTTTTCAGGATGAAATGAAACCCACTGCATTATTGACATAAAATTTATTTTAATAAACAATATGGTTTTGTTATTGTTTTTTTAATTTCACTTACCTATATATGAAATATATAGTAAGGAAAGTATTGCGATCGTTAAAAATTTCGACTTTCGGTTTTCAACGGAAATAAGCGTTTTGGGGTCCCCTGAGTCCAAATAACCAAGTCCCGCGAAATGGTTTTTGTGTGTGAACAGACTAGCTCAAAAACTATAAACCGTGCGAACCTGAAATTGGGTATTTAGTTTCTGTGTATGCCCGCGATGTGACAGCAAAAATTTCATCAAAATTTCTCAAAGGGAGGGGGTACTTTACTTAATAACTTTTTACGTTTTTTTCGATTTTCTCAAAAAACGGCTCTAAAGATTTTGATTAAACTGTGTATTTGATGTATTAATATGCCCGAGATATAACTGTAAAAATTTCATCAAAATTGATCAACCGGAGGGTTTAACCGGGGGGTAACTTTACTTAATAAGTTTTGTATCATTTTCACGTGTTTTTTTATTTACCCAGAAAAGGATTTTACGATTTTGATCAAACTGGGTATTTGATGTATGTATATCCCAAAGATGTGATAGCCAACATTTCATCAAAATTGGTCAAACGGAGGGGACTCTTTATTTCATAATTTTCTTCCAATTTTTACTTTTTTTTCGATGATCTCAAAAATGGCTTTAACGATTTTAGTCAAATTCGTCATGTTTAATGAAAATTAGGTGTTCTTTAATATCAGGTAAGATTTATCATTGTTAAAATGTTCTGAGGGGGCTTAAATGGGGAAGGGGCCTTTTTTGTTTTCCTATAAAGTACCTTTGTATTTGTTTATATGGAGAAACTATCTGTCTCTCGTTTTGCCTAAAAATAAGAAATGGCTAAATATGAGATATGATAAAAGTAAAGAAAACATATAGAGGAGAAAAAAAGGAAAATATTCAGTCAACTCATAAAACTCATTGAGACCACGACCATGAGTACGACTTAAATGACAGACCATTGTTCATAATAAAAGCCGTTCCGTCCATTTGAGAAGTGGCAATTAACAAAACGCATTAATTTCTAATCTAAGTATGTTGGTAAGTGAAAGTTGTGTGTTGCGAGCACACACCAGATTTTTTTTATTAGCATTAGATAAATCCATAAAGTCAGTGTTAAAGTTGTAATATTTTTTCCATTGAATGAATTACTTATAATAATTTCTCATAAATAGATTTCAAGTTAATAACAGATATTTTCTTCCATATTCAATACTAAGCTAAAGATATAGTCGTTGACATATTACAAACAGGATAAACAATCCACCTACGACATTTCGTTCATCAGGTAAGAAGTATCAGAACTGACATAAAAACAAACAGAAAACCCGAATTTTTATTTCTTCTAAAGTTTAAAATCGAATTATCTCAGCAATTGACAATTATTTCAGATGAGAATCAAATCCGAATAAAATTATTGAATTATCTCAGAAACTTTGTGGGTTTTCACTTTTTTTGTCTGTCACCTTCATTTAAGTATGGTACATAGAATATAACTATGTAAAAGCGCTATTTAGGTATATATAAATAGTAATTTACTTGTAAAATATCCCTTCCATGGATTCGCTAGTGCAGAAGACCACATTTGGGAACACTCAATCTCAATACATTAGGTGTAGTCATGTTAAATAATAATAATAACTTCAATAGTAATATCTTGCATTATCAATGCATCAATTATCGAATATTTAACCCTTTGAACTCGGCACCGTTTCGGACATAAGCTTTGCCGGTACCTAATGTCCGAAACGCAACTTATTCGCGAAAACGTACACCCTGAAAACTTAATATTATACAGTAAAATTTTAGAACCAAGTAAGGAATTGTAATGAAATTTGGGTTATATGTATATGTGAACCTTCAAGAACACATAGTTACTATTACTATTACATAGTTATAAGGCTAATTTACATGACAATTATAAGACCTATTTGGACTTATGGCATCGAGCTTTGGGGCTCCACCAAACCATCAAACCCCTCTCGAATCCAATCCTTGCAATCCAAAATCCTTCGTAAAATCCTTAACGCTCCTTATTTCGTCGCAAATAAACTCATCCATAAAGACCTTAATATTCCATTTGTCGCCGATTTGGCCCGATCCTTTTACAATAAACTCCTAAATCATGCGAACCCCCTTGTTTCCAGCCTCGCTTCCTCATCGATTTCAGACAATCCTCCTAGGCGTCTGAAAATAAGATGGCCTCGGGACCTTCTACGTTAAGTGAGTGCCACCAATGGGTAGCTTCTCATCATGCTTATTCCTGCTATTTTCCTTTTTGATTGTGATCTCATTTACTGGTTGTATTATATGTATATGTAAATGCAGTTGTGTATTCCAATAAAAAAAAATAATATTATAATTTTATATTAGAGATGAGAGATGGTCAACTGTTCTTCAATTACGATAGGTTAAATGATGGTCAGGATTTTCAGTTACGAATGATATTTATTATTGTAAGCCAACGTTTCGATCCAACTTGTGGATCTTCATCAGGGCTAAAAGAAAACAAATATATGAGTATCTATGCTAGAAGGTGACAATAAATGGATACATTACAGAACTGATAATAATATAAAAGATGGTGTATACATAAATATTAAAATAAGAGGCTGGTTAACAAGATAAAATAGAATCTGATATTTACCTACTGAGTCCAGGTGGATACTAAGACTAAAGGTAAAAATAAGGTGAGAGGTAGTGGTAGGGGGTTAGTTTGCCGACTTCAAAGGTTTATGGCGGGGAAATCCAACGCATTTGAAGTGAAGGCACATGAAAACTGAGTGCACAAAAATATTTAAAAACTAACAAAATATATGGTACTGTATACAAATAGTTATGTCTGGACTGAATAATAACTTAAAAATGAGATAATACATAATGTAACAATGCATACAAATTTGGAAAATACATATACAGAAAGAAGCATACAATACAAAAAATAATAATAGTACAAGAGGTACAGAGATAATTGCAGGTACCTATGAAATCAAAACTAGGATTTGAGGATGCGGAAGATGTTAGAATAGGTGGATGAAATTATCTCTTTATCTGTTTTGTGATTTACCGGGTTATTTGTTTCTAGATGGATGAAAATGGATTCTGAGAGGAGACGTTTGTCGTGGTTAGATACAGTTGCTAATATGGAGGGGTTCTCAAAGTCGAAGACAGGGGTTTTCTTTTAGCCCTGATGAAGATCCACAAGTTGGATCGAAACGTTGGCTTACCATAATAAATATCATTGTAACTGAAAATCCTGACCATCATTTAACCTATCGTAATTTTATATTAATTTAAAAAAAAATTAGTTTTATATATATTTTTTAATAATTTTATATTAATTCAAAAAAATTATTATTGTATATTTTTTTAATAATTTTATATTAACTACAAAATTTATTTTGATTTAATTTTATATATATTTTTTTTATAATTTGATATTAATTTCATAATTAATTTTCCGCCTTGAAGGATCTAAGTGCCCACCATCTCTCTATATATAAGAGGCTTTGTCCTGACTCACAGAATCAACGCAGAGCAAAAACTACTAATGATAGAAAATTGAAGTTCGGAATTTAGATTTTAAACGCGATGTAGGTAACCAATAAGAAAGGAATTTCAAAAATCTAACCCCTAAGGGGTTTTAATGGCGAAATTGTCGTTTAACTCTAAGAGACTCCTATTTTTGCACTTCGAGAAAAAATATCTAATTTGGAATCATTTTAAAGATCTTGATACGACGAGTATAACTTGTAAGCCCCTACCCCCGTAGTCGAAGACCAAGTCGAAAAGTAGCATTCACGACGAGTAAGCAATTTTTTGTTTCAGCGGTTTTAGTGAACTCCCTCCACTGCGCGTCTCCCTCTCTTCTACCGAGCCGGCAGCTTCCCCCTCAAACATTCCACCTACCGGAAGCTCCGATCCCTCTCCCCCTTCGCTCACTTCGAATTAGTTGCGCTAATAGCAAGTTAATGCTATAAATTAACTTTTCGGTCAGTTGAAACAATGTATTTTTTAAATTAATTTTGTTAACATATTATATTAAATCAATACCAAGATAATGATCACAGAATTTATTTTAAAGGCTCGCGGGCAAAACCGCGACGGGGAATGCTAGTCTGATACACACCGGACTAATCTCACACATAGTAAAAAACTTTACGTGTGCTCAATTAAGGTACAATATTTTCATAAATAGTAAATGGCGCCTCTCGGGCGCCGTTCGAGTTGCAGTAATGAATAGGATGGCGCATGAGGGGCGCCGTTCGGAAGCAAAGGGTTAAAAGCAGTGAAGAGGCTATTGCACTGTTGACCAGAAGGTTTTAAGCTTTCATATACCACGTCGGTAAGAAGATCGTTACAAATCAAAAAACTATTTTTACGGATAATCACATATGAAGTTTCAATGCATTCTCAATTTTACCACATAACTACAAACGGAGACTATACAAAATAGTCTTTGATCACAAATAGCCTACCATTGGGGGAGTTAGTACCACAGGTACTAATTGTAACTCAAAAGAAACCCCTGTTAACACGATCTTTCCCTCCACAAGAGAAAAAAATCCGGTGCGTGCACGCAACACACAACTTTCACTAACAACTCACTGTTTTGTTAATTGCACACCAAAGTCACACATTTTTCCATATTCATTTCTTATTTTTATTTTTATTTTCTCTATAAAAAAAAATATTTTTTTATTATTAAATAAAAGTTTTTACTCGTGATACTTCGGCATTGCAAGCATAATACTCCCAGTCGTCCGATTTTATAATTCTCTATGTAGTTGCTGAAAACTTTATTTAGTTACCATGAAAAAAATAATTTCCTTTAAATGAACAGAACGGCTTTAATATGAATAATGCATGTATTCCTCATGTGTGGGCTCAACGTATTTTATGAGTTGACGGAATATTTTTCTTTTTCTCTTCTCTATATGTTTACTTGATTTATTTCATATTTTATATAAAGCCATTTATTATTTTTAGGCGTAGTGAGAGACAGTTAATTTATCCATATAAACAAAATCAAAGGTACTTAATAGGAAAACAAAAAAGGCCCCTTCCCCAATAAATGCCCCTCAGAACATTTTAATAAAGATAAAGCTTACCTGATATTAAAGAACACCTAATTTTCATTAAACATGACGAATTTGATCAAAATCGTTTGATCCGTTCTAGATAAAATTGAAAAAAAAAAAAAAAAACGTAAAAATTAGACAAAATTCATGAAATAAAGTACCCTCTCCATTTGACCAATTTTAATGAATTTTTTTCTGTCACGTCGTGGATATATACATACATCAAATACCCAGTTTGATCAAAATCGTTAAAGCCGTTTTTGATTAAATTAAAAAAAACACCTGAAAATGAGCCATTATTTATTAAGTAAAGTGCCCCCTCTGGTTGATCAATTTTGATGAAATGTTTATATCTATATCTCGGGCATATTTGTAGATCAAATAATCAGTTTAATCAAAATAGTTAGAGCCGTTTTTGAAAAAATCGAAAAAACGTAAAAAGTTATTAAATAAAGTACCCTCCGTTTGATCGATTTTGATGAAATTTTGGCCTTCACATCGCGGGCATATACTTACACTAAATACCTAATTTCAGATTCGCACGGTTTATAGTTTTTGAGCTAGTCTGTTTACCAAGACACACACACACACACACACACACACACAGACCATTTCGCGGGACTTGGTTATTTGGACCCAAGGGACTCCAAAATGTGTATTAGAACGTAATAAAATTGTGCCTCACGCAATTGTGACTATATTCTGTCATTGTTCATATTGTCCTTCTATATACACTACATATACGATATGCATATCTCAAATTGATATATTTTGAATTGTAATAATCTTCTTGCCTACGTGCGATTTAAACAACCAACAAGAGTGTTTACTGCGTCGATAACCGGCAAGTTTTACGCCTTCATATAAACAGTTCATCAACTACATAATTGAAAGTTTAAATTTGTTTTTTAATGTCTCTAATTACAGATTCAATTATCTGTACATTACGACTGGGAGAAGGTGATCCTTAAAAATTTAGTATTTCTGGAAAAAAATAAACAAAATTAATTTATTTTAAACATTAGTATTTATTCTACTACGTTTGAGTTAATACTTACAGAACAGACACATTATACAATAAAGGCATTGAAAATCAAAAGTAGGTAAGCACAAAAACTAAAAGTTTCTAAGAGAAGAAAAAATCATATTAGAGACAAGCATGGAAACCACAAAATTACCTTTTGGAGTAGAGAAAATGTATTTGTTATAGTTTTACATGTAAATATTTTTAGATTATAATACAACATTAAATATTTTAACATTATTTTTATTCAAAGAAATGTAACAATTGCCATCATTTTTTTATTAACCTCAAGCCCATCCATATCCATGGATACCCAATACCTACAATACAAATTAAATACCTTCCCTTCTCAAAAACTTTTTCCTGTCTAGGTACATCAGAATAATGATAATTACAAGTAAAAAATTATGAGTATAACTCATGATGTAGTTCATAACGCATATTTTTATTGTATTTTGGGTTTACATACTGAGCAGTGGCGGATCATGAAATTTTCTGAGCGGGGGGCGTACTTTTTTTTTTTTACATTTAACGAGTAACGAAGCCCCTAATTAAATACATACTAGTACATTTTTTTTTTTCTTTTTTTTTTTCGGTTGGCGCATTAGGCCTAATGAGACCTTTGGCCGCGCAGTGTGGTCTTCTTACAGACATTTTGCTTGCGGGAGTATAGACAGCCTGGAGGGGGTAGCCCAAACCTCACGTTGCTGCCAGCCATGGTCACCATGGTACAGCGGCAGACTGCCCATAGCTCCATAACCAATCCCATTGGGGCCAATTTGGCAGTGTCCTTCCCACCGATGGCGTCAGCTCTCTCGGGTTCAAGGACAGTGACAAACTGGTCTAGGTCCAAGGATTATGGCAGCTCAGAGTCAGCAGGCCCCGAGGACCTATATTTCTTTCCCTGAAGCATACCGTCCCTGAACCAAACCTCCGGGCGGTTACTGACATCCTGGAAAACCACACCACGATTCTCGATGAGATACACGGGGAAGGTTCATCACTCCTACGCCCGGTCGGTCTGAGTCGCCTCCAGTAGGCTGACGGGCCTCACATACCCGGAGGTGGGGGTAGACTCGGACTGCGTGGCGTTCATTGGTGGACGGTCACCCGAATGGAGCGGTCACCCATCCAAGTACTGACCACGATGGACGTTGCTTAACTTTGATTATCTATTGCAAGCGCCCTTGTCCACTCGGCCATCCCGGCCCCCCACATACTAGTACATAATGACGTTGTAAGTTAGTGTAAATGTTTAAATACCATTCATTATCATATTCATCATTAAATACCATTCAATCAGTGGACTTGAAAAATGACTAAATATAGCTCATTTTATATAGAAATAGTAATACTGTATGTGTGTCATCACCTCTCGGTGCCCTGGTCCGCTACTGATTCTGAGACATATCCTTGTTGTATAATGTATGTTTTTAATTATAGTTTGTGATATGTGTTACAGGTAGGAGGCCATAGAACGCAATGGAAAGGAATAGGAGATCTGAAAGATTCGATTAGCGGTTATAATGAATCAGCTGAGAAACTTCTCGAATTGGGCCTGAAGATGATGCATAATAACCAGTTGAATGCACCGCAATTCGTCGACCGCCTCGCTAGCGATTACCTCCTGAAGACTCCAGAACTGAACGAGACGACCTGCTATCGAAACCTTTTCGATCTAACGCGTATCCAAAGATCGATCCAATCAGAAATCCTCAGATCTCAGGTACCCCTGAAAAACCTCCTAGTTGAGTTGGGAGGCAAGTTGGCGGGGATCAACAATACTATCGATTTAGCGGAAGATCTAGCCGATGGTAAATATTCCATATGCAAATTTATCGATAAAAACGCCTCTTGCGAAGAGGAGACCGATCTTTGGCTGGAAGATTTCCTAAGTTCAGTCCGATGCCAGATCGCTCCAACATGCCAAAGCCATGCATTGTCCAAGCGATCGGTTACCAATTACTGCCTCGTCGGTCAATTTGTGTGTGATTCCGGAGAGTGCATTCCCCTCAACAATGTCTGCGATAGCAAGTCTGACTGCAGTGATGGAACTGACGAAAATATATGTTGTAATTATCATACTGGAATCCGGTGCAAGGAATCTCGAACTTGCATACAGAAAACTAATTTGTGCGACGGTAGTGCCCAATGTGGAGATGGCTCGGATGGACTGTATTGCGGTCGGATCTCGAGCAACTGTTCTATAGAATACGGCCTGCACAAGTGTGGTAACAAGTGTATCGGGTTGGACAAAGTGTGCGACGGGGACCCGGACTGCAGCGACGGTTCGGACGAAGGCCCTCTCTGCGGTACGGGGCTCTGCCCTGAGGAGTGCAGCAGGAAGGGAGGGGTCTGCTACCACGGGCCGAGGGGGCCCCAGTGCCTCGCCCAGTGTCCCTTGGGCACCTTCGAGGCCCCCGAAGGCTGCACGGCCCACCCTCAGCCTACCAACCGCACGGTACTCGAGCTCATGGAGGAGATACCGAAATTGACCCTTAGGCAAAATGCCAAGCTCACCTACATCAAGATGAAAGCTACTGAGACAGTAGCGAAAATCATGAGCGATGTCTTCTATTGCCTCGATCCAAATTATTCCGCTTTGGCTAAAGCTCTCAGGGTTCCTATTAAAAACCAGACAGATGATGGAACTTTTAAAATACTTAGAAATCATTCTGATAATTATGTAACAAAATCAACAAACAACAGAATAACAACAGAAAAAAGTCCTACGTCTTTCGATGATTATGCGTGAGATTTAGATTAATATGATAACTTGGTTTTTTATAATAAATGGTTAAATGTTGACTTATACTTACCTTGTAGATCTAGGGCTTCTTTCATGGGCTGATCCAGCCGGTTGTAAAGGAGGGCTGCAACCCCTCCCCCTGGATCTGCAAACCAGCTTTTTACGTTCCTTTGCAAAAACTAAAATTCTACTTGTATTGCATATTAATTGTTCTTTACCTTAATTTTAGTAAAGTTAATTTTTATCTTTAAATGACAATTAAGTTTCCAAAGATAGGAGGGATGCTGCAACCCGCAAGGCCCTCCCCCTGTGGATCCTCATCTGCCAATGTCTACTTCTTTTCGTCAAATGTATCTCTTCACCATCTTTTTTTAATTCTATCCACCCACCGACTTCTTGGCCAACCATTTGGTCTCTTGCCTAATATTTTTTCGAGCTACGAGTCCCGCCTTATCCTCCTCGACTTCATATCATGGACTGAAAAGTTTCTATCTCAATTTCTTTGTTGTTCAGCATATCCTAGAAGTGGATAATTCGCTCCTTTGTGTACCTTTCACCTTCACAAAATGAATACCATGACACTTTCATCAATTCACAGCTAAGTTAGCAGTATCAGCGAGTTTCCATTTAACTACCTACTTCTACATGTATTCTCTACATACAAAAATGATTCTCCAAAAATATATTTACAGACGATCCTGTATATATATATACATTTGTTAATCTTTACGAGCGCCCACCCCCCTTGATGACACCAATGGTGAACACCAATAGTTTTCTGTATAAACAGGATTATCTTTAGTAATTTTTTTTAACTCCTTAAATGAAAAATGGATTTTATTCAAACATTTAACGATAATTTACAACGTAATTATGCTCTATTATTTTAATTAGGTCCTTTATGAGATATTTAAAAAATAAGAATTGGGCCCCCTCCTCAGAAACAAAAAAAAAACCCACGAACCCTTTACCGCATTTACTTCTATTTCTCTACAGTCTTTTACATGCCGTTGTTAATAGGAATTATATTATTTGTTAGATTTTACACACCTATTTGTTTAATATATTGTTATTTACCAGCAGCATTTTAAATATATTCGTAAACCTCTATTTTTTGAATTATATACAGTACTTTATATATTAATATTATTGTTAACTTTAGTCTTAAAAAAAAAACCTATGAAACTTATATACATTTTGTTTGTTCATTGTAGATCATGATTATGAGAAAAATATAATCTTGAAATATAGTCATATTTATTTACTTTTCTTTCTTTTTTTTTATCATTTACTAATGTGACAACTCTTCAGGCATTTGAAAAAAAAATTATAAAATCGAATGTATTATTTTTAAGAAGAAAAGGAGGTTTACAGCCCCATCCTCAGAAAATTTCTGGATGCAGTACTGCCAAAGAAACAACTATTTCACACTTTTTTATAATTTTTTTCACGCTTATGTTTATAATACTTATGTGGGTTAGTAATTTTTATTCAAAGAAAAATAAAAATAGTCAATGCCACACGAATTATAATAAGACAAATATTAAAGCAAACAATTAAGAAGGTTATACTACAGTTATGACTTTGTAACACAAATAATCATACGGTTTGAGATTCAAAACCAAGACTAACTGTCAATCGCTCCTTATAAATAGGGATTCGACATCAATGTCGACGTTTCTGAAACTTCGATGTTATGCAACCGATGTTTTCTAAACATCGATAGTTGTGCGTCGATGTTAATATCGATGTTGTAAGTAGTTGAGTTTTTTTTACTTTCACTTACCTATATATGAAATATATAGTAAGTGGAAGTATTGCGATCGTGAACAAATTCGACTTCCGGTTTTCAAAGAAAATACACGTTTTGGGGTCCCCTGAGTCGAAATGACCAAGTCCCGCGAAATGGTCTGTGTGTGTGTGTGTGTGTGTCTGTGTGTCTGTGTGTGTGTCTGTGTGTCTGTGTGTTTGTGTGTGTGTGTGTGTGTGAAAAGACTAGCTCAAAAACTATAAACCGTGCGATCCTGAAATTGGGTATTTAGTGTAGGTATATGCCCGCGATGTGACAGCATAAATTTCATCAAAATTACTTAAAGGGAGGGGGTACTTTACTTAATAAATTTTTAGGTTTTTTTCGATTTTCTTAAAAACGGCTCTAACGATTTTGATTAAACTGAGTATTTCATCTATTTATATGCCCGGGATATGACTGTAAAAATTTCATCAAAATTGATTAACCGGAGGGGGGACTTTACTTAATAAATTTTGTATCATTTTCACGGGGTTTTTTATTTACTCTAAATCGGCTTTAACGATTAACAAAAATAAGATATGGATATAGAAAAATGTGTGACTGGGAAATTATATTTGACAAAACACGTCAATTTCTTAACAAAGTAAGTTGGTAAGTGAAAGTTGTGTGTTGCGCGCACGCACCAGATTTTTTACTTATTGAAATGGTACCGGGGTCTGTTTGCGAAGACCACATCCAGTTACTTTCATGACGCGACATCCAGTTACTTTTAGTAAACAGTTACTTCTTTTAAACACTTATTTTGGCACTAGTACTGAAGTGCGGCTTCAAATTGAGGCTCGATCTCCATTGAAAAGGACCCTTTTGGGGGTTTATTTATTTCTGAAGAGATAGTGCAGCGAGCGGGAGTCGAAAGCTACAATCTATTAAAGCCAATCAAGGCACTTTTGAACTGAAATAAAGGCGATGGGAGTTCGATAACATCACGGACACATAACCTCTCAAAACAGGCCACGCCCATCAGCCGCTCTTCAGTACCTTTACCCTTATTTTGATTACAATATTTATAACCTGTATTTGCAATTAATGGCCTAGAGGAGATTAACAAGAATATATTTCAGCTATGAATATTTATTTATAATAGAACACACCCTTGTTCTATGTAATATTTCATTTTCTTGCAAAAAATGAAATGCCTTGTTTTTGTCAGAAATTTCTTGAGCTAATTTCAAAAGACCCATTTTTATTATTACTGAAATTACAAATTAAGGTTATCACTGTTTATAACCACTACAGATTGTTGAAAGTAACTGTTTACTAAAAGTAACTGGATGTCGCGTCGTGAAAGTAACTGGATGTGGTCTCCGCAAACAGACCCTAGTACTGTTAAGAAAATAGAACGCTTAAAATTTAACCTCTTATTACAGTGTTTAAGACTAAATACTGGAGAGTCAGCCTTGCTCTAAACTCGAATCATAGGTTACTGTTGTGTTACTATGTTGTTACAAGTTGATACTTTTTGTAATCTTGTTATTTATATGAGTTTTTATAGTTTGCGTGGCCTAAGTATTATTTTCCTCTACTAATAATTATTTATATACACAATAGCGTTGCTGTATTAATTAGAGTCACAATTAATATTTCGCGTTAGGCGCAAGAAGAATAATTTTGAGTTACTGTTGTTTTAGGAAAGGAAATACTTATATACACTGGACAGAACATAAAAACCTGTAATGTAGAACATAATTCTATATTACAATTACATTATTTTCTTTATTTTATCCTAGCAGAATAAAGTCGCGGAGTAAGCCTATTGGGATGTTTTAATGAAGTTTTATACTGCACGAAATTGCACGTTTAGGGGTCGACTGCACGAAATTGTACGTTTTGAAGTTTTATTGCACGGAATTGCATCATTTGATATTTTGAAGAAAAACAATTATTGGAAATTTTAATTCAACACACTACACATACACAAGGCTCCTCTCTTTGTATCCGAAACGCAAGAACGAAATTGGAGATAGTAATCTTACTCCTAATTCCTGGACTGCATCCTCCAAAACTTTTTGGGGTATACTCGGACTAGCATTTGAAATAATGATCCGTTTACCGGGGTCTACTAATCGTTTGATCGGTAACATTCTATCTTCCACCTTCATGTATCTATGTTTTGCTAGAAGTGAATCGACTTGATTTTTACTACTCAAATGAAAACAAAATCGATTCCCGGCTATTCGAGAGGCGTACCTAATGCGGTCCCCTACTGTACCAAGTGGACAACCTCAAGCAGATTATCAAGGAGGGAAGAAACCGTCCTCTGCCGAATTAGAATTGGACACTGTGAATTTTCACATGCATATTTGCTAAAAGGGCTCGCACCTCCAACATGCAGAGTATGCGGTGAGGAAATTACCATAAGCCATATCTTAATAGACTGCAAAGCTTTTAGGAATCAAAGAACAAATACAGCATTAAATGGAACACTGAACGAAATTCTAGGAGATGATGAAAAAACTTTAAAAAAAACTTTGGAATATTTAAGAGCAATCAATTACTACTCGAAAATCTAAACTTCTGTATGTTGCCAATGACCCTGCAGGGTAGAGGCAACAAAAAAAAAAAATAAATAAATAAATAATTCAACACACATAAAAACACATAAAAAAAAATCTGGTGCGATGCGCGCAACACACAACATTCACTTAAGAACTTGCTTAGATTAGAAATCGACGTGTTTCGATAATTTGCAAACGCCATTCTCACATTTTTCCACATTTATATGCTTATAATTGTTAATGATCTCCGTAAGTTATAGAGTATCTGTATGGCAAAATTTGGAAGTTCTCAGTACTTTTCAATTCATTATTGCTTTTTACTTTCACTTACCTATATATGAAATATATAGTAAGTGGAAGTATTGCGATCGTGAAAATTTTCGACTTCCGGTTTTCAACGGAAATACACGTTTTGGGACCCCCTGAGTTGAAATAACCAAGTCCCGCGAAATGGTCTGTGTGTGTGTGTGTCTGTGTGTGTGTGTGTGTGTGTGTGTGTGTGTGTGTGTGTGTGTGTGTGTGTGTGTGTGTATGTGAACAGACTAGCTCAAAAACTATAAACCGTGGGAGCCTGAAATTGGGTATTTAGTGTAGGTATATGCCCGCGATGTGACAGCAAAAATTTCATCAAAATTGCTCAAAGGGAGGGTGTACTTTATTTAATAATTTTTTACGTTTTTTTCGATTTTCTCAAAAACGGCTCTAACGATTTTGATTAAACTGAGTATTTGATCGATTTATATGCCCGAAATATGACTGTAAAAATTTCATCAAAATTGATCAACCGGATGGGGGACTTTACTTAATAAATTTTGTATCATTTTCACATGTTTTTTTTATTTACTCAAAAACAGTTTCCACGATTTTGATCAAACTGGGTATTTGATGTATATATATGCCAAAGATCTGATAGCCAACATTTCATCAAAATTGATCTACGGGAGGGGGGACTTTACTTAATAAATTTTGTACCATTTTCACATGTTTTTTTTATTTACTCAAAAACGGTTTTAACGATATTGATCAAACTTGGTATTTGATGTATTTATATGCCCGAGATATAACTGTAAAAATTTCATCAAAATTGATCTACGGGAGGGGGGACTTTACTTAATAAATTTTGTATCATTTTCACGGGTTTTTTTATTTACTCAAAAACGGCTTTAACGATTAACAAAAATAAGATATGAATGTAGAAAAATGTGTGACTTTGGGAAATGATAATTAGCAAAACACGTCAATTTCTAATCTAAGTAAGTTGGTAAGTGAAAGTTGTGTGTTGCGCGCACGCACCAGATTTTTTATTTTTTTAAGCAACATAATTTCATCAACAGTCGAGTTTTTTTTACTGCTTGTTTGTCTTTTACTACGAGTTGCTTTTTGTAAATATATCGTGAAGTTGAATTAATAGGTGCATTTACATCTGGTTGTAAAATACCCCCTCCGTTTCACTAATTTTCATGAAATCTCGGCAGTCACTTCCCGGGCACATACATACGTCAAATACCCATTTTGATCAAAATCGTTAAAGCCTTTTTTGAGTAAATAAAGAAGCACACGTGAAATGAGACAACATTTATTAAGTAAAGTGCCCCCTAGAATTGATCAATTTTGATGAAATTTTGACTGTTACATCCCGGGCATATATATACACCAAATAGGTACAGAGTTTAATTAAAATCGTTACTGCCGTTTTTGAGAAATTGGAGAAAAACGTAAAAATTGGCAAAATTCTTTAAATAAAATGCCCCCCTCCATTTGACCAATTTTGATAAAACTTTTGCTATCACATCGCGGCCATATACATACACCAAATACCCAATTTCAGTTTTGTGCAGCTTATGGTTTTTGAGCTAATCTGTTCACACACAGACCATTTCTCGGCACTTGGTTATTTCGACTCAGGGGACCCCAAAACGTGTATTTCCGTTGAAAACCGGAAATCGAAATTTTCCACGATCGCAATACTTTCCCTTACTTTATATTTTATATACAGTCGACTCCGTTTTATTGGGACATAAAGGGAAAACAGGTTTAGTCCCAATTAGGCGGAGGACCCAATAAAGCGGAGATCATGAATCCTACTGTAAATGCAAATAAACAATGCCTAAATACGCCTAATCACTGGACTACCGTACGTGTATGATAATTGATGCCATACATTAGACATATTTGGGGAAAAACCCAGTTGATATGTGCATTTAGGTGTACCTATTCTCGTCGATTAATTTAATGATGGGGTCAAAATAATACGATCAATTTAACTCTTAAAATGTTATAATAAATAGGGGTAATTAAAGGATAAATAGGGGGTTTTAATATAAGAAATATACTAGATGAAACAAATTAAAATAACTATTTGTATACAATATAAATTTTACTGATAAAGGCGAAATAAGAAATGAATCAGAACATGTTTTTACGTCAATCTTTTTAACAGGTAAGAATCAAGTGTGCATTGTCACACTTATTTTAAACTACGACTAACATAATTAGCGCACTTCTTTAGGGCTTTCTTCATTTCCTTTTTGTGAAAAAAAAGCGACTAACCTTTTTGATGCGGTTTCTTGCTTCTGGTTGAGAAACAGGCGTGGTCTCAGATACTTAGGTTATTCGACACCGGGTCTCATATTTTTTTACATTAAGTTCCAGAAAGTTTTGGCCCAATTAGCCGATGTATTGTCCCAATAAAGCGGTGACATTTTACCTATATTTGATTCCGTTTTATTAAAAATAGCCCAATTAAGCTGTGGTCCCAATTATCCGATGGCCCAATTAAACGGAGTCGACTGTATAGGTAAGTGAAAGTAAAAATAGTGGAACAATAAATGTGAATATCATAGGAAAAAGATAAAGACTTGGGACTTGGGAGATGTAAACAAACACAAACCTTCAATTTCTGAGAACTAAGGGTTCAGTAGTTCCTGGATGTTTACTTTTTGTTTCTCAATTTTCATCGTTCTGTCACTATCAAACTAGCTTCTGTCGAGTATATTGTTACTAAAAATGCCATTAAAACGAGGTGTGTCTTCGACATTGGCGGATCCAGGGGGGGGGGAGGGGGGGGGGGGGCTGCAGCCCCTCACTTTGGAAACTTTTTCGACATCTTAAGATAGAATTTGACTTTCCTTAATGTAAGGAAGCAAGTTAAAGAACAAATAATGTGCAGAACAAGTAGAATTTTAGTTGTGGGAAAGGAACATAAAGGTAAAAAACTTATTAGCAGATCTAAATGAAGGGCTGTGGGGATGCAGCCCCTCCCTTTAGGACTGCAGCCCCCCTCTACGATCGGCTGGATCCGCCCAAAGTCTTCGGGATGGATTGAAAAATATCCTGATCCAAAAGGGATGTTAGTGTAGTGTTTTGTAAATCTTGTGACAAAAATATTGGACGTAAGAGGAAATCTCAAATTGATGCCCACACTGCAGCACAAGTAAGTACCTATTTTTTTTTAACCATAGAACGGTAACAGGGGTAGAGCGTGTCATCAGAGTGATTAAAAAAAATGCCTACGCAACGGATTTTGCATCTATTGATTCCATAATTTGAGTAGTATCTTTCCTTTATAAGATCTCCCTATTTCCAATATAATTACAGCTCACATGCGAACCAACCATTGAATCTGATTTTGCATTTATTAGATCGAATTTAGCAGCTTTACCGGTTGCTATTACAAAACTAGAGGAGAAAAATCTGGTACAAGTACTGAAGTGCGGCTTATGCGCCGTTCACTAAGGCGCCATTCTAAGTAAGGCCCGATCTCCACTGAAAAGGACCTTTTTGGGGGTTTATTTATCTCTGAATAGCGAGCGCAGCGAGCGGTAGTCGAAAGCTATTACAGCCAATCAAAGCACTTTTTAACTAAAAAAAGGCGATAGGAGTTCGATAACATGACGGTCACATAACCTCTCAAGACATGCCCCGCCCCTCAGCCGCTCTTTAGTACCTTTACCAAAAATCTTCCTCTGTATGACCAATTAAAAATCATTCAAGACGTTGGAAAATCATTAGAAACAATCTAGATCGAAAAAGGAATTATCATTTAGGAAAAATTTAAATATTTTAAAAAAAATCCTGGATACCAGCCATTGAAAAATTTTAATGTTTGCCTGAACGAAAATTCAGTCACTATTGAAGGAGATCCCTAGTTGCTGAGTCGCTACAAATATTGTTCTCTAACAAGGGTAGAAGTTGAGAGATCTTTTTCTAAATTGAAAGAAATTTTAAGTGACAGGAGGCACTGTTTTACAGAAAAAAATTTAGAAATGTATTTAGTTATAAACTTTAATTAAAAAAATAATGACTTGTAGTTACATTTCTAATGTACTCAATTAATTTTTCTTTACTAATAAAAAATCATTACTTTACCGAAATGTATATTAAAATCAATATTTTTACTTCAATTTACTCTCCGCTACTTATTACTTTCACTTACCTATATAGGAAATAAATAGTAAGCGGAAGTATTGCGATCGTGAAAAATTTCGACTTCCGGTTTTCAACGGAAATACACGTTTTGGGGTCCCCTAAGTCCAAATAACCAAGTCCCGCGAAATGGTGTGTGTGTGTGTGTGTACGTGAATATACTAGCTCAAAAACTATAAACAGTGCGAACCTGAAATTTGGTATTTAGTGTATGTATATGCCCGCGATGAGACAGCAACAATTTCATCGAAATTGGTCAAAGGGAGGGGGTACTTTAAATAAAAACTTTTTACGTTTTTTTCGATTTTCTCAAAAACGGCTCTAACGATTTTGATTAAACTGAGTATTTGACGTACTAATGTGCCCTAGATATGACTGAAAATTTCATCAAAATTGATCAACCGGAGGGGGCACTTTACTTAATAATTTTTATATCATTTTCTCGTGTTTTTTTTATTTACTCAAAAACGGCTTTTAAAATTTTGATCAAACTGGGTATTTAATGTCTGTATATAACCGAGATATGACTGTAAAAATTTCATCAAAATTGATCAACCGGAGGGGGCACTTTACTCAATATATTTTGTATCATTTTCACGTGTGTTTTTTTTTTATTTACTCAAAAACGGCTTTAACGATTTTGATCAAATTCGTCGTGTTTAATGAAAATTAGTTGTTCTTTAATGCCAGGTAAGCTTTATTGTATTAAAATGGCCTGAGGGGGCTTAACTGGGGAAGGGGCTTTTTTTGTCTTCCTATAAAGTACCTTTGTATGTGTTTATAAGGAGAAATTATCTATCTCTCGTTTCGCCTAGAAATAAGAAATGGCTAAATATGAGATATGATAAAAATCAAGTAAACATAGAGAGGAGACATTGTTTATAATCAAAACCGTTCTGTTTATTTAATGGAAATTATTTGTTTCATAGTAACTAAATGAAATATTCAACAAGTAAATAGAGGATTATAAAATCAGGCGACTTGGAGTAGTAAGCTGGCATTGCCGAATTATCACAAGTAAATACTTTTAATCAATAATAAAAAAAAATTGTATTTTTTTTTTGAGCAAATGAAAACAAAAATAAGAAATGAATGAGGAAAAATGTGTAACTTAAGGTAGTGGCAATTAACAAAACACATTAATTTCTAATCTAAGTAAGTTGGTAAGTGAAAGTTGTGTGTTGCGCGCATGCACCAGATTTTTTTTCAAAAGTAGCATATTGTTCACATAAATAATTTAATGCATGATTTTCAAGCAATACTTTTTTGCATGATTTTGCACGCTTTAAAGTTTTTAATGCACGTTTATAAATTTTTACTGCACAGAATTCCGAGCTTTACTTATAAACTTTAGGGTGAACTACGTTCAGTGCTTACACCTATGCCATCATTCGTACGTTCTAACAACAAAACATTACCTATAACCATTTCTGAGGAATGGCTTTGGCACATATAACAATTTGGAAAAAAAAAAAACCTTTATTCTACTTTTTTTGCACTTAGACCCTTGGCTTCAATTATTATAAGATAATTATTACTTCAATGTAAGGATCTGTAGAATTACTGGCAAAGTACTTACTTTTAGAGATAAGTTGATAAATTTACATTTTGAAATGAAAAATTGATATTTGTTTTTTAGGGTAAATGAGCATTTATTGTTTTGCATTTGATACTTTAAATAAATTATATGACACAACAAATTTTTAGCTTTATAATATTAACAACGATAGTTTTAAAAACTATTGATTGGTAGTTTAATACTATCGTTCATATCGATACTTCTATTGGTAGTTTTACATTGCTATTTGATGGATCTCGAAAGATAACCAAATCTCATAATCAACCTGTTATTTTGAAGATCAGCTTCATCATCAAGACCGAAACATAAGCAGCTTAAATAGCCAGACAAAGATGGGTTGATAACATTTCAGGAAAAAAAAAACTTTATTTGCTTTTAGCTCACAAACTATCGAATTCATGCTTGATAATGCTCATGACAACTTCAAGCTTGACTCCGTACAAAAAGAAAATAATCTTGGATATAGTCCGTGAATGGTACTCAGCATATTCTGTTTTAATCGAATTGGAAGCGATAATATTTGGGTATAAGCTTATAGCATTCATCAGAACAATACCCATATTTTTATTTGCGTTGTTGTCCCGCGGCCGTGTCGACCTCATCATTCGCCTCTGTAATGGGATTATCGGTTCCGGTTCCTTCCTCAGTCAGGTTTTGGAGAGGTACAGTCAGCACTTTAGACAGGATGGGATAATAAGGATCCAGGCATTTGAAAACGTCACTGATCATTCTAGACAGAGTGGATATGGCTTTCATCTTGAGGTAAGCGAACTTGACATTCTGCTTGTAAGACATGCTCGGTATCTCCTCCATGAGCTCCAGGACAGTTCGGTTGGTGGGCTGAGGGTTGGCCGTGCAGCCCTCTGGGGCCTCGAAGGTGCCCAAGGGACACTGGGCGAGGCACTGGGGCCCCCTCGGCCCGTGGTAGCAGACCGCTCCCTTCCTGCTGCACTCCTCAGGGCAGAGCCCCGTACCGCAGAGAGGGCCTTCGTCCGAACCGTCGTTGCAGTCCGTGTTCCCGTCGCAAACTTTGTCCAATCCGATACACTTACCTTCATCGCATTTGTGTAAGCCATATTCGATGCTGCAATTGGCCATAACCATCCTCCCACAATGATTTTCATCCGAGCTCTCTCCACAATCATCTCGACCGTCGCACAACTTGGAGTTACTGATGCACGTGTCCCGTTCTTTGCAATAGAACTGGTTGTGGTACTGGCAACACCTGGACTCGTCCGTTCCATCCTTGCAGTCCGGTTTCCCGTCGCATACTGATTTAGGAACGATGCATTTCTTCGAATCGCAAACGAACTTGCCAACGGGACAGTTGTTGGCTGCCGATCGCTTAGTGACTTGGTGATTGTCGCAGGTCTGGGAGAACTGGCATCGCACAGAGCCTATGACCCCTTCCAGCCAGAGGTCGGTGTCCCCCTGGCAGGTGTCGGTTTTGTTGACTACTTTGCAGATCGTGTACTTGCTCTCCGCCAGATCCTGGGAAATGCTAATCGTGTTGTTGATCGCGTCCAACTTCCCCCTAAGCTCGATGAGGAGGTTTTCTAACGGTACCTGGGTCCTGAGGAGCTCCGATTGGAACGACCTCTGGAGTCGCCTGACATCGAAGAGGGACTGATAGCACACCGTCTCGTTCAGCCTCGACGTCGTCTTCAGGTAACTGCTCGTCAGCTGATCGATGAACTGCGCTGCCCTCAGCTTGTTGTTGTACATTGCATGGAGAGTAATTTGATACAATTTCTCGGCTGATTTATTGTATTCGGTAAGGGATTGCTTCAAATCGTCTATTTTCTTCCATTGGTTGCTGCTACTTCCTAACTGCAACATAATAACAAAATATCATACTTATAAACTCCGCAACGTTCCAAGGAACATAAAATATATCTATTCATGTATTTCTGATCAGGGAAAGCAACAAAAAAAAAAAAAAAAAGAAGGAAAGAAACAGCTTATCCTAGAAATAAAAAAATACCAATCTGCAAATCCCAGTCAATAAATGGTTAAATTCAGTTTAAGTTGTGTGGTAAATTGTGTTAAGTGGATATACAAAATAGAAGCATGGAAGCTGTTCCTTCGTAGTGAAATGTAGTTATTATAATTTGCGTTATCAAATCTGTTGTTGAAAAAATAGTCTACTCTAATATCTAATTATATTACACTATGTTGTTGTTCAGCCTAAATTTTATTCCGTTGGCGCATTGGACCTAATGAGACGCAGAGTGGTCTTCTTAGAGATATTTGTATTGCTTGCGGGAGCAAAGACAGCCTGGAGGGAGTAGCCCAAACCTCACGTTGCTGCAAGCCATGTTCACCAATTTGGCAGTGTCCTTCACACCGATGGAGTCAGCTCTCTCGGGTTCAAGGAGAGTGACAAACTGGTCTAGGTCCAAGGATTATAGTAGCTCAGAGTCAGCAGGCCCATAGGGCCTTCTTTCCCTATTTCTTACAGTACCTTCTATTTCATTCCCTGAAGCATATCGTCCTTATACCAAACCTCCGGGTGGTTACTGATATCCTGAAAAACCACACCACGATTCTCGATGAGATACACGTGGAAGGTTTATCACTCCTACGCCCGGTCGGTTTGAGTCGCCTCCAGTAGGCTGACGGGTCTCACACACCCGGGGATGGGGGTAAACTTATACTGCATGGCATTCATTGGCGGGCGTTTCCCCATTCAAGTACTTAACACCCTGGACGTTGCTTAACTTTGATTACCTATATTAGAATAGTTCTAGACTTGTTGGAATAAACTGTCCTAGTGCATGTTTCTGACTGCGATGTTGGTGTACCATCTTCGCTGGCCTCGAACTTTCCAGGAGAGAACTTCTTACGACTAAATATAAAGAGCGATGGACTGGAGATCTATATTATAAAGGGATTATTTTTGTACCGTGTTTAATTATTTGTGTTTCAATAATTTGTGTGGCATTGTAAATTATTTCCCTTCGATAAAAATTCATAAAAAATCTTTATATAAGCAAATTAAAAATGTCAATGAGCGATTTTTAGTCCCTCACCATTCCACACCAATTTAAATTTAAATTTTACATGTAATGATGGTTTTAGGGTAAATCTCTCCGGAATGCATTTGTAAGTTTTAATTAAACCAATTTGGACTTATAATACGAAATAATCTAGAACAATCCAGTGTTGTGCAGCAGGTTCGGGAATCCTTTCGATCTCAGCCGGCCGCCAGTCCCGTGAAAAAGAATGGGCGGATTGTTCTCAATGGGCGCATTATTCAGTTTCCACTGGCCGCAACAGAACTAATTAAACACTTTGGACTTGCAGTATTGAACTATGGGGGACAGCCAAAAAGTCAAAAATACGATTCATAAAATTACAATCAATGGTACTAAGGTGATCAGTAATTATTATAAGATCTGTTTATTTGCTTTAGTCGCCTTGATTAGTAGACACTATTACAGATCATGTACTTTTGATGAAGTCCTTCTGATCATCTTAATACTTTTTATTGTAATTTTATGAATCGTATTACTTTCACTAACCTATATAAGAAATATTTAGTAAGTAGAAGTATTGCGATCGTGAAAAATTTCGACTTCCGGTTTTCAACGGAAATACACGTTTAGGGGTCCCCTGGGTCCAAATAACCAAGTTCCGCGAAATGGTGTGTGTGTTTGTGTATGTGTGAGTGAACAGACTAGCTCAATACCATGCGAACCTGAAATTAGGTATTTAGTGTATGTATATGCTCGCGATGTGACAGCAAAAATTTCATCAAATCTCATGCTCAAAGGGAGGGGGCACTTTATTTAATAACTTTTAAGTTTTTTTCGATTTTCTCAAAAACAGCTCTAACGACAAAAACGGCTTTTGATTAAACTGAGTATTTGATGTATTAATATGCCCGAGATATGACCGTAAAAATTTCATCAAAATTGATTAACCGGAGGGGGTACTTTATTTCATAACTTTTTTTTCCAATTTTTCGATTATCTTAAAAACGGCTTTAACGATTTTCATCATATTCGTCATATTTAATGAAAATTAGGTATTGTTTAATATCAGGTAAGCGTTATCATTATTAAAATGTTCTGAGGGGATTATAGAGCAAATGAAAACAAATATAAGAAATGAATGTGGAAAAATGTGTAACTTTGAGAAGTGGCATTAACAAAACGCATTAATTTCTTATAAGTAAGTTGGTAAGTGAAAGTTGTGTGTTGCGCGCACGCACCAGATTTTTTTACTTTCACTTACCTATATGAAATATATAGTAAGTGGAAGTATTGCGATCGTGAAAAATTTCGACTTCCGGTTTTCAACGGAAATACACGTTTTGTGGTCCCCTGAGTCCAATTAACCAAGTCCCGCGAAATGGTCTGTGTGTGTGTGTGTGTGTCTGTGTGTGTGTGTGTGTGTGTGTGTGTGAACAGACTAGCTCAAAAACTATAAACCGTGCGAACCTGAAATTGGGTATTTAGTGTATGTATATGCCCGCGATGTGACAGCAAAAATTTCATCAAAATTACTCAAAGGGAGAGGGTACTTTATCTAATAACTTTTTAAGTTTTTTTCGATTTTATCAAAAACGGCTCTAACGATTTTGATTAAACTGAGTATTTGATCTATTTATATGCCCGAAATATGGCTGTAAAAATTTCATCAAAATTGATCAACCGGAGGGGGGACTTTACTTAATAAATTTTGTATCATTTTCACTTTTTTTTTTTTTTATTTACTCAAAAACGGTTTTTACGATTTTGATCAAACTGGGTATTTGATGTATGTATATGCCAGAGATGTGATAGCCAACATTTCATCAAAATTGGTCAAACGGAGCGGGTACTTTATTTCACAATTTTTTTCCAATTTTTACCTTTTTTTCGATGATCTCAAAAACGGTTTTAACGATTTTTATCAAATTCGTCATGTTTAATGAAACTTAGGTGTTCTTTAATATCAGGTAAGCTTTATCAATATTAAAAGGTTCAGAGGGGGCTTTTTTTTTGGGGGGGGGCTTTTTTGTTTGATTGTTTCCTATAAAGTACCTTTGTTTTTCTTTATATGCAGAAATTAAGTGTCTCTCGTTACGCCTAAAAATAAGAAATGGCTAAATATGAGATATGATAAAAATAAAGAGGAGAAAAAAAGAAAAATATTCAGTCAACTCATTAAACACGTTGAGCCCACGCATGCGGAGTACGCCTTTAATGACAGACGATTGTTCATAATTAAAGCCGTTCTGTTCATTTGAGAAGTGGCAATTAACAAAACGCTTTAATTCCTAATCTAAGTAAGTTGGTAAGTGAAAGTTTTGTGTTGCGCGCACGCACCAGATTTTTTTACTTTATGGCTGTTCCCCATAGTCCAATATTGCAAGTCCAAAATGGTTTAATTAGTACTGTTGCGGCCAGTGGAGAAGAATAATGCGCCCCATTCGTTTCCGGTAATCTACTAATACATCTCATATCATCATGTGTTATATTCTGAATTTATTTAATATGTATTATTGCAAAAGATTATTTGGAAAATATTTGCAAACTGTCTATTGCGATTGTACTAAACCCTACTCAAAATATATCCTATATTATTTTCTTTTACATGTGAGTTATTCATGTTTAATATCACCTATGCTGTAATAATTAATTAAGTGCTAAATGAATGGATCATTAAATCTTTACTATTGCCAAATATGAGATGTAAAAAGTAAAATCTTTAGCCCTTCTAAATTCTTTACCGAACAATGTTAAAGGTGGCATAAAGTTCTATTTTAAGTCCCTTTAGCTTTTAGATTAGTAGAAACGTTTTTATCTTTATGAGTGAATTTTGATTAAACCTTATTAAAAAGAATAGTATATAACCAATTCAACAACTATAGCTACTGAGTCACAGCAACGCGTGGCCGGGCATGCCCGGTCAACTTTAAATTGGTGTTGAATGGCGAAGGAATACAATTGACATTTTTAATATGTTTACATAAAGATATTAACACTCAGCAGGAAGAAATGTTGTGTAGGGGAGAGCGGGGTTAGTTGGCAGAGGGGGGGGGGGGTAGGTTGGCCATCGGCTTATAGTTTCTGTCATACCTGTTGTGAAGGCCCCAGCATTGTACCATGTCACCCGCTAGACCTCGCGAGTCTTCTCCTGAGTTTTCAATCCGATGCTAACAGTGTAGAGAAGAGTGTGATTCATTGATTGATTTCACAACATGTAAGTAAATTTTTATATTTTCAGTAAATTTGGTTTTAAGGTGGGGTAAAACATTTGACTCCGATTCTGTTCACATAGCCCCAAACTACTTTGAAAAACCTAACCTTTCGATTAACCAATTTCTTGTTTGATTGTTCTCCCCTGTCCTGGCAGCCATCTTTCATATGATCTCTCCTGTGGGGTTAGTTGGCTCTCTTAAATTGTGGTTTGTTGGCGTAGTAGCAATTCACAAAAGCAAGGTAAACATAAACAAAGGTGAAACAACCAGTCTTATTTCCAGCAAGGAGGATGAGAGCATTTTTTCTTATGCAGAAAGTGTCGACAGTCTAAACTTCTATCTTCTTCTATTGTCATTCTATTTTCCCTTAAAAGCTGTTAAAAACCGAATCAAAATAATTATACCATTATAATGCAGCTTTTAAAAACAATGATCAGGCAGTACTTGAATGAGATGGCTAAACAACTCCACCTTCCAGGCCAACCTGCCCCACCTTGGGGGTTAATTGGCATACTCTGGATTGACGAATTCTTCAATTTTCTGTGATCTTAGGATTAAATATTTTGTGGTGAAAAAAATACTTGAAGTACTCTAATACTTGGAGTTTACAGTGATATCAGCCCTATTGGGATTATATTAACAGGAACGACTCATCAATCAAAAAAGTGAAAACTGTTGCCAACCAGCCCCGCTCTCCCCAATTATTTATAACATTAACATAAAGAGTGGATATGGACCGCTGTTTGGCTGAACAGCAACACTCTGTATAAGTACCAGGATAATCTCTCCGCTAATTTTTCATTTTTGTGGTGACAAACATGTCACCCTTATATTTTTATATTTAAGATTTAAAGTATGCTAAATAAATAAATAATATAATAAGGAATGTTCATATGTGTATATGTACCTCTATTCCAATCACCATGAGCAGAACTAAGAAATACCTCATCGTGGAAAGCAAGATCACAAACAATCCGCTCAACTTTCGTTCCCAACCATTTTATGCAGCCGTTACGATAAGAAATTTTCTAGTTTTATTTTTAAAGGAAAGCTATTAACAGTTAGATAAGAAGTATACCTGAATATCGGACGATAAGGGCGAATAATCGCTCATGAAACGCCAATTTGGTATATCATTAGATATGATTATTATTACGAGTTCAATAAAGATTATGATTATGATTTGATTTACATTATTGGAAGTGATAAATGACATTATTTGATAAATGTACGTCAACGAGTTTCAAAATTGCTAATAATTTTTTACCAACATAAATATGGCTTCATCGAATGATTCACAGCATCATTCCAGACATACCTCAGATGCCTAGGAGGATCTTTCCCCCTTCCCCTGGACCTGTTAATCAGTTGTTTACTCTCACAATACACCTATCTATGAAAGATATAGTACGAGAAAGTATTGCGATCGTGAAAAATTTCGACTTTCGGTTTTTAATGGAATTACACGTTTGGGTATTCAATGGTCTGTGTGTGTGTATGTAAACAGACAAGCTCGAAAACTATAAACCGTACGAAACTGAAATTGGGAATTTGGTGCATGTACATACCCGCGATGTGATAGCAAAATTTCATAAAAATTGATCAAATGTCATTCATTTCATAACTCTATTTTCTCCAAAACTACTTTATTATTATTTTGATCAAATTCGTCATGTTTAATGAAAATCATCTCTTCTTTTATATCAGGTAAGCTTTATCATTATTAAAATGTTTTGAGGGGGCTTAAATAGGAAAGGCGCATTTTTACTTTTTTTTCTTATAAAGCGCCTTTGTTTTTGTTTATATGGAGAAATTATCTGACTCTGGTTTCACCTAAAAATATGAAATGGCTAAATATGAAATATGAAAAAAATCAAATAAACATATACCTACAGGAGAAAAAAAGAAAAATATTCTGTCAGCTAATAAAACACGCTGACCCCACACATGCGCAGTACGTCTTTAATGACAGGCTATGGTTTATAATTGAAGCCGTTCTGTTCATTTAATGGAATTTATTTGTTTCATGGTAACTGAATGAAGTTTTCAACAACTACATAGAGAATTGTAAAATCAGACGACTTGGTGCTTGCATAGGCGAATTATCGCAAGTAAAAATTTTTATTTAATAATAAGAAAATTTAGTGAATTTAATAAAACCCGTCAATTTGTAATCTAAGTAAGTTGGTAAGTGAATGTTATACGTTTTTACCTTTACGTTCGTTTCCTATAACTAACATTCTAGTTTTTCTGCGTATTATTTGTTTTTTTAGGTTACTTTCTTACTTTAATTAATGTTATAATTCTATCATTAAATGGAAAAAATATTCCCCCCTGGATCCGCCAATGCTCAGAAGAAAAAGGGTCGGAGTCAGAGTTTTCCCATTTCCAAATTTGAGTGGAAGTTTAAAAAAGTATTATAATGTCGATTTAAAGGATTCACTCTTTTTTATTATTTTTAAATCTCAATCAGATTTATGACTTAGGTTTCTTTCTTAGGTTTAGGCATTTTATAATTGATTGTGATTTATAAAACAAGGAAGGGTTAGTTACACCATTTATAAATCACGAACGGCTTGACCGATTGTTACTATCTTTGATTTGTTGGACTTTTCTCCACAATCGATTAAGTATTAACGTGAAACAAGTGGGGAGAGGGGATGTAGGTAGATGAATTCCTAACTTTCATTATGTTTATTAGGAGTAATAACACTCGCTTATTATTTCTAATAACATAATTATGAAATATAAAAGGATTTCATGATGAAATAACTGAGAAAAACAAAAGAGATACTTGTGTGTTTGTTTTAACGTCGATGCTACAGTTGGAGGCCTAAATTTTGCCTATCCAGGTATAATTAGGATAGCGATCATTAACGAGTACCTGACATCGTACAGGCTAGGAACCTCCATTTTACGCCCTATCCGAGGGACGGCATAGACAAGGTTTTTTTCTCCCATTAAAAAATCCTAGGGCCACCTCGGGACGCGAACTCGCGACCTTTAGTATTGCAGGTTTCTTTGCTAAGCACTACACCACAGGTGACAAGTAAACAATATTACTTAAAATTTCAACAGATCGGAAAAACATATGGCAATCTGTTACAATTGGCTTACATTTAATATATCTTTCGTTTGGAAGAAGTTTGCCAAAAACCTAAATAAAAATATCTTTTACAGGTTAAGCATCTTTTATGATCATTATTGCTATTTCTCAAGTCAATAGAAGTCTGCAATGACTGCTTTGATTAAATATTGGATTTAAGAGAAAAACTCAGAATAACTGGCATTTTATCTTCAAGAAATATATTGTGCTTTTCTTATTTAAAGTATAAAAAAAAAAAAAACACTAAAACCATAATTCTCGCATTTCTGTTTGAAACGAGCTAAATACACTTTAGTTTAATAATTACTGCCCTAAATTTAGAGATATTTTAGTTTAATAATTTATTAACTGGACCTGATTGGGCAGAATATAATATCGCTTTCGTTTAAATTCGTAAATGATGATTATATCAAAATATTATAGGCCCAATGAACTACCTCTTCAAAAACTATGTACGTTACCAAGAACTATTTGTGGGCAAAAGAATCAATGGTAATAAACAAAAATTAATAAAATATAACCGACAATAAGATACAAACAGCGATAATTGTTCTAGGAAACCGATCATAAGTTAAATTAACAGTAATTGTTATGATTTAACAATAAAACCTATCTGTACCTAAGGAGCAGAACTTTGGGATTCCGCTAAAGACGTACACATAAACCAAATCCAAAAAACACGGAATAAAATTCTTTAAAAATTGTAAACGCTCCTTGGTATGATTCCAACAACACAATAGACAAATACGAGGACATTCCGAAGGTAAAACCATAAATTAGGTACAAATACACCACCTTTCACTGCTCAACTCACAAGTACTCAAACCCACTTGTTTCTTCTTTTTCTTCCTCACAGTATCACGTCCAACGAAAATTACAAAGATACTATATACTAAATATATACAAAGATATACTTCAATACTAAATCAAGCAAAGCGCAGAAAGTAAAAAGTTAGCATTTTCTACAGGTTTTCTTGATGCGCACCAGTGCAGGTGCAAAATAAGTAAACTTTTTTTATAGTTTTAAACGCAATAGCATCTTTTCTTTATTCAATAAAGCGATAAATTGGAGTTATCGCTAGCATTGCAGGTATACTCTTTATCTATTTAGCTTTCTATAGTTTTTAACTAAAAACGGTATCTTATCATAACAGTAACATAAAATGTTGTTTTGATACTAGCAATAGGCAGTTTGTTGTTGATCTTTCACAGGCCATGAGGTGTCTTACGGTTTTCTTGTTTGTGACTGTTATACAGGTATTTGTATTCATATAATATGATTTATTATTATTTTTACATTTATTCAATTATTTTTTCATTTGGCGTTTAACATTGAAACATTAATGAAGCACGGGCGTCACCGTCGGGGAGGGGGGGGCAGTGGGGAGTTGTCCCCCCCAATATTTTGGCGGGAGAGGAACTAATGTAAAAAATTAAATAGAAATGCTATTTTACGGATTTATCCGAGTTTAAGCGAGAAAATATTAGTTAATTATAGCACCCTCTATTGTTAAAAGCATAGTCAGGCGTATTGTATATTTGATGAATTATACAATTTTTATTTCAGCTTGAACTGTTTTGTTTTATGAATTCTTTAAAAAAGTTGTATTCCCGGGAATTGGTTCCCATTTATTTTTTAAACCAAGCTGATCCTACTTCGCATCAGTTCGATGAAGCTTATTGAAGTTGCTGGAAATCATTGAAAATAGTGGGATCAGGATCAGAGAAGAACTTGGATAAAATTCAATCAAGGAATTTCGGCTCACGTCTTTCAACATTAGGCCTTAACCTATTCCCTATTTTATGACTGAGGCATAAATTGACAAGTTTTAAGAAACTATAAATACCTTTAAAATAGATCGTTGGAGTTCAACTTTTAGTTGAGTTAATTCAACTTTTAGCCCCTTGAATTTCTACCTACCCTATCTAGGAAAATATTTCGGGTCATCTTTACAAAACGACCTCATGTTACTTTTTAACTGTTACAATTACATTTATAAGAACAGATGTTAATTTATAAAACCATGTATATTTTAGTAAATTAATGTCATAGGTAATAATTAATCCAATCTTAAATTGTGGCTGACCACCAATTTTAAATTATTTTTAAATAATTTATTTTTTGAAGAGAAAAGATTTGGCTCCGCCTGGAGTCGAGCCCGGGTCTTCCGCGTGACATGCGCGGTATGCTTATCCATTACACCACGGAGTCGCTTCCAAACGGTGCCAAATCCTTCCAAGTCCACCTCCCGCTACTACTCGCAAAACTTGTGAGATAGGGGGAGTAGGTATCAGTGAAGAGGGAGGATTTGCTCTGCCTTGAGCCGAGCTCTGTGGTGTAGCGGTTAGCATCCTCGCATGTAACGCAGGAGACCCTGGTTCGACTCCCGGCGGAGCCAAATCTTTTCTCTTCAAAAAACAAGTCATTGGTAATAATATTATTTAAAAAAAGGAACTTTGAAAAGTTATTAATAAGTAGCCTTATTCCATATTTTATTCAAAAAGGTCACAATTCTCGTATCTCCTCCTCCAAACGAACTCATAGAGATACGAGTCAAACAAAGTTCGACGAGTCCCGCACTCCCTCTTATTTCGTCGTTTGACACTTGCCCCAAGTTACTTTTATGAGTTGATAATGAATTGCTTAATTCCAAAAGATTCATTTTGTCTCGAGGAAATCTAATTTCGAGATACAAATGAAATTAAGAATACTTTTATCATGCAGTTTATCTTCTTCTTTACTGGCGCGACAGACGCATAAAGGTCTGGCCACACATGTCCGCACCGGATCCGCACCGTAGCAATAATACAGGTTATGTTCAGAATATTTTTAATTTAACTTACATATTACCTTTAGTTATGCCTAAAGTTCAAGCCACACATGTCAGACACAGGCCACTTTAGGCATAACTAAAGGTAATATGTAAGTTAAATTAAAAATATTCTGAACATAACCTGTATTATTGCTACGGTGCGGATCCGGTGCGGACATGTGTGGCCAGACCCTAAAGCGGTACTTGGCCTGCTCTATCATCTTGCCCCATATGGTCCTGTCTGAAGCATGCGCTGTGCTCATCCCTGCATATCGTAGGTCTATGAGGACGTTATCCTTCCAGCGTGATCTGGGTCTTCCTCTGGGTCTAGCTCCGCCTGGTGTATTCTTGTATGCCTTTAAAGGGCCCCTGCATTCCTCCATCCTGAGCAAGTGACCAACCCATTTTAATCGCTGCAACCTGGCAAAGTTGGAGATGCTCAGATCTCGGTACTCAGCGTACAATTCCTCATTCCTGCGTAGACGCCAAGTTTCATTTTCCTTAACTGGCCCGAGGATGCGTCTCAGGATCTTCATCTCAAAACGATCCACCTTTAGTGCTGCTGACTTGTTGAGCGTCCACGTTTCACATGCATAGGTCGCTATAGGCCTTATAAGACATTTGTAAAGTCTTATTTTTGTAGCGCGGCTCAGTAGTCTGCTTTTAATAAGCTTGGACAGAGAAAAGTATGCTCTATTGGCTGCTGCTAGTCTGGAACTTATTTCAGCTTCCTCTTCCATCTTTTCAGTGATTATAGTTCCCAGATACTGAAAGCATGGGACAACCTCAAAAGCATACTCTCCCAATCTAACTTGTCGTTGTGGAGCTACATTATTTCTTTGGATGCACATCATTTTAGTTTTATTGGTGTTTACCTTGAGTCCCATAGTTTTCGCTTCCTGTTCTATCTTGCGGAATGCATCCTCAACACCAGCTTGTGATCTCGAGTCAAACAAAGTTCGACGAGTCCCGCACTCCCTCTTATTTCGTCGTTTGACACTTGCCCCAAGTTACTTTCATGAGTTGATAATGAATTGCTTAATTCCAAAAGATTCATTTTGTCTCGAGGAATCTAATTTCGAGATACAAATGAAATTAAGAATACTTTTATCATAGTTTATAACCTTGCTTATAAAATCATGTGTTTACCTTTCCGGTTACAAGTGAGTATAAATGTAACAGTTAAAAAGTAACATGAAGTCGTTTTGTAAAGAAGACCCAATATTTTGACCCCACCCCCATAATTTGATGCTGTTGACGCCCAGGGAATGAATTAGTCGGAGAGTTGCTTAAAAAGTATAGATGAGATCAAAATTTTGGTATCAATCTTAGTCCACAAATAGATTTAACCCTTTAGCGTCTGAGCAGTGCGAGTGCATTGCGGGCCCTGTGGCCTGAGTCCTTAGACCGGCTGCCGTGCCCGGTGGCCTCAATACTTTTTGCCACATTCACTCTTCTTTATCTCCTTATTCATATTTTTCTTCTAAAGTTTTCCATCATCCTTTTTCATCAGGACTCTGGACCAACATTGGTGGATTTAAAAACTTTAATTTTTTTTTTTTTAAGTAATACCTACTACAAATTATTTCACCCTATTTGACTAAGGAATAAGATGCAGGAAAAATTAATTTGGAAAAACCCGAAAAGAACCCCATGTCAAGTAGCTTATCACCCTCGGAAATTTTTTATATTTTTTTATTTATTATATTTTTTATGGAGGAAACCATAAACCTCGTCACTGGGAAATACCGGACGGGCTGGAAACAGGGTTAGAGAAACGTGAATGCTAATTATATAAAAATAATTTTAGTATGTCCTGCACTCGTCCTAAATATGAATAAGAAAATGATGATTAATTTGTCTGCTCACCATCGTACTCCTCTCATATTCATGAAATTAAAAAAATACGTGAAGGGACGTACCTAACTAGATACCTAAGGATACGTACACGTAGATACGTAACTAACTAAATACCTAAGGACGTACCTAAGTAGACATACTTACATATATTTTTTTAATTTAATTACACTTAATTAATATAATTACATTGCTTAATATTAATGTGTAATTTTTCAAAAAAGTCAATATTCTTCAATAATTAATTGAAGATGCCTGAGAGGGCAAAAATTTCGCTATGTTTCTTGTGCGCCTATATTTTTAGCTACGCCATGTTTGTAAATTTAAAGTTAATGTAAAATAAACACAAAAATCTCACAAAATCTCCTACCTAAATGAATTTAAGCTCGAATTATACTAGCTCAGGGAGAGAAAAGGCTGGTTATTTTTGATAACAAGACATTACTAGTTAAATGAAATCTATTTATTTAAATTTAAAATAAGGAAAATAATATTAGATACACTATACTCAACCATTTAACGTGAAAAGCGAAGCGATACTGTTAGCAATAGGTACAGTCTTTGATAGAGATATCGGTATACCACATGCTAGCGTCCGTCATATCTAAGTGATTGAAATTAACAGTAGTGTTTGTTTTAGCATTTTAAATATTAAATAAGAATATTAAATCATTTTAGAATATTAATAATATAATATTAATAGTGCTGCAATTGAGATGCAGAAAACCTTAGTTCGATTTCCGGCCGTGGTTCGAACTTCTCTCTTCCATTGTTATGTTACAAATTGATTATTTAAAAATCTTTTAAGCCATTTTTTCCACATTCATTTACTTTTTTGTTGGCATTTGCTCTTTAAAGTAAATAAAAGTTTTTTTTGCGATAATTCGGCAACCCAAGCATAATACTCTAAGTCGTCTGATTTTATTTATCTCTATGTAGTTGTTGAAAACTTTATGTAGTTACCATGAAACAAATAATATCCATTAAATGAACAGAACATCTCTAATTATAAACAATCGTGTCATTAAAGGCGTATTGCGCATGCGTGGGCTCAACATGTTTTATGAGTTGAAGGTACAACAGAGGTATAGAGGTACTTGATAAAAAAAAAAAGGCCCCATTTCAATAATGATAATGCTGACCTGATATTAAAGAATACCTGATTCTCATTAAACATAACGAGTTTAATCAAAATCGTTAAAGCCATTTTTGAGAAAATCGAAAAAAAAACAACGTAAAAACGGGCGTAAACGTAAAGTTATGAAATAAAGTACCCCCTCCTTTTGACCAGCTTCGATGAAATTTTTGCTGTCATATCGGGGGCACATACATACACCAAATACCCAATTTCACGCACACGTACAGGCCTCTTCGAGTGACTTGGTTATTTGGACTCAGGGGAACCCAAAACGTGTATTTCCGTTGAAAACCGGGAGTCGAAATTTCACGATCGCAATACTTTCCCTTACTATATATTTCCTAAATAGGTAAGTGATAGTAAAAATAAAAAATGGCTAAATTTCAACATACAATGTTTAAGTGTGGCGGTATGCTGCGATGAGCCTGCGATAGCGAAGCGAATGAGATCGTCAAAAAGGGATTGACCCCATGGTTAGCTCAGTGGTAAGAGCGCTGAAATGGTAATGCAGAGGAGCTGGGTTCGATTCCCGACCATGGTTCGGGAATCTTTTGTCTCTCATTAAAATGATTTAAAAATTGTAAATAAGAATATTTTATTTTAAACAAATGATACTGAAACGCTAATTTTAACTCTGAAAGTCTAGTTTCTTTTAAATTTATTTGTTAATGCTTTAAACTTCTCAAATGTTTTTTCTTCTCTAGGCTATGTGGTCTAACGGTGAGGAGAAAACTGGCCTCAGGAATCGATGGCAAAAGTTGAACGAATTCGAAGACATCTATGACCAGTATTATCAATCAGCCGAAAGTGTCATCAAAACTGCAAGGAACACTATTGCGGACATCAGGTCAAAATCTGCAAAATTCGTAAATGAATTTTTTAACCACTCAATGGAAGTAGTAAATTATAAAAACATAACCAGGAACAGATGTTCTGAAATCGTTTACAACTTTATGGGCATGAGAAGGGCATTTTTCACACATTTAACCAAGTCCGAAACTCCACTTCTATCGCATATTACAGAACTGGAACAGAAGTTGAATGAAATAAACACCACGATTAAAGTTTATCATGGCGTCGCGGAAAGCAAATATCTGAGTTGTAAAATGTCCAATGAGAGTTGCATCACTATGGTGAATTTATGGTTGGAACAGGAAACTACATTGATCGCTTGCCGATTGCGACGATGCCAGAATGAGACCAGGAATGAGGACCAGAAGAGACCGAAGAGAGCTTCGAAGCCTTGCAAACCGGACGAGTTCACTTGCAGCGACCGGCACTGCATTAAAAGGAGCTGGATCTGCGACGGGCAGTTCGACTGCAGGGACGGAAGCGACGAGCCTGCAGGCTGCGCACAGACCTGCAAGGACGGCTTCCACTGCTTCCGGTCCCTGCGCTGCATAGACCGCTCCCTTATCTGCAACAACTTCAACGACTGCGGGGACAAGACCGACGAGCTCTTCTGCGGCACCATCCTCAAGAGGAACAACGACTCGTACTGCAGCATCGAGAACGGCCTCTTCAAGTGCCCGCAAGACAAGTGCATCAGCATCCAACATGTCTGCGACGGGAAGAATGACTGCAGGAACGGGACGGACGAAGGTGAGATGTGCGGGAAGGGGATCTGCCCCCAGGAGTGCGCGCTTAGCGGAGGTGCCTGCTTCCACGGGCCACAGGGCCCCATCTGTTTTCCAGAGTGCCCCTTTGGTACCTTCGAAGCCCCGGTGGGGTGTACGCTACGTCCTTACCTCTACGAGAGCACCGCATATGATCTCCTGGAGGGAATACCGACATTGATTACCAGGCACAATGCTAGGTTCGCGTACCTTAAAATGAAAGCTATGTACTCGTTTTCATTACAACTAGCCAATGTTATAAAATGTCAGCTAGGAATGTCTACAATTAACCAATGAGCATGTATTTCATAAAATAAATTATCAATTTAAAACGTCATATTATTTGAAATTTCATATTTTTATCTTTTTGTTTGGAGAGCCTACGATTTAATTCATACATGTGGAGTCGGGACTTTTTGAGCCTTAAAATGGACCTCGTGGGTATTGATGCTCTGGACTCAACAAGCCCTGACGAAGATCAACATTTTTCCATCAAAACGTAGGCTTTCCAAATAAACGACATTTAACTGAAACTCCTGATTATTAATCAGCCTAATGTTAAGATAACAGTTGACCATTACTCACCCCTATATACATCCCTTTTTTTAATTATTATTATCAGAGCGTGAAAAGTTTAGCAGAAACATATTTTTACAACGTTTCGAGGTCTACCACCCCATCACTATGTCAATTGGATTATTGAAACCAACCATCTTCTAGTTAATATAGAAATTTTAACAAGAATAATAATCATTCATACGAACAATTAATAGGGAAAGTTAAGAAAAAAAAAATCTTTTGCTTTTCTTTAATCAGAGAAAAGATTATTATCTATAAATATCAGCTACAAAATAGAAAGTTAGATTGAGTCTTAATATCTGTTCTGAAATGATTTTATTCTACTTCGAAACTTTCAATTCATTCTCTTAAAAATCGTGTTTTTATTTTTATTTTTTTATTTACTTTTTTATTTTTTATTTTTAGGTAATCAAATAATAGTTTAAGTAATGGTTCTCATAATGCTAAATAATATTTTTTTTAACAACGCCATATCTATAAAACTGGATATTTTTAGTAATGACTCCTTTGCTGTTTTCGCTGAAAAAGAGGAATATCTCTGCAAGATATTCAAATACACATCTAGATAATTTTTAACAAGAATAATTATAAATAAAAACAATAGGGAAAATTCAAAAACTACTTAATACAATTTTTTTTTTCATCTTCAGATAGAGAGAAAAAAGTCTCTATTCTCATTATCTATTCAGAAAAAATTGTATTCTTCTTTTAAAATTAAGCACAGCAGATTTATATTTCAAGTAAAATTATAATTTCTTCTTAAGTTTAAAAATCAAAAAGAGATTACCTACCTATATTTACTATCTATGAAGCCTGCAATTTTTTTCCTTTGAAAAAATCAATACTGCCAACATTTTAATTCGCCTATTTATTTCTTTATCCAATCCAAATGACATCCCCAACGGATAAAATTATTTATATCATTTATGTAATTATTTATAAGGCATAATTATTCCAAAAATCTTACCATCAATCATCAAGATTATACTCATTCACTCTCATGAAACACTTACCAATATAAGTACCACTCCTCTACCACTCACTACCCTCTCCCCAATGATAGACTACCCTCCCTTATTTCGATATTTTCCTTATAACCGGATTTTTCTGACAACATATTAAAATCCTTATAGACTAAAGCCCTGTACTACTTTGCGACTTTAAACCGCATAATAAATTTAGGGCCCAATATATTTTTGCACTAAAAAAAATAGCCTCTATTATGGGGTAAGTTTATAAGTTACACTTATCCTTACATATAAAAAAGACACATATTCAAAAAATAAAAAAGTTTTCAATCACAATATTTAAGATTAATTACGAACTCACAACCATACGTTTCAAACGTGACAATGAAGCAGTTATAAACGTCATGGGCGTCACCAGCACAATATTATTGGGGGGGGGGCTAAATATTTTCCTTGATAGGGTAGGTAGAAATTCGAGGGGCTGAAAGATGAAATAATAAGCCCTCAAAACAAGTGTTGGGACCTTTAATTCATCCTCCAACGCTGTATTTTAAAGGTATCTATAGTCTCTTAAAACTTGTCAATATATGCAAGTTATTCTTCTGATCCTGATCCCACTAATTTCATTGCTTTCCAACAACTTCTATAACTATATAAGCTTCTATACTTATACAAGCTTAATCGAATTGATGGGAAAGTAGGATCAAGCTGCTTGGGTTAAAAAAGTAATGGAGAGCAATAAAACAAAACAGTTCGAGCCAAAATAAAATATATATATATATTTATATATAATATATATATCAAAAATATATATATTTTTGATGAATTAAAATATAGGCGGGCGCAATCGAATATAGGGTGCGCTAGTAGTTTTGCAAAATGTCGGAAAGAACGGTGTTAGACATAGTTGATGTGATAGAGATAATTGGTAATTTTAAAAGACCATTAATTGAAGGGCTGGTGTACACCAACTATCCTTGGTGCAAACCACATAATTACATGTGGAATAATATCTAAAAATAAAAAAACAGTTATTTTAAAAGCCTCGTGCCTTTAAACTAGCAATCTTAAAGGACTGCCCCATCAAATAAAAGTGGAAATCAAATTTATTAATAATAATAAGCAATTTTCTTGTCATTGTACGTGTAAAGCTGGTAGTTCTGGTAAATGCAAACACATCATTGTAACTTTACTCGACGTTTTTCGGTTAGTAATAACATTAATTACCTATTCACACAATCATTGTTATGACAGCTTAGATTCTTTGTCATATTATTTATTTATTTGTCAAAACTTTCAGGCTTCGCGTTGAAAACATGGAACAATTAAGCACAACGGATGTAATAGAAAACTGGGGAAAATTAAAAAAGAAAAACAAATCTATGACACTATGGTCTCAATGTTATTTGCATAAAACTAGCATTTTGGAATAATAAAATGTCAAATACTAATATTTACCTGGATAAATATAGTCTCTTTCTTTAAAATAAAGACTACATCGTCATATGTTTCGAAACAGGCTTATCTATTCTTAATTTTACAATCCACTCTTTAAGAAGCTTTTTATTTTTTGGAAATAAAAGGGAATGACACGTCTTTTGATTTTCTAATTGAAGACTGAGGGACCGAGCAATACCTATTAGATATTTTCAAATGATTTTTTGCTCAATCGGGTTTTAATTATGGAAAAATAAATTAAAAACGCCAAAAAAACCCTATGAATCCCAGGTAATGGCCCGGCTTTTATCCCCGTTTCTCTAGTTCCTGTAGCACCGTCGCAGAAGCAGCACCGTCGCTTGCGCCCGCCTATACAATCGCCTGACTATGCTTTTAACAATAGAGTGTGCGGAAATTAACTAATATTTTATAATATATTTTATTGGTTAAACTCGGATAAATTCGTAAAATCCCATTTTTATTTATTTTTACATTGGGTCCTCTCCTTCTAAAATATTGGGGAGGGGGGGGGCAGTCTCCTTCCGTCAAAATATTGGGGGAGGGAGGGGGGGACGCGTCCCCCCTGTCCCCACCGGCGGTGACGCCCGTGATAAACGTATGAATTAAAAACGGTTTTACGATAAATCAATAATTACTACTAATGAGATACTAACAACTTTGTACAAGCTATGGGGAAAAGTGATATTCTCCGACGAAGGTTGAAAAGGAATTGGATAAGCAACCTCCTAGCCTGAAAATACAATATATATGAATGCCAGGATGGACCATGTTACCTGATCCGAGTGGTTCATTTAAACCATTACTCTGGTCAAGGTATAAGTTATAAAATAAAAAAAAAAACAAAAGGCTCTGGTATGAATGTAAATATAATTGAAATTTAAAGGTTTAAAAGGTTTATTCTTTGCAATAAGCAAAAATAAATTACATGCAATTCAAAGATACTATTGAGGTAATAGACAAAAATAACTAAATAAAAAGAATTTGCTAATGGCTTAATGTGTTAAAGAGTTAAATTGAATGATAAACTAAAAACAAAATAAAAAGAACTTTCAAAAGTGAAACAAAGAAACGAAATAATAAAATAAAGAAACTGTTTAAATTAAAAGAGATTCTCCGTATTGACGGTAATAATAATTAACAAAATAAAGAAAAATATTTAAACAAAAAAAAGTTTCTTATCTGGAAAGATGTCCTCTAATGGAGATTGGGGGTGAAAACAATGTCCGATGTCACGATGGTGATGAGAAAGAAGACTGCTTAGTCAAAGCCCATTCAAAAATGGACTTCGCCAAGAAAATGTGTGCTCCTGGAGCGTGGAGATGCCTTCACCTACACCTGCCTGGCAAAACTGACTCGACGCTTGCCGATAAGGGCAGTATAGGTATTAAGTACGTATTGTTGATAATGCCCGTAATCAACAAACAACGTTGAGTGGTTTTTTATTAATACACAAGGTGCATCATAATCTATATAAATAAAGTTGAAATTCTGTTTGTTTGTTTGTTTGTTTGTTTGATGTGGTTGGATATAGAAATCCATACCGTTTGTCCTAAATTCTCCAAATTTCGCTAAGCGTTTCTTTCAGACCCGGTGCGAACACCTGTTCATATTAAAATTGCATAACTTCAGCCGATCTTCAGCTGATATTCTTTATTGTTATAAAAATCATAATGATCACACTTTACAATGTTTTTTTTTTTACGAAATCGACCGTTTCTTTAGAATAATGAAATTCCCCGTGATAAACCGGGATATACAGCTATAATCTATGTATATAAAGATCAAATTCTGTTTGTCATTTATAGAAATCCATTCCGTTTGTCCTAAATTCTCCAAATTTCGCTCAGTGGTTCTTTCATACCAGGTGCGAACACCTGTCCATATTAAAATTGCGTAATTAATCCAATCATAATTGTGGCTAACCACCAATTTTAAATTATTTTTAAATAATTTATTTTTTGAAGAGGTCCGCCGGGAGTCGAACCCAGATCTCCTGCGTTACATGCGAGGATGCTAACCGCTACACCACACGGCCTTGAGCCGAGCTCTGTGGTGTAGCGGTTAGCATCCTCGCATGTAACGCAGGAGACCCGGGTTCGACTCCCGGCGGAGCCAAATCTTGTCTCTTCAAAAAATAAATTATTTAAAATTGCGTAACTTCAGCCGATCTTCAGCTGATATTCTTTATTCTCCAAATTTCGCTCAGTGGTTCTTTCAGACCAGGTGCGAACACCTGTTCATATTAAAATTGCATAACTTCAGCCGATCTTCGGCTGATATTCTTTATTGTTATAAAAATCATAATGATCTCACTTTACAATGTTTTTTTTTTTTTTTTTTTCCGAAATCGACCGTTTCTTTAGAAAAATGAAATTCCCCGTGTGGAACCGGGATATACAGCTATAATCTATCCATATAAAGGTGAAATTCTGTTTGTTCTTTATAAAAATCCATACCGTTTGTCCTCAATTCTCCAAATTTCGCTCAGTGGTTCTTTCAGACCAGGGAACACCTGTCCATATTAAAATTGCCTAACTTCAGCCGATCTCTGGGTATATTCTTTATTGTTATAGAAATCGCAATGAATTCACTTTATAATGTTTTTTTACGAAATCAACCGTTTCATTAGAAAAATGAAATTCCCTGATCAAACCGGGTTATACAGCTTAAAGATGAATTTCTGTTAGTTTGTTTTTTCTTAATAAAAATCCATACCGTTGTTCCTAAATTCCCCAAATTTCGCTCAGTGGATCTTTCTTACTAGGTGCGAACACCTGTCCATATTGAAATTTCATAACTTCAGCCAGTCTCTGGGTATATTCTTTATTGTTATATAAATCGTTATGATCTCATTTTAAATTTGTTCACGTTTATTAGAAAAATGAAATTCCCTGGGTGAAACCGGGATATACAGCTAGTTATTTATAAGGCATAATTATTCCAAAAATCTTACCATCAATCTAATAATCTTTTTGATCTCACTTGTTACGTTAAAAAAAAATATTAATTGGTTATAAATAAATAAAACAATCGTAACAAAAAAAGGTGGTAGCTCAGTGGAGACGGGAGGGTTCTTAAATGACTAGTGATTAAAAAAATAAAATAAATTAAGGGGCGCCACGCTATTTATTTTAAGGAAATAGCGAAAACCTAAAGGAATCTGAATTAAAAAAATAATTTAAATTTAATAAGTGAAGGTTACCTTAAAATCTCGGAGAGGGCTGTACATAAAATTCAATTTGCAATTTACACTTATGATCTACTTAATGGTAAGTTAGAAAGAAACAGAACAAAACAAATTAAACTCAAATAAAAGAAACTTTTAATTAACACTATATTTACACTACGCTATTAAAAATAAAATCTACTCACAATCTCTGTAGTCAGGCCTGATCAAAATCTAACTCTATTCACACAACTAGAAACAATTTAAACTTATAACTAAAGGCCGGATTTCGTGCAGTAAAAATTTTAAAAACGTGCAATAAAAATTAGCCAAACTTGCAAAACCGTGCAATAAAAATAAAAAACACTGACAAACGAGCAGTAAAAGTAAAAAACACTGACAAACGAGCAATTCAACATTCTGCTGTGTGAAGAGGTGGTGTATAATTAAAAAAATCAAATATTAATTTAACATATTTATATAATTATTGTAATGTACATATGTGCTTACAAAAACTACCAAAAAATTGCTTTCTAGGAATCATAATTAAACAAAACTAATAATATATATACATATAGTAAAACATAAATTTTCGTAATTTTCTACTAATTATATTAATTTATCAAATAGAAATTTTTAAAATTTTATTAAAATTTACAATAATGTACATTTCCAGTTCCGTGAAGTTATATCGTCGTTCATCTAATAGGTAAGTATTTCAACTGTGAAAACATGCGCTCCACATTAACACTTGTGATAGGACATTTTTTGTAGTTATTCAATATTACTGGATCCAGCTCCACATCTGCGTCTTCTCCGTTGAGAGCTTTGTAGTAAATTTGTAAAATTTTGTAACCCGTGTTTTTTTCTATATCTAATTTAAATTTAACAAAAAATATTTTTCCCTTTTCGTTTTCGATTTTTTCTAATTCATCTCCATCTTTCTCTATAATATTAATCTGTGACCTCAACGTTAAGTTTTGCTCTTAAAGCTTTTTTATTTGCGAAGGTAGAACCGATAAATGGGATCTTATAAATGCTAGATCTGATGCAACAGATATAAAATTTAAAACAGATTTTACTTTTTGCACAGATACTGCGCCATCTTCAAGAGTAGAAACAAACTCTTTAAAATTATTAAAATGATCTAAATAAAATAGGGCTGCTTCGATCCACGTTTCCCATCTAGTTATCACAGGTTCTGGGGGAAGGGGGCAGTCCATACTATTTCTATAAGCTGTCACGCGGTGAGGAGCTTTTAAAAATTTTTTTTTCCCATTATTAACAAGTTTGTAAAGTTGATGTTTGACAGAAAACATTTGCTAAACTGTAGTTCACAAATCAAGAGACAGTCTCGTAGTTCGTTTTTGGAAGCTGCTTGCATGAAATGAGGTATGGTTTGGGTTCAATCTCCGGGTGTAGGATTCCAACAATTAAACTGCAAATATAAAGTCCCCGTGGGTCTGTTGTTTCATCTACCAAGATGTAAATATAATTATTTTTAATTATTTTTCGTATTTCTTCAACAGAATGTTTAAAACAGTTTTTGAGATAATTTTTTCTTAGGGTGCTCTCGTCAGGAATGTTTTGTTTTGTTATTTTTGCAAAAAACACTTAAAGGGCTTGGACTGCAGTTTATTGAATGTTATATTGGAAGCGACCATGGCCTACCATAAATCGGTAAAAAGAAAAGATAGAATGTACTTACTTATGAAAAGATAGAATGTACTTACTTGAGTTGCAATGAGCATCCACTTGAGATTTTCGATCGGATCCAATCGATTTATTGCAAGAACAACAAAAAATTGTTTTCCCGTCTGATTTCAACTCTGGGTATGGTTTTATCCAAATCTTGATTTTGGAAGATTGGCTGGCTGTCACTTTAGGCATTTTCACTATTTTACTTGTTTACCGAACTAAACTCAACTTCAGAATGAAATGAAAATAAAGGAGTAGGTGGGAAGGTTGAGTCAAATCAAGTTAGAACTTCTAAGAAAGTTAATACAAAGGAACGTTGTTCAACGTAAGACCATTTCCTTAACGAGTTCGAAGAAATATTTTGAAATCAGGTATCATTTTTTCTTTCATAGAAAATTAGGTAGAGAAATAAATTACAAATACATACATATATCGGTATTATTGTTGGTGATCATGAAATAAATCATACCTATTCTCTATAATAAAAAAATTCAATATTTTTAATGAAATATCAAAAAGTGCACTTTCGTGCACTGAAAGCCTAAAATGTGCAAATTTGTGCAGTAACCCTCAAAATGTGCAATTTCGTGCAAAATAAAACTTACATATGTTAATCCGGATGCCTTAATTCGTGTAAATAACTTGTTCCCAATCGATTTCAAGCAACCGAAAAAAAAGTGCAATTGCACGAGAATCCGGTCTCTACTTATAACTATACAATAAAAAAAACCAAGGTTTAACAAAGAAATTAAAAGAAAAATATCTCTTAACTCGCCTGTCTTCTCGTATCTTTGTTGCCAGCAGCCACTCGGCTTGGCGATTCTCGTCACCGGAATCTCTTCCGTGAACGCCACTATTCTTCAATTCTCTGATGTTTAGCGATATAGACCACAACTACGTTAATCACTAAAACAGTCACATTTTATCATCACTCGTCGAACGCTAGCGAACATCTCCTGTATTTTCATTCGTTGTTTCTTAAAAAAAACAAATGCCTTAATAACAGCTGTTTTTCAATTAATTACTTCGCTCCCGTCTCTTCTTTTAAAATAAAACATAATTATTTTTATAGCTAAATAAAAAAATATTATATCAATAAAAAACTAATACAAAGCTTTTAAAACAACACATACTATAAAACACATATACAAAAATATATTAAGCCCTCTTCGATTATTACTTAATGAGTTTTATTAAATAAAAAAAAATTTTTTTTTTTTTTGTTTATTCATTTTTCGTTACAAACTCTCCCCCTCCCTACTACTCTCCCTTTTTTTTTAATGCTTGAATCTTAAGTCTTAGGTCGGATGAGGTTTTAGATCTTTGACATGCCATGTTCCTAAGGGATGACCCTGTAGATCTTCTAGCACGTATAATAAATTTCCTTGTTTTGCTCTGATTCTACATTTCTCATATAGAGGTGCCAATTTATTAGAAAAGTTCTTTGAAGCATCCGAAAGGGTTTGGGTCTTCTTCCACACTAAATCTCCAGCTTGTAGATCCACGTTCCTTCTCCGAAGATTATAATGGTGACTGCTTTTCTCGTATGATCGCCGTAGACGCTCAACCACTTCTTCATATATTACTGGCATCATGTTGAACTTCTTTGCGTAAGCCTTTCGATCTCCCATTTCCGGAACATTATCTGAAGCAATGGAATGCTCGTACTCGTCGCCTGAACGTGGTAACTCTCGTCCAAAATTCAAATAAGCTGGCGAATAACCGGTAACCTCATGTACCGCTGTCTGCATAGCAAAAGCCAACTTGTGTAGATCCTTATCCCAGTGCTTATGATTTTCTTTCACATAGGAAGCTAGGAGTGTCTTTATCACTCGATTTGGACGCTCCATCGGATTAGCCTGTGGATGATAGACTGGGGTGAACCACAATTTAACAGCATATTCTCGGGCTTTCTTTTTTAAAATATTGCTCCTGAATTGAGGGCCGTTATCACATATAATAATTTGGGGAACCCCGAACTTAAGAAAGACCTCTCTTTCTAAAGTTTTGGCCACCACTTCGGCTGTCGATTTTGAAATTGGTACTATGATGCTGTATTTAGTGAAGCAGTCGGTAAACGCTAATATGAACCTTTTCCGGTTTGAAGACATAGGAAACGGCCCCATTATATCTGCCGAAACCATTTGCCAAGGTTGGGTAACTACTCGCTGTTTCCCCATTAGGCCCGCAGGCTTAGTCTGTAATGGCTTATTCGCCAAGCACACTTCACATTTCCGTACGTACCTGGTTACATCGGTTGCCATGCCAGGCCAATAGTAGTACTCCTTTACCCGCTGCAAGGTTTTGAAACATCCCAAATGTCCTGCAATTTCTTTATCATGACATTCCCAGATCGCTTCCCTACGTTTTTGTTTAGCAACTACTAATTTCCACTGGTTGCTATCTCCTACCATTTTCCGGTTATTATTAACAAGCTTCCATAGAGTTTGATTAACAATCCTCCAATCCGCATATTTCGATGGATTCTCTTCTACTTGTTTAATCATCCGCTGATACCACGCGTCCTCTATTGGTTCTCCAATATCAATTCTGGCTATCGGGAATTCGTAAGTCCGTGACAACGCATCGGCTGCAGCGTTTTGTTTGCCGGGACGGTGTACGATAGTGAATTGGTGTTGCTGCAGTTTTAGTGCCCACCTAGCCAGTCGACCTTGAGGGTCGCGAAGACTATTCAACCATTTTAAGGCAATGTGGTCAGTAATAACTGTAAAATCCATCCCTTCCAAATAAGGCCGAAACTTCTCTATTGCCCAGAGAACTGCTAGGCACTCTTGCTCAGTTACACTGTATTTCCTCTCGGCTGTGGTCAAACCTCGGCTCGCATAAGCTATGACCCGATCTCCTTCTGGGTATTCTTGGTGAAGAATAGCCCCTAATCCTTTTTTAGAGGCATCGGTTTGTAGGAAGAATCGCTTACTAAAGTCAGGACATGCTAACACAGGTGCTGTGACAAGCTTCTCCTTCAGTAATCTGAACGCTTCTTCTTGTTCTTGTCCCCATTTCCATCTCTTGTTTTTCTTCAATAGATCCGATAGCGGTGAAGTTAGAGTCGAGAAATTAGGGACAAAGCGGCGATACCAGGAAGAAAGCCCTATAAACTGTCTCACTTGCTTTACGTTCTTAGGTGCTGGGTAGTTTAATATCGCCTCGATCTTTCCCGGATCAACTTGTAGGCCGTTCTCATTTACCACATATCCCAGAAACTTTAGTTCCTCTCTGCAAAACTGACTTTTCTCCCAATTCACCGTTAAGTTGGCTGAGCTCAATCTTTCTAAGACCTTCTCCAATGTTTCTATGTGGGAATCGAAGTCTGATGAGACCACAATGATGTCATCCAAGTAAACAAAGATATTTGGTTCTAAATCTGCTCTCAAAACATCGTCAATCAGTCTTTGCCATGTCGCTGGTGCATTATGCAGTCCAAAAGGCATTCTACAAAAATGGAAGAGGCCGCGGTTGGGAACAGTAAAAGCTGTCTTTTCCTTGCTTTCAGCAGCCATTGGTATCTGCCAGTATGCGCTCTTTATGTCGATGGAAGAAAGTATCTTGGCATCACGTAACCTATCCAATATATTCGAAATGTAGGGCAGCGGGTAGGCGTCTCTTTTAGTCACGGCATTTAACTGACGATAATCCACGCAAAAACGGTAGGATCCATCGGGTTTCTTCACTAAAACAACAGGTGACGACCAAGCACTCTGTGACGGTTCTACAATTCCTTCTTCGAGCATTTCATCGAGCTCCTTATTTAAGATATCTTGGATCTTTGGTGAAACAGGGTAGTAACGCTGTTTGACTGGCTTACTATCACCGGTATTTATTTCGTGCTCTACCCTGCTTGTACATCCTAACTTTGATGGTCGGATATTTCGCCAATGTCCGATAAGCCGATTTAAGGTTTCTTCCTGTTCCTGCGTAAGATTCGGTCTAGTTAGGACAGCGTGGCCATTCTGTGACACAGCTAAACATTCTTCTGTTGGAGCAAAGTGCCACATATTTTTCGATATGTCTGGAACCAATCTAAATTTATTCCAGAAGTCGATGCCCAATATAAGTTCATCCACCAAGTTGGAAACTACCAAAAATTGGATAATTCTCATTTTACCTTCCAACTCCACTGGCACGTTTACGCTTCCAAAAACGTTGAGCGCGGTGCCTCCAGCAGCATTTATTTGAATTTTGGGTTTTTTGTGTAGCTTTACACCCAGCCGTGAAAAACGTTTCCAGCATTCCTCACTTATCAATGACCTTGAAGCCCCAGAATCCAGCAATCCCGTTTCTTGTCTTCCCAAAATGTTGACTGTTAAATACGGCCTTCGATCCTGTTCATTTGCTGGATGTCTAAGAATTTTCCATTTCTTTCCAGCGAAAACTTCTTCCACCATCGACAACCACTCTACCCACTCAGCTTTCGTCGTGGAATTCGGGCTTCGTCCAGGCTCCCTTCCACTTAGGCCTGACCCCCTTGATCGTTTCCCTGGTTGGTGGTATTACAACGTTTACATGTCTTTCTATCCGCATCCCTTAGGCCACAACCTATACAGAATTTGGTTTTTACTGAGCGACACTTTTTGAACGAATGATTGGTCCCTCCACAGTTCCAACAGCGAAATGTGTAATGGGGTTTAGCCAAGGCTTCTACAACCATCTTCGATGCTGCTACTGTGTCGTCTTGATTAAGTTGTTTCCTCGTTGGCGGGCGATAGGCCAAGTCGGGTTCGAGTAATCCTTTACTATCTGGTGGCGGTCGATATTCGTTCATTCTCCACCTTACTTCTTCAATCTGCCGACCGATTGTTACTAACTCCTTCAATGTTGTTACTTGGTGCAAAGCCATTCTTTCCAAGTAGAGGGGGTTCAAATTCTTCTTAATGATATTCAACATTTGGTCTTCCGTAGGCGTAGTTAGTAAACGGTTAAAATAATTCTTCATAACTGCCACGAATGTACCCATCGACTCTGCATGTCCTTGAGTTCTTCTCTTTATTTCTTCCCAAAGGCGATCCTCATAGTCTAAAGGTGTATATTCGGCTTTCAATTCTGAGATAAGTTCAGCCCACGTTGTTACTTCTTTCCGTACAGCTCGAAACCAAATCAGTGCTGGTCCTTTAAATAAGTCGTACGCAGTCCTAAAACGTTCTTCATGAGTAGTATTCCTTGCCAAACTTAACTCCTCTAGAGTCTCTAAAAACGCATGGACACTGAGACCATCCCCATCGCCTGTGAAGTGAATTCCCCAATCTCTTATGGGAGTTTCAGTTCTTCTGATCACGTACTTAGTTCCATTAGGAGCAACGTCTGACTCCGACTCAACGGTCGTTACAGGCTTCTTTGTATCTTCAGTTGATTCGGTAATCACTGATTGTACATTACCCTCCTGAGACTTTCCGGGATTCTGGTTTTCAAAGTGGGATTCTGAAACAGGAGGTTGCCCACTCAATTTTTTTTCTAGTTCCTCAAATAATAGAAGGCATTTTGAAATTGCTTCTGACTTCCTCTCCATTTCGATGGTGTCTTTCGTTGTTATCCGGTTTAGTCTATTAATCAAATGTTGAAGACCTGTATCAATTTTATCTATATCCCCGGTAGAACTAGAGGGTGGGAGAACAGAAATCTTGTTCTCAACAGTGGCAATTTTCTCTTCACATACGCTTAATTCTTCCGTAGGAGAAAGGTCAACTACCGGAGCAACATATTTTCCTGCACTCTCTAGTTTAAAGACGGTCCGAAGTCTTTTCCTCTTTTCTTCTACAGTAGATATTCCAACTATCCCCCGAATCCTTAATTCGTATTCAAGCTCGTCCTTTAACAACCTATCGACTTTCATCTTTATGATTTCAAAAGAACCAAATAAAAATTATACTACTTTTTCTTAGCAGATAAAATAAAAAAATTCAAGGACAAAAAAAATAATTTTATTTAAAAATCACTAAATCAATATTAAATTAAGCATCTATCTAATCACTTATAGTCCCTATTTGGGCGCCATTTTGTTACGTTAAAAAAAAATATTAATTGGTTATAAATAAATAAAACAATGGTAACAAAAAAAGGTGGTAGCTCAGTGGAGACGGGAGGGTTCTTAAATGACTATTGATTAAAAAAATAAAATAAATTAAGGGGCACCACGCTATTTATTTTAAGGAAATAGCGAAAACCTAAAGGAATCTGAATTAAAAAAATAATTTAAATTTAATAAGTGAAGGTTACCTTAAAATCTCGGAGAGGGCTGTACATAAAATTCAATTTGCAATTTACACTTATGATCTACTTAATGGTAAGTTAGAAAGAAACAGAACAAAACAAATTAAACTCAAATAAAAGAAACTTTTAATTAACACTATATTTACACTACGCTATTAAAAATAAAATCTACTCACAATCTCTGTAGTCAGGCCTGATCAAAATCTAACTCTATTCACACAATTAGAAACAATTTAAACTTATAACTATACAATAAAAAAAACCAAGGTTTAACAAAGAAATTAAAAGAAAAATATCTCTTAACTCGCCTGTCTTCTCGTAGCTTTGTTGCCAGCAGCCACTCGGCTTGGCGATTCTCGTCACCGGAATCTCTTCCGTGAACGCCACTATTCTTCAATTCTCTGATGTTTAGCGATATAGACCACAACTACGTTAATCACTAAAACAGTCACATTTTATCATCACTCGTCGAACGCTAGCGAACATCTCCTGTATTTTCATTCGTTGTTTCTTAAAAAAAACAAATGCCTTAATAACAGCTGTTTTTCAATTAATTACTTCGGTCCCGTCTCTTCTTTTAAAATAAAACATAATTATTTTTATAGCTAAATAAAAAAATATTATATCAATAAAAAACTAATACAAAGCTTTTAAAACAACACATATTTTAATTATATACAAAAATATATTAAGCCCTCTTCGATTATTACTTAATGAGTTTTATTAAATAAAAAAAAAATTTTTTTTTTGTTTATTCATTTTTCGTTACACACTTTACATTGGTTTTTACAAAATCGACCGTTTGAGTCGATAAAAGTCTCAGTTTATAGATTTAAAAATTGAAATTTTCCCGGTGAAACCGGGATATACAGCTAGTTGAATTGTAAATAATAAAAAGAAAATTTTTACTTAAATTAAAAAAGACATTTGAATTGAATGTTAGACGAATGGGTGACGAGAGAATACCAAAGATAATTATGGATTGGGAGGCAGAGGGTAGAAGGAGAAGAGGAAGACCTGCAGTCAGGTGGAAGGATAGAGTGATGGAGAGTATGGCTGGTAGGGGACTGTCGGGGGAGGGTACGATGGACCTGGCAGAGATGGAGAAATACAAGAGTTTGGATGAGGAAAACTTCATATTGAAGAAACTCCTAAATAAAAAAATCTGGTGCGTGCGCGCAACACACAACTTTCACTTACCAACTTACTTAGATAAGAAATTGACGTGTTTTGTTAAATATCACTTACCAAAGTCACACATTTTTCTACATTCATATCTTATTTTTATTAATCGTTAAAGCCGTTTTTGAGTAAATAAAAAACCTCGTGAAAATGATACAAAATTTATTAAGTAAAGTCCCCCCTTCGGTTGATCAATTTTGATGAAATGTTGGCTATCACATATTTGGCATATACATACATCAAATACCCAGTTTGGTCACAATCGTAAAAGCCGTTTTTCAATAAATAAAAAAAGCACGTAAAAATGATACAAAACTTATTAAGTAAAGTGCCCCCTGCGGTTGATCAATTTGGATGAAATTTTTACAGACATATCTCGGGCATATAAATAGATCAAATACTAAGTTAATTCAAAATCGTTAGAGCCGTTTTTGAGAAAATCAAACAAACACGTGAAAATGTTACAAAATTTATTAAGTAAAGTCCCCCCTCCGGTTAATCAATTTTGATGAAATTTTTACAGTCATATCTCGGGCATATAAATACATCAAATACCCAGTTTGATCAAAATCGTTAAAGCCGATTTAGAGTAAATAAAAAAAACACGTGAAAATGTTACAAAATTTATTAAGTAAAGTCCCCCCTCCGGTTAATCAATTTTGATGAAATTTTTACAGTCATACCTCGGGCATATAAATACATCAAATACCCAGTTTGATCAAAATCGTTAAAGCCGATTTAGAGTAAATAAAAAAAACATGTGAAAATGTTACAAAATGTATTAAGTAAAGTCCCTCCTCCGGTTAATCGATTTTGATGAAATTTTTACAGTCATATCTCGGGCATATAAATAGATGAAATACTCAGTTTAATTAAAATCGTTAGAGCCGTTTTTGAGAAAATCAAAAAAAACCTAAAAAGTTATTAAGTAAAGTACCCCCTCCCTTTAAGTAATTTTGATGAAATTTATGCTGTCACATCGCGGGCATATACCTACACTAAATACCCAATTTCAGGATCGCACGGTTTATAGTTTTTGAGCTAGTCTGTTCACACACACACACACACACAGACACACACACACACAGACCATTTCGCCGGACTTGGTCATTTCGACTCAGGGGACCCTAAAACGTGTATTTCCGTTGAAAACCGGAAGTCGAATTTTTTCACGATCGCAATACTTCCACTTACTATATATTTCATATATAGGTAAGTGAAAGTAAAAAATGAATGTTGCGTCAAGATACCACTTGGTGCTGTTTCCCTCATGCCTGACTATGTCATTCTTTATAGCACAATATAGCCATAAATAGTTATAAAGTTGTTCAGTTAAGAAAAAAAAAAAAAAAAAAAGTACAAATCTAACAAAACACGTCGATTTCTGCTCTAAGTAGGTAGTGAGTGGAAGTTGGGTGTTTTTACATTCACATTTTTACTTTCACTTACCTATATATGAAATATATAGTAAGTGGAAGTATTGCGATCGTGAAAAAATTCAACTTCTGGTTTTCAACGGAAATACACGTTTTGTATGACCAAGTCCCGCGAAATGGTCTGTGTGTGTGTGTGAACAGACTAGCTCAAAAACTGTAAACCGTGCGAACCTGAAATAGGGTATTTAGTGTAGGTATATGCCCGCGATGTGACAGCATAAATTTCATCAAAATTACTTTAAGGGAATGGTTACTTTACTTAATAACTTTTTAGGTTTTTTTCGATTTTCTAAAAACGGCTCTAACGATTTTGATTAAACTGAGTATTTCATCTATTTATATGCCCGAGATATGACTGTAAAAATTTCTTTAAAATTGATTAACCGGAGGGGGGACTTTACTTAATAAATTTTGTATCATTTCCACGTTTTTTTTTTATTTACTCAAAAACGGTTTTAAAGATTTTGATCAAACTGGGTATTTGATGTATTTATATTCCAAAGATGCGATAGCCAACATCACATCAAAATTGGTCAAACGGAGCGGGCACTTTATTTCATAATTTTTTTTCCTATTTTTACCTTTTTTCCGATGATCTCAAAGACGGTTTTAACGATTTTTATCAAATTCGTCATGTTTAATGAGATATTAAATTCGATGTTATTTAATATCAGGTAAGCTTTATCATTATTAAAATGTTCTAAGGGGGCTTTTTTCGGGGGGGGGCTTTTTTGTTTGTTTTTTTCCTATAAAGTACCTTTGTTTTTTTTATATGGAGAAATTAACTGTCTCTCGTTACGCCTAAAAATAAGAAATGGCTAAATATGAGATATGATAAAAATAAAGAAAACATAAAGAGCAGTAAAAAAGAAAAATATTAGTCAACTCATAAAACTCGTTGAGCCCACGCATGCGGAGTACGCCTTTAATGACAGACCATTGTTCATAATTAAAGCCGTTCTGTTCATTTGAGAAGTGGCAATTAAAAAAACGCATTAATTTCTAATCTAAGTAAGTTGGTAAGTGAAAGTTGTGTGTTGCGCGCACGCACCAGATTTTTTTTTTAAGAAAAAGCGAAATGTGGTATGAGTGGCAGCGCACTCTATTAATAGGTACCCGCAGATGGGGAGCAATCACGGAAGCTCCTCCCGGGATTTCCTACTATCTGTGGGAAACGGATCAACAGGTGGGCGGGACTCCGTGGGAACTTCCTGGAGGGGCTAATCACTTCCGCCGCCCGGATTAGGGTTGTGCTTTGGACCCGGTGCCTTATAGATACCGATAGTCCCTTGTTCAACTTCAGAAAGCATATCCCATTTGATATATATATACATGTTTTTATTATATTATACTGGGCTTTCTGGTTCTTTCTATTAAAAAGGGAATTTCAAACTCACCCTCCATGTTTGTGCATAAAAAAATCGGGGTCTTTTTCGTTTAATGCACAATTCGGTTATTAAAAAAAGTAACTGTTATTAAAAAAAGTAACACGTGATTAATATAAAGTAACTATAATTGTTAACACAAATGATATGGTTTATTCTAATTTCCAAAATAAAGCAATATCTTCCAATATAACCTCAAAAAGGTCTTTCCCCATAATTCCTTTGTCTCCACAAAGTATCTTTGTTCCTGTTGGGCAATGAATATATGAAAGATTGGTTCGTCTCCCTGCAAATACCACCAAAAACCCATTGGTTGGGATATATTCGTCCGAAATTATGTTTCCTTCTTGTAAAACAGGACTCGTCAATTTCGACGGTCATACCATTTCCTCCTATTGTGATAGCTTTTTTAAGTAGCGAATCAGCACAAACCTCCCTCAAATAATTTTTCCAATTCGTTACTGTTTCTGCAGACATACTCAATTCGTCTTTACAAAATAACGTTGTTGTATATTTCTTGGTCCATGAGTAAATAAAAAGAATTTCATTATTCAGAGGATATTTTGAACCGTTGAACCACGTACCTTCCCTGAGTCCTACTTCCAAAAGACAACTTGCATTGTGACACCGCCATCTGTACCGTTCATCTCTCTTGCGCAACTTCATAGAATGTCCATTCCGGCATAGTTTTTCTTTATGGATGAGGCCTTTTTCTTGTAAGAATGCAATGGTTCGGTCCAAATCTTTAAAATCTTCGTATAACCTGAACATAGCCGTTATGAGGTTTTAAACGAAACTAAGAAATGTAGTCATATGTTCTACTGATATGGAGGTTGTAATTATACCACGTGTTACTTTTTTTAATAACAGTTACTTTTTTTAATAACCGAATTGTGCATTAAATACGTTCCTTCGAGATTTTTCCTCCCTTACAAGTCTCTCCTTTCAGCGCCATAGTTCTAACGGGTATTGCTCGGAAAAATAAGGTGGTTTCGTCGCAATTATAAATGTCTTTAGGCGAAAATCCATTGCAAAGCTCCTTTACTTTCGATGTCCAATCAATAACCACAGAACAATCGACGAAAGCACTTTCTCCGCTTAAGATTTTGTATTTAATGGCGTGCTTTGCTTTAAATTTGTCCAGCCAACCGCCGCTAGCTTTAAAATTGTCGAGTCCTTAACTTTTTGCAACTTCCATTGCCTTTTCCCGTATTAATGGTCCAGAAACCGGGATGTTGTTTGATCGCGCACGGCACAGCCACTCATACGTAGCTTGATCAATCGCCAGCCCCCTTCTGCTTTAAATGTCTTCTTTGAATGGTCGTTTCCATGTTTCGTCCATTTTTGAAGAAATTTTTTTTTATTTCTTAAAATCTCAGCAACACACGTTTTTCCAATTTTAAATTTTTTCGTAAGGTTACGAACACTCAGTTTTTCAAGTTCACTCGCGTGTATTATTTCTATTTTGTCTTTAATCGTGAGCACTTTTCTTTTCGAAAACATTTTGAAAAATGATAATTCGAAATGAACAGAGCTCACATATTCCTGGAACTTATATTCTGAAAACTGTTTACACTTTGAATGGGATTTACTAAACAACATACTTGCGTTCGCAGAAACGGCCCGATTTTTCGCCCTACTGTAGAAGTTTTTACGTAAAATTATTGGTAAAATCCCTGTCCGTGTCCACTGATGAGAGTGTCCGTTTATTAGAAGTAATAAACTAAAGAAAAGTTTGAAATTATGAAGGGGAATTTAAAATCGTCCGCTTATGAGAAATGTCCGCATGTTAGCAGTGTCCGTTCAGGGAAGTTTTACAGTATTTATTTTTTGAAACATAAGTTTATTTACATGTATTTACGTGTTTAAAGGACCTCTTTGAGCACTCTATTTGAAGTTACAATATCTGTGATTGTTTATTGGTGGGTTTGTTTTACACAGACATAGATGTCACTGAAAGATTACACCCTGGAAAACAAGACATACTTAATACACATATCGGTTTCGTGGAAAGAGAGTTCGCAGATTCTATCGACTGAAATCGCAAGTTTTTGCTTGTAACTCGCAAACGACGGCGATAATCAGAGGTGTATATAACCAAAAATGTTTGTCACGACAAAATGAAAAAAAATGACACCTTCGAAAAAACCCTGCGACAATTTTGAAATATCCGCTGAGATTTGCAGTTTTTCGATGAAGACCTGAAAAGATCAACACCATGTAGAAAACTCTAGACCATATTGATTTTCTCGCAAAAACTACGGTTTTTAACTCGCAATCGAAGGCGAAATGATTGATTATATTTTTCCGGTGTAGCGGTTAAGGAAAGCTTTAAAATGATTCCCCAATCATCATCAAAAATTTGATGAATTATTGAGGAAGTTATGGCGTACCGACAGAAAAAGGTCTTAAGAAATAATATATATAATACCTTAACTTTTTTAGGAAATTCGATATATAATTCTGCTTTTTGTTTTTCATCTTAACTTGTTCGGAACACCCACTATATAAATATTTAAATTACCCCCCTTTTTTTTTTTTTTTTGCTTACTAATTATATTACAGAAGATAATTTTCGAACGTGCTAATCAATAAGGTGGAAGTTGATGACTAAACAGGGAAGAAGACTGCGAGAACTCAATCCCCAGAGAAAGGGTTGGATTGAATTTGTCACGGGGGTTGAAGTGGGCAATAAAAATTAATAACGCTGTTCTGGGAGGGGAGTGAAACACCCCAGACTGTCTGCTTCGCTATCAGCGTGTTCGGTCTGGGGTCTTTATATTTTACTATCATTCGGTAAATCAGGGAACCGAATAAACTGGGATGTTTTATTATTTTATCTGTGCTATAATAATAATAATAAGTATATTAATGAGCACAAAGCTACCGCATCCAAAGAACAATATAAAAGTGTATTGTACCTGAGGACATATTTTGCTGATGGTTGGTGATATTAAAACATCTGAAATAGAAATAGATAGCTGCAATGTCAAATGTTGAAAACGCTGGTTCATTTGTTGCTAAAAACAATTCTGAATTATAAGGAACTAGCTTATCAACTTGAGTTGAAAATATTTTCACTTTCACATACCTATGTATGAAATATACAGTAAGAGAAAGCATTGGGATCGTGAAAAATATCGACTTCCGCTTTTCAACGGAAATACACCTTTTAGGTTCCCCTGAGTGAAAAGATTAGCTCAAAAACTATAAAGCGTGCCAACCTGAAATTAGGTATATATATATGTATATATATATGTGCATATATACGTTGTGACGGCAAAAAAATAGGTCAAAGGGAAGGGGTAATTTATTTGATAACTTTTTAGGGTTTTTTCGATTTTCTCAAAAACGGCTCTAATTTTGATAAAAATGGGTATTTGATCTATGTATATGCCCGCGGTATGACAGCGAAAATTTCATCGAAATTGATCAAACGTAGGGGCACGTTATTTCATAACTTTTTTTTCGATTTTCTCAAAAATAGCTTTAACAATTTTGTTTAAACTCGTCATGTTTAATAAGAACCAATTATTCATTAATAACAGGTAAGCTTTATCATTATTAAAATGTTCTGAGGGGGCTTAAATAGGGAAGGGGCCTTTTTAGTTATCCTATAAAGTACCTTTGTTTTTTTGTTTTTTTAAATGGAGAAATTATCTGTATCTCCTTTCGAGTAAAGGGGACTTAGAGAAGCCACTAACCACGATACCCTGCAGAATCTATTTTAGTTAAAAAAGCGTTTCTCGCATCAACAACCCTTGCATAAAACTGAAAAAGATGAATGACTCCCACCTTGGGGTCACCCGTGGTGTAGTGGCTAGCATGGCAACAAACAATACTAAAGGTCGCGGGTTCGCGTCCCGTGGTAGCCCTATGATTTTTTAATAGGGAGTAAAATTGAGGTCCTTAGGCTTATTGAGAAGCCTGTCAGTTACTTGTAAAAATTCCCTATCCTAATTACACCTGGATACGCAAAATTTAGGACTCCCACTGTAGCATCGTCCGATTAGTAGAATAAATGGGCGTTAAAAAAAACAAACAACAAAATAAAGTGATTTGTGTTGTATTGGAGCTGAATCTTTTCCCACACTAAAAAAAATCATCAACTTTTTAATTATTTATTTATTAATGCCTCTACCCGGCAGGGTCATTGGCAAAAACGCTTTCAATTCAAACTTGATTGTACAGTTTTATCTTCTTTAAAAAAGCCATCACTACCTTCACCGAGAACTCCATGTCTCCAAACAACTCCTTGAGATTATTTCCCATTTTCAATTCACGTCGAATCCTGGTAAATCTTGGACATTCCAGGAGGATACGCTTTACTGTCGGGATTGTGGGATGGCAGTGTTTACAGGTTGGGGCCTCAAGTCCTCTTAGCAAGTAACCTTGTGAAAATTCACAGTGCCCAATGCGGAGTCTGCACAAAATCGTTTACTCTCTTCTGGAAATCCGTGAGCTCGTTTTCCATTTGATTGGTCCGTCTTTGATCTCTGATAATTTTGAATGTGATATTCTCCAACTGCCTTGCCATTTGCATCGCAATTACAAATTATTAAATTTTACAAATTACAATTTTTTTAAATGCCATTTGCATTTAATTATTACAAATGAATAATTATTATGGGAGTATAGTGATACCACCATGGACGAAACTCATTCTTCGTAGAAACATTTCTCAGTAGCGTAATTTTTTAATTACTCAACAGAGAGAGACACAACTTACTCTGAACGAGCTAAAGGAAATGAGTTGGGAGCACATTGCTGCAATGCCATAAAGCCAGCTGAGGCTATTCAATGCGGTTATTACTGAGGGGGGAGGAAGGGCTAATTTCTTGAGACCGACCCCAAACCTCCCCCAACACTACCCCCAGACCACCACCCCCCGACCACAACCCCAGACCTCATTGTGGGGAAGAGCAAGGGGTAAGGAACCACAAATTACCCATCCGATCCCTGCAGACCTGTCGCAACATCATCCGCGTAGCCAACGAGTCAGTAAAATCCAAGTTAATCCAGAAAAGATACAAGTAGAAAATAAAAAAGCAAAAAAATAAAATAAAAACATAAACAAAAAATATTTCAAAATGAACTATATCCCAGACCTGACAAATAATATACGAAAAATATTAAAAAAGTACGACCTAGAAGATATAAAATTAGGTATTTACAATAACAACAAAATAGAAAATTTCCTTAGTAACACTTAAAGATAAAATAGAATTCATGCAAAAAAGAATACTATACTAGGTGTCCCAGACCTAGTCTAAAATAAAAAAATTGAGTAATACTGCATGCTAAATGGGGTAGAATGGGGCAGAAACGAGTTTCCTATCTCAATCTGTTGAGGAGATAGAATTTTTTTTGTTTTTATTTTTTAAATCTTACCTTTTTTCTGAAAAAATTACAACTTTCCCTATTTTGGTTTAGCGTAGCAACAAAAACGATGATATTTTCTTAATCAGCATTAAATTTTCTAATGAAATGGGTTTGGTTATTTAAATGCACTTTCAGTGGGACGCGCTAAACACAAAACATTTATTAAAACTTAAATTTTTAATAGTTTTTGAAAATCCCTCACTCCCCACTGGAGCACACTAGAAGCTGTCGAATTTTCTAAAAACTGCGGAATTTAGTTAGCTTTTTAGTGGTGTAACCCATGATACAATTGCACTTCACCTTTTGAGTCTAAAAGAAGTTTTTCTAAAGAAAAACACGCTAGAGAATGTCACTGTTGGGGCAATGAGGAAGCGCGCTAGAGCCTGCATCCAAAATAATGGATGACGAACTTCCCATGAGTTAGAGTTAGTTTTTTAAGACTAGAAAGAACAATGTATGAATTCTAAATAATATAAAAAGGTTAATAATAATCTAAAATTAAAAAAAAAAACTCCTTAGTTTAAATTTTAAAAATATTTTCTTTAAAATAAATTAAACTTTTTTCTTCTCTACTACTAAAATTTGAAAAATCCTGCATAAAAAATGTTGAAGATAAAAAATAATGTTATAATTTTAGAACCATATTAAAATCGATTATTGCAGCGCGTGTTCAAAATTTCCTCCATTAGTACTTTGGTATTTTGGATGCAGGCTTATATTCAACATTTTTTATGTAGGATTTTTTTTTTTTTTTAATTTTAGAGTATTATTACCCTTTTTATATTATTTAGAATTCATACATTGTTCTTTATAGTCTTAAAAAAGTAAAACTAACTCAAACTCATGGGAAGCCATTCTACCCCGTTTAGCATGCAGTATTATCCAATTTTTTTTTTTTACACTAGGTCTAGGACACCCAGTGTATAAAATTTAATGTGGGGAATGTGATGGTATTTATATTGGAAAAACATCTAAAAAATTAAATACTAGAATTAAACAGCACATAGCAAATTATAATAATATCAAAAACATAAATGTCACACCCCTAGCCAAGCATAGTATTTTAAACAAACATAAATTTAATTTCGAAGATTTAAAAATTATAGCAATAGAAAAATATACGAAAAACAGAAAATTAATAGAAACGATACACATAACAAAAAACATTGAAAATGCAGTTAGTTATAAATCAGATTCCATAAAAACAAATGGCCATTATGCAGATATTATAAAAAATTTAAATATTAAAAAGTGAATACGATATAAAATAAAAAAATAAACTATAATAACATTTGGTTGGATAAGGAACATTGATGTAATTAGGACAAAGTTCAGTCTATAATAGATAGTGTGACAAAACTAATTTAAGTAAATGTATGAGGCAGAAAAAATGATTAAAATTGTGATATGTGAAAAATATTTTTTAATTAAATTGACCAATTACAATTTAATGGAGTAAAGCAGTAATATAGAAATAGATGATGGACCAAGCCACCATAATTTGTAGGTACCAATAGGTATATATTATGATATATGTTAATTTGATCAAATATGTAATTTTATTTAATTATTATACTTTTTGAATGAACACATTTTGTAATAGGTAAAGAAAATAATATCTTAAGGAAGAGATTTGCACTGAGGATGAACGGATAGTCCGAAACGTTGGCAATTTTTGTAATTCTTAAATAAAAGATTTGGGAAGAAGATATTCACCATTCTATCTTTTAAATAAAATTTTTATTACACAGCAAACTTAGAAGTGTACTTGCATCATCAAAAAAAAAAAAAAAAATAAATAAATAAAATAATAATAATAAAAAAAAAAACCCCGCCAATAAACTTAAATATCCTGGACTTGAGAGAACGTGCCAATGACAAACCTACTCCTTAACAGCTTGACGTCAGAAGTTCCTAAACGTAAGCAAACAAAGAATTCAAGATTAATTTTTAAATTTCTTATTTCATATGTTATGTTTCCTGTTTATTTGATTTATCGTCACTTTATGCCACTAAAACTAATCGGACGATACTACACTGGGAGTCCAAAATTTTGTCTATCCAGGTATAATTAGGATCATGAGCGGATCCAGCCGATCATAAAGAGTTATCTTGTAAGTTCTATAAATTTCCAACAGATGGCGGCGTAAGTAGATTTATTGACACCATATTTCATTTTCTTTCGATATTTAGGGTGGGTAAGCATCCAGTAGCCAAATATATTTTTTCCTAGCTTGGACTAGGAAAATCCGTGTTTTTCCTATGGACATTTATTGGTCGCCTTTTCACGTTTGGGGAAAGCATCGAATCTATTTCTTTTAGCAAAAGACACTTTGATAACCTGTTTCAGGTAAAGTTCGCCAATATTATATTTATCTCATCATGTGTTATATTCTGAATTTAATTAGTATGTATTATGGCAAAAGATTAATTTGGTACATGTATGTGACTCATATTTAATATCGCCTCTGCTGAAATAATCCAGTGAGTGCTAAATGAATGGATCATTAATACTTACAATTAACCTACGAGCGGACCCCAATAGCGTTCATATCGCGTAAGTTGAAATAAATCGATATAATTCGTAATCGAAAAATCGATATAATTTTCATAATCAGCACCCTAATTAACCTAGCATTCGACCTCAATATTGTAAATATCGGATAAGTTGTAATTGATACAAGCCTGAGGTTTTATATGCAGGTTATTTTCATTATCAGCAGCCTTGATAATCTAATAATCGATCTCAAGATCGATATAAAGTAATTTATTATCTAAATATAAATAAAAATCCCATGTCCCGATGTATGTCGGGGGTAAAATCAGAAAGTACTCAACCGATCTTTATAAAATTTGGCTCATTGTGTGTAGTTTTGTCCAACTTAAGAGGTAGGATAGTTTTTATCTCGATTATTTTTCTTTTATTTCTTATATTATTATTTCTTTTGTATATTTCTTTCTGGATACTCGATTATATTTATTTTATTTCAAATTAAGTGCTTATTATAGTATCATAACCTGGTTCTACTTATACACTATCTTAATCATCATGTATTATATTCTGAATTTAATTAATATGTATTATGGCAAAAGATTAATTTGGTACATTTTTGCTAATTGACTATTGCGATTGTACCCTTTTCCAACTATACCTATTCTTTGTTAGTTCCTTTTACATGTGTATTATTTATTTTTTATCTCGGCTCTGCTGAAATTATCCAGTGAGTGCTAAATGAATGGATCAATAATACTTACATACAAATATGAGATGTAAAAAAATAAAAACTTTTACCCTTCTATATTCTTTACCAAACAATTTTAAATTTGGCGTAAAGTTCTATTTTAAATTGGTTTTTAGATTAGCTGAAATGTTTTTATCTTTATCAGTGAATTTATATTTGAGTGTATTAAAAAGAACAGGATAGGTATATGAAATTAGGTCAACGCATTAGGGTCTGGCCACACATGTCCACACCGGATCCGCACCGTAGCAATAGTACAGGTTATGTTCAGAATATTTTTAATTTAACTTACATATTACCTTTAGTTATGCCTAAAGTGGCCTGTGTCTGACATGTGTGGCTTGAACTTTAGGCATAACTAAAGGTAATATGTAAGTTAAATTAAAAATATTCTGAAAATCACCTGTATTATTGCTACGGTGCGGATCCGGTGCGGACATGTGTGGCCAGACCTTTATAGCTACTGAGCCACAGCAACGCGTGGCCGGGTCTGCTTGTTTATTATAAATTAATTAAAATGTAATTTATTAATTTAATTACCGGGGAGTCTAACTTGCTCCAAAGTTTGTCAGCCTTTATGTTAAGGAAAAGTATATAAATATATTAAACTTGTTTTGACAATGCATAACTTCATACATACTTGTCGAATGTATAAAGCATGTAATAAAATAAAAAAACATTCACCCTCCCACTCGTATTCGTTCTGTTATCAGTTATCAGTGTTTCAAATATCGTGGAGGCGCTGAACGTGATTTAGAACACCCTCACACCCCCATTACGCTACATTTCACTCAACACAGCTCAATGAACGTAACTCGTGAACGATCCACCACAAAACTCATGCAATAAGGACAATATTTTATATTTATTTACACATACATAAACATTCATTTTTAAAATGATTTGCTTTATACTATAGTAATAAGTAGTTAAATGGTAGCTAATAGAACTTTTTATTTATTATTTTATATACATTTCAGCTAAAAGCTTATTGTAGGGAGTTAGGTATTTACATTACAATAAAAGCAAATAAATATTAGTAAATAAATAATAAATAATAATAAATCCTTAGCTATGCCGTCCCTCGGATAGGACGTCAAATGGAGGTCCCGAGTCTGTACGATGTCAGGTACTCGTTAAAGATCCCTAACCTAATCATACCTGGATAGGCAAAATTTAGGACTCCCACTGTAGGATCGTCCGATTAGCCTTAGTGGCATAAAGTGACGTTAAACAAACAAACAAACAATAAATAATAGTACGAAAATAAGAGATATAGAAAAAAAAAATAAACGAAATTTAAGACAAAGAAAACATTACTTGGAATTTTAATAATACACAAAGAAAAAGAAATTATGAACTTTCAGTGCTTTCCTTTTTTTTTTTTTTTTTTTCAAATTTAGACTATTAACAATATAAAAATAGATATTATTAAGTTTTTCTACACTGCTAATATCAAGTATTATCAACTAATAACATTAGTTCTGCCTTCTGCATTATGTGTAATATAACTGTTCAAATATTTAATTCTCAATTTAGAATTAGGGAATTCTTTTTAATAGAAAATGAGAAACATCATTTCTCACGCCTAAATCACATTCACAACATGACAAACTTTTCTTTCTTAGAAATTAATCAGAAACAGTGTTTGGAGGTTAGTCTGATTTGAGATAGGATTCTATTCTTATTAATATGGACACCAAACAGAATATATGACCTTTCAAAATCAAAATTACCTTAATTTTTTTTGTGGTTGTAAGTCTATTACAAAATATAATACCTTGATTCATTGCTGTCTTCATTGCTATTATTGAGTTGCATTTGTGTAGAATTGTAACATATTACAAAGTCTATTTCGTCTCATAAAAATAAAACCGCTAAGTTGTTTAATGCAGTTAATGCAGACTTTTCACAGTATATTGCACTGGCAGGCGATCGGAAACCCTGTTGGCTTCTGAATCGCATCATGGATGAGAAAATAACACAAGTATTATTCTACGAAATAATGCTGTGATAATGATCCAACTGTAACGAGAAAGACAAATCATATGATTGAAAAGAGTTCTTGACTCTTCGTTGGAACAGATACAAACTGTTCGAAAATTTTCTATGCTTGTCGGAAACCTTCTAGAGTGTTCTATTTCAGACTAAATATGAGAAGCGATGGACTGAAGAGTTAGTCTTGATCGGAAGATAACTTTTGTGTTACTGTGTCTTTACAAGTTGATACTTTTTGTAATATTTTTACTTTCACTTACCTATATATGAAATATATACTGAGTGGAAGTATTGCGATCGTGAAAAATTTCGACTTCCGGTTTTCAACGGAAATACACGTTTTGGGGTCCCCTGAGTCGAAATGACCAAGTCCCGCGAAATGGTCTGTGTGTGTGTCGGTGTGTCTGTGTGTGTGTGTGTTTGTGAACAGACTAGCTCAAAAACTATAAACCGTGCGAACCTGAAATTGGGTATTTAGTGTATTTATATGCCCGCGATGTGACAGCAAAAATTTCATCAAAATTGGTAAAAGAGTGGGGGTACTTTATTTAACAACTTTTTAAGTATTTGTCGATTTTCTCAAAAACGGCTCTAACGATTTTGATTAAACTAAGTATTTGATCTATTTATATGCCCGAGATATGACTGTAAAAATTTCATCAAAATTGATCAACCAGAGGGGGCACTTTACATAATAAATGTTGTCTAATTTTTATGTGTTTTTTTAATTTACTCAAAAACGGCTGTAATGATTTTGATAAAACTGGGTATTTGGTGTATTTATATGCCACGATGTGACAGCAAAAATTTCATGGGGGTACTTTATTTAATGAATTTTGGATCATTTTCACGTGTTTTTTTTTTTTTATTTGCTCAAAAAAGCCTTTAAAGATTTTGATCAAACTGTGTATTTGATATATGTATATGCCAAAGATGTGATAGCCAACATTTCATCAAAATTGTTCAAACGGAGCGGGCACTTTATTTCATAATTTTTTTCGATGATCTCAAAAACGGCTATAACGATTTTTATCAAATTCCTCATGTTAAATGAAAATTAGGTTTTCTTTAATATCAGGTAAGCTTTATCATTATTAAAATGTTCTGAGGGGGCTTTTTTTGGGGGGGGGTTGGGGCCTTTTTTGTTTGTTTATTTCCTATAAAGTACCTTTGTTGTTGTTTATATGGAGAAATTAACTGTCTCTCGTTACGCCTAAAAATAAGAAATGGCTAAATATGAGATATGATAAAAATAAAGAAAACATAAAGAGGAGAAAAAAATAAAAATATTTCATAGTTAAAGCCGTTCTGTTCATTTGAGAAGTGGCAATTAACAAAACGCATTAATTTCTGATCTAAGTAAGTTGGTAAGTGGAAGTTGTGTGTTGCGCGCACGCACCAGATTTTTGATTATATGAGTTGTTACTGTTTGCCTATCAAAAGTATATAATTATTTCTTCTAATAAAAGTTATTTAAAATCCCTTTTGAGTTTTACACTACTCTGAAAAAATAAAATGTAGGCTATTTTGTAAAAATAGCCGGTAGGGTAGACGCAAGCTATGGTCGATAAGAGTTGAAAATCCAAAGATAAAAGATAGGCAAATTGGTAATCTAGACTTTGGTCAAGAAATTTCTCTTAACAAACATAAAACAATGATGACCACACCTACTTCCCAGAGTAGAATCACATCTCGGATTCTATTCAATTCAATGCGATTTCTGTGATCGATTCCTGCCTCCATAAAAGGGACATAGAAACCCAGCAGAGCCTGTCCCGTCACCGAACATAAATATCAAATTGAAGCGATACCATTATGTCTTGGAAGGCGAGCGATAGATCAAGACTTGAGGAGGAGGAGAGACAAGAAAACAATAGGTATAACTCAGCGAGCTAGCGATTATGCGAAATGTTCCCATATCCAGCCCACCCTCCGAGGAAACGAGTAAAAGGGGAAAGAAATCTTTTTAATGGCCGTATATTTTTTTACGACATGAGGGAGAGGGATTTTTGACATTTTCCACGGATTCTGTAGAGTACTCATGTAAAAAAAAAACTTGAATGGCACGCCTTACATGCTGGATACCCAGATCATACCAATGTATTTATGCTTGTATGAATTGATATTTATTTGTGTATATAAGTGTATGTGGCTATAGGTATATGTTTGTGCGTATGTGTATAGAGATATTGTATATTTATATCCAAGCCAATTAATTATTGAATAGTTGAAGGGCACAAAAGACCTTAGATGTTGGGTGTCCATAATAAAATATAACCTAACCTAACCTAACCCAGATCATACCTAGTGTGTGTAAAGGAGACATTGACTCAACTTATCTTCGAGTACCCTGACTACCAGTCACTAAGAACCCAACATCTGCAGGACTTCAAATCTTCTGACGATGATGATCATCTAATTTGTCTATTTAATCCTCAAGAAAGACAATTATAATCCAATATTTACCATTATCTTACTGCGGTATTTTCCAAAATAGATTTGGATATATGTATGCACTGTTGTTCATAATTGAAGGGGTCGGGGAAAAATAGTGCCAACCAACATCTGTAACAAAAATAAACTGTAGTTGAAGTCTGCTGTATATGTTGTATGTTGGGATGTATGTCTATAAGGGAAATGCCACAGACATATGACTATATAGAGCCTCTATAGTCATATTTAGGTGGCATTTCCAACCTAGACATATAGTCCTACGTAATATACAGCAGACAGCAGCTACAGCTTATTTTTGTTAAAAATGTTGCTTGGCACTATTTTGCCCCGACCCCTTCAATTGTCAGAAGACAATGTTTATTTTAACTAGAAAGGAAAAAATATTAGTTATGTTTTATTTATTAATATTATATTAACCTATATCCTTGGGCCACCAGACCCCTGTAATTGTTAGGAGGGGGTACTTTTTTTATTAACTTTAACCCATTTTTACGTTTTTTGTTTGTTTTGTTTTTCGATTTTCTCAAAAATAGCTTTAACGATTAAACGACTAGTTATGTTTAATGAGAATCAAGTATTCTTCATTATAAGGTAAGCTTTATTATTATTAAAATGTTCTAGGGGGGCATAAATGGGGAAGGGGCTTTTTTTGTTTTGTTTTTGTTTATATGGAGAAATTAACTGGCTCTAGTTACACCTATTAAAAAAGAAATGGCTAAGTATGAAATATGAAAAAAATCAAGTAAACATATACAGGAGAAAAAAAGGAAAATATTCCATCAACTCACTAACACGTTGGCACCACGCACCAGCATGCTTAGTACGCCTTTGATGACAGACCATTGTTTATAATTAAAGATGCTCTGTTCATTTAATGGAAATTATTTGTTTCATGGTAACCATATGTAGCTTTCAACAACTACAAAGGGAATTATAAAATCAGACTGTTTGAAGTATTATACTTGCATAGCCGAATAATAACAAGTAAAAACGTTTATTTAATAGTAAAATAATTTAGTGTACTTTAAAGAGCAAATATAAACAAAGATAAGCAAATGAATGTGGAAAAATATGTGACTTTGAGAAATGGCATTTAACAAAACACGCCAACTTCTAATCTAAGTAAGCTGGAAAGTGAAAGTTGTGTGTGCGCGCATCGCACCAGATTTTTTATTTATTTACAATACATCACCAAGTTTCCCTATAACAAAATTAAATCCCAAAAGCTGTAGAGTTTAGGAAAGACAGTAGAGAGTAAATAAGGAAGGACTGGTGTTTCTTTAGCAGGAGGATTTATTGGGCTCCGGTATAAATGTGTATGAGGGGGTATCGTTTATTTCTTTCTGCGCTGCGAAACACTGCGAGTATAGTGGACAAAAAAAAAACAATCCGCAGTTTAAATCTAACACTTTTTACTTTAACTTACCAATATACGAAATATACAGTAAGGGAAAGTATTGCGATCGTAAAAAATTTCGCGTTCCGGTTTTCAACGGAAATATACGTTTTGGGGCCCCCTGAGTCCAAATGACCAAGTCCGTCGAAATGGTCAATGTGTGAACTGACTAGCTCAAAAACTATAAGCTGTAAGAACCTGAAATTTGGTATTTGGTGTACGAATATGCCCGCGATGTGACAACGAAAATTTCATCAAAATTGGTCAAACGTAGGGGGTCCTTTATTTAAAGAAATTTGTCTAATTTCTACTTTTTTTTCGATTTTCTCAAATTGGCTCTAACGATTTTGATCAAACTGGGTATTTGATGTATGTATATGCCCGCGATGCGACAGCCGAAATTTCATTAAAATTTGTGTAACGGAGGGGGTACTTCATTTAATAAACTTTGTCATAGGTTCACGGGTTTTTTTATTTACTCAAAAACGGCTGTAATGATTTTGACCTGACTGGGTATTTGTTGTATGTAAATGCCCAAGATGTGAGTGCCAAAATTTCATCAAAATTGGTGAAACGGAGGGGGCTCTTTATTTAAAGAATTTTGTCTAAGTTTTACGTTTTTTCCAATTTTACATTTTTTTTCGATTACATATATCAAAAATGGCTTTAATTATTTCGATTATTTATTATAATATGGAAAACTATATGACTTTGAGAAATGGGATGCAACAAAACACGTCAATTTCTCATCTAAGTAAGTTGGTAAGTGAAAGTTGTGTGTTGCGCGCATCGCACCAGATTTTTTTAAATTAGGAACTTTTCAATGTAATCGTAAACATATTCAGTAAAGAGCAGACCCGACCACGAGTTGCTGTGGTTGAGCAGCTATAATGCGTTGAATTAATTATACCCTATTCTTTATAATACTGTCAAATCAAAAATCACTGATAAAGATAAAAATGTTACAGCTAACCTGAAAACCAACATGATATAAAATAGTACTTGAGGACAAATTTAAAATTGTTTGATAAAGAATTTAGAAGGGTTAAAGTTTTCATTAAAAATTGTAAAAATCTGGTGCGTGCGCGCAACATACAACTTTCACTTACCAACTTACTTAAATTAGAAATTGATGTGTTTTGTTAATTGCCACTTCTCAAAGACACGTTTTTCCACATTCATTTCTTATTTTTGTTTTTATTTGCTCTATAAAAAACACTAATTTCTTTATTATTAAATAAAAGTTTTTACTTGTGGTAATTCGGCAAGGCAAGCATAATACTCCAAGTCGTCTGATTTTATAATTCTGTATGTAGTTGTTGAAAACTTCATTTACCATGAAACAAATAATTTCCATTAAATGAACAGAACATCTTTAATTATGAACAATGGTCTGTCATTAAAGGCGTACTCCGCATGCGTGGGCTGAACGAGTTTTTTGAGTTGACGTAATATTTTTCTTTTTTCTCTCATCTATATATTTACTTGATTTTTCTCATATTTCATATTTAGCCATTTCTAATGTTTAGCTGTAAGTAGAGACAGTTTATTTTTCCATATAAACAAAAACAAGGGTACTTTACAGGAAAACAAAAATGCCCCTTTCCCATTTAAACCCCCTCAGAACATTTCAATAATGATAAAGCTTACCTGATATTAAAGAACACCTAATTTTCATTAAACATGACGACTTTGATAAAAATTGTTAAAGCCGTTTTTGAGGTCATCGAAAAAAAAAGTAAAAATTGGAAAAAAATTATGAGATAAAGTGCCCCCTCCGTTTGACCAATTTTGATGAAATGTTGACTATCACATCTTTGGTCTATACATACATCAAATACCCAATTTGATCAAAATCGTTAAAGCCGTTTTTGAGTAAATAAAAAAAAACACGTGAAAATGATACGAAATTTATTAAATAAAATCCCCCCTCCGGTTGATCAATTTTAATAAAATTTTTACAGGCATATCTCGGGCATATTAATACATCAAATACTCAGTTTAATCAAAATGGTTTGAGCCGTTTCTGAGAAAATCGAAAAAAACTTAAAAAGTTATTAAATAAAGCACCCCCTCCCTTTGAGCAATTTTGATGAAATTTTTGCTGTCACGTAGCGGGCATATACATATACTAAGTACTCAATTTCAGGTTCGCACGGTTGATAGTTTTATAGGTTTATAGTGAGCTAGTCTGTTCACACACTAACACACAAACACACATACACACACATACACACACACACACACACACACACACACACACACACACACACACACACACACACACACACACACACACACACACACACGCGCACACGCACACACACACACACATACACACACACACACACAGATCATTTCGCGGGACTTGGTTATTTCGACTCAGGGGGCCCCAAAACGTGTAATTCTGTTGAAAACCGGAAGTCGAAAATTTTCATGATCGCAATACTTCCACTTACTATATATTATAAATAACGAATAAATTATAGTCATTTATCAATTTTAAGAAGACGAGACAAAAATTTTTTTTTATGATTTAAGCCCTTTCGCCCAAACATGAATGATTGAGGTAATTGAAAGTAAAAATATAATATAATATAATAAAGATACGATGATTACAAAGAAATGAAATAAATAACCTAAGGATCTATGTAAAGATTTTAAAATAAAGAAAATAATATTATTGAAACTGGTTTTTGAGCTAGTCTGTTCACACACACACACACACACACAGACCATTTCGCGGGAGTTGGTTATTTGGACTCAGTGGACCCCAAAACGTGTATTTCTGTTGAAATTTGTCACGATCGCAATACATTCTCTTACTATATATTTCATATGTAGGTAAGTGAAAGTAAAAATACAATCACAATAGACAGGGAAAATGTACCGAATTAATCTTTGGCCATAATACATAGTAATTCTATTTGGAATATAACACATGATTCTACCTGAAATAGGTTATGAAAATTCCTGACACCATGTGAAAAACCATATGTTCTTACAGTACTACTTATCAAAACAAAAAAACTAATTTTATGAATGAGGTAATTTTTAACTTTTATAATAATACTTTACATTTTTCTTTATTATTAGAATTCTCAATTGTTATTTATTGTAGTGCTAATAAATGCAGTATGATTTTGATTAACCTGTATTTTGCTTAAACAAATATATTCGACGTTTTCCCCACATGAGAAAAGGACACACATAATTGCCCACACACTCAGTATCATATGTTCTCATACCATTGGCAATAAATTAGTAGCAAGTAAATTAGTGGGGAACGACTTTGATTGAACTATTGTTACTTGTCATCAGTTCACGATTACTTGTTGGAACAAACCTAAAATCAGCCTCCTTTGCATATCCTACCTGTATAATCGCATGTTGTTAAACGCAACAATAGCTTTTGCCTGATTTGAAGTACTATACTACCATAATATTTTTTATATTTTATTGATCGAGAAATAACACAATCTGCCACGCTTAAGGGCATTTAATTAATTAATTATTAGTGCTCAAAAGATACATTCACACAATATATACATAATAAGAAACGAATAATAGAAACTAAAGTAGGAACTAAAATATATACAACTAAGATAAAAAATAAAACATATACAACCAAAATAGAAACTAAAATATATAAAACTATCCATTGATATAAAAATAGTATAAAGAAAAAATATACGAGTATATACACGCATTCTTCCTATATATGTACGATATATAGGGGACCTCCATACAATTCCTAGGAACCTCTGACCCCCGCTTTGCCTCCCACTTATGGAAAGCAAAGCAAGACCCTAGGAGATCACGGTGCTTCTCTCCCAGCCACATTACTGTTATAAAACCAGTGGAGACTGGGTGAGAGCCGTTCAGCTACTACTGTACGTGGCTTGAGTGGAGAAGCTGGCCATCGCCAGGACTCCAAAAAATCTGGTGCGTGCGCGCAACACACAACTTTCACTTACCAACTTACTTAGATAAGAAATTGACGTGTTTTGTTAAATATCATTCCCCAAAGTCACACATTTTTCTACATTCATATCTTATTTTTATTAATCGTTAAGCCGTTTTTGAGTAAATAAAAAACCCCGTGAAAATGATACAATATTTATTAAGTAAAGTCCCCCCTTCGGTTGATCAATTTTGATGAAATGTTGGCTATCACATATTTGGCATATACATACATCAAATACTAAGTTTAATCAAAATCGTTAAAGCCGTTTTTGAGAAAATCAAAAAAACACGTGAAAATGTTACAAAATTTATTAAGTAAAGTCCCCCCTCCGGTTAATCAATTTTGATGAAATTTTTACAGTCATATCTCGGGCATATAAATACATCAAATACCCAATTTGATCAAAATCGTTAAAGCCGATTTATAGTAAATAAAAAAAACACGTGAAAATGTTATAAAATTTATTAAGTAAAGTCCCCCCTCCGGTTAATCAATTTTGATGAAATTTTTACAGTCATATCTCGGGCATATAAATAGATGAAATACTTAGTTTAATCAAAATCGTTAGAGCCGTTTTTGAGAAAATCGAAAAAAACCTAAAAAGTTACTAAGTAAAGTACTCCCTCCCTTTAAGTAATTTTGATGAAATTTATGCTGTCACATCGCGGGCATATACCTACAATAAATACCCAATTTCAGGATCGCACGGTTTATAGTTTTTGAGCTAGTCTGTTCACACACACACACACACACACACACACACACACAGACCATTTCGCGGGGCTTGGTCATTTCGGCTCAGGGGACCCCAAAACGTGTATTTCCGTTGAAAACCGGAAGTCGAATTTGTTCACGATCGCAATACTTCCTCTTACTATATATTTCATATATAGGTAAGTGAAAGTAAAACTATATTACAAAAGATCTCTGGGCCACTGCCGTTTCAACCTTCGAGGAGGATTGTAGGGATGGGTGTTGCTAGAAAGGGATTGTGCTGGAGGATCGGGATGAGGATTAAGGTTCTGGTGAAATTTTGAAAATCTGGATGGGATTAAGTCAAGGACAAATGGGATGTTAAGGTCGTGGTGCAAGGTTTCGTTTGAGACATAATATGGGGCATTGACTATGGTTCGAAGGACTTTAGACTGGATGGAGTGGATACGTCTGATGTTCGAAGGTTTTGTTGTTTTGTATATCAGTAATTTGTTGTCAATGGAGAGATGAGAAGTTTTGTTAAGTAGTCTATATAGTTGGCCAAATCGGCGGTTGAGTTCTTGTCTTTCAAGTCTAGTGTGTGGGTTCCATGTTAATTTTTTGTCAAGAAGGAAGCCAAGATACCGGACTGTATCTGAGTTGGGAAGTGGAATTGAGTTATAAAGAATTGGAGGACAGGATCTGCGTCGGAGGGTAAAGGTGACATGCTTGCATTTGGATTCGTTGATTTTGATGCGCCAGGAGCGAAGTATAATACTAGATATCGCACATTCTTTTTAAAGGTACTGTGTATAAAAAAAAATTTAAGTTTCACAGTTAACAGTTTCACTTGCGTAGAATGTTTGGGCAGAAGAAGGATTATTCAACAGTAGAATTTAGACGGTTACACAATGCAGAATTGCGTAAGCTTTACCCGGTAAATCCAAGTTATATCTACGCTTCGGTTAAAGTGAGCGTGCAAAATTGCGACTCTTAGTTGCGAACGAATACGTAAAAGATTGATAAACGCTTTGCCGCATGTAAAACGTCCGAGGTGTAGGCCTAGGCGAAGGTGGGAAGATTCGGCGAGGGCTGATCTTGTGGGGAGGACGGGAGGAGGTTGATGGAGGTGTGTGGGGAGCAATTGATGGTGTCGGCATCGAGTCTTCTGGTTCGTTAATTTATTCTATTCTATATTTTGTGCTAAAACAGTCCCTAGTGCGTTTTATGGTCCTGAAGTCCTGAAATACAATTTACTAACAGATTCCTGATTGATCAATCATTCGACGAAGGGGCGGTAAAAATCGGAGACAAAGGTTTCGGAGGATTATTGAGAGCCCCAGGACACGGGGATGAAATATTGTGGCCCCATGTGGCAGCGGGCGCCCTGTGACATGTTGATATACTGCCCCCCTCTTCAGGGTTATTAGTGGGGGGATTAAGTTCAGGATTTTACCATAAGTGTATTATTATCTCTAAATTGTATCATCAAACATATCTTTAGGAAATAATTACAAAATATCTATCTAAAGATGATTAACCATTGATACCAATTAAGTATCATTGAATATTTCTCGTTCGCAAGGGTTACAACTCAAAAAATATTAATTTTGAGTTATAAATTTTTCAACATTCAGTTACTTATTTTCGTTTGTATTTGCTCCCTAAAGTACACTAATTTTGGTTATTATTAAATAAAAATTTTTACTTCTGATAATTCGTCTTTTCATATTTCATATTTAGCCATTACTTATTTTTAAGCCAAACGAGAGACAGATAATTTCTCCATATAAACAAAAACATAAGTACTTTATGGGAAAACAAAAAAGGCCCCTCCCCCATTTAAGCCCCCTCAGAACATTTTAATAATGATAAAGCTTACCTGATATTAAAGAATACTTGATTCTCATTAAACATGACGAGTTTAATCAACATCGGTAAAGCTATTTTTGAGAAAATCGAAAAAAAAAATCTTAAAATTGGGAAAAAAGTTATGATTTAAAGTGCACCCATACGTTTGATAAATTTTGATGAAATTTTCGCTGTCACATCACGGGCATTTAAATATACTAATACAAAATTTCAGGTTCGTACGGTTAATAGTTTTAGAGCTAGTCTGTTCACACACACACAGACACAGACACAGAAACACACACACAGACCATTTCGCGGGACGTGGTTATTTGGACTCAGGAAACTCTAAAACGAGTAATTACGTGGAAAACCGGAAGTCGAAATTTTTCACGATCGTAATACTTTCCGTTACTACGTATATACTTCATATATAGGTAAGTGAAAGTAAAAATTGGCTATATACTAGTTTCCAAGGTGATTGGAACGTTCACATAGATATGCAATTGAGTCTCACGAACCCCAAATACAATCAGAAAGGTAAGAACAACATTGCGAGGAGGAACAAATGAAGCTGCAGAATATCGATATTTGCATAATATCGATGTGTGAAGATATTGCTTGATATCGACTGCTACGTGTTTAGGTTGCAGATGTTCTAGCCAATCAGAGATAGCCAACTGTCGCGAGCATGTCGCTAGGGTGCTGATTTCAATATCTGTATCTACTGAATTTTTATTATACTTTTTTTACTTTTTTTCAATATATCGTCGATAGAATATTATATGAAAATTATTACATCAACCAAATACAAGTTTAACAATTAATCTACGTACACAGTTGCCATTTAAAAACAAAAATTACTAAACTTTTAGTTGTTATTTCATATTGTTTCGCGAGAGCCAATTAAATTTTCTTCTTCTACCTTCACAACCTACCTACTTTCTTCCTCTACCTACCGGGCGGCTCCAGCCGGTTGTAGGGGGGGGGCTGCAGTCCCACAGTCACTTTCCTCCAACTAAAATTCTACTACTTCTGTTAAGCTCGCGTGTTTTATTTCAGTTTATACTCGATTCTTCTTACCTAGCTGTATTCATAATTGATTTTCCAATTGCTCCAGCAAGCTGAAAGACGTTGATAATCTGCTGAAAAGTATTTTGGTGACGAGTGGAGGGCCAATGATTCTTTGAAATATTACACACGAGCCACAGACGAGGAAAACTACGGTCAACAGGATGATGAAGTCGCTATTATTGGAGAAGACGATAGCCTTAGGATCTAGTCTTTGGGTAACATTTTTATATCGGTACGCTGATATTTTTGAAAAATTCATCAACAAAAAAAAATGTTTAGTCAAATGTTTTAAGTCAGTGGGTGATATTATTTTGTAAAATAATAATTAATAAATTACAGAATTTATTAATAATAAAATGGTTGTGAACCTAAATAAATATTACTTATTAAAAAAACATCGCTTTTGTTTTCTTCACCTCTTATTATTATCTTTATTGGAAAATCAACTTACGCGTTGTGAATTAAAACTCGTTCGTTCCAATGTGGTGTGCAGTAAAAGTCTTTCCTTTAAATATTTTGCTGCAAAACTTTTTCGTTTCAAACTTTGTTAATTTTTTTTTTTGTGACATTTAAATCAGGAATTTTTTTCATTCCAAGCTGACTTCCACAGGGTAGCTGAACCTTTCGAAGGAAAAAAACAAAATACTTTTATCTGGCCACTGTAGAAGTGTGTATAAGTTACAAGACGTTGTAAGTTTTTTGAGTTTCCTGAAAAACATGTTCATGTGGAACGAACGAGTTTTGCATCTCGCCTCTTCATATGTAAAAATATTTAAAAACCACAAAATATGGAAAAATATGGAAAATAAAAATAGTTCACAATGGTTTATATCATGGTAAAAACCGTTTAGGATGCATATACATGCATGCATTTCTAAGCCTCAGAAAAAAATACGTAAATGCAGGGTGTTCAAAAAGAGTATTCGGGATTTGAAAGTTGAATAAAATCTCAAATATAGATAATCAAGTAGGATGTTTACGTTTTATTTAAACATGATGAACTGGAAATTCATTTAGAAAAAACAATATTGTCTAGGTGTCCACTATAACGCTGCTGGCACTCCTCGAATCGCAAACACAGATTTCTAAAAACGCGTTGACACATTGTTCCTGAGATTGCCGTCACTTCTGTTCTGATATTTTGCTTCAATTGCGTTAGATTCGTCGGTTTCTTTTCGTATACCCTACTTTTCAGGTATCCCCACAGAAAGAAGTCAAGAGGACTGAGATCAGGACTCCTGGGAGGCCAGCTAATGGTGCCTCTACGAGAAATCACTTTGTATTGGAATAATTCGTTTACCGTAGCAATTGATAAGTCTGAAGTATGGCAAGTGGCCCCGTGCTGAAACCATGTTCTATAGTTATGTCCTTTAAACTCTTGAAGTTCTTGGGCCTAAAAAACTCTTATCATTTCACATTAAAGCTCACTATTTACAGTTTTTAGAAATCTGCGTTTGAGGTTCGAGGAGTGCCAGCAGCGTTATGGTGGACCCCTAGACAATATTGTTTTTTCTAAATAAATTCCCAGTTCATTTTGTTTAAATAAAACGTAAACATCCTACTTGATTTGAGATTTTATTCAACTTTCAAATCCCGAATACTCTTTTTGGACACCCTGTACATGAAAATCCCATCCCTAATTATTACATATAGTTCTAATCAATATATATTATAAAGCAAAGTGTACAATGTGCGTGCCGAAAAGGCTCAAAAACGACTCCACGTAGGATTAAGGAAGTTATGTCTTCGATTAGCTATATGACTCCTTACGGAGAAGAAGTTTTCTGTTTTTCTCTTAAGGGTGTAAAATTGAAGAGAAAAGGACTGGAATTTTAAGCCTCTCGCACCATTTAATTAGCCTCTCTGAGATTGAGATACGAGTTTATGAATGAAAAATTTAGTTCGCGCTCCAGGCTACCAGGAAGCGCTAGGGTGCGTTTCACTCGATGTTTATTGTTCATTCATTCAGTATGTAATCGTTCTATATTTTTTCAGCTGTTCTTTTTAAATTACTAAAAAAGTAAGAGAAAATAATTAGTTTGCGTTTCAAAATAAAATAAGTACTTTACATCTCAGCAATCAATTAGAAAACCAACTGGATTCCTTAAAAAATTAGTTTTCTCATAAGAAGGCTAATATATGATCAGCACATTACATTGTTTGTTTGTTTTTGCTTTAAGGCGTAAAGCGTACATTACATTTAATCTCATTTCTTAGTAGTACAGTGAGCGAATAAAATTAGACATAAAAAAAGAGATGAATTGACTAAATATAAATCGAAAATAAAAAGTTTGAAGTGTTCTTATTGTATTTATGAAAAAGAAGTTGGTTTGGTTACTACGTGTGATGAGCATTCCAGTTGACAAAACGACTAACTCCAATAACAGCATTCATGATTTTATCGTACCTCATAGTTCAAGATAAAAAGAAATATGATTCTAAATTTATATTTCTAGAAATATGATGAAAAAATTGTGCCTTCAAGAAATTTTGGTTTTCACTTTGTAATAGTAGTAAGATTCGAGATATGCAGAAACCGTCCAAATTACGGGGGGATATCTTAAGGGAGGTTGAAATGGAAGAAAAATCTTAAAAAAAAGATTCTATGAATCTGCGGTAGTTTCTATACTTCTGGATCAAATAGGGCCATCATAGTAGTCAGTGCTTAAGTTTTACTCGAAATATAATTTTTTTAACTGAGATACCAGATTTTTCAACAATAATCTAATAACTTATTATCTTCTGACTACTTGGAATGGGCTTATAGGATTCAGAATCACAGAAACCATCAAAACGATGCATAACTCGACAAAGTTGCAGCAAAATTAATTGTTCATTTACCATTTTCAATCCCCTGCAAATTATACAGGGTTCCTTATTTGGGCGGACTGCAGATCTCAAGTCTGCAGAATATTGATACCAAGTTAAAACCGAATTTTCAAAAAGGTGTTAATTTTGTTCTATATTTCCTTTAATTTTAAAGTTTTTCTGGTATTAAAACTACCACACAACTACCGGAGCGAAGCCGGGCACCCTAGCTAGTATTACAATAAAATAATCTTTTAAAATCTGAAAACGACTTTAGATTTAAACATAACACTCGGTAAAGCAGAAGATCAAAAATGAAGCGAGAGGCCGAATAATCGAGGGTATTAAACGGATCAAGGTCTACTCGGACTGTACAATGCTCGAGGGAGCACATTTCCAACCCCGGCCGGGCTGATATAATACGGTTAGGCAAATAAGGGGTTTCGCTGGGAGCTCCCTTAAATCTTTTTTTTTTTTTTATTTTTTTTTTTTTTTTGACTGTAGCCTCTTTTAAACTGGAATACTTTTTTTTTTTTTTTTATTATTATTTATTCTATCTCGAGTGTCGAAGATTTATGCCACGCTAACTTCCAACTTAATACACTTTACACTCAGTCTTGGATGTAATTCAAGGATGTCTTTATAAAAATAAGTGAATAAAATAAATCCAATAGGAAAGATTAGTCTACATTCTTGTATAAATTAAAAGAAAAAATCGTAACTAGTATTAGTTTTAGTATTTTGATTTGTATGAAACCAATGTCCACATTTAGTTTTTCTTAACTTTTAACCATGAAATATCTTTCTGTTTCAAAGAGCTTTCGAAATTCTGTTTATTCAAATCTGAAGGTATCGCAATTTTTGTTTTGTCTTCTTTTGTTATCTTCTTAATCCATCTTAAAATTTTCAATAATACATCTGACTTTCTTATGTACATTTATGCGTATAGTATGCTTATTCGCATGGAGTACGCACATGTTTCAAATAAACTCCTCTTGCATAGGGTTACTATGCAAGAGAAAAAGAAAAAAAAATGTTATGTATGTTCCTTATTAATATTTTTTTTTTTGAAAGAAAAAGAAAGAAAGAAAGAAAAAAGTAATTTTTATTCTGGGACATTAAGTCCCCTAAGAATAACAGACATGAACAAAATTAATGTCCATTTGTCTGGCTACTTAAAGGAAATACAATAAAAAATAAAGAATACAATAAAAATTAAAATACAAAGTAGACACAAAAAATAAAAAACTGAAACAGAATATTGTAAGAAGAAATAAAAAATAAACATTTGGATGTTAAGTACAAAACTTTGATCAGCTTTTGAGCTTAAAAGGTATAAAAAAAAAAAAAAAATCGTATAGATATATATGTATAGATATGTCCTCACTATTGCTTCACTATTTACATATTTACGGGAGATTGGAGATTCAGGAGGTGATGGAATAGTTGGGTTTTAAAGGAGGTGAGGGATGAAGTGTTTCGGATGGAGACAGGTAATGAATTCCAGAAGGTGGCAGCACGGATGATAAAGGATTTTGTGAAGGAGGCAGATCGGTAGAAAGGGATATACAGGTTAGAAGTTTGGGATCTGGTGTTTAGAGAATGTATGGAGGAGCATGGTGTGAACAAACTTAGGATATACGGAGGTTTCTTGGTTCTAAAGGTTCGGGAAAGATAAACACCTAGGAAGTATTGCCGTCGAAAAACTGGATAGAGCCATTTCAATTCAGCGTACCAGCTGGAGACGTGGGAGCGCCTGGGGGCACCGAAAATGAATCTTATGAAGCAGTTCATTAGTCTCTTCAACCTCGCCTCATGCATACCAGACAGTCCACCGTATACAAGGCAGCCATAATCGAAATGGGGGAATATGAGAGAGGAAACTAGGAGCTGACGAGTTTTTGAGGGCATGCAGTCACGTGATCTTAGGAACTGTTTTAGGATAGCAATTGATTTTCTGGTGATTTCGGAAATATGGTTATTCCACGACAAGTGCTGGTCAAACCCAATCACTCCAAGGTTTCTGACATGAGATTGGAAATGAATGGTTTGGTCATTAAGGCGGAGTAAGGGGTAGTAAGGAAGGGAATTAAGAAGGTGCTTGGAGCCAATGAGGATTGCCTTGGTTTTTTTTCCGTTCAGTTTTAACTCATTTTTCTCTGCCCAGGCGTTGATGCTGTCTATATCTTCTTGTAATTTCCGGATTGTCTCCAGCATTTTGGAAGGATGGAAGGATAGGTAAATTTGGAGGTCATCAGCGTACAAGTGGTATTGTGAATGGTTGATGGACTCAGGGAGATCGTTGATATAGACGGAAAAGAGAGTTGGTGAAAGTGAGGATCCTTGTGGTACTCCTCTAGTTAATAAGAGAGGTGAGGAAGGAGGTTTATCAGGAATGTGAACTGTTTGTGAACGTTGGGATAGGAAGGAGAGGAACCACTTTAAGACGCTGTTTGATATGGATAGGTTTTGGAGTTTAGAAAGGAGGATCTCATGATTGACGGTATCGAACGCTTTTGAGAAATCAAAGAGAATTAGGATGGTAATTTTATGTTCGTCTATGGAGGAATGGAGGTCCTGAGTGATCTTTAACAGAGCAGATTGTGTGGAATAATGGGAACGAAAGCCGGACTGAAGAGGGTTGAGGAGAGCATTCCGCTCTAGGAAGTCATTGAGTTGGGTGTGGACAATTCTTTCGAGCGGTTTAGATAGGTTAGAAAGGATGGAGATGGGTCTATAGTCGGAGGCTAAGGTGGGAATTGGTACTTTGTTCAGCGGACGAACTATCACTTTTTTCCAGGCTTCAGGAAATATGGAATTTTGTAGGGAAAAGTTGTATATGTGTAAAAGAGCAGGGAAGATAACAGGAAGACAGAGTTTGATTATCTTTACAGGAATTTGGTCGGGGCCGTAATCATTGGTTCTGGATTTAAGGACGGAGGAGAGCAAGTCTTCAGGAGAAATGTTAAGGAAGTAAAAGTTATCAGGGTTGAAGGTTTGCGTAAATGAGTATGAGGAGGGGTGAGGAGTAGTTGAAGGGTTTACGAAATAGGAATTTAGTTCATCTGGGTCGATGGGGTAATGAGTACAGGATTTGGATTTGACAACTGATAACTTTTTAAGGATTTTCCATTTGGATTTAGGATCTTGGGCTTGTGATATGGATTTATGGAAAAACTGTGCCTTGGCACGCCGTAAGGATGATTGGGTGAGATTTCGTAGGGATTTAAAGAGGGAGTAATCTTCGGTGGTATGGGTGCGTCTGAAACGTCTTCTGGCGGCATCTCTTCTCCTCATTAGCTCTCTTATTTCAAGATTTATCCAAGGAGCGGCAGGACGTCTAAAAGTAAAAGTTTTGCGGGGAGCATGTTGGTTTAGGAAAGTGTTCTAATTATATATAAATAATATTAATAATATTATATTATAATATTATATTATATTATATTATAAATAATATAATATATAATATAATATATAATATTATATTATATTATAAATAATATTATTTATAAATAATATTTATATGTATTATATATTATATTAATAATATAATACATATAAATATTCTAGACAATATTAAGATGGTGGACCGCAAATTTAATGAAAAGGAAATGGTTAAAAATAAATAACATTAATATATAATAATCAAGTACTTAATGCATTAACTTCTACTTAATTTAGCTTAGTACCTAATTTACTTAACTACTTAATTTATTAATCTCTACGTTATTACCCGAATTTCATCCGGACAAAATAAAAAGAAGTCAAAATTAAATAAGTATTATTTACTCTTACTCTGACCGCACCCCCAACTATTTTCTCTTCATATACGATATTAATTTTTTTTTTTTTAACGTTTGACGATTTCTACTAAAATAAGAAGAATGGTATCAGATTACCAGATTTTTTAGCACATACAATTACACTTCTAAATTCCGTCCACCTCCTTCTGTCGTGATAATTTTCCGTTGTTTTGTTCATGAATCCGGGCATTGATTTAGCCATTAGAGAAAACCTTTGTAACTTAAAAGAACTACGTATAAGGGCGTACCCAGCGGGGGGCAATAATTGTTTAAGATATTAAGGCGGGAAGCAGTAATAGCATAATTGTTTTCAAATAATTGAAATAACTTAGTTGATAAAGCAATAATAATCTAGCTGTAGGTATAGCAGAATCCTGGCTTGATTTTATTTAGATTAGAATAATATTAGAAAAATTATTATTTAGAGACTGATAATAATTTTATTACTCAATAAAAAAATTAACAAAAAAAAATCTGGTGCGTGCGCGCAACACACAACTTTCACTTACCAACTTACTTAGATTAGAAATTGACGTGTTTTGCTAATTATCATTTTCCAAAAGTCACACATTTTTCTACATTCATATCTTATTTTTGTTAATCGTTAAAGCCGTTTTTGAGTAAATAAAAAAAACCCGTGAAATGATACAAAATTTATTAAGTAAAGTCCCCCCTCCCGTAGACCAATTTTGATGAAATTTTTACAGTCATATCTCGGGCATATAAATACATCAAATACCAAGTTTGATCAAAATCGTTAAAAACGTTTTTGAGTAAATAAAAAAAACATGTGAAAATGGTACAAAATTTATTAAGTAAAGTCCCCCCTCCGGTTAATCAATTTTGATGAAATTTTTACAGTCATATTTCGGGCATATAAATCGATCAAATACTCAGACCATTTCTTGGGACTTGGTTATTTCGACTCCGGGGGTCCCAAAACGTGTATTTCCGTTGAAAACCGGAAGTCGAAAATTTTCACGATCGCAATACTTCCACTTACTATATATTTCATATATAGGTAAGTGAAAGTAAAAAAAAAACCATAGCTCATAAGATTTATCTATCCAAAGTATGCTTAGGTACCGTGGATAATCCGTGGATAAAATATACTTTTTTTTTCTTTTATATTTGCAATATTCAATGATCAATCAATATGATACCAGTTTTTAATTTGTTTATGAATTTGATGCAAGTTTTTTATTTTGTTTATTATTTATGATACCAGTTTTCTTTTCTTTTTTTTTAAATTTAATATCAGTTTTTAATTTTGTTTATAATTTATGATATCAGGTTTTTATTTTATTTGTATATGATACAAGTTTTTAATTTTGTTTATAATTTATCTTTAAATACTTGCGTTGTAGAATAGTAAGTGAAATATTAAATTGTGATATAGACTTATAGCTAAGATTGTAATTAAACCAATAATTTTTGTTTTCGATTTAAAACTAACCATATTAACACGAAATGGGCCAGACTCAATGGCTACATGTGTAACATTAAAGCCAATAAACCTTAAATAAAAAAAATAAATAGTTGATAAAGCACTGCTATAATTATACATAATTTTGGTTTCATTCACCTTTTCCGCGGTAAGATGTTACAACCTGAACGAACATAGCTTGCCCCTCCCCCTAGTTTTGATCCTGGGTACGCCATTGACTACGTACTCCTTTCTCCATTACTTTAAAAAAAGTGTGATTTGTGACATTATTTCAAGTATTTTATTTTGAAATAAATATGATTATTTGAAATCATTGACAGGTGTGTTTGGTTTAATTTAGTATAGGTTAAAAAATAAATAAATAAATAAAATAACCCTTGCATTTCAAATCGAAAAGAAATTATTGCAAGTGGAAGAAGCCTATTCGAGGGTGGAACCTGTAAGTGATGGGGGGTCCGGAAGCGGAAAAACATGCTGACACAAGTGGCTGATCCATTAAACATGCGATACCGGGATCCAAGAATAAAAAATCAAAGAGGCCTATAAGAGAAGGAAGTGGGGAGGAAGCTGGTGCCGACAGGATAATCTGGTCAACGATAAATCTTCTTTCGGGACGAGGCAATCTGTTTCGGCCACTTCTGCGAGATTAGAACCTACGCCTCACCTTCGCATCTCTTTACTAGCCTCATCACGTTATGCTTCTTTACCTCACCATAATGTTTCGTAGATTATAATGTTAGACTAAGAAGGTGCCATTGAGTAAGTTTGAAGATTGAAACAAAAATATTTTATTAAATTCTGACTTCAATTAGAATAGACTTTTTGAGATTGTTCTTTCATAGGTTATAAAGAATAGGAAATAACAGTTTGAAGACGTTATCATTTTATCACGACCTAAGCTGAGACGGCCGATGACAAAAAACAAAAAGTACCATTGTAATTGCCCCTGGTAGTCAAAAACCGTTCCAAAAATTTAACCATATAAATAGGCCGTTAACGTAACTTGTTTTTAAAGAGAAAAATCTGGTGCGTGCGCGCAACACACAACTTTCACTTACGAACTTACTTAGATTAGAAATTAATGCGTTGTTGTGGTCCCCTTCGTTTGACCAATTTTGATGAAATGTTGGCTATCACATCTTTGGCATATAAATACATCAAATACCCAGTTTGATCAAAATAGTTAAAGCCGTTTTTGAATAAAAAAAAAAAAAAAAACACGTGAAAATGATACAAAATTTATTAAGTAAAGTCCCCCCTCCGGTTGGTCAATTTTGGTGAAATGTTGGCTATCACATCTTTGGCTTATGCATACATCAAATACCCAGTTTGATCAAAATCGTGAAAGCCTTCTTTGAGTAAATAAAAAAAACACTTGAAAATGTTACAAAATTTATTAAGTAAAGTCCCCCCTCCGGTTGGTCAATTTTGGTGAAATGTTGGCTATCACATCTTTGGCTTATGCATACATCAAATACCCAGTTTGATCAAAATCGTTAAAGCCTTCTTTGAGTAAATAAAAAAAACACTTGAAAATGTTACAAAATTTATTAAGTAAAGTCCCCCCTCCGGTTAATCAATTTTGATGAAATTTTTACAGTCATATCTGGGGCATATAAATAGATCAAATACTCAGTTTAATCAATATTTCATATATAGGTAAGTGAAAGTAAAAAGTGATGGCTTATGACCATCTACTGTATGATTCATTTAAAGGGGAAAATGTATTAAATATTACAGTGTAATTTTATTTTTATTTTTACTTTCACTTACCTATATATGAAAATTGATCAATTGGAGGGGGCACTTTACTCAATAAATGTAGTCCCATTTTCACGTGTTTTTTTATTATTTACGCAAAAACGGCTATAACGATTTTGATCAAACTTAGTATTTGGTTTATGTATATGCCCGCGATGCGACAGCCGAAATTTCATAAAAATTGGTCCAACGGCGGGGGGCACTTTACTTAATAAATGTTCTAAATTTTGCTATACGGATACTCTATAGCTTATGAAGATATACAAACATAATTATATAAATGTGGTACAATGTCTGAAGTTGAGGAATGGCGTTTACATATTATCAAAACAAGTCGATTTCTAATCTGAGTTCGTAAGTGAAAGTTGTGTGTTGCGCGCATCGCACCAGATTTTTTAATAAGCAAATGAATTCGCAAAATATCTTGACATGGTTTTTGGATCGAAATCTGTACCATCCGACACACTCACCGAAATAGATGACTTGACAGCTCCACTACCCTTATCTAATGATCCAGCGGAGATTTACAAAGAAAACAAGAGACTTTCGATCTCAACACCGGTACTTTAATACAACCTTTTTAATATTTTCCTTCCTTATATTACTTTCACTTACCTATAAATGAAATATATAGTAAGTGGAAGTATTGCGATTGTGAAAAATTTCGATTTCCGGTTTTCAACGGAAACACACGTTTTGGAGTCCCCTACCCCCAACCAAGTCCCGCGAAATGGTCTGTGTGTGTGTGTGAACAGACTAGCTGAAAAACCATAAACCGTGCGCGCCTGAAATTGGGTATTTAGTGCATGTATATGCCCGCGATGTGACAGCGAAAATTTCATCAAAATTGGTCAAAGGGAGGGGGTACTTTATTTAATAACTTTTTACGTTCTTTTCGATTTTCTCAAAAAGGGCTCTAACGATTTTTATTACACTTAGTATTTGATGTATTAATATGCCCGAGATATGACTGTAAAAATTTCATCAAAATTGGTCAAACGGAGGGGGCACTTTATTTTGTAACTTTTTTTCCAATTTATACCTTTTTTTTCGAATATCTCAAAAACGACTTTATTGATTTTTATCAAATTCGCCATGTTTAAAGGAAATAAGGTGTTCTTAATATCAGGTAAGCTTTATCGTTATTAAAATGTTCTGAGGGGGCTTAAATGGGGAAGGGGCTTTTTTTGTTTTCCTGTAAAGTACCCTTGTTTTTGTTTATATGGAAAAATTAACTGTCTCTCATTACGCCTAAAAATAAGAAATGGCTAAAAATGAAATATGAAAAAAATCAAGTAAACATACAGAGGAGAAAAAAAGAAAAATATTCCGTCAACTCATAAAATACGTTGAGCACACGCATTAATGACAGACCATTGTTCATAATTAAAGCCGTTCTGTTCATTTAATGGACATTATTTGTTTCATGGTATCTAAATGAAGTTTTCAACAAATACATAGAGTTATGAAATCAGACGACTTGGAGTAGTATGCTTGCATTGAATTATCACAAGTAAAAACTTTTTATTTAATAATAAAAAAAATAGGGTTTTATAAACAGCAAATAAAAACAAAAATAAGAAATGAATGTGGAAAAATGTGTGACTTTGAGAAGTGGCATTTAACACAACGCATTCATTTCTAATCTAAGTTGTTAAGTGAAAGTTGTGTGTTGCGCGCACGCACCAGATTTTTTTAATAAGAAACTTGATTAAAATGATGGCAGTGGTCTATAAGTCTCCTAAGTCTCCTCGCAGTACGCTAGAATTGGTTCTATGGTGAAAAAAATGTTTTATTTTATGTTGAAATTGGTCATTTATATGAATAGATTATCCCAATTAAATTAGTGGATATTTTATTTTAAATCGTTTACACACGAGGCAGATATCTCCAAATCTAGAGGGTTATAGCTCTGTAATACAAACCAAATTTATTTATTATTCCTCTTGATCCTATAAAAAGCAGCACTGATTGTTCGTCAAAGAGTTGACCACGTCCCGTCACCTGCCGAAAAGGAAATTAACTGCCTGGGAACCTCACCTGTGGCCCAACAATGTGGAACGATGTCATTTTTGTTTTGAGTGATTGGGGCGAATCACAATGCGTGGTACTACTCCTCGAACCAAAAAAGTCTGATCATAGTTGGAAACATGGGCGTCACCAGCACCAAATTATTGGGTGGCTCAATATTTTCCTTGATAGGGTAGGTAGAATCGAGAGGCTAAAAGTTTAAATAATTAGTCCTAAAAACAACCATTGGGATATTTAATTCATCCTCCAACGATGTATTTTAAAGGGATTTATAGTCTCTTTAAACTTGTCAATTTATGCCTCAGTTAAAAATAAGGAGTTGTCATTGAGTCATGTTAAAGGATTTGGGCCCGAATTCCTTGATTGAATTTTATCCAAGTTTTCCTTCTGATTCTGATCCTACTAATTTCATTGTTTTAAATAATAAATAAACAATAATAAATTCTTTATTCATTTGTTCTGGGACGTATCCATTAAGAACAAATTAAATAAAATACAGAGAGGGCTTTAGAGCCTTGAAGTCTAAGTAACAAATTTAATTGATAAAAATCTGGTGCGTGCGCGCAACACACAACTTTCACTTACCAACTTACTTAGATTAGAAATTAATGCATTTTGTTAATTGCCATTTCTCAAATGAACAGAACAGCTTTAATTATAACGCATTGGTTTGTCATTAAAGCCGTACGGCGCATGCGTGAGCTCAAGGTATTTTATGAGTTGACGGAATATTTTTCTTTTTTCTCCTGTATATGTTTACTTGATTTTCTTCATGTATCATATTTAGCCATTTCTTATTTTTAGGCGTGATGAGAGACAATTAATTTCTCAATATAAACTAAAACAAAGGTACTTTATAGAAAAACAAAAAAGGCCCCTTCCCCATTTAATCCCCCTCAGAACATTATAATAATGATAAAGCTTACCTGATATTAAATAACAACTAATTTTCATTAAACATGACGAATTTGATCAAAATCTTTAAAGCCGTTTTTGAGTAAATAAAAAGAACACATAAAAATGATACAAAATTTATTAAGTAAAGTCCCCCCTCCTGTTGATCAATTTTGATGAAATTTTTACAGTCATATCTCGGGCATATAGATACATCAAATCCCAAGTTTGATCAAAATCGTTAAAACCGTTTTTGAGTAAATAAAAAAAACACGTGAAATGATACAAAATTTAACAAGTAAAGTCCCCCCTCCGGTTGATCAATTTTGATGAAATTTTTACAGTCATATCTCCGACATATCAATAGATCAAATACTCAGTTTAATCAAAATCGCTAGAGCCGTTTTTGAGAAAATCGAAAAAAAACTTAAAAGTTATTAAATAAAGTACCCCCTCCCTTTGAGCAAATTTGATGAAATTTTTGCTGTCATATCGCGGGCATATACGTACTCTAAATACCCAATTTCAGGTTCGCACGGTTTATAGTTTTTGAGCTAGTCTGTTCACACACACACACACACACACACACACACACACACACACACACACACACACACACACACACACACACACACACACACACACACACACACACACACACACACACACACACACACACACACTCACACAGACCATTTCGCGGGACTTGGTTATTTTGACTCAGGGGACCCCAAAACGTGTATTTCCGTTGAAAACCGGAAGTCGAAATTTTTCACGATCGCAATACTTCCACTTACTATATATTTCATATATAGGTAAGTGAAAGTAAAAATAATTAGAAAACCTCTAGTTTAAATAAATAAAAATAAAAAGAATACACATTAAATGTTCAATCGAGTAAAAGGAAGCTAGTTTCTGCATCTTATAATATGCACATATGTACACACTTAAAAAAAAAAAAAAAAAAAAAAAAAAAAAAAAAAAAAAAAAAAACTGAATAAATAAAAAATTATATTAAAAGAAGAAAAAAATGAGATAAGAGCTTCTAACGGTTTAAAAGGTAAATTATAATAGGAATATTCAATTTACTTTTTAAGGAGACTGGATGCCTATGAAGTGATGATATAGGCGGGGTTTAAAGGTGGAGAGGGTATTGGAATTACGGATGAAAGGAAGAATAGAATTCCATAGGGATGAGGACCTAATAATGAAAGATCTATCAAAAGCTGACGTTCGGTGGGCCGGTGTATATAGATCTGAAGAGCTAGAGCGGGTATTGCGGGAATGGACAGACGATTCGAACTGAAGAAGTTCAGAGATATATGAGGGACGACGGGAACGTTTTAACTTGGAAGAGGAAGGAGGCTAGGAAATACTTACGGCGGTAGGAAGGATATAACCACTTTAACTTTTCATAATAAGGCGATATGGAGACGTCTCTTGGGATTGCAAATATAAATCGGATGAAACAATTTATTAAACGTTTTACATCAACTTCTATAAGCTTCATCGACTTGATGGAAAGTGAGATCAAGCTGCTTGGTTTAAAAAAGAAATGGAGACCAATTCCGAGGAGTACGGTTTTCTTAAATAATTCATAAAATAAAACAGTTCAAGCTAAAATAAAAGATATATAATTCATCAAAAATACAATACGGCTGAGTATGCTTTTAAAAAAAACGACACAGGACCAATTTGTGAAAATAAAGTATCAGATGGAGAAATTAGGGTATAATCAATCAATAGAGTGTTCTCTAATTAACTAATATTTTATATTTATATTTTATTAAATTTGATTGGTTAAACTTGAATAAATTCGTAAAATCGATTTTTTTTTGGATTTTTTATATTGGGTCCTCTTCTGCCAAGCATTTTATGTCATTCTGATCACAACGGTATGGATAACTTAAAAGTAATTTATTTTGATTTGCAACCATTTTCTTACTGAAATGCGTTATAAGCAAATTCAATCGAAAAAACGTTCCTTGTGAATAAGTGGGACCAACTCCATTTTTGGTGCACCACTCTATGAAGTACTGACGATTACCTACTCTATATACAACAAAACAAGAGAACACAATTTTCTCTTTTTTCTTTTTTTCTAAATATGATGTCTACGTTTAATGAAAGTATGGATGATGGTACGTCAAAGTTGTGCGATGCGCGCACCGGACCAGATTTTTTTAAATTTGGCAATCTAAGAACACCCCAAAAAAATCCTGATAAAACGTTTCCGCCAGTTCATACTCGACACCAGCTGCCTACTCATATGATGGCCGGTAATTGTCATTTCAGGAAACAATTCCGAATCACGCGATAACAATTGTCATTGGTCGACTGCCGTGTCTGGGTCAGGGGTGGAGCAGTTGGCAGCACTGGGCGATGACCGTGGGAGGACACCTGGCGCGGAATCACGGCGAAGAGGTCGCGGTCACTTCCGTTGTACCTTGTGTCACCTGGGCGACTTCAACTGGCATGTTGCCACTTCTTTTCGAAGGTATAGTGACTAGGAATATGTCATGTCCATGCAGTTCTTAGAAGTAGAACTAGAGTTTTATATAACTTTTTTAAGAGCTACATACAAAAAGAATGAAATAAGAAGAATAGGAGAAAAGTTGGATGAGAGAAAATCGCAATTTAAGGAAAATAAAAACTTATAGATATAGAATGCAAGGTCTCAAAGTCTCGTATTATTTCAATTATCAATCTTCACGATTAAGTGAATTATTGAAATAATACGAGACTTTGCATTCTATATCTATAGTTCAATAGGCTTTTCCTACAAACTTGTTTAGTAAAAACTTATTTTAGGAAATGGATCACAAGCTACAGAACATCAAGGAGAGAGGAAGTGATGCTGTGCCGGCTGAGGATTGGTCATTGCCAGGATAGCTACGAGACCCAACACGTGATAATGTGGTAATGTCAGTACAAAACTTGCTGTTAAAGTCCCCACAATTCGAGAAATATAAAAAAAAAAAATGTTTTTTCTGATTCACTAAAGGAAATCTTAAAAGACAGTGAAGTGCGAGTCGGCACTCTACATATTTGAATATCTAAAGCCTACCCTGGGTAGAGTGGTAGAGGCGACATCAGAAAAAATAATTAGAATGATATTTCATTAAAAACATCAATATTTGATCTTTAAGCATCAGAGGCGTGTGGTTAGCATAAGTGAAGGAAAGAAAGGTCCGGCAACACAGGAGAAAAAATCTGGTGCGTGCGCGCAACACACAACTTTCACTTACCAACTTACTTGGATTAGAAATTGACGTGTTTTGCTAAATATCATTTCCCAAAATCACACATTTTTCTACATTCATATCTTATTTTTGTTAATCGTTAAAGCCGTTTTTGAGTAAATAAAAAAACCCCGTGAAAATGATACAAAATTTATTAAGTAAAGTCCCCCCTCCCGTATATAAATTTTGATGAAAGTTTTACAGTCACATCTTTGGCATATAAATACATCAAATACCAAGTTTGATCAAAATCGTTAAAACCGTTTTTTGAGTAAATAAAAAAAACATGTGAAAATGATACAAAATTTATTAAGTAAAGTCCCCTCTCCGGTTGATCAATTTTGATGAAATTTTTACAGTCATATTTCAGGCATATAAATAGATCAAATACTCAGTTTGATCGAAATCGTTAGAGCCGTTTTTGAGAAAATCGAAAAAAACTTAAAAAGTTATTAAATAAAGTACCCCCTCCCTTTGAGCAAATTTGATGAAATTTTTGCTGTCACATCGCGGGCTTATACATACTCTAAATACCCAATTTCAGGTTCGCACGGTTTATAGTTTTTGAGCTAGTCTGTTCACACATACACAGACACACAGACACACAGACACACACACACTCACACAGACCATTTCGCGGGACTTGGTCAATTGGACTCAGGGGATCCCAAAACGTGTATTTCCGTTGAAAACCGGAAGTCGAAAATTTTCACGATCGCAATACTTCCACTTACTATATATATTAGGTAAGTGAAAGTAAATAAGAAAAATATTCCGTCAACTCATAAAACACGTTGAGCCCACACAAGCGCAGTAGGCCTTTAATGACAAACCATTGTTTATAATTAAAGGCGTTCTGTTCATTTAATGGAATTTATTTGTTTCATGGTAACTAAATGAAGTTTTCAACAACTACGGGAGAATTACAGACGACTTGGTGCTTACATTGCCGAATTATCGCAAGTAAAAACTTTTATTTAATAATAAAAAAAAATGCGTGTACTTTAGAGAGCAAATAAAAACAAAAATAAGTAAATGAATGTGGAAAAATGTTTGACGTTGAGAAATGGCATTTAATAAAACACGTCTTCTAGTCAAAGTAAGTTGGTAAGTGAAAGTTGTGTGTTGCGCGCATCGCACCTAATTTTTTTATGTAGAGCTGTATAATAGGATATTAGAGTTGACTAATTGTTCACCGAGAAATTATAACGGATAAACGCAAATTTCAATGACTGCACTTAAAAGGAACACTTGCCTTATAGATTTACTAGCATTCCCCGTCGCGGCTTCGCCCGCAAGTCTTTAAAATCAATTCTGTGATCATTCTTGGTATTGATTTAATATAATATGTTAACTGATGTTAAGGAGATTTAGTAGAATCGGAGCTTCCGGTCGGTGGAATGTTGGAGGGGGAAGTTGCCGTCTCAGTAGAAGAGAGGGAGGCGCGCAATGGAGAGAGTTCACTAAAACGCCGAAACAAAAAATTGCTTACCCCTCGTGAAAGCTTCCTTTTTCGGCTTTAAAACATGGTTTTCGACGCCCCGTAAGAGCTTTCGAGTAAAACTCGTCGTATCAAGATTTTTAAATTGAGTCCAAATTATATATTTTTTCTCGAAATGCAAAAATAGGTGTCCGCTAGAGTTAAACGACAATTTCGCCATTTAATTTAGGGGTTACATTTTTGAAATTCCTTTCTCAGTGGTTACCTACATCGTTTAAAATCTAAATTCCGAACTTCAAGTTTCTATCATTAGTAGTTTTTCCTCTGCGTTGATTCTGTCAGTCAGGACAAAGCCTCTTATATAGAGAGAGATTCACAACGAAGAAACCGCCTCCATGCTTCTCTCTACCCACTTAATCCATTGTGGGATAAATTCGACCTAATTTACCGCTTATTAACTAGGATTGAAAATATGTAGTTTTAAAAATTATAATTTCAAAAAAATATAAAAAAATCGCCGACTACCATTTCCTCATGTTAATATCCTCCAACAGCTCTGGTGGCCCTTTCATCCATTGTGCGTAGCAGATCCATTCATCTTTGGGCGATCCAATATAAGCCTCCTCATCCCCTTGATCAGAGCCTGGTCAATAAGTCTCATTTTAATATCTGGGCACGGGCAGCTCATCCCGGCACAATGGATCTCTTTGTGTCCTCTGCTGACCTCTCTCTTTCCGGCCAAATTGGTCAAAGCCTACCTCGGGAGGATGAAATTGAATATTCTTTGACGGCAAACATTCGAGATATAGAGCTATGCAGCTAGCTCTATCCGTTATCTTGTAACAATATCAACAATGTTATGCTTCGACCTTACAATATTTTTACTTTCACTTACCTATATATGAAATATATAGTAAGGAAAGTATTGCGATCGTGAAAAATGTCGAGTTCCGGTTTTCAACGGAAATAGACGTTTTGGGGTCCCCTGAGTCCAAATAACCAAGTCCCGCGAAATGGTCTGTGTGTGTGTGCGCGCGCGCGCGCGTGTGTATGTGTGAACAGATTAGCTCAAAAACTATTGACCGTACAAAACTAAAATTGGGTATCTGGTGTATGTATATGCCCGCGATGTGACAGCAAAAATTTCATCAAAATTGGTCAAACGGAGGGGGTACTTTATTTAAAGAATTTTGTCTATTTTTTACGTTTTTCTCGATTTTCTCAAAAACGGCTCTAACGATTTTGATTAAACTCGGTATTTGGTGTATGCGAATGCCCGCGATGTGACAGTCAAACTTTCATCAAAATTAATTAATTGGAGGCGGCACTTTACTTAATAAATGTTGTCTCATTATCACGTGTTGTTTTTTTTTACTCAAAAACGGCTTTAACTATTTTGATCAAACTTGGTATTTGATATATATATATGTGACAGCCAAAATTTTATTAACCGTATAATGAAAATAAAAACTTTTATTTATTAATAAAAAGATCAATTTTACTTAAGAGAGTAAATACGTGATGCTCAAATTTTTGAAGCATCGCAGGTGTGTAAAAATATGGTATCAGATAATAGTCTATAATTAATTTAGGTATATTTTAGTCTAGAAACTTTTGTTTCATAATAAATTTTTGAAAACTCGACTGTTGATGAAATTAGTCCCTTCATAAATAAATTAGTAATAATGAATCGAAAAGTGCTGAGAACTCCCAAATTTTGCTATACAGATACTCTATAACCTATGGAGGTATACAAATATAAGTATATACTTAAATATGGGAAAATGTGTGAAGTTGAGGAATGGCGTTTACATATTATGGAAACACGTCGATTTCTAATCTAAGTAAGTTCGTAAGTGAAAATTGTGTGTTGCGCGAATCGCATCAGATTTAATTTAAATTGTATTTTAAGTGAAAAAGAGACGAATGTGGTACTTTGGAAGGTACATTAACAAAATAAAATTATATAAAATGCTTTGCAATAGAAAGCTTTGCGGATTGCATTAGATGAGAGCTGCTATATTGCAGTGTGTGTCCCCAACCCCAGCACTTTAGCGCCGCGCTGGACTTTATGAGCTGTGAATGCTCGGTTAATGGATTACTAAATGGACAGAGGGCTGCTCTATATATATCTCTTTGGGCTGGTCCCTATATCTCTTTGGAATGTATATATCTCGCTGGTTATCGTTGATGGGAGTTATCGGTGCAGAGGGCTTCATGGTCGCTGAGGGTCAGGATGTTGTGGTAGTGCTATTATGATGAACTAGTGCCTCTTATTTCCGCTATACGGTGTGTTGTAGCGTCAGGCGTCTTTTCTAAATATATGAATTTAGGACCCCAGAACAATTAAAATATTTCTTATGAAGGAATGCCCGCTAACACTTTTTTGGCGATATATTCACGTAGGGTGGCGGGATGGCAGAGTGGGCAAACGTGTTAAAAAAACGCGTTGCCCATGGCAACGTATGATTGGGAACCTGAAGGTAGCAAGTTCAAAACCCAGAGCCAGGGGAAATTCAATATTACTCGGCAACAATCCCCCACCCTCTCCCCTGGCTCGGGAAACCCCGTATAGCCTACAAAGCGAGGAAGGGGAGGAAGAAAAAAAAAAGATATATTCACGTAAAATTTGTTAATAACGAGCAGACCCAGCCATGCGTTGCTGTGGCTCAGTAGCTATATGCTTGAATTTGCTTTGAATTAATTAAAGTAAAAAATAACGTTTCAGCTAATCTAAAATTCAACCAATTCTAAATTCTTTAAAGGGTTAAAGTTTTTATTTTTTAAATATCATATTTGACTTTAGTACGTAATAATGATCCATTTATTTAGCACTTACTGGATTATTCCAGCAGAGGCAAGATTAAATATAAATAATACGCATGTAAAAGGAACTAATAAGGAATGTAATTGGAATAGGTTTTAGTACAATGAAAATAGGCAGTAAGCAAAATTGTATCAAATTAATCTTTTGCCATAGTAAAAATTAATTAAATTAAGACTATAAAACATGAGGATACGAGATATCGTATCAGTGGGTTCTACCTGAAACAGATTATCGAAAGCGAGGATGTGGAACTTTAAACCATGCTGCATATTCAGTACTTACCTAAACATAAAAATATAATTTTATGAATGAGATAGGTAACGTTAATTTATAACTATTTATAATAATAGTTTACTTTTTTTTTTATTAATTGAATTCACAATTTCTATGTATTATAGTGCTAATAGGTTCGCAATGATTTTGATAAACCTGTCTTTGCCAAAACAAATAGATTCGATGTTTCCTTCATAATTGAAAAGGCGAGACATAATTGCCCAAGGGGAAAAACACGAATTTTCCCTAGTCCAAGCCGGAAAAAAATAGATTTAGCTACTGGATGCTTACCCACCCTAAATATCGAAAGAAAATTAAGGTTCGTGTCAATAAATCTACACCGCCATCTGTTGGAAATTTATAGAACTTACAAAGAATCACACTCAATCATGGCATAATTAGCGTTGAATTTGCAATATAAGAAATATTGAGGCTAGAAGCCGAGATAAAACTATCCTATCTTCTAAGTTGGACAAAACTACATACAATGAGCCACATTTTATAAAGATCGGTTGAGTAGTTTCTGATTTTATCACCGCCACGAGAAATTTATTTATATAAAGATTAATGTAAAAGTAATTTAAAAATGGAAAAAAATGTTATTAAATAAAGTGCCCCCTCCGTTTGATCAATTTTGATGAAATTTTCGCTGTCATATCGGGGGCTTATACATGGATTAAATACCCTGTTTTATGAAAATCGTTTGAGCCGTTTTTGAGAAAATCGAAAAAAAAATTAAAAAGTTATGAACTGAAGTTGGTCCTTTTGACCAATTTTGATGAACTTTTTGCTGTCACATTGCGGACATATACCTACATTAAATGCCCAATTTCATGTTCGCTCGGTTTATAGTTTTTGAGCTAGTCTGTTCACACACAGGCCATTTCGCGGGCCTTGGTTATTTAGACTCAGGGGACCCCAAAACGTCTATTTCCGTTGAAAACTGGAAGTCTAATTTTTCACGATCGCGATACTTTCCCTTACTATATATTTCATATATATGTAAGTGAAAGTAAAAATTCGAATTGTAAATTCTTCATTATAATCTTATCCTCTTTCCATCTGCAGGAGTATCTCCGATATTAAATTTTATATTTCATAAAAATATAATATGATTAGTGTAATATTCTCTGAAACTTGAGAGCTGCTTCAGCCTTCTCCAAAAGAAAAATAGTAAAAGTGAAATTTTCGACACTGATTCTGCTCTACCTGTTTTTATCCTGTCTTAACTTACTAAATATCAGTACGGGGTGCTTAGAAAGACGATTCTCGACAGGGGTTTCAATATTTCCCCAAAAGGAGTTTTAAAAAATGCTACCTTAAAGAAAATTGAAATTAACATTAAGTTAAATCAAAGCAAAATAAGCTAAATTAAGTTAAAATTAAGTTCGATTAATTTTTTAATTATTTAAAATATCTGTTCTTATGTAGCCTTCACAATTATATCTAGGGGAGAGTGGGGGGGCACAAAGTAACACTCGGTGCATTGGCTGAACCAAAAGGTCTAGAGCAACCAAATTCAGGCAGCGAGCGGTAAGGGTGGCTCCAAACAAAGTCAGCATATTGTCCCCTTTCGACTTGTTGTGTGACAGACTCCACGTGCTGAAGTGCGGTTTTCAGTGGCAAAACTAAACTTTTTCGTCGAACGGATTTCCGTCTCTACGTATGAGTAATTATTTTATTCAATCTGCTCTTAGAACTTTTCCATTATGCATGTATCTCTTGAGATTTTGCCTGACTTTGGATTTCCTAGCTCTTCACGTTCATCATAGGTAGTTAAAGACATCAAAATGGCTAGTATGGTATTCCTTGAAACAGGGGCGTTCGGGGCACAATGAAACGTTTCATGGAATCCTACGAGTGTTTCATCGCACAGAGGGAAAATTTTGTCATTTAGCGGCCAAAAATCTATAACTCCTGACTAAATGATGATAATCGATAATTCTTTTTTCATTAAAGAGCATTGGATTTTCTTTATCATTGAGAATAAAAAAAATAAAAACACCATCCCTCAAAGTATTTCAAATTAATTTTTAAATGAATCCTTTCTTCACTTAAATTTAAATAAAATAGTTTATAAGATACAGGGTTATACATTGGTAATGAAATGAGTCAGGATTATTATCTATTGAGCTTTCTGCTCATATACATGTCTTTTTCAGGCACTTGCTCCATTTGAAAGGAGTTTAAATAATTAATGTCTAAATAAGAAAAAATCCTAAAAATTAAATTAAAAATACCCAATTTTTTAGGAATTTTAACGGAATAAAATATTGTCATATAATTCAACGAGAAGTATGTTTTATGATTTAGTCTAATTCGCGGCTGAAAATATATTGAAAGTTCAAATATAGGGATTTAAATCTGAAAATCGAGACATCGCTGATCGATCGCATTTGTTCGATCGAATTCTATTACAGTATTTTAGCACCATTCACCCTCTACTACTGTGAAAAAAATCAGAACCAACTATTGCCAATGATAGAAGTTATATCAATTTAAATATTTTCTTTTCATAAATTACATAGTTAACGTGGATGAAATTAAAACGCATTTTTATCCTATAATTATACAGCCATTCTTCTTATTTATAAAATATGTTTGGTGCAATAATATAAAATGTAAGGTTCAATAGAAAAAAATAATAATAGAGAGATGAGCATCGATTTTGCTTAAACTAAATTTTTTTCCTATTGAACCTATTATATTATATATATATATATATATATATATATATATATATATATATATATATATATATATATATATATAATTATATATATTATATTATATTATATTATATTATATTATATTATATTATATTATATTATATTATATTATATTATATTATATTATATTATATTATATTATATTATATTATATTATATTATATTATATTATGTTATGTTATGTTATATTATATTATATTATATTATATTATATTATATTATATTATATTATATTATATTATATTATATTATATTATATTATATTATATTATTATATATATTATATTATTATATTATTATATATATTATATTATATTATATTATATTATATTATATTATATTATATTATATTATATTATATTATATTATATTATATTATATTATATTATATTATATTATATTATATTATATTATATTATATTATATTATATTATATTATATTATATTATATTATATTATATATTATATTATATTATATTATATTATATTATATTATATTATATTATATTATATATTTTATATTATTGCACCAAACATATTTTATAAGTAAGAAGAATGGCTGTAAAATTATTGGATAAAAATACTTTGAGCGATGGTGTTTTTATTTTTTTTATTCTCACTGATAAAGAAAATCCAATGCTCTTTAATGGAAAAAGAATTATTCGATTATCACCATATAGTCAGGAGTTATAGATTTTTACCCGCTAAATGACAAAATTTTCCCACTGTGCATCGTGCCCCATGTGTTTTTCATTGTGCAATAAGCAGTCGGTTTTTTTACTTTCACTTAGCTATATATGAAGTATATAGTAAGTGGAAGTATTGCGATCGTGAAAAATTTCGACTTCTGGTTTTCAACGGAAATACACGTTTTGGGGTTCCCTGAGTCCAATTGACCAAGTCCCGCGAAATGGTCTGAGTGTGTGTGTGTGTATGTGTGTGTGTGTGTGTGTGTGTGTGTGTGTGTGTGTGTGTGTGTGTGTGTGTGTGTGTGTGTGTGTGTGTGTGTGTGTGTGTGTGTGTGTGTGTGTGTGTGTGTGTGTGTGTGTGAACAGACTAGCTCAAAAACTATAAACCGTGCAAACCTGAAATTAGGTATTTAGTTTATGTATATGCCCGCGATGTGACAGCAAAAATTTCATCAAACTTGCTCAAAGGGAGGGGGTACTTTATTTAATAACTTTTTAGGTTTTTTTCGATTTTCTCAAAAACGGCTCAAACGATTTTGATTAAACAGCATAATTGATCTACTTATATGCCCAAGATATGACTGTAAAAATTTCATCAAAATTGATTAACCGGAGTGGGGACTTTACTTAATAAATTTTGTATCGTTTTCACGTGTTTTTTTTTATTTACTCAAAAACGGCTTACACGATTTTGATCAAACTGGGTATTTGATGTATGTATATGCCGAAGATGTGATAGCCAACATTTCATCAAAATTGGTCAAACGCGGGGGCCACTTTATTTCATAACTTCTTTCCAATTTTTACCTTCTTTTTTTTTTATTATCTCAAAAATGGCTTTAACGATTTTCATCAAATTCGTTATGTTTAACGAAAATTAGGTGTTCTTTAATATCAGGCAAGCTTTATCATTATTAAAATGTTCTGAGGGGGCTTTTTTTGTGGGGGGGGGGGGGGGGAGGGTAGGGCCTTTTTTGTTTGTTTGTTCCCTATAAAGTACCTTTGTTTTTGTTTATATGGAGAAATTAACTATTTCTCGTTACGCCAATAAATAAGAAATGGCTAAATATGAGATATGATAAAAATAAAGAAAACATAAAGAGGAGAAAAAAAGAAAAATATCGAGTCAACTAATAAAACTCATTGAGCCCACGCATGCGGAGTACGCCTTTAATGACAGACCATAGTTCATAATTAAAGCCATTTGAGAAGTGGCAATTAACAAAACGCATTAATTTCTAATCTAAGTAAGTTGGTAAGTGAAAGTTGTGTGTTGCGCGCTCGCACCAGATTTTTCATTTTCTTACAGATTGGTGCGAAATTGAGGGCAGAACACCAAAAAAAATGTATTAATTTATGACAACATTCTTCCGAAGTCAAACTTTCGTCTTTTCTGAAGAATTTCGTGGTTATCCTAAAGCAGAAGAACGAAAAACCGACTGGAAGCCGAATCAAGTTTTTTTTGTCAATTATAGTATTGTTTTTTCAGCTGTAGCTATACCCCGGGCATAGGGCACAATGAAACAAAATTATTTTTTTCGGAAATTAGGTGCTCGCGGTCTGACATGATGCATAAAATAATGTTTAACGCATTTCTTACATAGATTAGATCCTAAGGTAACATGGAAAAAATGAAAAATTAAAAATAAAGTCTCAGGTGGGGTGATATGGGTAAAAACCATTTTAGTGTTTCATTGTGCCCCACCTACCCCCTACATATGTAATATAATTTAGTTGCGATCGTGGTGTAATTTTCCATCCTTAATAGAATGAAACAATTTCCATCTCGATAGGACACAGCGTTTTCGATTTTTTTTTCCACTTTTTTGCCTTTTTGCCCCACTGTGCGGTGTGAACGTGTTAAAGATAGATTACAGTGAATGAAACTGGTCCTCCAAGATTTATAAACTTACTAGCTAGGGTGCCCGGCTTCGCCCCGGTAGTTCTGTGATAGTTTTAATAACAGTAAACTTTAAAATTAAAGGAAATATAAAACAAAATTAGCATATTCTTGAAACTTCGGGTTTAACTTGGTATTAATAGTTAGATCGAGATCGGCAGAGTCCCCCCAAATAAGGAACCCTATATACTTTATGGGGGGTTGAAAATGGTAAATGATAAATTGGCTGCAAATTTGTCGAGATATGCATCGCAAATCTATCTACATCCTTCTTATGCTAAAATTACTTTTTTAAGGAATCCAGTTTATTTTATAATTCATTGATTTTCAGTTGATTTTTTATTTTATTGATTTTTTAATTCATTGATTGATTTTCAGAGATATGAAATAATTCTTTTATTTTAATACGCAAAGGAGAAACTAATTTATTAGCTTAATTTTGAGTAATTTAAAAATAACAGCTGAAGAAATGTATAACCATTACGAACTGATAAATGGACAATAAACATTGAGTGAAACGCACCCTAGCGCTTTCTGGTAGTCTGGAACTCGAACTAAATTTTTCATTCGCTAACCCTTAAAGGTAGGCTAATTACATTTTGCGAGAGGCCTAAAATTCCGTTCCTTTTCTCTTCAATTTTCCAGGCTAAAGATAAAAACTGAAACCTTCTTCATCGTTAGGGGCTTTAGAGCAATACGATGACATAACATTCTAGGTCGTACGTTGAGTCGTTTTTGAGCCTTTTCGGCACGCACATTGTACACTTTGCTTTATAATATATATTGATTAAAAAAAAAACTACAGAAACTACATGTAAGATGGTGCATGCAGGACGGGATACCCTGTACATCCGGGACTACTAGTTAAGTGAAGTGATGTTGAGGTTGAGGACAAAGACAGAGGGTGAAGCGAAGAGAGCTCTCTCCCTGGGGTGGCTGGGGCAGAAACCACAATTAGCCGGCTCATTTCACAGATTGCGCTCCTCGACTTCTTTCATCTGGGGAGTGTCTTCGTGCCCGCTATTGTCTCTCGGGTCGTTCCTCTTGATTGCCACTGGTGTCGTTTATGAAGAGGCGTTCATCTGTTGTCTAGCGTGTGTAGGGAGCTTCGTTATGATCTGCTCGCTGTCATTAGGTACCGATTGTATGTGCTCATATGTTTTTGATAATTCGTTATAAAAAACCAAACATAAAACATAAAAATAATAGGAATTTTTTTTTTGTTAGAATTATACATTGGTTGCGCTTAATCCGTCCTCGGATATTCCGCTGTTATCTTCCGGTTGTTATCGACATCTTACAGACATTTGTGTTGCTTGCGGGAGCACAGACAGCCTGGAGGGGACAGCCCAAACCTCACGTTGCTGCAAGCCATGGTTACCATGGTGCAGCGGCAGACTATCCATAGCTCGATAACCAATCCTAATTGGGGCCAATTAGGCAGTGCCCCTCCCACCGATGGTGTCAGCTCTCTCGGGTTTAAGGACAGTGACAAACTGGTCTAGGTCCAAGGATTATGGTAGCTCAGAGTCAGCAGGCCCAGAGGACCTACATATCTCCTGGCGGTTACTGACATCCTGGAAAACCACACCACGATTATCGATAAGATACATAGGGAAGGTTTATCACTTCAGCACCCGGTTGGTGTGAGTCGCCTCAAGTAGGCCGACGGTGCTCACATACCCATCCAAGTAATAACTACGCTCGACATAGCTTAAATTGGATTACATATTGCAAGCGCCTTTGCCCACTCTGTTGTTAACAGTATATAATCATATATATTGTAACGCTTCTGTGGGTTAAAGAATATTTATTAAAAAAAAATATAAAATTATCAATGCCACAAGAATTATCACAACATTAATATTATAACTTTATAGCACGCAAAATCATACGGCTTGAACTTCACACTCAAGACAAATACTAACTGGCCCAGTCACTCGCTCCTAATATATAGTCGTGGAAGGAACATTCTAGAAGGTTCGAGGTCTTCGTGGAAGCTGGTGGAACGACGTGGATGGAGCTCGAACAATCTAGATTCAAACAGTTTAGTCCAACCGCAAGTTTGTTCCAACAAATGGTCTGGGATTTTACATATGTTTTTATTTTATTTTTTATTTAATGATTTAACGTTACAATCATAGGATATAAGCAATTGTGAATAACAATGGATTCCCGAGGTATAATATGTGTGATAACGTAGTTTTATTTATATATTTATTTCATTCTTTACGTTATTTTCTTTTTATCTTGTCATCTCAGCATATTTGCTTAATATGTTAATAGTTAGTAAATTTAAGAAAAATGTCATATGTCATGCATATCTAAATAAAAAAAAAAACTTATTTTGATTACTTTTTTTTTTGGAGCCCTATCCGTTCCCATATGGTCAATACCGGGCTAGATAATCAAGGAGATAGTGTTTTATTAAGAGAGTTGAAATATTTAAAGAGACATGATCACTGTGGCAGCCCTGTTGACAGAGGACTGTTTGCGGACGAGCTAATATAATTAGGAACCAGGGGGGGCCCGAAGGGGGGGGGGGGGGGCGAGAGGCCTTGTCACGGTACACTACCACGAAGCCCCCCCCCCCCTTGCGGGGATATTAATATCGGACCCTTCTGTTTAGCGGGGCCAATTTCAGGACCTTTTAGCTGATTCTCTACAGCCTCTTCATTATTACCACCCATCTTCTCTACATAAATAATCGATAAGGATACGTCCAGTACATCTATGTATATTAAATAACAATTCAAGGGCGTGCACAACTAGGAGATAACTATATATTTTTTTTTTTATACAAAATTTTCCTTAAAATATTTGTCATTCTGGGGACTTTGATTTTCGTTCAAATGCCTTGTTAACTTCAAGACAGAGCTAATGATTTGTTTGTTGGTGCTTAATTGCTTAAAACCAAAACTGGTCTTCAACGCTAAGTGGTTTTGTTTCCTGTTATTTTACTAATATCACTTTCTTTAAATACAGTAAAAATACAGTTTTACTCTTAACTAATCCGATTTCCTTTTGCTCTCTCTCTGATTCCATTGACTTTTTTCTCAAAACTAGCTCAGTTCTGTTTTGACCTCTGTATTATTCGAATCAGTGTTCTGTAGTCGTTTATACTGTTTTTTTTTGTTTTTTTTATACACAATGAGTTCGTTGGTAAACGTGTGTCACAAACGTAAATCCTTATTAATCGAGGAAAAATTGAAAATTCTCTAGGATATTGAATCGGGAATTCTAAGTAAGTAAACCATCGCAGAAAAATATGGAATTCTAAAATCAACATTGTCAACCATTAAAAAAAACAAAGATAAAATAGATTCAACCGCAGCCCAAGGATTAACTTCTGCATCAAATAAACGACTGCGCTCTGCGGCTCATGAATATTTGGAAAAAAAATGATAAATTGCTTTAAACAAATGAGATCTCAAATATTAATCTCAGACCCTCTTATTAAAGCTAAGGCTAAAGAACTCTCAAGTGAACTTGTCAGGTAAATTAATGAATCTCATTGTTTAATTAATATGTAGTTTATCTAAAAATTAATTACATAAATGCGTTTTAATTTAACTAGTTTTAATGCATGAATTTCCTTCGAAATATGATCACATTAGTGTGGCAATTGGCTAAAAAAATATAAAAAAAAAAAAAAAGAATCCTCGGTTATAACGAATCTCGTTATAGCGAACTTTGAATATCAAACCCCCTACCAGTTCGCTATATCGAGGGTTTACTGTATTATTATTATATCATTACCTACAATTTTTCACCTTGTGATCGAGTATGTCAAATTTCTGATATTAACTTATCACATATTTAGAGCTTTATGAAATACAAAAAATGGCACAAGCCCGGCCTCAGGAAATAAATTAGAGCAAGAGATAAGAACGTTTGAATATTTTTTTCATATTTTTCATGTACACAGGCGTTTCCCCCCCCCCCCCCATATCCCCATAATACATTGACCTATGTGCTTACAGTATATGAAATTTATTAAGAGCCTTTTACTGTTAGATTTTAAGAGTATCTTATGGTTTTGATAATGTTTTGTTGTATACATTTTCTTAAAATTATTTACATAGAGTGATGGGGCTCACCCATTTTTTGTGTTGAGTAACTAATATAATACTTAATCTAATTGCCTTACTAACTAAAAATAACTTACTAAGTTATGACCTAATGTTAAAAAAACAAAGCCAATTTGCCAGCGAACTGGAGCCGTTGCCGGAGTCAGTGTATTAAGAGAGGGTTTGAAATGGCATGCAAAGAGTCCAGAAATTTGATTTTAGAAAGTATTAAGTTCCTTTAGAATTTCAGTTTGTGAGTTTGTCAATTAATAGTGAAATACAATGTCATACTGCAAGCCAGTGGCATACTAATTAGCTCCCAGAATGTCTTGTGAATTCTGTTATCTCTTAATACTGTTATGGTTTTATATTTTGTTTATTATAGCATAATAATGTTTGCTTACTATTTATTTATTTATTTTTTTTTTTTTTTTTTTTGGGCTCCATGTTTCAATTTGCCGCTGTCAACAAACCTAGACAATTAGCAAATGTGCGCTGTGCTATTGAAATAAGGGCATGTCAGGCATGAGGAAGGATGGTCCCCAGTGGTAACTCTTGTCTGGCGTGTTTCTGGTAATCTAGATTTTTAAAGAAGGAGATCTCTCATCCAGCGCCTTTTTAATCTCGTATTTATGGGCATATCAGCTGTTGCCATGCCTCAATCAGTTGGTTGAGATGACCGTGTAAGTATGGAAACGTTTGTAAAGTGTCTTTTAATGTTGGTCTACTGTTAGCATTTGTAAGTCAGTATGTAGGGTATTTTTGGTCACGTACCATGGTGCTTTTACAATGAATCTTAAAATTTTTGATTGAAAGGTCTGAATTCTTTGTAAGTGGGTCTTTCTTCTTACTATTTAAAATATTTTAAATAATTATTATCAATTAATAATTATTTATTTTTTATTAATTTGATAATTATTTGAAAATGTTTAAAAATACTTCTTAAAAATAATAATTGAAATTCGACTCGCTTTTACTATGAGTCATAAAATTTTTGATTGAAAGGTCTGAATTCTTTGTAAGTGGGTCTTTCTTCTTACTATTTAAAATATTTTAAATAATTATTTAATAATTATTATCAATTAATAATTATTTATTTTTTATTAATTTGTTAATTATTTGAAAATGTTTAAAAATACTTCTTAAAAATAATAATTGAAATTCGAGACTAGCTGGATATACTCACATTTTAATAAAATGTATTTAAGTAACGAAAAAATTATTGTATAAATCTCGGAAAATATAAGAATATTTATTCTATTACTTACACATTTGCGTATTCTGCGTTCTAAAAAAAAAGAAGGCAGAAGGTTGAGTTTATCGAGCGGAAGGGCTTGAAGAGATGACGAGAGGTGACGAGGGGTAGGGAGACAGAGAGAGTGAGAGGGAGATAAATAGAGAGAGTGAGAGAGAGAGAAAGAGTGAGAGAGTGAGAGAGAGAGGTCCTAGTGTTCTTATCCTGGGAAGTTGTAATGTTTGTTTGCATGTCAACGGTGTTTGTTGTTTGGGGTTGAAGTTTGCTGTGGCTGGTTGGATGACGGTCCCTCTTTAATTACTGGAAGGCAAACAGCCGAGTGGCAGAGAGAGGCCCGTTTTAATCACTCCATCTGTGTTTTCCTCCACCTCTTCCTTTCTTCCACTCATTAGCAGTGGAATCCCACCCCTTTCTCCCCCCCCCCCCCCCACCACCAGCACCATCCTAGCCCTTAATTAACACCATCTTTTTATTTATACTGCCAATAAGGCACCGTGCTGCTTAGTGTAATTAAAATGATTTACTCAGCTTCATAATTAGAAAATCCCAAGATCCAATGTTTCTCTACGCATGGAAATAACAGGCTGCGCAAATCTGGTTTCTGACTCCTTTAAACAAGTATTTTTATTTTATTTTTTTACAATATTGAATATTTTGCGTGCGATTATTTTTGCGCATCATTAATACTGTGACTTGAAACAAAAACAGATTACACACACAGCTCTACAGAAAACAATTTTTTTTTTGGGGCCTAGAATCTTATAGCTGATTTTAACTATGTTTGGGGCGCTGCTTCCAATAATGCAATCAGAATTTTTTCTATTAGCTCTACTTTTTTAGCTTCAGCATACCTTAACAGTAGTTTTATTTAAATTTAAATACCTATGATATAGATAACAAAATGACAAAATATTTGTCTGCTGCATACCCCACAATCCCCCCCCCCCCCACCCGGATCCGCCAATGGCTTTCTCAGAGTGAATTTCGAAATGTATTCATTTAAATAGTTTAATTCTCCTATAATGAACATGTTTGTTTGTTTCTTTTGTTTATCGTCACCTTATGCCACTAAGGCTAATCGGACGATGCTACAGTGGGAGTCATAAATTTTTCCTACCCAGGTATAATAAGGATAGGGATCTTTAACGAGTACCTGTCATCGTACAGGCTCGGGACCTCCATTTTACGTCCTATCCGAGGGGCGGCATGGCTAAGGATTTTTTACTCCCATTAAAAAATCCTAGGGCCACCGCTGGGCGCGAACCTGCGACCTTTATTAGTGTGGGTTGACATGCTAACCGCTATAACACAGGTGGCCCCCTATAATGAACATGAATCTTGGCTTTTGCCTATCATTTTTTCTCTATTTTTCATCTCTTATCAGTAGCGTAACCAGGGGAGGGGCGTGCCCCCGGAGATATGAAGGCAACAATCAACTGTTACTACTTCTGTATAAAAAATAAAAAAGGGCCATCTTTAGTAATTACTTTAACTCCCTAAATGAAAAATGGATTGAATTTAAACATTTAATAGAGATTTACACCGTAACTAAGCCCTAAAATTTAAATTAGATTCTATGACACAAAAACATTTAAAAAATAAAAACGTCTAAAGTCACTTAACCATTAAGTCTAAGGGCCGTATTTATGAACGATCCTAAGGAACGCGTAACTAAAGGCTTCCTTAAAATGCACACCGTTAGCTAACCATCACAATTTTCATTATATTAACGTTCCTTTACGATTTCTTATCTTAAGGACGCCCTAAATCCTAAGGTGTTCCTAAAAATTTGATCTGTTTTCCTTCCTTAGTGCTAAGGTAGGTGATTAGCTACCTTTAGCTTCTCCTTAACTTTTTAATAATAGAAATAAAAACAGAAAACAAATATCAGGAAATAAATACTTATTAAAAAGAACCATTTATTAAGAACAAAACGACTTTTTGGAATTTTTTTTTTTGAATTTAGATAAGTTTGGTATAACAAGTTTTTGGAAGAGTGGTAAGAGAAATGTAAAAAGAACAGAAATAAATTGATAGACAACTTTTATTTATTATTATATAAAAATGAAAAATAAATAACAGAATCATAATACACACTAATAAACCAATACTTTATAAAATGTCTAAAATGTCAAATCACATATACATCTACTAAGATTTTTCAATGATTAATATGCTAATATAAAAGTAATAACATTCTAAAGTAAACAATCAGTTTTTAATAATTCATATAAGAATATGAAGTTGTTGAAAATAAATTTCACCTTACTTATTAAGAACACTGAAGCTTTAATATTTCACATTTCCAACACACATATTTTTTTAAGTTGGTTACTAATTTACACATATCTAACATTTACAACTCCTTCTCATGAAGAAGGTTGGAATTAAACCATCCAAGAATATTTTGAAGAATGTTAAGAAATATATAATAAATATACAATAGTATATCACAAACATCTCAATTAGAAGAATATTGCAGTGTCTCATCCCCCAAGCTAACCTCAAGAGAACATTGTTTTATCACACTTTTTCACTCTCATTTGCATCTTCATCTTATAATAAAGATACTTTTGATTGTTATCCTGAAGCATCCATTTTGAAATAGGTTAGATGAAACATTGTATACATTTGTTTGTTCTTTTACACTAACAATGTTTGCACACTATTCAACTTTGAGTGATTTCTACTCCAATCATCATGTTCTTATAGTTCTAGAGCTATAAGCTACTGATTGACAGCTTAATCTATATCTTTTACCATAATGTAGAGTTCTTCAATGTATTCCGAGGACACGATGTTTGGGCCGACAACGATACAAGTGGGAAATGTCTTTTTTCCTCTTCAAAATATCACGAACCATGGGCGTACCCAGCAAGAGGCAGGAGGGGGGCAGCTGCCCCCCCCCCCTGGAAGGCTAGATGCGATAATTATTTAAGCTTTTAAGGGGGGGAAGCAGTAATAGAATATTTTTTTTCAAGCAAATAATTGTAATTACATAGTTGATAAATCTCTGCTATAATTATACATAATTTTGGTTTCATTCACTTTTTCCGCGGTAAGATGTTACAAACTGAACGACCATAGCTTGCCACACCCCCCCCCCCCTAGTTTTGATCCTGGGTACGCCCTTGTCACGAACAGTTTGCTCGCCGATTCCTAAATTCAGGGGACAATGTTTTAACACTTTTTCTACTCGATTTATAATTTCTGTTCAAGCGTTAAAACAGTTTTTTTTTTTTTTTTTTTTTTGCGATATTTTGTTAGGTTGTCTTTAAATTGAGGCTAAATCACAACTGACATTTTTTTCTTTTGTAGTAAAACAGGCCAGAGTATGAGTTTACTAGAATGACCTGAAAACAGTATCGTTTCTAGAATAAGAAATGGAGTAATAGTTACCGAAAACATCTCACCATAGGTTACCGGCTTGCTGTGGTTTTCTATTTATTATTTTATTTCATAATTTCTTTAAACAATAGATAACTAACCATTTTATAATATATAAAATATTAACGTATTCATTTTTCAAATAAACATTATACATACAGTAAACTCTCGATAATCCGCTGGCGGATTATCCACTTTGCGGATTATCCGCGGTCATTCTAGAATTTTTTTTTATTCTAGCGGTAGATGAGTTAAATGTTACGAAGAAAAACACGAACGAAAAAAATTTATTAAACAAGCAATTTCTGTTAATTTACATTTCTACAATCCCGTATACACTTTCCCGTGCGGTGAAACATGAACAAGCCTCTAACTGAGACAAATAAAAATTCAGTTTCCCCCACAAAAACAGAAATTGCTTGTTTAATAATTAAATATTTAACTAAGAGGGGTTACCTCACTATTCAAATCATTTTATAATTAGAAAAAAGTTTGTTTACTCGTGTGTACCCGCCGTTTAAAACCCGAAAAGTGCGTGAGTCACCACTCTCAGAACAGACCGTTTGTTTACTAAAGTGTCCCAGCCAGTAAGTGTAATACCCGAAGACTGAAAGAGCCACAAATCTGAGAACTCCCTTCCCATCCCACTTTTTCCTTTCATCATTTCATTTTCTCGTTCACGTCAGTTTTGTCAACCTGGCCTTGGCAGTTTATTTGTGATTGTTGTTCTTGATTTAATTTTACAATGAGTGATAAAACTTTATAAATTACATAATTATTTACATGTATGTATGTATGTAATATCTATAAATAAACATTTTGCTTTGATTTGAATTGTTTTGTTGACCTTTTGAAAATTTTGCGGATTATCCGTGGAATCGGTTTATCCGCTGTTGCCGTGCCACCCAATACCAAGGATAATCGGGAGTCTGCTGTATTTGTAAAATAATATAAATGACATAAAAATTAAAAACAGCTTATTAAAAAAAATCATCGGAACCCAGGTTAATTGAGCCCCGGATCATGGAGGTCTTACTTTACAATCAAACCAAAGTAGTTGTAGTTAGTAGTGACAAGTACAGTTTGCCAACTCTGGTCTAAGGCCAGGAGTAACATAAGTGAACCAGTACCATATTAACCCCCCCTAAAACTGAAGGTTGAAGCAGCCACAAGTGGCCGGGCACATTAACAGACGGACGTGAGTGCCTTATAGATCAGAGCGAGGAGTGGGCGTGGCCAGCGCATGCGCCCCGCCCCCTGACCCCGACCCTTGCCCTCTGACCCCGCCCATCGATCCGCCCCCCGGTGCTCTGTCACTTTTTATTCCGCTCATTCCGCTCTCGCTATATTGTTTGCCATACATTATTCACTCGCCTCCCTCTCGGAGTGGAGTGAATATATCTATTGGGATACAGTAGGACCGTAATGATCGTGAGTTATTCAAGAGGTCAACAAGCTTGTGCTCCTTCATTAGTTGAATATAGGTTCATAATCAAGCTTCAAGATCTTCAGATCGCTCGATTCTTACAACCAAGACCTACGACAATAATCAATTGTTAAAAACATAATAAATACTCTCACTCAACACATTCCCATATAAATAATATTTTATAATAAATTATTCAACACATCCTTAAAGTGTTAATTTTATCAAGAGCCCAAGATGGAGACACACACTGGGAATTAAAGTCCCTTATATTTACATATTTTTTAATAAGTGATTAACAACAATTTTCTTACTTCGGAAAATAAAAGAGAAAGTAGATATTTTCCTTTATAAATAAAAACGCTTAGTGTGTTTTTGAAAGATAAGTATGTTTTTAATTTAATATTTTTGTTTCTTTTTTTTTTTTTTTAATTTGTTTCCAATTTTCGTCGTGAATTTATAAAAATCAAAAAATAATTATTTTATAATTTTTAGCGCATTTTTTTTTTTTTTACTGGTTACTCGTCTTTCCATTATTTTTTTTTATATACAATATTTTTTATTACATAAGAAAAAAATTATTATTCGATTAACAAAAAAAATTATTATTAAAATAAAATGGAATTAAAAAAAAATCTGGTAGGATGCGCGCAAGACACAACTTTCACTTACCAACTTATGTAATTAGAAAGGTATGTGTTTCCTTAAATGCCATTTCTCAAAGTCACACATTTTTCCACATTCCTTTACTTATTTTTGTTTGCATAATACTCCATACAATGCAAGCATAATACTCCATACAATGCAAGCATAATACTCCAAGTCATCTGATTTTATAATTCTAAATGTATTTGTTGAAAACTTTCCCTTCCCCATTTAATCCCCCTCAAAACATTTTAATAATGTTGATAAGCTTACCGTTTATCAAAGAATACTTGGTTACAATTAAATTTACCGAATTCAATCAAAGTCGTTAAAGCTATTTTTGAGAAAATCGAAAAAACTTAGAAATGGCAAAAAAAGTTAAGAAATATAGTGCCCCCTCCGGTAGATCAATTTTGATGAAATGTTTGCAATCATATCTCGAGCATACATATACTAAATACCCAATTTCAGATTCGTACGGTTTATAGTTTTTGGGCTAGTCTGTTCACACACAGACCATTTCGCGGGACTTGGTTATTTAGGACCCCAAAACAGGTAATTCCGTTGAAAACCGGAAGTCGAAATTTTTCACTATCGCAATACTTTCCCTTACTATATGTTTCATATACAGGTAAGTAAAAGTAAAAATTGTGTTTTTAAACGATGTAAAAACGATCGAACAAACACTATTTTTCTCTAAATTTCCATGTAATAAATAATATTTTTATATACACAAAAAAAAAAAAAAAAATAATACGACATTGAAAACTAGTAACCAGGAAAAAAATGCACTGAAAAGTATGATTTGATTACATGCCTTTGAATTGGTATGAATACACGCCAAAAATTGAAAAGTGTATTACTGAACAAAAAAAAAAAACGCCAATAAAACTATGGTATAATAAAATTAATAATATCCTTCTGATCCACTAATGATAAAATTGTATATAAATAATTATATATAAATAAAGAAGGGCGCCCGCAAGATTTCGTCAGGGGGGCAGCCTTATAAAGTTTTCGTCGGAGCTCAAAGAATTTTTTAAATACAACTTATAGATATTTAAAAATTAAAATATATTTTTTTATAATAATTATTTATTACTCTCTACAGGTATACATTTTATCCAAATTTTATCGTGATTATGTTGATATCAAGACTTTTTTTTAGCTCACTAAATAATAACCATCGAAAATAATCGATTTTAAACCACTTTGCGCAACAGTTCTCACTCATCTAACTTTGTCTCATTGCATCTGCTTTTTACCTCCACTTACCTATATATGAAATATAAATTAAGGGAAAGTATTGTGGTCGAAAAAAATTTCGAGTTCCGGTTTTCAACGGAAATACACGTTTTGGGGTCCCTTGGGTCTAAATACCCAAGTCCCGCGAAATGGTCTGTGTGAACAGACTAGCTCAAAAACTATGAACCCTACGAAACTGAATTTGGGTATTTGGTTGATGTATATGCCAGTTAGGTGACAGCAAAAATTTCATCAATGTTGGTCAAACGGTGGGGGTACTTTACTTCATAACTTTTCACGTTTTTTCGATTTTCTCAAAAACTTCACAAACGATTTTGATAAAACTCGTCATATTTAATGAGGATCAAGTATTCTTTAATATCAGGTATGCTTTATCATTATTTTTATATGGAGAAATTGTCTGTCTCTCCTTTCGCCTAAAAATGGCTAAATATGAAATATGAAAAAAATCAAGTAAACATATACAGGAGAAAAAAAGTAAAATATTACGTCAACTCATAAAACATGTTGAGCCCAAGGATGCGCAGTAGGCCTTTAATGACTGACCATTGTTTATAATGAGAGATGTTCTGTAAATGCTGTAAATAATACGTCATCAATAATAATTCTATGTGAATGAATTGGCGAAAGTTTGGATGTTTAAATGAAATTTAAGAAATAAACTGACGCACGGGTCATTTAAAAATTATGATCTTTATTTTGATCTAAATTTTTTAAAATAAAAAATCTATGTTTTCCACCGTCAAAATGTGCTAAAATGTGGATCCCTTAGCAAGTCCTAAAAGCATGCACACACTTTAGTCGATATTTTGAGAAAAATCTGTTTATGAAAAAATTGTTGAGAAATATAGCTTTTGTTGACAGTGAGAAAGAACAGGTAAAATAAAATTTCAAGCTTATATTTAAGTATAAAAATAAGTATGAGTAAAAGATCTATTCAAAAAAGGACCAAAAAAAAATTTAAAAAAAATTGTTTGTGGAATGCATTTTGTGTAAATACTAACCCTTACAGTTAGAGTTCTAAATTCTCATCTCCCTAAAGATATTTAAGTATTGCTATAGTTACTATCCGTTCCGTGAGAATGGTCCTTTATCTAAAAGCGGTCCATTGTTACTCAAGCACAGATAAGGGTTGAGGTAAGTCTTTAAGATTAAAACTTATAAGTTACCAGTGAGAGCTTTGTCCTTTAAGCTGTGTGAATGGTCAACATAATATTATGGTCAATACAAAATTATCAATTACTTATTCAATAATTTACTTAACTATTATTTAATATTTTATAATCGAGATATATAAAAATCTCGAGTCTCGATGTTTGTCGGAGGTAAAATCAGAAACTACTCAACCGATTTTGATGAAATTTGGCTCATTGTGTGTATTTTTGTACTTTTATCTCGATTATTGACCTCAATACTTCTTTTTTGGGCAAATTAAATGTTTATTATACTACAATGGAGTGTGATTATTTGTAAGTCCTACAATTGTCCAACAGATGGCGGTGTAAGTTGATTAATGACACAATTAATTTTCTTTTGATATTCAGAGATGGTAAGCATAAATCTATTTTTTTCCTGCATGGGCTAGGAAAATCCGTGGTTTTTCCCAGGGCAAATTATGTGTCGCCTTTTCACATGTGGGGAAAACATCGCATGTATTTGTTTTAGCAAAAGACAGGTTAAACAAAATCATTGTGCACCTATCAGTATAACCTCCTGATACGATATCTCATATCATCATGTGTTATATTCTGAATTTAATTAATATGTATAATGGCAAAAGATTAATTTGGTACATTTTTGCTCAGTGTCTTCTATCGTGATTGTATTGAACTCTGTTCCAATTATATTCTTTATTAGTTCCTTTTATATGTATTATTCATTAACACACTATAGTCCAAGATAAGATGTAAAAAATAAAAACTTTAACCCATCGAAATTCTGTACTAAACAATTTTAAATTTGGCGTAAAGTCCTACTTTAAATCCCGTTGGTTTTAAGATTGGCTGAAGCGTTTATATCTTTATCAGTGAATTTTGATTTGGCTATAAAAAAGAATAGGATATAACTAATTCAACGCATAGTAGCTACTGAGCCACAACACCGCGTGTCAGGGTCTGCTCGTGGATTAAATAATTATTATTGTGTTAAAATTTAATCCCATTCTATAACTATTCGACCCGTCATTTATCAAAATCTATCGCCTATGGGCGCCTGAAAGAGATTTATAATACTATATGTGTTTCGCGCATTATATAGTATGAACTGAAATATTTCAGTTCATATTTTAAAATTTTAAAGCACTTCCGATAAATAAGCAAGGAACAGTTGTAAGACCCCGGCATAAGAGCGAGGCTTGGGGAGGCAGGAACCCTTCTTTACCTAATCCATCCTATAAATCCACTTTATCAGATGTGTGCTCCAATCCCAATCCCAATCCCTGGATGTAGATTCGGGATTTAGCCTCCTCCCCGGGATTACTTGACCCTCCTTGATCCTCCTCACTATTAGCACGTACTCATTTGGATTTAACAGAGTGTTTTGTAATCCTTCTATGGGCATTAAATCTTCAAATTTACCTGTTAAACAGATAACAACGATAAAACTGAGGTTTAGTATGCTCGGGGTGAAATCATTGATGACTCCTCTTATTTAAGGCGAAAGGACTAACCAGTAATATATTTTTTTTTATTTCTCAGTTTAAAATTTTTCGTCGGTATATTATTTAGAATTAATCTTCTAAATCGAACTGATGACATGCAGAACTCGTTCCTACTCTCAAACAGAAAAATAAAAATCTGGTGCGATGCGCGAAACACACAACTTACCACCTTACATTGATTCGAAATTTACGTGCTTTGCTTAATGCCAAAGTGATAAGATAAGAAAGAATATATGATAAGAAATAATATACTTTATTTGTTTTCGGGGAATACCCCATACAAATAGAGTTGGCCAAACAAGATAAAAACATACGTATTAGAGTTAACTAAATATAATTCACATTATCTATAATCGATTTGATTATTCACAACATTAACAAATATAACTATTGATAAGTAGTAATATATAAAATTAAAAATAGATGTTTAATGTTAATTAACGGTTCCTGCATTTTACTACCATTTTACTATTATGCATTAATAATGAATGATTTTAGTTTACAACATTGCCTGATATAACAAAAGAGATTTTTGAGGTTTTGGCCATAGGAAAGGGGGCATTAAGTGCAAGATATGGCTAGGCTCCAGTTTGGCTTGGATTTGATGTATTAATATGCCAAAGATATGACTGTAAAAATTTCATCAAAATTGATCAACCGGAGGGGGGACGACTTTACTAAATAAATTTTGTATAATTTTCAAGTTTTTTTTAATTTACTCAAAAACGGCTTTAACGATTTTGATCAAAAGTAGGTACTTGTTGTATGTATATGCCAAAGATGTGATAGCCAACATTTCATCAAAATTGATCAACCGGAGGGGGGACTTTACTAAATAAAATTTGTATCATTTTCGCATGTTTTTTTATTTTCCCAAAAACGGCTTTAACGATTTTGATCAAACTGGGTATTTGATGTATGTATATGCCAGAGATGTGATAGCCAAGATTTCATCAAACATTGGTATAAAGGAAGGGACACTTTATTTCATAACTTTTTTCCAATTTTTACCTTTTTTTCCATTATCTCAAAAACGGCTTTAACGATTTTCATCAAATTCGTCATGTTTAATGAGAATCAAGTCTTCTTCAATATCAGGTAAGCTTTATCATCATTAAAATGTTCTGAGGAGGCTTAAATGAGGAATGGGCGTTTTTGTTTTCCTACATAGCACCTTTGTTTTGGTTTATATAAAGAAATTAACTGTCTCTTGTTAGGCCTAAAAATAAGAAATGGTTAAATATGGGATATGATAAAAATCAAGTAAACATATAGAGGGAAAAAAAAGAAAAATATTCAGTCAACTCATAAAACACTTTCAGCCCACGCGTTCGGAGTACCCCTTTAATGACAAACCATTGTTCATAATTAAAGCCGTTCTATTCATTTAATGGAAATTATTTGTTTCATGGTAACTAAATGAAATTTTCAATAAGTAGATAAAGAATTATAAAATCAGACGACTTGGAGTATTATGCTTGCATTGCCGAATTATCACAAGTAAAAACTTTTATTTAAATATAAAAGAAAATAGTGTTTTTTATAGAGCAAATGAGAACAAAAATAAGAAATGGATGTGGAAAAATGTGTAACTTTGAGAAGTGGCATTAACAAAACGCATTGATTTCTAATTTAAGTAAGTTGGTAAGTGAAAGTTGTGTGTTGCAAGCACGCACCAGATTTTTTTTTGTTATGTACATTATACTCTTTTTTTTTATTATTATTAAATTAAATGTTTTTACTTGTGATAAATAACGAAATCCTGTAGACTCCCTGGAATACCAACGTCGCCCCTATATTTCATAAAATTGTACAGGTACAGCTAGCTACACAGCGGCTTTTACCGGTTTAGCGGTTAGCCTTAGTTGTCTAAAGGGACGCTAAACAAACAAAACATGTTTAATCGGATAAAAAAATTAGTAAGAGATAGCTTAATGATAAAAGTGAACTTGATTGTATTTAAAACAAGCAAAAAAATATCAGATTATCGATAATAGCAGTAGGTACCAACGAGTCTAAAAGTGGCAATTTACTGTCTGCGTTAACGATATCCGTAAAAGTCCCCACCTCTTACCATCAACATGTAAATCCTCCTCTGCCCTTATCTCCCCTCGTTGGCGCCCAACCCAACCCGAGGCTTTGCCGCAATCTATTCCTCTGCATCAATGCAAACTGTCTGTCCACAATGGCTTTCTTCACATCTTTCTTCGTCCCCTCATTCTTTTTTTACTGGTCATTCTCTCTTCTTTTTTGCGTGCAGTCGAATAGTTTTGGGGTGCTCTGCTGCAAGTATGATGGCATTCAAATGGAATTCAGCGGCTTATAGCATTTGAGCTGCCCTTTATACCCTTATCCCATGGATAGGTCAACGAACCATAAAAATAAACATATGGTTTGATATTAACATCTCTTCGAGAAGGGAAGGATCCAGAAACCTTCTGGTGGAGGGATGCAACATTTTTACAAAAATTAAAGGTCATATTTTGGAAATTAATATTTGTTCTGTAGAAGAATTTTGGTTATTTGACGTCCAATGCTCCAAATAACATTACTAAATGTGCGGGAGATGAGCAATCGAAGCATTAATGTTTCCAATTTTTCTTGGAGCAGTTTTACCTAGTGTAACCTATAAAAAAATTCCGATTCATTAAATCCTACGATCCACAATTAATATCCACATTAAGCATTATAGACTGGGTCAATCTATATCAAGTCGTCAAAAAGTGGTAGCTCGATTTTTACTACCATTTACGTATGGATTCAGTATTTCAAAACAATTAAAAAAAAAGTAAAAAAATTTAGGGTCAACCTATTAAAAATGGCAGCCATCTTTGTTTCCAAATTTTGAGTTCGCGATAAGCGTAGTATGTACCAGAAAAGTCAAGGATTCATTTAAAACAGTAATAAAGACAATTTATTGTAACGTTAAATCGTCAAATACAAAAAACATTTGGTTTAATATCCCAGACCGTTTGTTGGAACAAACTAAGCGGTTGGAACGAACTGAAGCGTTCCAACAGCTTCTACGAAGACCTCGAACCTTCCAGAAGGTTAATTTTACGACTATATATAAGGAGTGAGTGACTGGGCCAATTAGTCTTAGTCTGTGTCTTGACTGTGAAGTTCAAGTCATATGATTAGTGTGCTATAAGGTTATCATTTTGGTAACCTGCTCGAATACATATTTGAGTTGTATCGTTGGCATTGATAATTGCATATTTTATTTTAATAAATATTTGTTATTCCACAGAAGTGTTACTATATGAAAGTTTGAATTTTTTAACTAATTTAATTTTTAACGTAGAACGTATAATTAAGTTTTTTATTTATGGACTTTGCACGATATAAGTATATAGTTTCAATATTGTAAAAACTTGCTATTTTTGTGTACACTTTAAATTTTAAACATATATAGTTATATAATATTGAAAGTTACAACAAGTGTTGTTTATTCCAGGAATTTACTTAGCTATTTTTACCTATTTTTCAAAAATTCGTAGCTACCAAAGTACTAAAATATACTGGTTGAAATTTTTACAATTAAGTTTTATGTTGCATGTAAGCATAAGATGTAAAAACGTGAAATTTTTATTAGCCTCCCCCAGAGATATTTGAGTCTAAAGTTAACAAAAAATTAAAGAATTTTAAGTTTAAAAATTAATAAAAAAAAAAATAAGGTAACGAATATCAGTGTTAAGAGTACTTTTAATGAAAGCTACTTAGTTAGGTTTATTATCATGCCAAAAATTAACTTTAATGTACATTTCCTTATACCCAAAACTTACCCTCAAAAACGGTATTTTAAGATATTAAAGTAGTTGTATTATAGCAGTTTTCAAGTATTGGACTTCAAAATATTAAAAAAATAAAGAGAGCACAAAATTTATAGCAGGCTGTAAGGAAAACAATCGTGTCTGAATTATTAGCCTATGACTTACCAGTCTTGAGAAAATGAGTTTTTCATAAGTGCTTACAAACTCAAAAATCGGAAACAAAGATTGCTGCCATTTTTTAAACGGTTGACCCTACAATTTTTTTAAAACTTGTTTTGAACAACTGATTCCATACGTAACTGATGGTAAAAATATAATTTTTTCTAAAATGCTCGAGCAACCAAATTACTTTTTTCTGGACCATTCCAAATGGATTGACCCTACTTTGATTTTATCTTAAACCTTGCTTCGTGGTGATGAATTTTTCGAAGTTGATGGCGGAATTATGTAATAGTGAGGAACGTCCGTTATTTGATGAGCTTGGATTTCTGCCGTAGGTCGAAGAAGGTTGATAATGACCCGAAATGTACATTCAATTCAAGAGTGTACATTCTATTCGATAGAGGTGCTGTAAGGCTGGCTGAAGAAAATCCAATGTTAAAAGACACGGAACATCGGAACACATAAATTAAAAATATTATATTAATTAATAATAATAAGAGATTGAATTGTTTTATATCTATATTTTTTCCCTCGGATTCTAATCCGTTATCGACCCACATACGCTTCGGCTTATTACCTAGGAAGAGGCTAAAATTGGGCACTATTCCACCCGAGGATCAACGCCTGCAGATAAGGACTTATCTCGGTCGGTTATGGTCCTTCATATATATTTTCTGGAAGCTTTTTTTTTTTTTTTTTCGGATTGAGGATCATTTTTCTTAGCACCATAACTCCTGATAAGGAAGTTATAAAACAATGTGGGTTCACAGGCATCACGATAACGCATCCTTCTGGATTACGTTACGATAAGCCGTCAAATGGACCTATGGAGCAAAAACTAGAAAATCATTATTTTTGACATGTGTTCATTTTACCATGATTGTTTATATAGAGGATAGAGTAAAGTCTATTAATTTAGATTAAGGTTTATATAATCCTTCCATGCATCGTGTTCCTCTGGAGGTGCATGCGCGCAACACACAACTTTCACTTACCAACTTACTTAGATTAGAAATTAATGCGTTTTGTTAATTGCCACTTCTCAAATGAACAGAACGGCTTTAATTATGAACAATGGTCTGTCATTAAAGGCGTACTCCGCATGCGTGGGCTCAACGAGTTTTATGAGTTGACTGAATATTTTTCTGTTTTTCTCCTCTTTATGTTTTCTTTATTTTTATCATATCTCATATTTAGCCATTTCTTATCTTTAGGCGTAACGAGAGACAGTTAATTTCTCCATATAAACAAAAACAAAGGTACTTTATAGCAAACAAACGAACAATAAAAATTCTCAGAACATTTAAATAATGATAAAGCTTACCTGATCTTAAAGAACACCTAATTTTCATTAAACATGACGAATTTGATAAAAATCGTTAAAGCCGTTTTTGAGATCATCGAAAAAAGGTAAAAATTGGAAAAAAAATTATGAAATAAAGTGCCTGCTCCGTTGGACCAATTGATGAAATGTAGGCTATCACATCTTTGGCATATACATACATCAAATACCCAGTTTGATCAAAATCGTTAAAGCCTTTTTTGAGTAAATAAAAAAACACGTGAAAATGATACAAAATTTATTGAGTAAAGTCCCCCCTCCGGTTGATCAATTTTGATGTAATGTTGGCTATCGCATCTTTGGCATATACATACATCAAATACCCAGTTTGATCAAAATCGTTAACCCCGTTTTTGAGTAAATAGAAAAATAACATGAAAATGATACAAAAATTTACCAAGTAAAGTCCCCCCTCCGGTTGATCAATTTTGATGAAATTTTTACAGTCATATCTCGGGCATATAAATAGATCAAATACTCAGTTTAATCAAAATCGTTTGAGCCGTTTTTGAGAAAATCGAAATAAACGTAAAAAGTTATTAAATAAAGTACCCCCTCCCTTTGACCAATTTTGATGAAATTTTCGCTGTCACATCGCGGGCATATACATACACTAAATACCAAATTTCAGGTTCGCACGGTTTATAGTTTTTGAGCTAGTCTGTTCACACACACACACACACACACGCGCGCGCGCGCACACACACACACACACACACGCGCGCGCGCACACACACACACACACACACACACACAAACACAAACACAAACAAACAAACACACACACACAAACACAAACACAAACAAACAAACACACACACACACACACACACACACACACACACACACACACACACACACACACACACACACACACACACACACACACACACACACACACACAGGGGACCCCAAAACCTGTGTTTCCGTTGAAAACCGAAAGTCGAAATTTTTCACGATCGCAATACTTCCACTTACTATATATTTCATATATAGGTAAGTGAAAGTAAAAAACACCTATTTATGATACAAGAAAAGTACTTATATATTTACATTAATATTTATAATACAATTCAGATTATTATTGGCTTTATGATTTTTGCCATTTCTGAGTGATAAAAATAACTTGATCACACACAAGCCGAACATTTCTTCTTTCTAACCAGTAACGAAATCTGTTGTATTCACTTTCATATAAAGCGCGGGATTTAGCTGGAAGTGGTTCGTTTAAAGCTTCTTGGGCTTCTTCTAAAACATCTTCCTGTATATCCATGTTATTTAGCACTTCAAACATACTACTTACATTAGAATGAAGCACTGTATAGCTACAGGTAAACCTCCTTCAAGCAAATGTTTATTAATATTTATTTGTTGCAGGTAAGGTTAGCGCACCAAAAAGATTTTTCAGGCCTAGGCCCGAAAAGTGCTACTTTACGGACACAAACCGAGTATTGAAAAGACATGTTTTTGAAGTAGTATGTTGACAAACTATTTTGTCGCGCAAACACAACGTTTATGTTTTAAAAATTTATTGAAACCAACTGCTAGCTATTTATGTTATAACGTTAAACAAAATAAAAACAAACATATATGGTTTGGAATGGTTTTATACTTATTGTCGGAACGAAATAGTAGTTGGAACAAACTGTCTTATCACGTGTTTGTGACTAAGAAGTTCGAGTACCATCTACGCAGGCCGAGAAGGTTCTGGAATGTTCTCCTTACGACTGTAGGAAACTACAGTTTCTACAGGTTCTGAAGCTCAATCCATATGATTATTTGTGTTACAAAGTGATAATTTTTGTAACTTTCTTAAGGTCAGGCCACACATGTCCGCACCGCATCCGCATCCGCAGCACGGATCTGATTCATTTACGAAGGATAGATAGTAACCGTTCACACACGCGGATGCGGATGCGGTGCGGACATGTGTGGCCTGTCCTTTAGTCGTTTGCATTAATATTTGTGTTTTACTTTCACTTACCTATATATGAAATATATAGTAAGTGGAAGTATTGCGATCGTGAAAAATTTCGACTTCCGGTTTTCAACGGAAATACACGTTTTGGGGTCCCCTGAGTCGAAATAACCAAGTCCCGCGAAATGGTCTGTGTGTGTGTGTGTGTGTGTGTGTGTGTGTGTGTGTGTGTGAACAGACTAGCTCAAAAACTATTAACCGTGCGAACCTGAAATTGGGTATTAAGTGTATGTATATGCCCGCGATGTGACAGAAAAAATTTCATCAAAATTGGTCAAAGGGCGGGGGGGGGGGTTACTTTATTTAATAACCTTTTACTTTTTTTTCGATTTTCTCAAAAACGGCTCTAACGATTTTGATTAAACTAAGTATTTGATGTATTGATATGCCCGAGATATGACTGTAAAAATTTCATCAAAATTGATCAACCGGAGAGGGGACTTTACTTAATAAATTTTGTATCATTTTCACGTGTTTTTTTTTATTTACTCAAAAACAGCTTTAAAGATTTTGATCAAACTGGGTATTTGGCGTATGTATATGCCAAAGATGGGACAGCCAACATTTCATCAAAATTGGTCAAACGCAGGGGGCACTTTATTTCATTTTTTTCCAATTTTTACCTTTGTTTTCTATTATCTCAAAAACGGCTTTAATGATTTTGATCAAATTCGTCATATTTAATGAAAATTAGGTGTTCAATAATATCAGGTAAGTTTTATCAGCATTAAAATTTTCTGAGGGGGCTTAAATGGGGAAGGGGCCTTTTTTGTTTTCCTATAAAGTACCTTTGCTTTAGTTTATATTGAGTAATTAACTATCTCATCACGCCTAAAAATAAGAAATGGCTAAATATGATATATGAAAAAAATCGAGTAAACATATACAGGAGAAAAAAAGAAAAATATTCCGTCAACTCATAAAACATCTTGAGCTCACGCATTCGTACGCCTTTAATGACAAACCAATGCGTTATAATTAAAGATGTTCTGTTCATTTAATGAAAATTATTTGTTTCATGGGAACTAAATGAAATATTCAACAAGTACATAGAGAATTATAAAATCAGACGACTTGGAGTAGTATGCTTGCATTGCCGAATTATCACTAGTAAAATCTTTTATTTAATAATTAAAAAAAATTAGTGTTTTTTATAGATCAAATAAAAACAAAAATAAGAAATGAATGTGGAAAGATGTATAACTTTGTGAAGTGGCAATTAACAAAACACATTAATTTCTAATCTAAGTAAGTTGGTAAGTGAAAGTTGTGTGTTGCGCGCACGCACCAGATTTTTTATAATTCGTGTGGCATTGAAAACTGTTTGAATAAAAAAATTGCTAACCTACATAACTGTTGCAATATTTTAACTTAACCTATTCTACGAGATATTTTCACAGTAGCGATTCCAACCATGTACGAAATAAAAAAATAATTAAATTCGTGGATTTTCCAGTATCATGTAAAAAAAAAAAAAAAATAAAAAAAAAATCATTTTGCGACTAGTTTGATGATCTATAAGATACTAAAATATAACAGCTTTACAGTACTATCTCCGAGGGAAACGTAAAGTTTTCCAAACCCAACAGGGTTTTTTCCAAATTAAATTAGTAATCCCCAATTGAAATTGGGATTTTTCCAAACTTAATTTCTATAGGGTATTTTATTTTTCTTATTTAATTCCATGTAAGTAGTACCAATTATGAATAATAAGGTGTTATAAACAATTAAAAAATCTGAATTAAGAAAGAAAACTTTTTATTCGGAATCAATCCAATTTGTTTCGAAAAAAATAAAAATTAGACTTGGAAATTTTTCTATTATGTGTCTTTTATTTCGGGTTTATGCATCCAAATATCTATTCATATATACTTTTTCTCTTTCATTGGTACGTTTCGGACTTTTTGTCCATTATCAAGTACCTACAATTTTTTTTTCCTGCTATACAAATCAATATATAAACATATGTAAATTACAATTCTCCATTATACACATAAAATCAATCTATAAGCAATAAAAAAAAACTTTCATATTTCTAATTAAACTATTTGGTACTTGTTAATAATGGTGGAGCCAGCCATTTTCTCGTTATATATTAAAATAATCAAAATAAAATAAATCACATGTTAATCGATTTGTTATTGCAAATAATCATATTTAGTTATACTTACAAGGTTAAATAAAAATCTGGTGCGTGCGCGCAACACACAACTTTCACTTACCAACATACTTAGATAAGAAATTGACGTGTTTTGTTAAATATCATTTCCCAAAGTCACACATTTCTCTACATTCATATCTTATTTTTGTTAATCGTTAAGGCCGTTTTTGAGTAAATAAAAAAAACACATGGAAATGTTACAAAATTTATTAAGTAAAGTCCCCCCTCCGGTTAATCAATTTTAATGAAATTTTAACAGTCATATCTCGGGCATATACATACATCAAATACCCAGTTTGATCAAAATCGTTAAGGCCGATTTAGAGTAAATAAAAAAAACACGTGAAAATGTTACAAAATTTATTAAGTAAAGTCCCCCCTCCGGTTAATCAATTTCGATGAAATTTTTACAGTCACATCTCAGACATATTAATACATCAAAAACTCAGTTTAATCAAAATCGTTAGAGCCGTTTTTGAGAAAATCGAAAAAAACCTAAAAAGTTATTAAGTAAAGTACCCCCTCCCTTTAAGTAATTTTGATGAAATTTACGCTGTCACATCGCGGACATATACCTACACTAAATACCCAATTTCATGATCGCACGGTTTATAGTTTTTGAGCTAGTCTGTTCACACACACACACACACAGACACACAGACACACAGACACACAGACACACACAAACACAGACCATTTCGCGGGACTTGGTCATTTCGACTCAGGGGACCCCAAAACGTGTATTTCCGTTGAAAACCGGAAGTCGAATTTTTTCACGATCGCAATACTTCCACTTACTATATATTTCATATATAGGTAAGTGAAAGTAAAAATGTACTCGATCAAAAAGATTTTTCGAGAAGTTCACGATGAATATACAGCAGTGAAGTTCCTACAAGAAAATGAACTCTTGCCAAGGATTAAGGTATGTTCACAGAACCATGAAATGGTTTTATATTTTGATTCGGTTCGATGGTCAAATACACAACGGATAGAAAGATTATGGGGTTCCGCCAAATGGGAAAACAAACGAAGAAGAGGAACTAATCGAAATTTTCCAGCTTCGTATTTGGCCGAGTTTATGTGGCGCACTCAAATAAAAGAAAAAGACGCATTTTCTTAAATTTTGGCAGATATTAGAGTTTTGGTTAGAAATTAATAATAAATAGATTTGTTTATTTACAAACCGGTGTTTTTTATTAGGATTATTTTAATATATTACTAGAAAATAGCTGGCTCCACCATTATTAACAAGTACCAACTATTTTATATAATTTAAATTTTTTTTTTTCTAAACTTTAGATTAACAATGTAGAAAATTTATTTTCTCTAAAATGGGGAATGGAGTGAGAACTGTTTTAAAATTTATGGAATTATTTATATTTTCCGAAGGTCTTCTGAGTTTTAACTAATGCTGATTTGTTAACGTTTTCATGGCTATTTTCCAGTCATTTTGGGCTGATAGATTCGGTCCTTTAAATATTTCTTAGTTTCTCCTATGTAAGTAGCTGGGCATCTTAGGCAATCTATTTTGGACATATCTATCTATGTTGGACTGTAAACCCTTGGTGACTTTGTCTTTTAAATTTTTATATATGTTTTTCACTTTATTGGTGGGTTTGAACGCAAAAATTATATTCTTCTACATCATACTCTATGAAGGTTTTCTGAATGTTTTCTGGTAGTGCTTTAATATAGGTTAATTTTACATATCTTTTCATTATTCTTTGCTGTTTTTAACCACTGTTCTGTTTAACTTTCTTATTAATTATCATATCAATATTACTAGCCCATGCCTAACTGAGAAATAGTTAGGAAGGATAAGTTAAATAAAAAAGAAAAATTGAATTATCTGTAGCAGCATTCAAGCAACAATAATAAGTTTTATTATGTAGTTTTCAGGAATTTCTGTAATAGGAAAATATTAGGAAATAGACGAAAAAGAAGAAAACATTTTTTCCCCTTTACGTAAACAACTATAATTTAGCAATACTAGTATTACTTAGTAAATTTTTTTCCAGTAAAAGGATCTATGGTAAATTGTAAAATGAAATCCATATTGAATTTGTACAATAAAATTCATGGTAATTTGGCCAATCACTCATAAAAAGTTCTGTTGGACGAAGAAGTAATTCTGCAGTGACTGAAATTCAATAACAGTTCCTCTCTGGAAGAATAAGATTATGCCCGAATTTAGTGGAGCTCAATCGGTTCGTGTTAACATAACTTTTCTTTTCACGATTTATATTCTTCTCCTTTCTTTTTTTTTTTTTTTTGGTATTATAAGTACATTTCTGTGGATCATTTCCCTAATATGTTTTATATACATTTCAACTTCGTTACCTAAATAATATATAACTATTAAATTATTTAAAAGAACTCAGATTAGAAACATAAGATTTTCTTCTTTATACATTCAAAGTATAAGCGATGTTAGAAAAGAAAATTTATATCAGTCATATAGTCGGTGTAACGCACAACTGAACTAAGCGCCAAACGATATATTTTGAGAAAACTGAAATTAAAGTCGAATTTTGTAAAATAGGGTTATGTTTACTTCTACCGTTTTTCAAGTATAATTCAGCTTGTCTTCTATATTATTCAAATTATTATTATATTAAAATATAAGTTTTTATGTGCGATTCGGGTTATCCGACTTTTTCGTTGAATCGGGCATACATACATAAATTTTGATAGGAGACGGTGAATAGACTGTCATTTTAAATAACAGCTGATTTTTATTTATTTATTTTTTTTTTTTACTCTTTTTACTTTCACTTACCTATATATGAAATATATAGTAAGGGAAAGTATTGCGATCGTGAAAAATTTCGATTTCCGGTTTTCAACGGAAATACACGTTTTGGGGTCCCCTGAGTCCAAATAACCAAGTCCCGAGAAATGGTCTGAGTTTGTGGGAGTGTGAATAGACTAGCTCAAAAACTATAAGCCGTACATAACTGAAATTGGGTATATATATGCCCGCAATGTGACTACAAAAATTTCATCAAAAGTGGTCAAACGGCAGTGGTACTTTATTTCAAGAATTTTGTTTATTTTTTCGATTTTCTCAAAAACGGCTCTAACGATTTTGATTACACTCGGTACTTGGTGTACGTATGTGCCCGCGATGTAACAGTAAAAATTTCGTCAAAGTTGATCAATTATAGGGGGCACTTTACTCAATAAATGTTGTCCCATTTTCACGTGTTTTTTTTTTTTTTATTTACGCAAAAACGGCTATAACGATTTTGGACAAAATTGGTATTTTTTGTATTGATATGCCCGCGATGAGACAGTAAAAATTTCATCAAAATTGATCAATTGGAGGGAGCATTTTACTTAATAAATTTTGTCCCATTTTCACTGGTTTTATTTTTTTATTTACTCAAAAACGGCTGTAACGATTTTGATTAAACTTAGTATTTGGTGTATGTATAGGCCCGCGATGCGACAGCCGAAATTTCATAAAAATTGGTCCAACGGAGGGGGCACTTTACTTAATAAATGTTCTAAAATTTGGTATACGGATACTCTATAGCTTATGAAGATATACAAACGTAAGCATAAAAATGTGTGAAGTTGAGGAATGGCCTTTAAATCTTATCAAAACAAGTCGATTTCTAATCTAACTAAGTTCATAAGTGAAAGTTGTGTGTTCCGCGCATCGCACCAGATTTTTTAATAAGTCAATGAATTCGCAAAATATCTTGACATGGCTTTTGGAACGAAATCTGTACAAGCCGACACACTCACCGAAATAGAGGATCTGAAAGGTCCACTACCCTTATCTAATGATCCACCGGAGATTTACAAAGAAAACAAGAGACTTTCGATCTCAACACCGGTACATTAATACAAACTTTTTAATATTTTCCTTCCTTATATTTTTACTTTCACTTACCTATATATGAAATATATAGTAAATGGAAGTATTGCGATCGTCAATTTTTTTGTTTGTCCGTTTTCTATAAAGTACCTTTGCTTTTGTTTATATGGAGAAATTAACTGTCTCTCGTTACGCCTAAAAATAAGAAATGGCTAAATATGAGATATGATAAAAATAAAGAAAACATAAATAGGAGAAAAAAGTAAAATATTCAGTCAACTCATAAAACTCGGAGAGCCCACGCATGCGGATTATGCCTTTAATGACAGACCATTGTTCATAATTAAAGCCGTTCTGTTCATTTGAGAAGTGGCAATTAACAAAATGCATTAATTTCTAATCTAAGTAAGTTGGTAAGTGAAAGTTGTGTGTTGCGCGTACGCACCAGATTTTTTTATTTAATAAACGGATATCATCCGATGAAATTTACACTCTTTGAATTCTTTTAGTATGTATTCTTTGTCGGATTAGACGGCTTAGCCTGTAAGTACGCTGAAGTGTCGGGAATTCAATGGAGGCACATGAAGCATAACTAACAGGATTACAGCGATCCTTCTAAACCGAGTGTGATCCGGTGTTAACAAGTGCGTAACAAAGTAGCTGGCTGAGGTTGGCAACAATGGGAATAAGCCCGGGAAGAGTCAATGGCGCCAACACCTGGGCGGGAGATTAGCATTGAGTTTTGGCGGGCGCGCCATTCGAGGCCACCGGCGCGGCAACTTCCTCCCGCCAAATATACCAAATTACACCGCCCCAACTTATTGTGGGAGAGTTATTAACCGCGCGGGCCATTGTGGATTGTGGCGGGTGTGGTGTCGATGCGGCCATTGTGCCGGAGGGGGAAAAAGTTATAATATTAAATGTGACGGTAGGATAATGTACAAAAACCATTTTAAACCGATTCTCATCTCTTTAGTATATTGAATCTAGTCCTAACACCTCGGACCCTCAAAACTTTAGAACTGCTATTTCTATAAATTTCCAAAAATTAAAACGTTTTCAATGTAAGGTTGTTATAAATGGAGTAACCTGTGGCTAGCCAGTCTATAAAACCAATGGCCGCGGAATGGCTTCCTTGCGATGACCCTAGGATTTTTCAAAGAGAGTAAAAAATCCTTCGCGATGCCGTGAACGAAACTTTCCTAACTAGTTGTAAAACTTAACTCAAAATTAATACCTTTTTTAATTAAGGCATTAGTATTTTATTGATGCATGGTCGGTTAAGAAATTTAAAAAAAAAAATATTATATGCAAATAATAAGTTAATTTTCATGGTATAAAAATATATATTGAAATTAAAAGTACTGTAGGAGAACAGAAAATATTACGAAGATCCTTATTTATTTAATTTTTGGTCCTCCTCTTCCTCGCCATTTTGGCTAAACGGGGTTTCTCGGGCTAGTGGAGAGGTTGAGGGATTGATGCCCTGTATAATTAAATTTCCCCTGGCTCCGGGTTTTGAACTTCCTATCTTCATATGTTGTTAGGGCAACGCGTATTTTTTTAACGGGTTTACCAGGGGTCACCTGTGGGGTAGTGGTTAGCATGGCAATATTGGCTTTGCCGTCCCTCGGATAGGACGCAAAATGGAGGTCTCGATTCTATACGAAGTCAGGTACTCGTTAAAGATCCCGATCCTAATTCTAGCTGGATAGGCAATATTTAGAACTCCCTCTGTAGCATCGTCCTATTAGCCTTGTTGGCTTAAAGTAACGTTAATTAAACAAATAATACATCCCAACAAGGTTTTATTGTTCCTATTAAAATAGCATACTGATCCGCATTACAGTCGACTCTCGATAATTCGATTTCATGGAACACCAAAAATACTTCGATTTATCAGAAAGTTTAAATAAATTTCATTAATTTTGTTTTCTTTTTCTTTTTTTGACTTCGATTTCTTTAAAAAACGGCACTAACGATCTCGATGAAAATTATCTCGAAGGAAAACAATTGTTTTTCCTAGTAATTACCTTTGATTTTATTTATATAAAGATCTCAAAACTAACTGTCTCTCATCATGCCTAAAAATCAGAAATGAATAAATATGAAAAAATCGACAAACCATTTAGAGGAGCAGTTATCGTTCTCGCTTTACGGAAAGTCATAAGAGACAAACATTGAAAATTTAGTTTTCATTTACAATGAGCCATAAATACACCCGCTAATGATTCACCTTTACGGTATTAATAAAAACAAGCAAGCAGTAAAAAAAACTCGACAACTGATGAAATTAGGTTTTTTTAGGCCACTAAAAAATAAAAATGTACCTAATAATAAATTGACAAGTATTGAGGACTTTAAAGTTTTTCAATAATTGTAATACCCTTTAAGTTATGGAGAATAAACTACAGAAGTGGAAATAGTTTTTCTGTGAATTTTCTAAATGGCGTTTACACATTTATCCAAACACGTGGATTTCTACTCTAAGTAGGTTGGTAAGTGAAAGTGAACACCGCACCAGACTTTTTTTCTTTAAATTGATGCTTGCAACAAATAACCCAAAATTATCAAAATCCAAACTTATCTATAGCTTCAGACCCCTCGTTGATTTAATATGGAGAATCCGTTTGTATTCAATGCTATCCAAAATGCTCACCATTAAGTGATTTTTTGAAATTATTTACTGTTCTTAGTTAATTAATTAATATTTCTAATGACTATTTTTTTTTTTTTTTTTTTTTTTTTTTTTTTTTTTTTTTTTTTTTTTTTTTTTTATTGGTCCTCCCCTTCCTTTCCTGTTAGGCTATACGGGGTTTCCAGGGCCAGGGGGAGGGTGGGGGATGATAACCGAGTATTATTAAATGACTATATTAACTTTACGATAGGTTAAATGATGGTCAGGATTTTCAGTAACAATGATTTTATTGTGGTAAGCCAACGTTTCGATCCAACTTGTGGATCTTCATCAGGGCTACTGAGTCCAGGTGGATACTCAATATCCAGTATCCACCTGGACTCAGTAGCCCTGATGAAGATACACAAGTTGGATCGAAACGTTGGCTTACCACAATAAAATCATTGCAAACTGAAAATCCTGACCATCATTTAACCTATCGTAATTGAAGAACAGTTGACTATCTCTCACCACTATATTAACTTTAATTATTTGGCTGGAAGTGATGTGATTTAACACATGTATAAGCTTTACAATACGCAGCATAAGTTGCACGAATACCCCTACAGCTTCTAAATAATTTAGCAAGAAAAAATTGTTATTCCATTAATTCTTGCAGCGTTTAAAAGGAATGTTTTTTTTTTTTTAAATCATGTAATAATATAACGTGTAACACAAAGGGTATGATTTAAAACAGTTCTATAATTTTTGTTCGAATATATAAATGACGGAAAGAGATTATTTTTACAACACGATCGACCTCACATCATTAGTTACCCCGATAAAGGACAAATTCCCCCAATAAGAAGAGACACCCACAAACAGAACTGACCCATAGTTGGGACCCGTTGTCCTTTTGATGTCCCGTCCCGAGGCAGTTTAGGGCCCGAACAAACATGGGGCTACAGAGAGCTGACACCATTAGCCGGGGCAGTTAGCACTGATTAATGGAACTGCACTCCGAGATAGTTCCGTTCCTAGGGTTGTTATCGTCAAAGATAAACATCCATAGATCATCGCGTCCGTGAGAACTAAAGTCTGCTGTCTTCTGAGGTTGTTGGGGTAGTTCGATATCTATAATAATATCGATATTCCGCAGTTAGAGATAATATCAACAAAAAAATTATAAGGCTCCTTATCTAGTAATCGTAAAGGTTAAATTTTTATTTTCATTTACCTATATATGAACTATATGATAAGGGAAAGTATTGCGACCGTCATTTTCTCAGGACTGGTAAGCCATAGGCTAATAATTCAGACACGATTGTTTTCCTTACAGTCTGCTCTATCTTTTGTGTTCTCTTTATTTTTTTTTAATATTTTGATGTCCAATACTTGAAATCAACTGCTTTAATATCTCAAAAGATCCTTTTTGAGTGTATGTTTTGGGTATAAAAGGATGTACATTAAACCTGATTTTTGGCATGACAATAAACTTAAATAAGCTTTCATTAAAAGTACTCTTAACCCTCATATTCATTACCTTATTTTTTTATGAATTTTTTAACTTCACATTTTTAATTTGTTATTAGCTTTAGGCTCTAATATCTCTGGTGGTATAGTTGATAAAAATCTCATGTTTTTACATGTTATGCTTACAAAAAAAAAAACTACTGTAAGAAATTTCAACCTGTATATTTGAGTACTTGTGTAGTTACGAATTTTTTAAAGGCAGATAAAAATAGCTAAGTAAATGTCTGGAAAAAATAGCGCTTGTTGTAATATTCAATATTATATAATTATATATGTTTACAATTTACAAGTGTATACAAAAATAGCAAGTTTTTATCATATTAAAACTTTATACTTATATCGTGCAAAGTTGATAACTAAGAAATGTAATTATTCAACGTTAAATTCAATTAGTTAAAAAATTCAAACTTTCATATATTGTCCTAATTACCATTTTAAATGAATTCTAGACTTGTAGTTGGAACAAACTGTTCTAGCACATTATGACTTTTCTAATACATATTCGTGACTATTCAGGTACCTACTATGCTTGTCGCGAACTCAAAATTTGGAAACAAAGATGGCTCCCATTTTTTAAAAGGTGATCCTGAATTTTTACTTTCACTTACCTATATATAAATATATAGTAAGCGGAAGTATAGCGATCGTGAAAAATTTCGACTTCCGGTTTTCAACGAAATTGCACGTTTCGGGGTCCCCTGAGTCCAAATAACCAAGTCCCGCGAAATGGTCTATGAGTGTGTGTGTGAACAGACTAGCTCAAAAACTATAAACCCTACGAAACTGAAATTGGGCATTTGGTGTATCTATGTGCCCGCGATGTGACTGCAAACATTTCATCAAAATTGGTCTAATGGAGGGGGTACTTTATTTCTTAACTTTTTACCTTTTTTTTCGATTTTGATTAAACTGGGTATTTGATATATTGATGTCAAAGATGTGATAGCCAACATTCATCAAAATTGGTCAAACGGAGTGCTATGCGAGGTTATTTTAATTTAAATTAATCGGGCCTTTATTTGTTATTTGTCCCTTTCTTTTCCACAAGGTATCGGTGTTATTGAGGGGAATCACAAATAAATTGAGAAATCACAAGGGAAAGGAAGGACAAAGGAATCACAAACATCCTTTAATGTCCACTCCAATTTACAAACATCGGTTCATAAGTCTTCTATGTTCTTCTTTTTTCAGGCTTTTCAATCCTTTCCTGTTTTCAGACTCCAAATTAATAAAAAGGAAACTTATTCAAAATGAGACGCTATCCACTATATCTCACCTGGCCCCTCTGCTGTTCTTCTTTCTTTCTTTTTTTCAACAGCTGACATGTTACAATCATTATTATATTTGATTTTTATTGTAGATTTAATCATTGAAATCTATCTTTGATATTTTATGACTTTTTTTAAAAAACAATAATCACTCGTAGAGTGATACGGTATTAAATAATGAATAATTATAAAATTAGGATTAAAAATTTTTTTATCATAAGATGAAAATCAACTCTTAGGAGTTACATTTTGATCCTATATTTAGGCGTTCCATCCAAATTCATCGCTTTTTCATTCCGTACTAGTTATGTTCTTCAATAAAAATTACTAAGGAAGATCGTAGATGCCCACTTTTATGTATCTAATGAGACCTTACACACTGACCTCGACGTTCCTTACGTCCTAGCAAAAGCCATAGATCCTTACCGTAAGTTTCATGGCAGACTTACTTTAAATTCCAATCCACCAATTCAAGCTCTACACACTACCCCAAACCCTTGCGATCCGCCAAGAAGACGGTTAAGGTGTGCACGAGATTTCCCGCATTAAACAGTGACACATATATTTTTTTCTTTTATATTTAGTCTCACTTATTTTTTGTGCCTGATGTATTAAAGAGTAATCGACTCATGAGTACTTGCATATTTTAAAATGAAACTCTTCTGCTCTACCAAGGTAATTTTTATTTTAGAAATTTCTAGGAAGCATTTCGGTGTAAAAATTTGGTAACAAATAAGCCAAGCAGTGAACAATTAAGCTACCTAACTCTTGGATAAACTTAGGGGTGGAGTTATGATTCTAAAGAAATCTGAAAACGAGTGAATATAAGGAATTAACCAGTTCACTTCTTCTACCTACCGTTTTCATTGTCATCCGATAATGTTCCCCCGGACTCGGATGGCATTCATTGCAAAAACTTTTACATTCTACGGTTACAGAATCAATAGAAGCCGAAAGCGGTGGAGAGGATGGATTGATGGAAATCTGGCTCCGCTGACCAGAAGGATCATTAGTCAGGGCGCAGGACTCAGGAGCTGACAAATGATCCTGGCACACATGGTCGCAGGATGACCGCCCAGGACACCTGCGGCTAATCGCCTAATAGCCCTGGGCCGATTCTCAGGGCTATCGGTGGAGTCTACTGAATCCGATAATGATGGTTAAGAGTATTGGGAAGTGAAGGGTAAAGATTCTGGAACTGAGGAAGAGTAAGTGTAAATGAAGCGCTGCTAGACAGCAACAACGCAAGGGTGGTTCTCAAATGTAGGCAATGATTGAATCCCAAAGAGATTCTGTAGCAACCATTCGTCAAACTCTCTAAATTTTCATCCTATTGTTTAAAGAGAGGAATCATCTACAAACCTCAAACATCTATAAAGAAATTCGGGTCTTTTCTACTTTACTCCCACTATGATTACTTTCTATAGGCGGTCGCAAGCGACGGTGCTACAGGGACTAGAGAAACGGGGATAAAAGCCGGGCCATTACTTGGGATTCATAGGGTTTTTTGGCGTTTTTAATTTATTTTTCCATAATTAAAACCCGATTGAGCAAAAAATCATTTCAAATATATCTAATAGGTATTGCTCGGTCCATCTGTGTTCAATTAGAAAATCAAAAGACGTGTCGTTCCCTTTTATTTCCAAAAAATAAAAAGCTTCTTAAAGAGTGGATTGTAAAATTAAGAATAGATAAGCCTGTTTAGAAACATATGACGATATGTAGTCTTTATTTTAAAGAAAGGGACTATATTTATCCAGGTAAATATTAGTATTTGACATTTTATTATTCCAAAATGCTAGTTTTATCCAAATAACATTGAGACCATAGTGTCATAGATTTGTTTTTCTTTTTTAATTTTCCCCATTTTTTTATTACATCCGTTGTGCTTAATTGTTCCATGTTTTCAATGCGAAACCTGAAAGTTTTGACAAATAAATAAATAATATGACAAAGAATCTAAGCTGTCATAACAATGATTGTGTGAATAGGTAATTAATGTTATTACTAACCGAAAAACGTCGAGTAAGTTACAATGATGTGTTTGCATTTACCAGAACTACCAGCTTTACACGTACAATGACAAGAAAATTGCTTATTATTATTAATAAATTTGATTTCCACTTTTATTTGATGGGGCAGTCCTTTAAGATTGCTAGTTTAAAGGCACGAGGCTTGTAAAATAACTGTTTTTTTATTTTTAGATATTATTCCACATGTAATTATGTATTTTGCACCAAGGATAGCCAGCCCTTCAATTAATGGTCTTTTAAAATTACCAATTATCTCTATCACATCAACTATGTCTAACACCGTTCTTTCCGACATTTTGCAAAACTACTAGCGCACCCTATATTCGATTGCGCCCGCCTATATCTGCTGCCTTTTAGTTAACCTTACTAAACAAACACATGTATATTTAAATTATTTTATTAATACGCAACCAATTACAAATTGTAAAAACTTGTCAAATGAATTAAATAGTATAAAATTCATTAATATGTTTTAACAAAATCTCTCCTTCATGTCTTCTACTTCCTATGATATCAAGAAATAGTTTCGGTAATATTTCTTTAAAACAATATTTTGGCTTGTGTACTCGTTTACCCATGAATAGATCAGAGTTGGGCAAATTGTAATCTGAATAATGATTAATGAACATGAATAATTGTAATCATAAAACAAATGAATAACCATTATTCTTAACCAGTGCGGAGTATTTTTAATGATAATTGAGTGTTTATGGTATTCATTTGAAATGATTAACAAATACTGATAAATTCAGTTAGTCATTATTCATGAATAAAATATATTCATGAGCTAGGATTAATATATTAAATGATTTCATTAGAAGATAAAAGATAGAAGATAAAAGGGACAGGCCCACGGTTAGCTCAGTGGTAAGAGCACCGCAACGCAGATGCGGAGGACCTGGGTTCGATTCCCGGCCGTGGTCGAATCTTTTATCTTCTAATAAAATAATTTAAAAATTATTAAACCAAAGACCATAAATAAATAACATCATTAGGATTAATATAATATTCATCAATCATGAATAACAAATATACTATTAATATACTAATATATTCACCAATCATCAATTATGTATATGATATATTCATAATCATTATTCATTTAAATTTAAAAGACGAGGATGCATTTCTGAATAAAAAGTCTAATGAGCAAGGATAAGTCCTAAGAGTGAGTGTAGTCAGCTGAATAGCAATTAGACCCTAATTCCGATAGGTTTTAGTAAAGGTCAATTGACTATTTAGAGTTTTATTTAAGATGAACAAAGAAGACACAAACAAAACAATTTTATTTAAACACGCTAGGCAACAAAACCAGATCGCTAATCCAAAAGTCCATATACAAATTCCGGGCCAATGACAATTATAATTATGATATACAAGAAATAACACTTTACTAAGGCCGGATAACTCACAATTAACAACTGACTTTTTTAACCAACAATGTTAACACTTCCTTTGCAAAGACGTATTTACCACTGATCAAAAAATAAAAATCTTTTCGATAAAACATGAATAAAAAATTAATTATGATTAGATAAAATAATAAGATTAAGTAATAAAATAATAACAAAAATATATATAAAACTGTAATCAGTGGTAAATTAATTAAACTGACCTTTAACATGAATAAAAAGTTGGCCGTTCACTCACGACCCATTACAGCACTAAAGTTGTGCGTTCGCTCGCGACCCGTTACAACTAGAATAGAAAGAGCAAACAAATTTTCAATCATCATTCATGATTAGTAAGATTCAGAATTTTGATTTTTTTTGTAATCATGATTAATGAATTTATATTATTCATGATTAATGAATGATCTTAATTCATGAGTAGTTAATTCCCATTAGTCTTGATTAATGAGTAATGAGTAATCATGAATAATGAATTCTTCTTAATCATGGTTACTGACTAACATTCAATAATGAATAATATTCATTCATGATTGTTGAATACATTATATCCATGAATATTCCAAGACCAGTGATTAATACAATTCATGATTAATGATTCCGCGCTAAAGAACGATGTGCGAATGATGATTACAATCATTATTTACAATTTTGATTATTAGTCATAATCAAGATTACATTTTTATTTAAATATGCCCAACGCTGGAATAAATGAATATTAAAACTTTACACAAAGGTTGTCTAGTACCTTCTGACCAAGTGCTAGCAAAAGCACCCTTTTTTTGACGACATTTATAATTATAACACCGCCAACGAAATCCTATTTTTTCCACTAAAAAGGAGCTTCATGTCGTGGTTGTTCTGACATTTCCTAGCTTGTAACTACATGTATTATACCTTCTTCCTGGAACATTTGCAATGCTTTCTTATCGTCATTTCCGAGGTATGAATACAATTTAAATCCTTTCATTATTAACTTTTAAACAATAAATGAGAAATATATGCACTTAACCTTTCAACTTTTTTACAATGAATTCATATTTATTGATCATGTGTTATAATTTCAAAGAAACCTCCAAGGTAACTGTTCCATATACATAAATAATCGTATGGGGAATAAAGTAGAAAAGTCCCAGAAATTCAATAAACATGACTTATTTTTGTTATTTAAGTGCAATATTGTAATTACCAATGCTGTTCCAAATCACGATTTTTCCATTTAAAAAGTATCCTTTTACGATTTATAATTATTGTATAATTTATAATAAGTGGTGTAACTAACTCGACTTTGATTTATAAATTGCTCGTTTGGAAGAAGATTGCCTCGATACGAAAATTTTCGTTTTCACTCAAATCACATCTGTGGTTGAGAAAAAAAAGCGCTGTTAATGTATCTGAAAATAGGCGAGGGAGCGACATTTTCAAAGTTTTCATTATTTTTTAATCACTGTAATTAGGTTAAAAATAAAATAAAAAAGTGCAGAATCGAAAACGGTTAGCATTTTCCATCGAAAAAAAAATGCTTGAAAACTCACTAGTTTTTTTGAAGTGAGGGAGTGAAGTAGCTATTGATACAGCTATTGTAGCTTTCCCTTAATAACCTAAATCTGACAACGGGGGCCATCGCAGCCCCTGGTCGGAAGTCGGTCTCTCCTGAACCGACTCTTCCCACCCCGGGCTTTAGCCATGTTCTCCTTAACGCTCAGACCATCAAACACTTCATTTGAGGGAGTGAAGCAAAAACGTCTGGACATACCTTTTTTATTTTATTTATTGTTACTGGTAACAATATATGAACCCGCTTATCAGTAATAACTGATTTAACCGATTAATCAATTGAATCGAACAATCAACAGTTGAAAGAATACAAATTTTTTTAAGTGGCTTGCTCGGGAGTCGGACAAGGTGAAGGAGTGAAAAAACAATTGATTTTATTGATTTTTAACCAATTATAAATTTATTTAAATAAGAGGAGATAAAACATAGCCTCTATAAACAACTAAAGGAGTGAAATAGTTCTTATTTTTTTCTAGTTTCTAGTTCTCATATTAGTGGTAGAAAATGGACCGGACATACGATTTACACATTTTCGGATAATGACCCAGGTACATAAATAAAATATAGATTAACACGTTAGGTGCGGCATTGGTCCCTATTTCCCTCTTAACAGCCGATTTTCACATGAAAATGTCCGAAAGTCCGAACACTCAATTTAGTCGATTTTTAATGAGATTATTACATATTAGTGCAGAAAATGTTGCTAACAGCTAAAATTCTGTTGTTTTTTAGAATCGGATTCCGAGGTCCATTTTCCATTAAGTATGGCGTAAATCCTATATCGGCCTGTCCTGCGCCTATTATGTCTAGTTACAATCCTTACCAAGAGGTAATGCCCTTGAGAAGCTCATTAAATTCACTTTTTAGTCAAAAGAGAACGCTTTCGTCAAAGCATTCGCATCGGACCCCGACGCCCGATATCGTCTGTGGCTCATCCCAGCAGTTGGACCCCCGGGGACCGATACCGTTCAATTCAGGATAACCCTAAAATACGCCGCCTTAACGTGTTAATAATAAATACTTCGATCTAAGGTAATATTGAGATGTAACGTGAGATTGAGATTATTTAATCTAATGTATAGTAATTTATAATCTTCTCTGTAAAGTCAATGTTTTTTTTAATTAATGTTATTATTACTTGCTATATAAGTAGTGCGTATAAAAATAATCTAAGCTTTACATGGCGAACGACTGAGCTAGTGCTGATATAATCTCTTCTCAAAATAAACAAGACGAGATATGAATAACATCCCACATGACAACAAAGAATTGAATATATCCCCGAGAGGGGAGGGAAAACAGAGTTTGGAGCCAATATTTTCCACCTGGGCTCTGACAGGGAGCTCCGAAAATTGAGATGCAGAGCGGAACACGGCAGAGAGGGGAGAAATAAAAAGCTGCGGTACGTGGGCAATAAGAACCCGAATAGCAGGGTGCCTTATAGCAGAGGCTGCATTAACCACTCAGCGCTGGCTTCACGCTCCGCTGCGGGTCATGTCCTGCCGCCGCTAAGTGTGTCATAGGAGGGAGTGTGAAGTTTAACGGGGCCCATACTGTATATAAGTGGGGTGTGAATGATGTGTCTTATAGAGGATAGGGATATCATTATTGTAGTCATGATAAAGTAATACTAAATTGTATATTTAGCTGTGTTTATGGTACAATTCAAATCCAACATTGCTGAATAATCATATCCCACCTCGGCAAGAAGATATGGGTGATTCTAAAATTTTGGTGGTATTTGGCTCTTAATTTTTTTGGAATTTCAAAGTCATCTTATCTTATTTTTCTGGTTGCAGATGGCATGGTCACTTGCTCCTTATCAATGATGTGAAGTGTGCACACACTTATATTCTAGTTTTCGAGATAATGATTTTCAAAGAAAGAAATCATCTAGGAAGTACAAAAAATGTTACATATGGCATTATTATATTAATTTAAATCTTTTAAAAAAGAATTAACTAAATTTTAAAATCTCTGTGCGGTATTTATTCAATTACTATTAAAGTGGCAGTCTAATCAAACAAGCCTGAAAATATACACTAATATCAATTACATGCAATTTTAGGTTATTGTGTAGACTGCAATGGAAGTCTGAACAGCTTGATTGCGGGTCGCTCATATACTCCTGTTGAGTTCCTGAAGACAGCTCTTCTGATTTTTTTTTTTTTTTTTTTTGTGGTCCTCCGGGCCGGATCGTCACCCTACCCCCGCCAAGGCTTGTTTGATTACGCTGCCACTTTAATAGTAATTGAATAAATACCACACAGTCTCGTTTCGTCTAAATTCAGTCTCGTTCTTATATAAGTTTAATGAGTTCGATCACTACCATCAAAATGTTTAAAGAACTAAAAGTTTACTATTCAAACTTAAAAGGTTATTTGAGGGGGATGGGGAGCCTTAAGATATGCATACTTAATCGAAAACTAACTTTCTGAACTGACAATGATTATTAATAAACATAACCAAGTTACGAATTTAATAACAAGTCTCTCCCTGACCAACATTGTCACTCCCTAGCTAAAACAAAATCAGTATCAGGCTAGGGAGTAAGAGGTTAGGGAGGGATAAATCGGCCATTTATCATCAATTTTTGTAAAACTAGTACAAAATTTACTAAAAGAAGGTTTTGTCTGTGAAGAGATTCGAAATGTCTATAAAACTGTAATAAAAGTATATTTATATTGCTTACTATCATAATGTTAATAGGGTATTGGGAGTGACTCACTATAAACATATTTTTTAGCTTTACACCTTCCTCCACGTCCTGAAAGGAACTAAGGAAAATTTAGGGAAAATGATATGATTCGAACAATAGTCGGGTTCATAACAAAGTTACCGCATATTATCTCAGCACGAAATTTCCTTTTCTGAGGGATTGGTGGGCATAAACAAAACTAGCTAGGGAGTGACCTCCCAATTGTGTGACAGAGGGAAAAGCTGTTGTGGTACTTTGCCTGTACCCTTTGGAATCCTGGATTCCAGTTTTATTTTACATCCTAAAAGTTTGCCGATAAGATTGGTGCCTAATTTTTTAGAATTATTGTGACAGAAAAGGGTTTAATTATTTTTCAAAGTATAGGACCGCTATTTTGTGACATGCTAGGGAATGACAAAAAGAGCTTTTTTGTTGATTTTAGTGAATGTTATCCAATCCATAGGCGCTTAAAAATTAGATAGCAGTAGTGATAAACTGAAAATAAAATTTTAAAAATCCTTGAGGCGGTTATCGAGTTATCTCATTGTGACACAAATACCACCAAAATTTTAGAATCAACCATATAACAACTTAGAGTTACAACTCAAAATATATCAAATTAGAGTTATGAATACCGATGAATTCAGGAATACAAAACTTTGAGTTACAGTTAGTAACAGTACTACTAACTTCCCTTTAATTGATTTCATTCACGGTCATAAATCATAAATCATTTAATGATTTATGATCCTATGTTAATAGGATCATGTAGATCCTATAGTTAAAGGGAATGCACATATCCTTCCTGTTCAGGGAGAGAAATATAACTTTCTTCATATAAGATTTAAAAATGTCAATCAAAACAAAATTTTAAGATCCTTTTTTACTTTCACTACCTATATATGAAATATATAGTAAGGGAAAATATTGCGATCGTACGAACCTGAAATTAGGTATTTGGTATATGTGCCCGCGATGTGACAGCGAAAATTACATCAAAATTGGTCAAACGTAGGGGTACTTTATTTGAAGAATTTTGTTCAATTTTTACGTTTTTTTTTCGATTTTCTAAAAAACGGCTCTAACGATTTTGATTAAACTTGATTTTTGATGTAAGTATGTGCCTGCGATATGGCAGTCAAAATTTCATCAAAATTGATCGCTTGGAGGAGGCACTTTACTGAATAAATGTTGTCTCATTTTCACGTGTGTTTTTTATTTACTCGAAAACGGGTTTAACGATATTGATCAAACTGGGTATTTGATGTATGTACATGCCCGCGATGTGACAGCAAAAATTTCATCAAAATTGATCAATTAGAGGGGGCACTTTACTTAATAAATTTTATCTAATTTTCACGTGTTTTTTATTTACTCACATACGGCTTTAACGATTTTGATCAAACTGGGTATTTGATGTATGTATATGCCAAAGATGTGACAGCCAACATTTCAATAAAATTGGTCAAACAGAAGGGGCACTTTATTTTATGAAATTTTTTCCAATTTTTGACCTTTTTTTATTATCTCAAAAACGGCTTTAATGATTTTGATAAAATTCATTAAAGCCTGATTCTCATTAAAAATCACGTTTAATGAGAATTAGGTGTTCTTTAATATCAGGTAAGCTTGGTCATTATTAAAATGTTCTGAGGGGGCTTAAATGGGGAAAGGGTCTTTTTTGTACCTATTAAGTACCTTTGTATCTGTTTATATGGAGAAATTATCTATCTCTCATTTCGCCTAAAAATAAGAAATGGTAAATATGAAATTCATAAGTAAATAACTAAAGCCGTTCTGTTCATTTAATGGAAATTATTTGAAGAGTCCATGGAAGATAGAGGGGATGTCATTTAGAGTGCTTTCCGAGAAAATCGAGTTTTTAGGTTTGGATCTTTAATTACTTAAGTATCTTTTATCATTTTTCTTCAATTTTTTTATATGTCCTTTTCCTTTTTGTTTTGCGTGTCAAAATAATAAATTTGCCCGAAACAGACATAACACCCTCTAAACAAAAACAATTTAAACATAAAAGAAAGGATGATAGTCCTGGACGCTCCCCCTTTCTTCCCTGTTTTATTGATGAAATGGTGATATTAATACACAATCCATATAACTTCTAACATGACTCTCCCCCATTCTAGATTTTTCCGCGAGGACATTCCCCCTTTCTTCCGAGTGCGTGGTTCTTTCCATCACTTGTAACCAACCGACTGTCATTTTTTCTGACTATTTCTTTTCACCAACATATTCTACTCAACTATACGAACAATTATATATGTATAACTACAATTCGGAAAAAAATTGACTCTCCCCCTTTCTTCCGTGGACTCTTCTTTTGTTTCATGGCAACTAAATGAAGTTTTCAACAACTGCATAGAGAATTATAAAATCTGACGAATTGGAGTAGTATGCTTGCATTGCCGAATTAACACAAGTAAATACTTTTATTTAATAATAAAAGGAATTAGTGTTTTTTTACTTTCTCTTACCAATATATGAAATATTTGGTAAGGAAATTATTGCGATCGTGAAAAATTTCGACTTCGGTTTTCAACGGAAATACACGTTTTGGGGTCCCTTGAGTCCAATTAACCAAGTCCCGCGAAATGGTCTGTGTGTGTGTGTGAACAGACTAACTCAAACACTATAAACCGTACAGACCTGAAATTGGGTATTTGGTGTATGTATATGCCCGCGATGTGACAGCAAAAATTTCATCGAAATTGGTCAAACGGAGGGGGTACTTTACTTAAAGAATTTTGTCTAATTTTTAGGTTTTTTTCGATTTTCTCAAAAACGGCTCCAACGATTTTGATTAAACTGAGTATTTGATCTATTTATATGCTCGAGATATGGCTGTAAAAATTCCATCAGAATTGATCAACCGGAGGGGGGACTTTACTTAATAAATTTCATCACGTCATTTTCACGTGTTTTTTTTTTATTTACTCAAAAGGCACGGTTTTAACGAATTTGATCAAACTGGGTATTTGATGTATGTATATGCCAAAGATGTGATAGCCAACATAACATCAAAATTGATCAACTGGAGGGGGGACTTTATTTTATAATTTTTTTTTCCAATTTTTACCTTTTTTCGATGATCGTTATTGTCGTTATTGAGACTTCAACGACTTTCATCAAATTCGTCTTGTTCAATGAAAATTAGGTGTTCTTTAATATCAGGTTAGCTTTATCATTATTAAAATGTTCTGAGGGGGCTTTTTTTGGGGGGGCCTTTTTTTTTTTGTTTGTTTCTTATAAACCAACTTTGTTTTAGTTTATATGGAGAAATTAACTGTCTCTCGTTACGCCTAAAAATAAGAAATGGCTAAATATGAGATATGATAAAAATAAAAAAAACATAAAGAGGAGAAAAAAGAAAAATATTCAGTCAACTCTTAAAACTCGTTGAGCCCACGAATTTGGAATACGCCTTTAATGACAGACCATTGTTCATAATTAAAGCCGTTCTGTTCATTTGAGAAGTGCAATTAACAAAACGCATTAATTTCTAATCTAAGGAAGTTGGTAAGTGAAATTTGTGTGTTGCGCGCACGCACGAGATTTTTTAATTTAATTATGATGATTTTGAGTAAATTTCACCGGAATTTTTAATGTTGATATTAGAGTAAGGATGTCCGGATTTAGCTGGTAACATGTAAATACAAAGTATGCTACTGCATATGATTATTATATTGTTGGTAAAACTCGATTATTATATAAGAACGATAACTCTTGAACGAGAGCTACAAATACCCCCAGGAACTTCTCGCTATTGCATCACCTCCCCAGGGAACGACCCAGCCGTCACATACCCTCCCAATATCACACCTATCTTCACCTATCTCTTTTCTTCAGTATCTTCTGACCTGTCGCAGGTCGCTTAGGGAGATTGCTCTCTCTCTCTCTCTCTCTGTCCTGTATCGATCCAGACACATTTTTTATTCAAGTGAAGCTAATATTGGAAAGTCTATAATTTCCAAATCGCTACATTGGCTTAAAAAAGTCGAAACTAGAGTAATGGAAACCGAGGGGAAATTGAAACATTTTTCACATTTTGTTTCATACCCCAAATCCTATTAACAAAAATCGTATGATATTAGTACCAATCAATAGGGCATTCTTTACACTTAGGAATGACAAACATAAAGAAATTGTAAGCGTTAAATATTGTGGTCAAAAACCCACTTAACCGTAACAAGTCAACTTGTTTCAACTCCCCTCATACCGAGGTGAGATGAAACAAGGGTCGAGGAAACTTGAAACATGTGATTTTTGAGAAGCATTAAAGTCTGTAAAATAAAAATAATGATATAATTTTGAGGTATTTATTAAAATTAAACTTTTGAAGTACGAAACAAACTTTTTTATTAATATTTTGTGCAGATATCTCAGTTAAATAGGTAACTACAGGTCTAATACAAATAATCAACTCTATTTACAATAATCAACTTTTAACTAAAGTAGTTAAAAGAACCAGAACGCCCTTTTTGTAACATTAATTAAAATAACAATAAGTTAAACAAATGGTTTTACATTATAAATCTTTGAAATAAAAACATTATTAACTTTCAGCCGTTCCTTAAGTATCAAAATCAGTTTCGTTTTGCCTGACGAGCAAAAAAATCAGGTGTGTGTCATGACTTCCGCAGAGGGGAACATAGGTTATTATAGCACCTATTCTGCAGAAGAAGAATCCTTCTGCCTTTGTTTTTAGAGCCATTTTCAAATAGCAGAACCAAAAAAAAAATGGGTGCGATGTCTGGATTGCAACATCGGGGCTCATGAAACTTGTACTTGTAGGGAACATTATGTTTCCTCTACTGCTTGTCAGATTGGCCTTTTTTATTATCATAATATTTTTATTTTTGGAATTGTTGAGATTTTTGTAATATAAATATTTGAAGAAATATTGATCAAAACTGATTTTGTATTAATCTAATTTTAATCTGTGGGTGACCACCTTTTTAAAATAATTTTAAAATAATTTATTTTTTGAAGAGAAAAGATTTGGCTCCACCGGGAGTCGAACCCGGGTCACCCGCGTAACATGCGCGTATGCTAACCACTACACCACAGAGCTCAGCTCCAAGTAGAGCCAATCCTTTCTCTTCACTGATACCAACTACCCGATCACGCTAATTTTGAGAGTAACGGGAGGTGGACAAAGTTTGTCCAATTTATTGTATTTATTGACGGAGCCAAATCTTTTCTCTTCAAAAAATAAATTATTTAAAAATAATTTAAAAAAGGTGGTCACCCACAGAGTAAGATTTGATTAATATAAAATAATTTAAAAATTGACTTACGTCAATAAATACCATAAATTGGACAAACTTTGTCCAACTCCCGTTACTCTCAAAATTTGCGTGATCGGGTAGTAGGTATTAGTGAAGAGAAAGGATTGGCTCTACTTGGAGCCGAGCTCTGTGGTGTAGTGGTTAGCATACGCGCATGTTACGTGGGTGACCCGGGTTCGACTCCCGGCGGAGCCAAATCTTTTCTCTTCAAAAAATAAATTATTTTAAAATTATTTTAAAAAGGTGGTCACCCACAGATTAAAATTAGATTAATACAAAATCAGTTTTGATCAATATTTCTTCAAATATTTATATTACGAAAATCTCAACAATTCCAAAAATAAAAATATTATGATAATAAAAAAGGCCAATCTGACAAGCAGTAGCGGAAAACATAATGTTCCCTACAAGTACAAGTTTCATGAGCCCCAATGTTGCAATCCAGACATCGCACCCATTTTTTTTTTTGGTTCTGCTAATTGAAAATGGCTCTAAAAACAAAGGCAGAAGGATTCTTCTTCTTCTGCAGAATAGGTGCTATAATAACCTATGTTCCCCTCTGCGGAAGTCATGACACACACCTGTTTTTTTTGCTCGTCAGGCAAAACGAGGTGAGTTGAAACAGCCTGTTTCAAATCTCCTCCGTAAGAAAAAACCCAATTTTTACTTAATCCACAATCAAGAAGTGACTACAAAGGAATCAATTGTATTAAATGTACATATATAATAAATCTTTAGTTAATGATCTTTCGAAACATATATAACTTAATCTAAAACACAAAACCCTTATCGAAATATAGGCATCGTAAAAAAACGTTAAAAACTTACTTTTCACGATTTTTGTCACGTGGCACGCAAAACTCCATGACGGCGCGACTTACGCCACTGACGCGAACTGACATGTCAGCGGGCGGAGGGAAGTGATTGATAAGCGAAGTTGCCAAATCGCTAGCGATTTTAACTTCCGAGTAATCGCTACTCTTTCAACTCACCTCTGTTCCAAATCCCCTCGGTCTCACCTAATCATAATCTTAATTTAAAAATAAGTACAATTGAATGAATTTGCTCCATCCTTTTTGATAAATAGTACCCTACTTCATTCTTTCATTGTATTAAATTAGTGTTTATTTCGAAGAAGTGGGATTTTCAAGTCTATTACAAGAAAATTTTTGAAATCGGCCTGGGGAATCTATGTGACTGATGTTTGGTTGCAATACCTGCAACACACAATAACACAAACACAATATTCCTGGTTAAAAAAATGAACCGTATGTTCGCATCCCGCCAAGCGGCCGTAGGATCTTTCACAGTAAACTAAAATTCCTTGGCTGTGTCGTCCTTCGGATCGAAAGAAAATCGGAGTTCCCAAGCCTGAGCAATTTCAGTTACTCAGTAAAGATCCCTTTGCTAATTTTACATGGATAGACAAAATTCAGGCCTCCAAAAGCATCGTCAGATTCATGGGCGCCGTCAGCACAAAATTATTGGGGTGGACGTCTCAATATTTTCCTAGATAGGGTAGGTAGAAATTCGAGGAGCTTAAAGCTGAGATAATAAGTCCTAAAAGCAACTGTTTGGACATTTAATTCATCCTCCAACTATTTATTTTAAAGGTATTTATAGTCTCTTAAAACTTGTCAATTTCTGTCTCAGTTATAAAATAGGGAGTTGTTCAGGCTTAATGTTGAAGGATGTGGGCCAAAATTTCTTGATTGAATTTTATCCAAGTTTTTCTTCTGTTCCGATCCCACTAATTCCATCAACTTCTATTAGCTTCATTCAATTGATGGAAAGTAGGATCAAGCTGCATGGTTAAAAAACAAATGGAGACTACAAACAAACAATTATATAAAACAATTCCGGGGATACTGCTTTGTTACAGAATTCAGAAAACAAAACAGTTCAAGCTGAAATAAAAAAATAAAAAAAATCATCAAATAGGGTAAACCATACAGTAATTGGCACCCCAACTTTAACTTAAAGAAATAGGTAAACAAGTTCTAATTTCATTGCAAGATATACATCAGTCTAATGTTTGAAGGGTCCTCTAAGTCATCTATGAAGTAAGACTTTAACAAACTAACCATAGGGAAGATATCACAATTAAATCCACCGGGTGCCAATAAATAGATTTGGCACTTTTAACAATAAATATTGTCTTATTGTAAAAATATTGAACTTTTGACCCATAAAAACCTCTTGAGTCTTTATGAGGATAGATAATGAGGAGCTATAGGAAGTTTCAATTTGATCCCTTTATAAAAAGTTTTTTTTTTTTTTAAAGTGGATTAGGGCGACCAATTGAGTCTCTACACTATATTTTCTCGTTTGGACTTGGATTTATGCATACGTTTCGGCCAGTTACATAGGGTCCTCTCCTCCCAAAATATTGGGACCCCCTGTGGTGACGCCCGTGGTCCGATTAGCCTTAGTAGATTAAATGTCGTTCAACAAACAAATAGAGAAAAATTACCGGTAAGTTAAGGTTCATGATGAAATTGAACTATTTACAAAAACTGTTCCTCTCACGGAATGAAATTAGGTGCTCTTTGACGTCATGGAGCGCTAAGATCAAGAGAGCAGTGAGGGAGGCGGTGGAGTGGAGCCACAGCCTCCTAAATAATTAAGTGGCCATCACCGCCATTACCGTAGCCGGTAAGAGGTCCTGAATAAATTATCTTCTAATTGAGGTTCCTCCGGCCATTTGCTAAGAGGCGCCTACTTACCCTAATCGCTTAGTTTAGCCCCTGTCCCTACAGAGGGCACCCTTTGTCAAAGGTCTCCTAAGATCGTTTGATCAATCGTTTAGTAGCATATACTTGCCTTAAAGAAATTTTTCCAGAAATAATATGTAATCATCAATATATATTATAAAACAAAGTATACAATGTGCGTGCCGAAAAGGCTCAAAAACGACTACACTTACTATTAAGAATGTTATGTCGTCGTATTGCCCTATTGCCCCTAACGATGAAGAAGGTTTCAGTTTTCAATTTAAGTGTGTAATTTTGAAGGGACAAGGGCTGTAATTTTAAGCCTCTCGTTACATGTAATTAGCCCCTCTAATAAGCCCAGGCGAGTTAATGAATGAAACATTTAGTTCGACATGTGGAAGGCAGGAGCGCTAACTAAGCTCAATTCATAAGGTTATCGTTCATTAATTCGGTTTGTTATGGTTTTAGCTTCAGCTGTTTTCTTTAAATTACACGAGATTATGTGTAAATAATTATTTTTTCCTTTTTATTTTTAAATAAGGTCATTACATCTCTGCAATGAATTTAAATTAAAAATAAACAAAACCAACTGGATTCCTAAGCGAATTAAGTTTTACAGAAGAGGTCGAAACTGAAAAGAATTGGTCGAAACATTGCCTTTAATCAATATACAATATAAGAGTAAATTTACAACAAAAGAAAAATCGCTTATTAGTGTAGTGAGCGAATAAAAACTAACTCAGAATAAAATAGATAACCGATAGGTAATATGAATAAAAGATATAACCTAATGGAATGTATATCGAAAATAAAGTGTGCATATAATATTTCTGTTTATTAGTTCTTCCAATTCGAAAAAGGAGAAGTTACTCAACTTGATAAGGATGCGGTATCGTCATGAGAATGGTCTCAATGGAAACAGAACATAGAAACCATAAAAAATGGTACATACCACGACATATTTGCTGCCAAAATAATTTTTCTTAATCTACAAAAGGGAAGAAAACGCATTAATAGGATCTCTTATACCCAAACCATATATGGGCGGACTCTGAGGTTTCGAAACTTACCACTAATAAATACTAAACTGAAGTTTCAGGATGGTACACATTTTGTCTTAATCATGATTAATTTTTTTCTATTTTTCTGTACTATTACATTTTATAGTTATTCTTTCATTCCACCTATTCCACAACTCCCTGAGCGAAGCCGGGCCCCACAGCTAGTGTATAATAATAATGAAATGAAAGTTTTAACGAACAAAATAATCCCAAAGACAAATATAAAATAAATTTAAAGTTATGTCCTAGGTGACTATGGGTGATAAATCCCCCCTCCCCCATCCATAAATGTCGAACAGAAATATTGTTACTTGAATGAATTGATGCATTTAATTCTTTAAAAAATGTATTGTAGTATTTACTATATGAATTGAATGAATTTTCTGTTATATATGTAAATAAATAATTGTGATGTGTGTTCGCATTTTTTATGTTGTTGATAACGACAAATTTTCTGTGACTGCTTCTGATTCAAAAAAGTCGCTAAAACTAAACTGCTCCACAAAAAATCTTGCGCATTTTGTAAAACTTTGTTTTTTTCTATCTCGCTTTACCTAGCCAAGAATTAAGTTAATTGCTGTTCAATATAAATATTTGTAAAGCTAATAGGATGTTTATTTACATTACTGTAAGGGCAAACGTGACTATTCAATCCCTTAAACTTGATAAGTCGTATTCAGATAAGGAGACAATTCACGTTCATCTCACAAATACACGATTTAATCTCATTATTTAGCATTTTTTCATCAGTCTTATTCGATTTACGTATTGTGAAAGATGAACCCGCAACAAGTAGCCGCTGCTCTCGCGTTAATAGAAGATAAGCGTAGCCAATGGTACGCGGCACGTACTTTGTGTGTGCCCGAAGCAACCCTTCGATATGCAGTTCAACGGTACAGGGAGACGGGACAGTGCACCAGGAGACAAGGTTCTGGCCGAAGAAGAGCCACAGATGCCCGCGATGACCGATTTTTGCTCCTTCACACCCTAAGAAACCGCTTTTCAACAGCTTCAGAGACTTCTCAGGCTTTAATGCATGCTCGAGGAGTTAATTTAAATGCAGAGACAGTACGTAGAAGGCTGAACGAAATGAACCCTAGAGCTAGAAGGGTTCATTTTGTGAAGGGTTCATTTTGTAGAAGGGTTCATTTAGTGCTAGAAGGACAGCAGACCATGCCTAGAAGACTGGAAGGAGTGATTAGGGCAAGAGGAGAAGTCACAAGGTACTAAAAGTTAGAACAAGTGTAAAATTTTATGTTTAAAGAAAAAAAAAACTTTTTGTTAGGAAGGATATTTTCTTATGAATTTTTATTGAAAAATAAATGTATTACTTTTTTAAAGATTTTTATCTATTTTCTTAATTTCCATTAATTTTTACATAAGTTACATTAATTTCTTGCAAAAAATCACAATAAAAGTAATGTAAATTGAAATTTTCTAAGTGCGCAAGATTTTTTGTGGGGCAGTAAGCGTAATTGGCACGATCTAGCGGTCGTCCTTTGAAACTTCTCGGCTTCAAAACAATTGAAAATTTGATTTTTTGAAAGATAAAAAGTTTTTAAATAAAATAATAGTAGTTTAAAGATATTCTTTATTTATTTCACATCTTTTTTTTTTTCATTTCATATCATAAATGGTAAAACATAACTAAATTGAATATTTTGTTATTTTTTTTTAAAGCAGAATATCTTGAGAAAGAAAAAAAGTATATAAAACTTTAATTTAAACCATTAACTAATCTGATGAGTTTTTTGTGCATACCTTTTTCAGCTGTATATTGTTGTTTTTGAATAATCATTTAATAGTCATTTAATTTCCTGAATTAAAATTGTATATATAATAATACCAGTGTGTTCTGTAATTATTACCTGTTATAAAAGCACTCGAATATTTAGGTATTCCTTAACGATAGTTTAATGTTGCGTATTTTTCCTATATCACAATTATATTCTATTATGAATTGCCAGCTACATGGCAACACCAAGTGCAAAACAACACTAACAAATAAAAATCACAATTCTTACTTCAAAGTTTATGTTTATTCTAAAACTGGAATTTATTGTCCATTCTCTACTTCATTTGAAAAGTTTAATTCTTAATTAATTAAAGCAGAATTAAAGTTTAATTCTGCTACTTTCCTTCATTCAGCTCAGGTGGGTGAGCGAATAGCTTATAGAGGCTGATCCTTACATGCTGGTTGACAGCTACTATTTCCATTCAATATTTTCCTATTGAAAGCTTCTCTGATTTTAACTACCTGAGTTTTTCTGTCTACTTACCTCTACTTTTAATTCATACGATTTTCTGCATTCCATAAAAATGGAAAAATGAGCATTGGTGGTTTTCTTTTGTTATGTGATTGGCCATTTTTACTTCTAGTGTACTCACTCCTTATTATTGTATCTCTAAATTTGTCTCTTCTTATTTATCACCTCTATCCTTCTCCCTTACATCATTTCGATTGCTTTGATTTGCCTCTAGTGTCTTGCAATAATAGTTAAGGTATAGTCATGAAGGTCAATGAGGGGTTAAATATGGTATTATATATAACTTTTGTGACCATTTTTTTTAATCTCTTTCTTTCTGGCTTATTTATGTGTAAGCATATTTGTTTGTCAATTTTATCTTTCTTCTGATTTTCCTATTTTTCTTTTAGTTCCTATAATTTCAGTAATTTTAAATTGGTCCCAAATACTTGCAATCACTGACATACTCCAACCACTCTGTATTAAGCCGAAGTATTAAGTCGTCTCATTCTTATGTCTCATATCTAAAAGCAAAACTTGTAGTAAAAAATCACATTTATGACATTGATTGTTTATTATATTTTATTACATGCGCTTTTTTTTTTTTTTTTTTGTACTGTGAGTTATTGCTTTAGTTATCTGGGTTGGAAAATAAATTATACGGTGTATTCATTGCATTGATAGTAATCCTTAAAATAGATACAAGTGGGTGTTCCGTTTACAAGAAAAGTACTTTTGAAAATATATTATATCCAACACCATTAAAGAACTTTATTTTCTCATACAAAATGACTCTGTGTGTCATCTTTTTTTAAACACTTTTGCATATCGCTACTAAATATATGCAAAAGTGTTTAAAAAAGATGACACACAGAGTCATTTTGTATGAGAAAATAAAGTTCTTTAATGTTGTTGGATAAAATATATTTTCAAAAATACTTTTCTTGCAAATGGAACACCCACTTGTATCCATTTTAAGGATTACTATCAATGCAATGAATATACCCTATAATTCATTTTTCATTTAATTAAATGCATCAATTCATCCAAGTAATAATATTTCTGTTCGACATTTCTGGATGGGGAGGGAGGGGGATTTATCACCCATAGTCCCCTAGGACATAGCTATAAATTTATTTTATATTTGTCTTTGGGATTATTTTGTTTGTTAAAACTTTCATTACATTATTTTTTATTTTAATTTAGCTTTTAAATATGAGGAAAAACAACTCCCTAAGAATCCCTAAACAATTATTACAATCAAAATAATTATGTTGTAAGAATGTTTTATTTTTAAATATTTTGAAAACTAATCCAATTCATATTAATATTATATTATATCATATTAAATAAATCATTTAAAGTTTTTTTTTTACAGAAAACATATAAATTTAGTTTTTCCAGGAAGCAATAAACATATGATTAATTCGATTTTTTTTCGCAATTTATTACAGATTTATAACTCTTGTAACTAAAATAAATTGTTTTATGCTCAAGTTAAAGAGAGATTTAACCCTTAATTGGCCAGGTACTCAAAAAATGAATAGAAACAACTTTTTTTCATCAAATCTTAGTTTTTGTTTTTTAAATAAAGAAAGTATTGTTTTTTAAATAAGATTTATCGTTGTTTTTATTTTCTATACAGAAATATTTAAGGGTGTCTTTAAGTACACTTTGGTCAATCAACATCAAATATTTAATTTTTAGCCAATCACCATTGAAGAATGGTGGTGTCTATTACTATTCACATTGGTTATTATCATTTCTAACAATATTATAAAATAATTTACAAGGTAATAGAAGGTACAAATTTTTAATATAAAGGTATATTAAAAAGAAATCTGTTTACAATAAAAAATATAAAGAAAATACATTTTTAAAAAGCAAAATTATATTTAGAGGTGAGAGATAGTCAACTGTTAATCTTTATGATAGGTTAAATGATAATCAGGATTTTCAGTTTGACTGACCACCCCGCACAATGGTCAACGTCTACAACATGTACAGAGGTAAATTGCTTCACCTATTTGAAATCAAAATACCCCCACCATATATCCCACTTAAACCATTTTTCCCACCTCCACAAAAACCTCGCTAACAAAGAACAATCGCTCATTTTTCTATTAAAATGCCGCAAATCGTCTATCATGCCAAAATTCATATGTAACCTGTCAAAAAATTTAAAATTAAATTACAAACTAGACAAAAAAGTAAATACTATAGACTGACTAAATTCAAAAAATCAATGCTAAATATATTTGTTAAAGATACCATCTTTTCAACCGGCGACATAAAACAAAAAAATTAGTCAATTACATAACTCGCTCCATACACAATTTTCTGTTCACAACATCGCATTATTAAAATCTGCCACCCAAACAATTTATACCCATGCTAAAACAACCAAAAAAACCTTCCTTAGAAAAAAGTTCACCCAACTTATTAATTATTCAAACAGCGTTAAAACTTATCCTACTGGCAATAAAGAGTAGGTACATAACATATCCTCGACACACATTCCTTCTAACGTTACCAAAATTCTTAGCCTAGGATCCAATTTCACCACCCTTGATTCTAATTCCAAGCACCTCATCCCCTCACTCATCACAGACCTCGAACACATACACAGAGATAACATCTTAACCCATCAAACTGAAAATCCTGATTATCATTTAACCTATCGAAAAGTATATTTACAATTAAAAAAAAAAAAACTGACAAAAAGTATAATTACGATTAAAAAGTATATTTACAAAATATATTTACATCTACAATACAAATTACATTTACTTACATGTATTTACAAAAGCAGTTACAAAAATATGTTCACAACTAAAATTAATGAAATATAAAAAATAAAATTAAGAAACTATTTGTCCATGAAATTCTAAGAAGCAGGGTCTCTCTCGCGTATTGCACTGTCTAACATTGCATTTTTTTTGCAAAGAATGACCGTTTGATTTACATGGCAAAGCCTGCACTTCCCTTTAGTGGTCAAAATTTGGCAATGGTGCATACCATCAAGCCTTGCTGCATCAGGTATGACCGCAGCAGCAGTTATCTTTTTTGAGGCTTATATTGCTGGGGATCTCGATCTGCTCTTTTTCGTACACCTATACAGGAGTATATCCCTTGCAATTCGAATACGAAATTGCTTCAGCATCATTTTTGTTCCCTTGTGTTCCTTTTAAATAGTAGCCATGAATTATTAACTATAAAATGTAATAACTGGCTAAAGATGTTTAAATAATATTTGTGAGAACGGTAACCAGTTCTATAAAGGGGCACAAACATATCAGAAAGATCAACACCCCCATTTGCGAGCTGTATTCCTTTATTTGGGCAGGACATTTGATAAGTTCACTTTTTCTTTTTTCCTTGGACTACCTTGAAACATTTTCAATTGGCTGGGCACCTGTATAGGAACTGACTGTAATAACTCCTTTATTATCAAACCATTTGACAATCCTAATACATTTTTTATTATCTACATACTCTTCATAACAACCTCTTCCCTCTTTTTTCATGTCTTTATCGGAGGTAAAAGGAACACCTCGACATCTATTTAACCTCAAAGTAGCTATTGAAAAAATCCCATATTCCTTTCTAAGATTAGAAATTAAATTCAGTGAGGAGAACCAATCATCAAAAAATACTACTGATAGTGGCAACGGAGTACCCAGGATCCAAACTGGGGGGGGGGGCAAGCTAAAAACTAGGGGGGCAAGCTATGGTCGTTCAGGTTGTAACACCTTACCACGGAAAAGTGAACGAAACCAAAATTATGTATAATTACAGCAGTGCTTTATTAACTAAGTTATTACAATTATTTGCTTGAAAAAAAAACATATTCTATTATTGCTTCCAGTCTTAAAAGCCTAAAAAATTGTTGCTTCCAGCCTTCCAGGAGGGGGCAGCTGCCCCCCCCCTGGGTACGCCCATGGATAGTGGTTTATGTTTTGTATTTTTACATAGTGCTATTAAAGCGTTTTAGAAAATGTAAGGTACTCATTTTCTTTAGGGGAAAAGTCTAAATCTTTAAAGGTATCTTGGCCTGAGTAAATAAAAAAATTATACATCATACCTGAAATGCCAGAGCGCACAAATATTTGAAACCCCTATTTAATCGGTTTATTTTTTATGTACTGCCGGAGTGATCCAGCTTTTTCCCCTTTGTAGGGGACCATCATTTCATCAGTAAAAAATCTCGTATCTTCATCTATTTCTCTAAATCCTTTCCTAACTAAATTCAAAATGGGAGAAATTTAGAAAAAATTATCCTTTTTGTCTGCCCTGTTATTGTCTAGAAAATGTGAAAATCTTTTTATTTTTTTAAACCTGTTTCTGGGCCTTATGTCTGCTATTTTACAATAGCGAAGACTTTTGCTCCAATAGTCATTATAATCTGGTAGGGTCAATAAGCTCTTTGGAGCAAAATCTATAATAATATTCCACTGAGTGAACACTGTCACCTGCTTCAAATTGCTTCTTCTCAGGTAGAGAAACTGTTTTCTTGAAGGACCCTTTCCTCCATCTACAATCAATAAAATAAAAATAAGAATTTTCAAAATATTATTTTAGTAAAAATTATAGTATACATATAAAGTTAGTTAAAAAAAGTATGTGTACACCACATTAAAATTTTTTAAGTATGCCCAGGATATCAAAGGAAATGAAGAAAACACTTTTTATATTATTTTCTTTTAAACTGTAACTTTGAAAGAATTAAAATTCACTACCAAAAGAAAAATAAATATAACAGTAAAGATAAGGTAAAAATAATTGCTAATGGAACTCCTGAACCATAGCAAAATAAGTCTGTGTACATTTACTATAAACTCCTTCAAATACTGTACAGTAATAAACAAACGTTTTCAATGTAAACAAAAAGTTCCATAAAATGGAAATTTGTGTATAAATTAGACAATTGATTATTAATTTAAGAAATGAGGGAAAATCTTTGAGAGATATCAATTGAAATAATTAGTGTACACAGACTTTTTTTTATATTGTATAAATAATTTTTATAAATGTCTTAAAACGTTGTTTATGAAATTGAAAATGTTTAAAAATGGTCAAGTATTACGTGTTAATTTATAAAGAAAAAATTAAAAGAATAGTCTGTTATTTTTCCTTTTTTTCCTTGGCTAAAATTTGATTTTTGTCATGGTGTACATAGACTTTTTTTGCTAACTGTATATACATTATAGTAAGTAATGTATATATGCTTGCCTAAATTGTGTCGTAGAAATTTTCTTTCTTTCATGGGACTTTCTTCCTTTATGTGGTATAATTTCAGGCATTTCTTTTTTTTCTTCAATTATCTTGGTGGAAATAGGTTCTTCCTTTTCTTCTAACATTGCCAATATTTCATTGCATTGAATGTCATTACAATTTTCATCTACAACAGCAAGATCTCTCAATATTTCATTGACTTCAATTTGAAGACTTTCTTCAACTGTTATGGGATATTTTTCCAATAATTCTTCCTCATCAGGATTAATAGGATTTTTTGGAAGCAAAGCCAAGATTTTTTCTCCTCTACTTCTGTACATATCTGTGAATAAAAATGGAGAAAGTAAGATGTAATTACATTGGTTGGTGTTTGGCCAAAGAGAACTTAAGTACACCATCATTAACATTTACATTATTTAAAGAAAGCAAATCGCTGTTAAAAATAGCCATGCGAAAAAAAAAATCGACTATTGATGAAATTTGGTTCCTTAAAAAAATAAATAAGCAATAATGAATCGAAAAGTGTTCAGAATTCTCAAGTTTGCAACTCAACTGACACATTATAACTAATGGAAATATACAAATGTGGCGTTTAGATAACGAAACCCGTCGATTTCTAATCTATGTAAGTTAATAAGTGAAAGTTGTGCGCATCGCACCTGATTTTTAAATTTACGGCCATAAAAACGTAAATAATTCATATTCATGTTAAAATTATTATTTTTACGAAAAAAAAAAAAAATTGTGTGTTGCGAGGAAGCAATAAGTTTATGATTAATACGATTTTTCGTAAGTTAATAAATATTTATAATAATTGTAACTAAAATAAATTGGTTTATACTCGAGTTAAATTTGATTTTTTTTAAGCAATTTTATTCAGTGATATTCACTAATAGGTCGAGGAAGACAACCTTGACACAAGATATGGTATCGTTCATAGTTTTTTTGACCCAATATTTTGTAATGAAAACATCAGGAGATTCGAATTAATGTAACCATACCTTCAGCATGGAAACACAAGCAATTGCTATATTGCTTATCTGCTTGATACAGTTTACATGCATCGTAAGTACCCATTACATACATTAGTTACAATTTGTTTTTTCTAAATGGAATAAATTACTTTGGCTAGTAATATCAACAATAGTAAATTTTCGTATTTATACCTATATACTTTGCTGAATAAACACGGTTCAGAAAGGCTTGGCACAACATGCAGCTCAACGTGTATCATGTTAAAACAGCGGCTCCTATTGTCAATCTCCTATTGCGTCCTTTTCCGTTAATAAAGGTCCTGACTAGATTTATCTCATCCTAGCTTCAATTTTCACTCGCTTCGCTTGCTCAAAAGGGATTGAGGATCCTTTTTAATTGAGATCGGGGCCACTCTACATGGCGCAAGAATAGTCCACGCCGAGCAGCCTAACCAAAATTATTGAATATTTTGCATATCCATACGATTAATTACCTAATAATAGTTAATCTTCAGTGTTTTTACATTTTTTTTCCCGCTTAATCATATAGGGAAGTGTTGTAGTGAAGCAATGTTTGTATTTAATGAGTAATTTTATAGAGATTATCACACTTGAGATGTGATATCTCCATTACATGTAATTTTAGATCGCCTACATTCGGTTGGCTTGTTATTTAATTATATTTGAGAAACTTTGATCAGGGAATAATAGAATCCCATTCTGATTTGTTTCAGACTGGACGAAGCAATAAACATAAGACAAATACTGAGCATTCATCGTCTTTGTCAATCTTACAAAAATACTTAAATGTTTCCATACCCCCGGATGGAAACCTAAAGTCCTTAAGATCTGCAATGGAAGCAAGAGATAACTTAGGAAGGACACCTTTGCATAAAGCGGCTCTTGAGGGGCAAACGGATATCCTAAAGGCGCTACTAGCACAGGATATTGACTTATGGGTGACAGACAAACAGAGCAACACTGCGCTCCATCTAGCAGCTAGTCGTGGTCATGTAAATGCTCTGAGGAATCTTCTTTCAAATGGTGCCACAATAGATGCCAAAAATAGTTACGGCTGGACAGCACTCCACTGGGCTTCCCGAAACGGGTGCATTGACGCTATGAAAATGCTGATGGGTGCAGGAGCGCATAAGGATGCAAGAGACAATGATGGTGAAACGCCATTGCATCTTTCGACCTGGTACAACCATACGGAAGCTGTGAAGACACTTCTTTCGGCGGGTGCTGATGTGCATGTGAGGGACACGAGTGAAGTCACGCCTCTTCATTACGCTGTTTCGCTCGGTCACCAAGGAATCGTCAAGCTCTTATTGGATTATGGAGCTGACAAGAACGCTAGAGACAAAGATGGAGATAGTCCCCAAGGACTTGCGTCTCGATTAGGATATACAGAAATAGTGAAGTTGTTTTAAAGTTATAGTAGATAAAATTGAATACATTTGGCCCTAGTACAGAACTAATATCTTATTGTGGCCAAAATTGAACAAAAAATGAAAATTTTTGATTCACTCCGATCTTATTTTTCGTATTCTACATTAGACAGGATCTATATATATTCAAGAAGGGGTCCGGGGAGGAGGTTAAAAAAATTAAAAGTGTATATTTTGACTTTCCTAGTTATATTTCATAATTATCCAACTCTGGACGATTCTTTTCATGTTTATGTTGGTTTATTCCAAAAAAGTAAGATGTTCTAAAATATCATTGAGTTATATTACACCACCGAGATGAAAATATAATACATTTCTTTTGAAATTGTTCCTTTTTAAAACCAAAAAATATTAATATGTCTTACATCGCTGATTATGATAACTGACAAGTACTTCTTTATTTAGATGACTATGTGGTGTGACGCTACTTGAAATTTGAAAAACTTTACAATGTACTGTAATTGAATTTCATTGAGAATAATGACAAATAACGGAAAATATTTCACACATTAAGAAAAAAAAACAGATATAAAATTGGTCTTTGTAAAAGTGACGAAATTCAAAAAATAAAATATCGAAATTCATTGGGTAAAATGTAGAGTAAAAAGAAATGCTATGATAAATGCATTTTATCATATACGGTCGTCCTGTTGTTTAATCAGAATCAGCTGAAAGTTACCTTCTTTTAAAATAAAGATAAAGGTATGCTAGATCTCTTAGATGATTTATTCCTGATAATTGAAGGTATTTGCATAAGATTAATTAATCTGTTTTAAGTCAGAATCTGTTTTAACTGCTTGAACGAGGAAACCTTTATTACTAATTTTCCAATTAAGGATGTTTTATTAATGGTACATTAGGGTTATCTATCTTTAATTGATGGACCAAGATCTCATGATAACACTCAAAATAGAATTCGGAGGAAACGAGAATTCATTCAGATCACAAATTACAACTTCAAGCTTTTGCACATCGCTTAAGTTAAATTAAGTTGCTAAAAATATATTAAAAAAAAACAATAATGTTCTTTTAAAGACCACACTAAATGGTTTAGTCACTTCTGTATACTTTCTGCCCACGACCGATTTCGGAATTTCTTCGAGAGAGTGATCATGAGATCACCTTCCGATTCGAGAGAGGCCCATTTATTAAGGAAATACAGGACTTGATTAATATTACTGAAATATAAACTCCCTATGAAAAATTATAAGTAAAAAAAAAAGACTTGCGTTGGAGACCCAAGTAATTTAAAAGATTTATAGACATTTATAAGATATCTTGGGTTTACTTGCGAAGTTCAGTTAACTCAGTAATAGGTTATTATAAATGAAGTTAAGATAATTATATGATAAGCTTTTATATTTCTATTTGTGATAGGTAGCGCAGTTGAGTTAAGAATATTGTTTTTACTGGAGGGTAACTTCTAGCCTCGTAGCTCTTTGGCATTATTATCAGTTTCGAAAGTTGCCATCACTAGTATTTATAATCTTTTTTCTTTGTTCAATTGAAACCATACAAAAAAGAAAACTTAGCTATCCTTCGGAAGCCAAAATTATTTTTATAAGGTAAGGGTAACACATTTTCGGGAAATATCGTGTTTAAGTGTTTTGAATATATTATTTTATTATTGTGACAAACATTTTATTAAATTAACATATAGCAGTGTTTGAGTTGATGCCAATATGTCATATTCCTATCTCTTCAAATACATTATAATTGGAGACACTGGAGTTGGAAAGTCCTGTCTACTGTTACAGTTTACTGATAAAAGATTTCAACCAGTTCATGATTTGACCATAGGTGTAGAATTTGGTGCTCGAATGGTTACAATTGATGGTAAACACATCAAACTTCAGATTTGGGATACAGCTGGCCAGGAAGCTTTTCGCTCGATAACCCGTTCTTACTACAGAGGAGCCGCTGGAGCTTTGTTAGTGTATGACGTGACAAGACAAGAAACATTCAACCATCTGTCTTCATGGCTCGACGATGCCAGGCAGCATTCCAATTCCAATATGGTCATCATGTTGATTGGTAACAAGAGTGATCTAGAATCTAGGAGAGAAGTTAAAAAGGAAGACGGGGAGGCTTTTGCCAGAGAACATGGTTTGGTGTTTATGGAGACATCTGCCAAGACTTCAGCAAATGTCGAAGAAGCTTTTATGAACACCGCTAAGGAAATTTATGAGAAGATTCAAGAGGGTGTTTTTGATATAAATAATGAAGCTAACGGAATAAAAATAGGTCCTCAACATTCAACTGGCTCAACTCTCTCCGGTGATGGAAAAACATCGACACGGAACTCGGGTTGCTGCTGAGATAGTTGATGTAAACATCAATTTTTGTTGATTAGTGATTTCCATTATATCCGTTTGCTTTATTGGTATTTAGTAAGGAATATTATTAATTATCTACAAACCTTTGTTTCATCTCTGTTCCTGCTTCACTTCAATCCTGAGCTTATTTATGAAATATATTTCATTATTACACCATTTATTATTTTATTTTAATATTTATTATAGTCATAGTTTGTTTTGCAAACAATAAGAAATATTCATACTTTATATGCAAGTTTAGTGATGGCACATATATATAAGTTTTTTTGGGCAGTTTCATCATGTGTGTTACTGATACCTAATTTCACAGATTTATAGTTTGTTTTATCTTATTTTTTTTAAATTAGGATTTTAATTGTATGTTTTGTATTGTATTTTAATTGTACATTGCCTTCGTTAATATATAATTTTTATAAGCTTAAAACTTTGTGAGTGTAAATAACATTTTTTAATTTGTTATTCAAATTGTTTTGATTTCCATTCAATACCTTGACCTACATCACTCATAAAATGTTATTTACCTTGCGTTTATATAGGATACGTTTTACATACTGTTAAGTGGTACCTTAATTGTTAAAATGATTTGCGAACAATTATTATATCAATGTTGTAGTAAATATGAGTTGTATTTCGTAGGAAACAATATCTATCCTATAATTTTAATTAGATCCTAATTATCAATCAGTAATATTTAAACTGATTGTATTAGTTTTAATTTTTGAGTTTTAACCAAATGACGTTTTTAAGGCTGGTCTATTAAAGATTGACAGTACAATTTAAACATGTTCACAGGCACTGCGTTTTATTTTTATAATTGATTTTTTTATTTTACTGTGAAGCATTGTTTTAGCAACCTAAATTGTTTTATCAGAGCTTTATATAACTTTCTTTTGTAAATCATTATGTGAGATGTTTAGAATAAAAATCTGCTAAATTCAGTTCATAATATTATCCAACGGGATTCTGAAATTATTAATAATTGAAATTTCAAGAGTATTTAGAATTTACATATGTTGAAACAAGTCGCTGCAATAAATTTTGGTAGGATTCTTGAAATTTCATAAAATTTTTGAAAACAGTATGATTCTTAAGTATTTAGTATATATATATTTTTTTTTACTGAGGTCTTGGGTATAATTGTGCAATTTTAAATATATCGCTTGTTCGGAAGAAGATGGCCATAATCCAAGAAACTGAAATTTTATGGGATAAGCATTTCTTTTGTTCATAATTCCTACCTTTAAACTCAATGGAAGACTGCTCCCCAGCATTAAATATTGGATCAGGAATTTTTCTCGAAGAAAGATAATATGATTTGAAGTCTTTTAAGAAAAAAAATAAAGGGGAAATCGAAAATTTTCATATTGTGGCAGTATTCTTCCAAAACGAGTGATATAGCTGTTGATCAACGGCCTTTTGAAAATGATTTATACTTCAATAATCGATGCTGAAAATGATAAGAATATATTTTGTATTAAACTTTATGATAAAAAGTATAATGTTTATTAACACAAAATATTACAGTCCTGTATGGAGGTTTTGTATTTGTTTTTGTTTTTTTTAATACTTTTCATTTGTCAAATTAGGTGACTGATCCTGTTTTAATTTCAGCAAAATATTAAAAATGAAACTTTGATATCATAAAAAATAGAGGAATTCTCAAAAAAGATATATCTGGGTTTACTCAGCTTAATTATTATTACATGTTACCTGACTACAAATAATAGTTACTTCTATTTTGTGAAGAAGGGATTAGAGTGAATTACATATTTTATAAAATATGCATTCACTCTTAAGATGTTTTCATCCACTTCTTGTTTTTTTTTTTATGAATGTTTTCTTTTATATTAGTTATGAAAATTGTTTTATTAAAAAACAAAGACCTTTTTTTATAGCTTTAATGTATTTTGTCATCAAAACTATGTTTTGACAGAATCAAACAAATGTTTATATTCTTAAATCTTCCATAACCCTTTTACCAGCTTCATCGATTTGTGAATTATTACCAAACAGTCAAAGTGCAGCTGAGCTCTGTCACTGCAGTTTTATTTCTCCCCATTTTATTTTTTTTTTTTTTATTTTTTTTTTTTTATTTTATTTTATTTTATTTTTTTTTTTTTTTTTTTTTTTTTTTTTTTTTTTGGTAAACAAATGAAGAGATAAAATTGTTTCATAGACGCTAATTTAAGTAAATTTGAACTGTCATGTTTTTGAATATTTCATAATTTTTTCCTTAATTTAGGAAAACATTGCGAAAAAAATGGGGAAATAATTTGATATCATAAAAAGGCATTCCTTGTATGACTAAATCCATTCAGATTAAAATTATTAATGTTCAAACTTGATTGGAGATATGTATGGAGTAGAGATGTTCTATATAATAAACTTAATAGAAATAACTGATTGTATCTGCTGTGATTTGGATCAAATTTCATAGTATTGTTTTGCTTACTATAAATACTGAATTTCAGTTAATTTGTTCCGAAGAGTGGTGCAGAACAAACATTGAAACTGTTCAAAGATCTATTATTTTCATGAAAAGTGGAAAATTAATTCTGTTTATCTTTGTGTTGAACTAATATTCACACTTCCCATATAAATCAAACTTACTTCTCAGGGTAAGATATTGACTATTGGGACCATAATTTTACTCATTACAGTTCTATAAATAAATAAACTGCCTTGTTTTGGTAAAGCCTATTTAAGTTTACACTACCTTTATGGCATTTTTGTATGAAAATATGGAAGTTTCCAACTTGAACCAGTCTGATAATAAAGCGATAATGCTCTGCTTCAATGTTGAGATCATCAATTTTTATTTCAAAATTGTCAAGTAAATTTTGAACAATCCATTCTTGCATCTATAATTGCATTCGTTTAAATTTATTTGTTTATTTATTTTGTTAGACAGTACCTACCTTGTTTTGAGAAGGTTTTAACACTTAGTTATTAAATAGTAATTATTAAATTATCCTCAATTTTTAAATGGCAGTAATTTAAATATGGGACAAGGTAAGAACTTTACCTGTCAAAATAGGCTGAGCCCATAAGTATCAAAGCAGAAGTGTAACATTAATATACTGTTGTTATGCGATTCACCGGAAGCAAACTGAGCAACAATGAGATTGACTAGGGTGAAAATTGAAATTTTAACTTTAAATATTTTTGAACATGAAATTTTACAAACCTGTAAAACCAAGGTAGTAAAATGTTTTGGTGTAAGCACTAGAAGAATAATAATTAAAACTCTGTTAAATTTAGAGAATATAGTTTTGTAGGAGTCTAAATGGAACTGAATTGCAGCGTATGTAAGTTTAGTCATTGCATAATTGAAATGGGCAAGTAAAGAATTTAAATTTATATTTAGTCTCGTAAACTTAAATAATGGTGATGGAACTGATGAATGTTAAAGGACCGATATGTGATTGGGAGCATTGTTTTACGGTTTAAGTTTCTTATTTGGGTTTGGAGCCCATACCTAAACCGTTAATGGCCCAGATGGAATAAATTTTTAAAGCATGGAGAATCATCAGCTGTTAACTCTTTGTCTAGAGCTAACATTTAGACCAACATTGTTGAACATCGTGAAGGCACACGTCTCGAAGCCAACGTTGGTTCAGGTGAAGGCTAGTTGGTTCATGAAAATTGCCAGCCCTTGCCAATTGGGGTGATGAGGTCATGAAAACCACCCTACTGCTCAACTAGACAGATAGGAATGGATGTACAGTTGTCAGGCTTACTTCCTAAGTTATTCCTAGTGATAAAAATTTGCGATTCAATGACTGAAATCTTGAATTAATGATGATAAATGAATAATTATTTTTTTTTTATTAATATTCATGGTAAAAAATATATACATGGGATCTCTCGAGGCTTTTCAAATTAATTTTTATCCGGATATTTTCTTCACTTTATTATAAATAAAATAGTTTATCTGGTATTAAGCCTATCCTGAAGGGATTAAATGAAATTACATGCCATTGTCATATATTTCTACCTTTACAAGATTTATTAATTATTATTATATAAATGAAAATAATACATTTGGTTGGTTAGGGCTATCTGTTATGGATATATGTAAGGCACGTAGGGTCTAAAATGTGGAAAAAAAAGTGTCAAGTTAAGAGATCGGGATTTTTTGATGAATTTCTCTGAATAAGATCCATGCAGTTGGATAACCATTATAAGTTTGACTTTTTAGGCCCCTTTAAAAATAAAAAGAATATTTTTCATAAGCCTGCACAATAAATTGTATGTTGAATCTTTGCTTCCTGTAACAGACCCTGCTAATTGTCGAAATCTTGTTCTGCTAACAAGCTACAATTTTTTTCCATTGACGTTGAAGTCTTCTTTGGCGTCTAGTTGTTTTCTTGGGCAAATCATTCTTGTGCTGCCAATCTATATATATATTAATCCTTAAAAACTGGACTACGTTTGGTTTCTCAAAACATTCTTTAAGCTTCTGGTTTGTTCTATGTTACCACATTTTTTTAACAATAACTAAAATTGTCATCTGAATACAAATGAACATGTATTTTTAGGATAATAAAATAATAGTACCATTCTATTGAAGCATGGAAATGCAAAAGGGTATAAGTGCCAAAAATTTAAAATAAAATTATTATTTTGCCAAATTGTTATATGTGCCAAAGCTATTCTTCAGAATGGGTATAAGTAATTTTTTGTTATTAGAAAGTAGTTCATTGAATGCTTGAAAGATGGCATGGGTGTTAGCGACGAACGTAGTTCACCCTGTTGGGTATAAGTCATAAGATTTTTGGAATATTTTCTCTAAGGCACTTATACCCTTTTGAATTTCCATGCATCAATTTATTTACTAAAAAAAATAAAAAAAAAAAAAAAAAAAAAAAATAGGAACAATCCCCTCAATGATGCCAGTGGTTGGTCAATCACTCAGCCTTTTATCTTTACTGATTTATTATTTTCATTATAATATATTATATATAATATCGTTGAAAGATACAATTATCCTAGTTGACAATAGCCTTTTCAATGTTGATTATTCTTCTGATTGGTAATCAATATTTTAATTTTGAAACCCATCTGCAATATTATACTTGTACCTATCGATAAACTTTGAATCTCTATAATTTTGTGTTAATATCTTTGTTTACTTATCTTAACCAAATTTTCTGTATGTTGTATGTCATTATCATTGTGTATACATAATGTGTTTTAAATAAATGTAAAATATCTTAAATGTTGTAAAGACTGATATTTACTCTTATGTCTTAGCAATGTATTCGTTTATTGTGGTAGGCAAGTTTTATTAAAAAATATATAAATGGAGTGTTTGTGATTTAATTATATACCAACTTAAAAAATTTCTAGTCAAAATTTACGTGAAACTTAATATTATTGGTTTTCTGGTTTTAATGGTTTTTAAAATTAATTATAAATAATTTCTAAAAAAAAAAAAATTAGAAAACTATTAGTATCATACATGCAATATATAACTTATATATTTTTATTTATTATTAAAAGAAATGTTTCCTTATTTATTTAAATAAAGTTATTATTTTCAGTTGAGATATGATTTTGTAATATTAATTACTTTTGATACAATATTTTTGCAACATTGAATTAATATTCTGATGTACATGTAAAACAGTTGATCTGCGTAAGTGTAATGTTTATAATTTTATTTATCTATCAAATAAAATTTCACAATAGTAATTGAATTTTTCCTTGATGATCCATGATAATTCCTCAGGTAATTAATTATTTTTACATTATACTGCTTATTAAAGTATATTTACATTATACTGCTTATGAAAGTATTTCTTTCTAGACTGTTTGCTAGCCTAGAAAGTGACCCATTACACTACCAGTAGTGTAAAGGAATCATATGTTTCCTTTACTGTACTAGTACAGTAAAGAAAACACCTATTAATAAAATCCTTAAAAAGCTTAATAACCTTTTTTATCACTTTAATTTAAATATGTACGAACAAGCCTGAAATATTTCAGAGATTGCTAGTAAAATCTTCAGTGATTATCAAAATAGTATTCCTCATACATCAGAAATAGAAATGAAGCATAATAACATCAATATCGCGAATAACGGTTGATGATCTATTTAGAGGCGATCCATTATATAATATGAATAATAAAAAGTATATTAACTCCAAATGTGACATTCAATTACCATCTGAAGGATTTAATATTAGTAATAATACTAATTTTACATGTAAATATGTAGATTTTTTATGAGTCATCAATACCTCTTACCATATGATTTTCATTTATTTCATTTTATAACCTTACACTTCTTATTAAATGTTACTCAAAATAAAATTCTTACAGTATATTTTATTTTATTTTTCAGTATAATGTAAAATAATGGTATTTTATATTAATCTAATCTTAATCTGTGGGTGACCACCTTTTTTAAATTATTTTTAAATAATTTATTTTTTGAAGAAAAATGATTTGGCTCTGCCGGGAGTCTAACCCGGGTCTCCCGCGTGACATGCGCAGATGCTAACCACTACACCACAGATCTCGGCTCCAAGTAGAGCCAATCCTTGCTCTTCACTGATACCTACTACCCGATCACGCAAATTTTGCGAGTAACGGGAGGTGGACAAGGTTTGCCCAATTTATGGTATTTATTGACGTACGTCAATTTTAAATTATTTTATATTAATCTAATCTTAATCTTTGGGTGACCACCTTTTTTAAAATTGACGTACGTCAATAAATACCATAAATTGGACAAACCTTGTCCACCTCCCGTTACTCGCAAAATTTGAGTGATCGGGTAGTAGGTATCAGTGAAGAGGAAGGATTGGCTCTACTTGGAGCCGAGCTCTGTGGTGTAGTGGTTAGCATCCGCGCATGTCACGCGGGAGACCCGGGTTCGACCCCCGGCGGAGCCATATCTTTTCTCTTCAAAAAATAAATTATTTTAAAGTAATGGTACTAGTCTGTTATAGCCCCTCATCGAAGATATACCGAAATCGATACATCGATACTGAATCATATGTGAAATATTGAACGAAAACTTTGTTTAGGTTATGTAAATACATTAATAGGAAATTAAATATTAAATTTATTCATTAAATAATAACATTTCTATACAACATTTTTAAGTTCATCTAGAAAACTACAAATGCCTTTCTACATCTATAGATCTGGAACTACATCTTCCAGATGTAAGCGGGAGCCTTTTAATCAGTTTCCAGTTCTAACACCTACTTCTTTTCGAGATTGATTCTTTTGACACCTCCACCTGCTTCTTTCTTGGTTTATTTTTAAAACCATCTCGTGACCGTTCTCACAAATCATTCTCTTAGGGATAATATTTTTATCTTGTAAAACCTTTACAGCTGTTTCCTCACTTACAACTAATCGAAATATGGTTTTCAGAATATATTTTTCCATGTTGGGCACAATAATAAACAACAGAAACCTATTAGGAAACGTATCTTGTATATAGATCTATCGATTTCGGTATATCTTCGATGAGGGGCTACACAGACTAGTACCAAAATAATTTACATCAGTTGTACAGAAAGTGTCCCTGCATTACTCGGTCTAATTACCGAGCTCGGCTGCGCCTCGCTTGTCAAACCAGACCTCAGATAAAATAATTCTTTTTTTTTCCTTTTTAATGACTAAACAGTAAGTAGGTGTACTTTTTAAATATTTAATAGAGAATAACTAATTTTATTTCAGTAGAATTATTTCTAAACAATAATTAAATCATCTAGTTTAAACACTTCAGTAGTCATTTATCATTTATGAGATGACCAAACAACATATTTGAATACTTGATCATGCAAGTCTTCAGATGCCAGTAATGTTAAATTTCTCTTATTGGAAGAAATTTTGGAATACTGTGTGAGTAATCTCTGAAATCCACAGCAACCACTTTTTTATATCTTAATTATATTTCCAGTTATTTTCTTTATCTTATTTTTTTCCTGTCATCTAACAGATGAATCTCGATTATTACTTTCACTTACCTATATATGAAATATATAGTAAGTGGAAGTATTGCGATCGTGAAAATTTTCGACTTCCGGTTTTCAACGGAAATACACGTTTTGGGACCCCCTGAGTCGAAATAACCAAGTCCCGCGAAATGGTCTGTATGTGTGTGTGTGTGTGTGTGTGTATGTGAACAGACTAGCTCAAAAACTATAAACCGTGGGAACCTGAAATTGGGTATTTAGTGTAGGTATATGCCCGCGATGTGACAGCAAAAATTTCATCAAAATTGCTCAAAGGGAGGGGGTACTTTATTTAATAACTTTTTACGTTTTTTTCGATTTTCTCAAAAACGGCTCTAACGATTTTGATTAAACTGAGTATTTGATCGATTTATATGCCCGAACTATGACTGTGAAAATTTCATCAAAATTGATTAACCGGAGGGGGGACTTTACTTAATAAATTTTGTACCATTTTCACATGTTTTTTTTACTTACTCAAAAACGGTTTTAACGATTTTGATCAAACTTGGTATTTGATGTATTTATATGCCCGAGATGTGACTGTAAAAATTTCATCAAAATTGATTTACGGGAGGGGGGACTTTACTTAGTAAATTTTGTACCATTTTCACATGTTTTTTTTACTTACTCAAAAACGGTTTTAACGATTTTGATAAAACTTGGTATTTGATGTATTTATATGCCCGAGATATGACTGTAAAAATTTCATCAAAATTGATCTACGGGAGGGGGGACTTTACTTGATAAATTTTGTATCATTTTCATGGGTTTGTTTTATTTACTCAAAAACGGTTTTAACGATTTTGATCAAACTTGGTATTTGATGTATTTATATGCCCGAGATATGACTGTAAAAATTTCATCAAAATTGATCTACGGGAGGGGGGACTTTACTTAGTAAATTTTGTACCATTTTCACATGTTTTTTTTACTTACTCAAAAACGGTTTTAACGATTTTGATAAAACTTGGTATTTGATGTATTTATATGCCCGAGATATGACTGTAAAAATTTCATCAAAATTGATCTACGGGAGGGGGGACTTTACTTGATAAATTTTGTATCATTTTCATGGGTTTGTTTTATTTACTCAAAAACGGTTTTAACGATTTTGATCAAACTTGGTATTTGATGTATTTATATGCCCGAGATATGACTGTAAAAATTTCATCAAAATTGATCTATGGGAGGGGGGACTTTACTTAATAAATTTTGTATCATTTTCACGGGTTTTTTTATTTACTCAAAAACGGCTTTAACGATTAACAAAAATAAGATATGAATGTAGAAAAAGGTGGACTTTGGGAAATGATAATTAGCAAAACACGTCAATTTCTAATCTAAGTAAGTTGGTAAGTGAAAGTTGTGTGTTGCGCGCACGCACCAGATTTTTTACTTTCACTTACCTATATATGAAATATATAGTAAGTGGAAGTATTGCGATCGTGAAAATTTTTTATTATACAGTCGACTCCTTTTAATTGGGTCATCGCATAATTGGGACCACTGCTTAAGTGAGCCATTTTTAATAAAACCTAATCAAATATAGGTAAAATATCACCGCTTTATTGGGACAAAACTTCGTTTAATTGAGCCAAAACATTTTGGAACTTAATGTAAAAACCTATAAGACCCAGTGTCAATCGAATTACCTAAGTATCTGAGACCAGGCCTGTTTCTCAATCAGAAGTAAGAAACTCAATCAAAACGTTTAGTCGCTTAATTTTTTTTACAAAAAGGCAATGACTAAAGGACTTTCCTCCTTTAGATGTCCGGAAAAGGTGCACTAATTGTGTGGCTCCTAAGTTTACAAGTAAAGTTTGACAATACACACTTGATTCCTTCCTCCTAAAAAAATTGACATGAATGAAAAAACGTGACAACAGGTTATTATTCTGATTCATTTCTTATTTCGAATTTTTTTCTTTATAAGTATAATTTATATTATAAGCAAATAGTTATTTTAATTTGTGTCATTTTGTATATTTCGTATATTTTTTCATATTATAAAAGACCTATCTAATAAAAATACATTTTAATAGTTAAATTAATCGTATTATTTTGACCACATCATTAAAGTAATAGACGAGAATACATCCGTCTAAATGCACTTATTAACTTGCTTTTCTCACAAATATGTCCAATTATGGCACCAGTTATCATACTTGAACGATTTTCCAGTGATTAAGCGAATTTAGGCATTTTATCTTTGCATTTACATGTGGATTGACGATCTCCGCTTTATTGGGTTCTTCGCCTAAAGGTCTGGCCACACATGTCCGCACCGTAGCAATAATATAGGTTATGTTCATAATATTTTTAATTTAACTTACATATTACCTTTAGTTATGCCTAAAGTTCAGGCCATACATGTCAGACACAGGCCACTTTAGGCATAACTGAAGGTAATATGTAAGTTAAATTAAAAATATTATGAACATAACCTGTATTATTGCTACGGTGCGGACATGTGTGGCCAGACCTTAATTAGGACAAAACAAATTTTCCCTTCATGGCCCAATTAAACGGAGCCTGTATTGTCTTTGGTTGTATAAATTTTTATTATATTTTCTCTTTACTTACAGGATTTAAATGTCTATCTGAAAAAGTATATCAATTTCAGTGTAAGGTATCACTTACATTATTTAATTCTTCCCTTCCCCCCACCCCCTTTTACAATAATTATTTGAAAATACAGTCAACTCTTGTGTCAAACAACTATTGGTAGTCCACCATTTCATTTTGTTCAACAAATCATGGTGTTCCTGTCTTTCCTTGAAGTCATTTCATATCTGGAATATTCTATTACATACGACAAATCAATATATATTATAGAGCAAAGTGTACAATGTGCGTGCCGAAAAGGCTCAGAAACGACTCCACATACGATTAAGAGATTTATGTCAGCGTGTTGCTATATAACCCCTAACGGAGAAGAAGGTTTCCGTTTTTCTCTTAAGGGTGTGAAATTGAAGAGAAAAGGACTGGAATTTTAAGCCTCCCGCAACATGTAATTAGCCTACCTGAGAATGACATACGAGTTTATGAATGAAAAATTTAGTTCGAGCTGCAGACCACCAGGAAGCACTAGGGTGTGTTTCATTCAATGTTTATTGTTCATTCATTCCGTTATATTTGTAAAGGTTATATATTTTGTCAGCTGTTCTTTTTAAATTACTTAAAAATCAAGCGAAAATAATTAGTTTCACCTTTGCTTTTAAAATATATTAAGGGAGGTTGAACTGGAAGAAAGGTCTTACAAAAAAAGCTTCTATGAATCTTCGGTATTTTCTAAACTTCTGGATCTAGTGGGACCATCGCAGTAGTCAGCGCTTAAGTTGTACACCAAATATAGTTTTTTTAACTAATAATCTAATAACTTATTATCTGCTGACTGCTTGGAATGGGCTTATAGGATTCATAATCACAGAAACCATAAAAAACGATGCATGACTCGACAAAGTTGCAGCAAAATGAATTGTTCATCCACCATTTTCAACACCCTATAGGTATATAGGGTAGACCCTATAAGTATATAGGGTTCCTTATTTGGGCGGACACTGCAGATCTCGAATCTTAATATTGATATAATGTTAAAATTGTCAAGAAAGTGCTAATTTTGTTCTATATTTCCTTTAATTTTAAAGTTTTTCTGTAATTAAAACGGCCACACAACTACCGGTGCGAAGCCGGGCACCCTAGCTAGTTTATAATAATGTTCTGTTGCCTAGTTACTGAAGAATATCTTCAATCATTAGATGATATCCAAGAGGTTTAACAAAATTACACTCATTATAAATTATATACTATTAATACTGCTTAAATTATTAAGTACATAGTAAGTTGTTACAACAATAACTGAGATCATATTATTTTATTTCTTGTATCATCGGGTGGAGGTTTTATACTTCCTGCTCCATTCAGTTTAGAAGGGTTAAAAAATATGTCTTCTATAGGCTTTTGTGGTATAAGCAGTATCAACACTGCCATAACTGAAACAGATAAACATTGAAAAATAACACTATCACAAAAAAAAAAAGTTATAAACTACGATAACATTTCAATTTTTTAAAAATACTTTTGACTTGTTAGAGAATAATATTGTGGGCTTTTTTTTACATCATATAGTTTGACATACAAAGTACAGTTGATTCCGTTTTATGGGGTCATCGGATAATTGGTATCACTGCTTAATGGAGCCAATTTTAATAAAACGGAATCAAATATAGGTAAAACATCACTGCTCTGGAACTTTGACTTTTCCAAGAAACAGTATGTAAGTAAAGAACCATGAGCCTCGGTGTCAATCGAATAACCTAAGAATCTGAGACTACGCCTGTTTCTCTACCAGAAGTAAGAAATTGCATTGAAAAGTTAAGACGCTTTTTCATACAAAAAATGCGGTAATTTCTTCAGACGCCCTAAAAAGTGCGCTAAGCAAAGTGTGACAATGCACACTTGATTCTTTCCTGTTAAAAATATTGACATAAAAACATGTTCTGATTCATTTTTTATTTCGAAATTTAGTCTTTATTAGTTCAATTTATATTAGGGTAAAACATACAGTTATTGGCACCCTTAAGACTACATTTCTGTGGTTAGATTAAAAAAAATACTTTGAGGGATCAAATAGAAACTTCCTATAGCTCCTCATTATCTAATCCTCAAAAAGACTCTAGAGGTTTTTTTGGGTCAAAAGTTCAATAGTTTTACAATATTGCAATATTTATTGTTAAAAGTGCCAAATCTAGTTATTGGCACCCTGTGGATTTAATTGTGAAATCTTCCCTATGGTTAGTTTGTTAAAGTCTTATTTCATAGATGACTTAGAGGACCATTCAAACATTAGACTCATGTATATCTTGTAATAAAATTAGGACTTGTTTACCTATTTCTTTAAGTTAAAGTTGGGGTGCCAATAACTGTATGGTTTACCCTATACACAAATAGTTATTTTAATTTGTGTCATTTTGTATATTTCGTAATATTATAGGCGAGCGCAAGCGACGGTGCTGCTTCTTTGAGGAACTAGAAGGAACTAGAGAAACGGGGATAGAAGCCGTGCGATTACCTGGGATTCATAGGGTTTTTTGCCGTTTTTAATTTATTTTTCCATAATTAAAACCCGATTGAGCAAAAAATTATTGGAAAAATGTCTAATAGGTATTGCTCGGTCCCTCAGTGTTCTTCAAAAAAATCTAAAGATGTGTCATTCCATTTGTTTCCAAAAAATAAAAAGCTTCTTAAAGAGTGGATTGTAAAATTAAGAATAGATAAGCCTGTTTCGAAACATATGACGATATTTAGTCTTCATTTTAAAGAAAGTGACTATGTTTATCCAGGTAAATATTAGTATTTGACATTTTATTAATCCAAAATATTGGTTTTATGCAAATAACATTGGGACCATGGTGTCATATTTGTTTTTCTTTTTTAATTTTCCCCATTTTTGTCTTACATCCGTTGAGCTTAATTGTTCCAAGTTTTCAATGCGAAGTCTGAAAGTTTTGACAAATAATTAAATAATATGACAAAGAGTCTAAGCTGTCATAACAATGATTGTATGAATAGGTAATTAATGTTATAACTAAACGAAAAACGTAGAGTAACGTTACAATGATGTGTTTGCATTTACCAGAACTACCAGCTTTACACTTACAATGACAAGAAAATTGCTTATTACTATTAATAAATTTGATTTCCACTTTTATTTGATGGGGCAGTCCTTTAAAATTGCTAGTTTGAAGGCACAAGGCTTGTAAAATAACTGTTTTTTTACTTCTAGATATTATTCCACATGTTATTATGTGGTTTGCATCAAGAATAGTCTGCCCTTCAATTAATGGTCTCTTAAAATTACCAACTATCTCTATTACATCAACTAAGTCTATTCCCGTTCTTTCCGACATTTTGAAAATGCTACTAGCGCACCCTATAGTCGATTGCGCCCGCCTATAAAACACCTAGTTAATAAAAATACATTTTAACAGTTGAATTAATGGTATTACTTTGACTCCATCATTAAATTTTCCCGCAAATATGTCCAATTTATGGCATCAATTACCACCATACTTATATGGTAGCCCTGTGGTTAGGTGTATTTAAGCATTTTTTTCTTTGGATTTATAGTGGATTCATGATCTTCACTTTACTGTGTCCTCCACCTAATCAAGACAAAACAAATTTTCCCTTTATGGCCCAATGGAACGGAGTCGACTGCATTCAGTTAAAAGCTGATGCATCATTTTATGTCTCCAACAATATTATACATAAGGAGCTTTGTTACCCAAGCGTACAAGAATAATGCTTGCTATAGCACCCTTAAAGCTTGCTGTGTTGAATTAATTTGGATCTCGTTTGTTTTACGACTAAACCGTGATTTTTCTAGGAACAGCTTTACTTAATATTACATATGAAAACATTAGGAGAGAGCAGGGTTGGTTGGCATAGGGGGTAGGTTGTCCATTGGCCTATAGTTTCCGTCACACCTGTTGTGAAGGCCCCAACATTGTACCATGTGACCCGCTCGACCTCGGGAGTCTTGTCCCGAGTTTTCAATCCGATGCTAACAGTGTAGATAAGAGTGTGCTTCATTGATTGATTTTACAACATGTAAGTAAATTTTTATATTTTCAGTAAAGTTGGTTTAAAGGCATGGAAAAACATTTGACTCCGATTCTGTTCACATAGCCCCAAACTCCTTTGAAAAACCTAACCTTTCGACTAACCAGTTGCTTGTATGTGAGTTCTTCCCTGTCCTGGCAGTCATCTTTCATATGATCTCTCCTTTGGAGTAAGTTGGCTCTCTTCAACAGGATTTTTTTTGGCGCAGTAGCAATTCACAAAAGCAAGGTAAACATAATCAAAGGCGAAACTACCAATTTTCTTAGTTCCAGCGAGGAACATGAGAGCAATTTTTCTTATGCAGAAAGTGACGACAGTCTAAACTACTATCTTCTTCTATTGTCATTCTATTTTCCCTTAAAAGCTGTTAAAAACCGATTCAAAATTATTATAAAATTATAGTGCAGCTTTTAATAACAATAATAAGTGTCAGTCAGTACTTGAATGAGATGGCTAAACAACCCCACCTTCTAGGCCAACCTGCCCCACACAGGGGGTTAATTGGCATACTCTGGATTGACGAATTCTTAAATTGTCTATGATCTTATTATTAAATATTATGTTGTGAAAAAAATACTTGAAGTACTCTAATACTTGGAGTTTACAGTGGTATCAGCCCCATTGGGATTATATTAACAGGAACGACTCGACAATCAGAAAAGTGAAAACTGTTGCCAACCAACCCTGCTCTCCCCTACTATATTTTCTGAAAAATAAAAGAAATGATTTAATATGTAAGCTTATATAGCCCTCAAACCATGCTTCTTGCCTTATACCAATAGTTTTCTGAAGCCAGCTTTAAAACAGCACCATCAAATAAAATGCTTAAATTAAATACATATTCAATGTGCATTTGAATGGTTTTTACATAGGGCAGAATTCCAAGCTCCAGAAAAAAAATGGATGCATTTTTCTTCACCATAGAATTCTGTCAGTAAACTAGAAAAATTCATCGCCACGAAGAAATTACAAGACCACAACAAAGATTATTATGCTTATTGTAGATATTTTTTGTGGATCATGTGATTTAATGAAAAGGAATTTTTTATATGTTAAGTTAGATGAAACTGTTCCTGGAAAAATATTGGATTAATAATATGTAGTCGTAAAACAAACAAGACCCATTAATTTTGTGGCTGACCCACGGAACAAAGCTTGACATTCCCACCTTCATTAGAATAGGTTGATTACGCCTCTAGAATTACCCCCCACCCATCTTCATGCTAAACATGGACTAGTAGGAATTACTATATACTGGGTGTCCCAGACCTAGTGTAAAAAAAAATTGGGTAATATTGCATGCTAAACGGGGTAGAATGGTGCAGAAACGAGTTTCCTATCTCAATCTGTTGAGGAGATAGAATTTTTTTTGTTTTTATTTATAAAATCTTACTTTTTTCTAAAAAATGGCAGTTTTCTCTACTTCTGTTTAGCGCATCAACTTCTACTTCTGTTGCCACCTTCACAACTCTTTACCCCTCATGCATATCGACAAGAATATAAAATAACTAATACTTTTATTCGATCAAGTAGTTTTTCTAGTAGGTAGGTGGAGCAATGTATTTACTCTCTACCGTGTTTTTCATCAGAAAAACTTCTTCTAGACTCAAAAGGTGAAGTGCAATTGTAGCATGGGTTACACCATTAAAAAGCAAACTAAATTCCGCAGTTTTTAGGAAATTTGACAGCTTCTAGGGTGCTGAGTGAGGAGCGAAGAATTTTCAAAAACTATTAAAAACTTAAGTTTTAATAATTGTTTTGTGTTCTGCGCATTAAAAGGCCCACTGAAAGTGGATTTAAAATAACCAAACCTAACTCATCTTTTAGGAATTTTAATGCTGATTAAGAAAATATCATTGTTTTTGTTTCTAAGCTAAACAGAAGTAGAGAAAACTGCCATTTTTTAGAAAAAAGTAAGATTTTATAAATAAAAACAAAAAAAATTCTATCTCCTCAACATATTGAGATAGGAAACTTGTTTCTGCACCATTCTACCTCGTTTAGCATGCAGTATTACCCAATTTTTTTTTTTTACACTAGGTCTTGAACACCCAGTATATAGGAGGAATTAGGAATTAATATATATATATGAGGAATTAGGAATTACGATACTGAAGTTATTTTAATATTGTTTAGCTACTTCTGAAATAGTTTGTTTTTATAAGTTCAAAGCCAAAGTCTGACTTCAACATAGACTTTACCAACAGAAAATTGAGAAGTCAACACAATGTGCCTGTTAATTAGCCGAATGTGATTTTAATATTAAAGCATATTTTTTGTTAAAATATATAGACAGCTAGAGCTAAATAAAGAATAAAATTATATGTTGAATATTTATTTTTTTTATATATATTAGAGAAAAAAAGTTTGCCATGGCAAGTAATCGAAATCCTCCTCTCTTAACCATTGAGTTAACTATGGGGTCTATCCCGGGCATGTCTAGATTCTCTCTTCAGCGATCCTACCAACCAAGTCTCACCACATTGCAGCAAGTTCGATTCCCGCCCTAGGCTAATTTTTCCTCTTCAAATATAAATTATTTAAAGAATAAATAATTAATTTATCTACTTACCCATAGAATAGAAGGTAAATCCATAAAATAAGTAGTTGCAATAATCATATATGAGGTTTGCTATTAAAAAATTCAAAGCGAAAGTTCCACTTCTTGCTATGAGCATTAAAACGCTTACACTCGTTGCTCTGAAACATAAATTCTAAATTATATGCAAGTATTAGCAAGTTTAGTTCTTACTGATTTAAAGATTATTTCCTGCTAAATATGGCTATAAAATTAAATATTAGACAAAGGTTCTTGTTGAAAAGGAAATTATACAATGGTACATTAAAAAAAGAAAAAAAAACTATATAGGGTGTACCAGACTAGATATTCCAGGCTGGTTATCTTCAAAATTTTAAAGATTCTACAAAATGATGCATATCCCATATTTATTATTAATTTCTTGTCAAGCAAAAAAAAAAAATATGTTAAAGGCGTCATAAAGAAGTATTGCATGTTATAGATCCCCCCATGAAATATATATATTTTTTAATTTAAAATAATGAGAATATCGCTATAAAGATTTTGAAATATTAGGTGGAGAATATTAACGAAACTCCGTCCCTAATGTCATAATGTAAAATATAATAAGTAAGAATTACTTATTTAACCATCTACAATAAATTAAACATGTTTATAAATCGAGTAATAATAAAGTGTAAATACCTCATTCTCGTTGGAAAAATGTCTACCATTATGTTTATGTTACAAAATATGGAAATATTGTAAAGGGTTAAACTAATTGAAGCCAGAATGATGACATACTCCGCGCTGATTAATGGTATGATAAATGAGTTAACTCCAGCCACCAAGACACAGCCAACTGAAAACAAAATTATTAAAATTATCAGGTACAAATGATATTTTAATTATTTCCATGTGTTTATCGTCTCTACAATCAACATAGATTCTAAAAAAAAAGATTTTTTTAGATTTGATACTTTTTATTGCATAAGGCATGAGGCAATAAATGTCAATACCATATGAAAGAAGATTCAGCATAGATTGAAGAAACATAAAAACTTGTTTTGTTTTTTTATTTTGAATTTCACTTATTGACTAACTTATTTTATTTTGAATTCTACTTAAGTAAGAATTAACTTAAAGAACAAATAATATGCAGAACAAGTAGCAAATCAGTTGTGGGAAAGGAACTTAAAGGTAAAAGAGCTTGTCAATTCGCCCACGAACTTCCAGGGATGGAATGCAATCCCCTTCATATCCAGATAGAAACGTCCATGAATGTAAGCAAATGTTTTTTTGCCTATATCGCTGTAAATGGTTTTAGGAATGTTTTTTTTCTTCCCAGATAACTTTAGTACACCACTGGATATATTACATCATTAAATAGCAGTTTCTTAGACAAAAGTTACATTCTTGGGGTAACCTTTGACCAAACTCTTTCCTGGAAAAACCATATCTCCAATATCTCCCATCGCACCATCTCGACCTTAAAGCAACTAAACCATTTCCGTGACCTTTTCCCTTTCGAAACACGCAGACTTCTGGTCACCTCCTTGATATTCCCCCACCTTGACTATTGTTGCACGGTATATGGGGGTATCTCAGGGGATCTCGACGCAAAACTAAAACGTTTAATAAATTGTTCCATCCGATTTATATTCGGGATCCCAAGAGACGTCTCCATATCGCCTTTTTACGAAGAGTTAAAGTGGTTATATCCTTCCTACCGCCGTAAGTATTTCCTGGCAACCTTCCTTTTCCAAGTTATCCGATCCCGCCGACCATCATATATCTCCGAACTCCTTCATCCCAAATCCTCGGTACATTCCCGCAATACCCGCTCTAGGCCTTCAGATCTATATACACCGGCCCACCGAACGTCAGCTTTTGATAGATCTTTCATTATCCGGTCTACCTCGTTATGGAATTCCATTCCAACTTTCATCCGTAATTCCAATACCCTCGCCACCTTTAAATCCCGTCTCTATCATCACTTCATAGTCATCCAGCGTCCTTTTTAAACCAATGGAAGTTCTCATTCTCCTTATATATTCTATTCTATTTTTTTTTATTATTATCTGTCTTTTTTTTCCTCCTTTAAGAAAATATAAATACTATTTAACCAATCTGTAAATAAATGTGTAAATATGTATATATTATTAGATGTGAAAACTAGTTTCTTTCACCTGAGCAGAGGTTCCCTAATTATTTTTAGTTATTTTAATTTGTATCATTTTAATTTGTTTATTTATACTTTAAGGCTCTAAAGCCCCATTTGTATACTATTTACATTTGTTCTAAAGGGACACTGTCCCAGAACAAATAAATAAAGAATTTATTTATTTATTTATTATTTCATCTGTTTGAGGATTTTTTTTTTTGTAATTACCAGCTAATTATGTTAAGAGAGTTATTTACGGGAAAAGCGAAGAGGTAATGTAACACTTTATGCAACCTTAACGGACTAAGATAAGTTTAAGTTGGATTTATAATTTCTGCTTTTCGTTTTTCTTTTGTGCTAATCCACCACTAACACTATAAGTTTAGAAGCTATTTTTTTTTTTTTTTTCAATACACAGTGATTTCTATTTCTCCTTAGAACACAACATTGTTGTGCTCTACTGAACACTGGTGGTATCTCTCAAAAGTTAGTTATACATTTTTTCCCTTTTTTTTTCTTTGTCTGCGAATAGTTTAAAAAAATTTATACATTCCTCCATAAGGAGACAGGCAGAGCTCAAAATATTTTTCAATTTTTGATTAATCTTAATTATGATCAACCAAAAGTGGAAAATAGATTAAAAAGATGATATAAAAAATGTCTTACGTTCCATTATCTTCTTTCCTACAAATGTAACAGTGATCAAGAAACATATGTGCCCGATTAAACAACCAGCGTTGACCATCATCATTTTTAAATAAACGTCTTCATTCCTTAATGCAGCCTTAAAAGAAAAAATAATCATTAATATTAATAAATTGATTCAGATATACAAAATTGAAACATTGATATACTGATTCAGATATACAAAATTTAAAGCTTACTGAGGTTAAATTAGTTCTCGCCAAGTTACCTTCTTGTAGGAGAGGACAAAGCCCTTCTTCTGGATCTAGATTCGATGATCCGACCAATGAAAACATTTCAGGTAACCATAATCTCAATATATTATTTCTGTAAATTGCATGAACACATAAATTGGAGAATTTGATAATATCATAAATAAATAGCAACATGCAGGTGGGGAAAAAAGTATCTTCAAATCCTCCGGGTAGCAGGTAAGTCTCATTGATTGACTATCAAGTAAATGTTGAGAATATATTTATTTGTTTCTTTAACGTCTTTTTATGCCACTAAGGCTAATCGGACGATGTTACAGTGTGAATCCTAAATTTTGCCTATCCAGGTATAATTAGGATAGGGATCTTTAACGAATACCTGACATCGTACAGCCTTGGGACCTCCATTTTACGTCCTATCCGAGGGACGGCATAGCCAAGGATTTTTTACTCCCTTTAAAAAAATCCTTGGGACGCGTACCTGCTACCTTTAGTATTATAGGTTGCCATGCTAACCACTATACCACAGGTTACCACAAATATATTTATTTATAAGAAAAAAAATAATCAGATTATAGGATTCACTGTATCTTTCCAGGTATTCTGGGAGGATTTAGTTAGCTAGACATCCTTGGCAGCGATGAAGATCCTGCTTGCCCAAGTGCATGATAAAAAAGAGGGGTTCCAGAAACTACAGAGCTCATGGTCACGTCCTGAACCATGTTTGCGAAGTTAAGGCCATAATGCAGATAATAAATTCTGAAAATAAATTTCCTCAGCTAGTTAGTGAGGAAAATTTCCTGCCATTAAAAAGTTTTATCTATGGATTGAAAGCAGCAATGGGAGCAGCATTAGTTCTAAGCATTTTAGCTTAATGCTACTGTTGCCGAAACCTATGTGAACAATATACATCTCGCTTTAGGTGAATTAATTTTCTTAGCATATTATTTACTTAATTTTCTTAGCATATTATTTACTTAATTTTCTTAGCATATTATTTACTTAATTTTCTTAGCATATTATTTACTTAATTTTCTTAGCATATTATTTGAGGATTCCGAATCCAATGGCTTCAAGTCTCTCAAATTCCAGTTAATAAATGACAAGTTAATCTTTCATAAATTTAATATTAAACCAGAGATTGCGCATTTCATGTAAACTGAAAGAGAGTAAAAAATAACAACCATTTACTGGTGTTAGAGTGATTCAGCCCGGCGTTGGTGGCGTTGTGAGCATTTCCCGAACACTTGCTGAAAATCTTGTGTATTTTACTTATTTCTTTTTATTTAATTCTGATATTTTTTTCTATTTGTCATTTAGGAAATTGTTTTTGAGGAAAAAATTGCTGTGCTAAGCCCCTACAAGACAGTTATAAGACCAGTAGTAACATATGGCTGTGAAACCTGGGTACTGACAAATGAAATCGAAAGATTATTAAATGTTTGGGAACGAAAAGTACTCAGAAGAATATATGGACCTGTCTGTGAAGCTGGGAGATGGAGGCTGCGGAAAAACGAAGAACTTCGACGCATGTTTCAAGACCAAGAATTGGTGACATACATCAAGAAGTGTCAATTAAGATGGGCAGGACACGTCGAAAGGATGCCTGAAGGTAGACTGCCTAAAACACTATTGAATGGTAAGCCAGGAGGACGAAGGCAAAGAGGGCGACCACGAAGCCGTTGGATAGAAGGCGTCGAAAAAACTTTGGAAAAGCTGGGCGTTAGAAGATGGAGGAGACAAGCCCTAGACAGAGCGGAGTGGCAAAACGTCCTAAAACTATTGTAAAGGAGGCCCAGGTTCTCAAAAAGGACCGTAGAGCCATGGAGTGAGTGAGTGAAGCCCCTATAAAACGTTTTGTGAGAAAAAAAACAGGAGTATGAGGGAATTGCTCACGGTGCAACCTCCCGTGACACAAAACTGAGCCACCGCGTGGGCCACTCCTCAAAAAAGAAAATTTAATTCGGGCGTATATTGCATAAGAGAAGAGGTGATTAGTGAAGTAAGAGATTACTGTTTCCAAGAATTTCCGTTTGTTTACATTTTATTTCTATTCCAGGGCACTCTATTGTCACAAATGTGGTATTTGTTGATAAATAAATATAAATGTGGTTTCTTCAAATGTGTGTGTATTTTGTTGATAATAATTATAGAATTGATAAACAAATTAATAATGCATTTCATTCTTGTTTACTCTCTTCTATTCATTCCACTCTAATAAATAAATTATAATAAATGCATTAAACTGAAGAAAACACCTAAAATAGATTAATAATTTACTGACAAACATATTCTAGATTAAAGGAAACAAAAGTATGGCCAATATTGCGGCTGAAAAATAATGAAATAGCCAAAAACTGAGGTGTGAGGGAATTGCTCACGCTCGACCAACGGTGTCTCACACAGGTGCGCTACCACCGTGTTAAGAAGTCTTCCACTAAGATGTTACCAATTATCTTTTCACATACTTTCTATACTCACAAGCCGACTGCTCCTATATGAACAAAGAATATTATAACTGCTTTGTTTATAAAAGGAGGTTTGAATATGTCCATTCCGTCCAAGAACTTTGATAAATTAGATCTGCCTGTATTGTCCCTATTCTTATGCTTCAGCTTCTTTATCTGTAATTAAAATTATAAAAATAATTATTTCAATTGATTAAATGAATTTGAAGCTAGCAATTGTTATTTAGTGTGTCCAATACAAATCTTATAACCTTTAAGATTATTATAATATAACATAAATCTATAATATTATTATAGATATTTTTACTTTCACTTACCTATACATGAAATATATAGTCAGGGAAAGTATTGCGATCTTGAAAAATTTCCACTTCCGGTTTTCAACGGAAATACACGTTATGGGGTACTTTTACTTATATTATTTTAAGTCTGTGTGTGTGTGATCAGACTAGCTCAAAAACTATAAACCATGCAAACCTGAAACTGGGTATTTAGTGTATGTATATGCCCAAGATGTGACTGCAAACATTTCATCAAAATTGATCAACCGGAGGGGGTACTGTACTTAATAAATTTTCTTTCATTTTCACATGTTTTTTTTTTATTTACTCAAAAACGGCTTTAACGATTTTGATCAAAGTGGATATTTGATGTATGTATATGCCAAAGATGTGACAGCCAATATTTTATCAAAATTGGTCAAACGGAGGGGGCACTTTATTTCATAACTTTCTTTCCAATTTTTAACTTTTTTTCGATCATCTCAAAAACGGCTTTAATGATTTTGATCAAATTCGACATGTTTAATGAAAATTAGGCCTTCTTTAATATCAGGTAAGCTTTATCATTATTAAAATGTTCTGAGGGGGCATAAATGGGAAAGGGGCCTTTTTATTTTTCCTATAAAGTACCTTTGTTTTTGTTTGTACGGAGAAATTAACTGTCTCTCGTTACGTCTAAAAATAAGAAATTGCTATATATGAAATATGAAAAAAATCTAGTTAACATATAGAGGAGAAAAAAATTAAAATATTTCGTCAACTCATAAGACACGTTGAGACCATGCTTGCGGAGTACGCCTTTAATGACAGACCATTATTTATAATTAAAGCCGCTCTGTTTATTTACTCAACATTATTTGTTTCATGGTAGCTAAATGAAGTTTTCAACAACTACATAGAGAATTGTAAAATCAGACGACTTGGAGTATTATGCTTGCATTGCCGAATTATCACTAGTAAAATCTTTTATTTAATAATAAAAAAAAATTATTGTTTTTTATAGATCAAATAAAAACAAAAATAAGAAATGAATGTGGAAAAATGTGTGACTTTGAAAAGTGGCAATTAAGAAAACACATCTATTTCTAATCTAAGTAAGTTGGTAAGTGAAAGTTGTGTGTTGCGCGTACGCACCAGATTTTTTATAATTAATGAAATAAATAAATAAAAATTATTATTATGATGATTTATACATGAGTGATTTTAAAATTAGAAGGACAATTACTTATAAGATAAAAGAATTCATAAAAATTAATTTTCAAAAACAATATTTATTATTTGCATCTGAGTTTAAATTTAAAATTGAAAACTATGTTAGACTCTTTTTGATTAGTTTGAAAATAAGTGGGAATCTAGATCCTTGTGGAACTGTCTAAATATATATATATATATATATATATACACTAGCAGACCCGGCCACGCGTTGCTGTGGCTCAGTAGTTATATCCTAATATTTTCAAACAAATACAGTAATACCAATATTCATTGATAAAGATGAAAACCTTTCAGCTAATCAAAATCCAACGTGATGGAGAATAGAGCATTACACCTTTTAAAAGTATTTGGTAAAGAATATAGGAAAGTTAAAGTTTTTATTTTTTACATCTCATACTTCAATGTAGTTTGATTAAAAAGGAGCTGGTTGTGTTTACGACTCACAGAGCTGTCAACACTATCGCCCTTTTTTTATGGATCGGTATAAACTAACTCGAAATGGCTATATTTTTTCACTAATTTTGAAAAGGATGACTGAAGTAAGTTTTGATAACCTTAGCCATTGATCTATTGATTATTGGCCTAACACTACTTCAACTTGGTATTGTTAGTTTAACAACGGGTTTAATTTTGCTCAGTGTCATGCCAATCTTGGTTAACGCGTCAAATATGTCCTTTTGATAGGCGTTTTTCTCAATTTCTTTGAGACCTCGATTTCCCAACCCTTCGGCTAATAAGTGTTCGGTAGGAGGGTGGTGTGTTGAAGCTTTTAATTTAGCAATATATTTGAGTGATAATAAATCTCTTCTTAAAGAGGTTTTTACATAATACAATTAAGAATTTTTATTTATTCAAGTACTAATTTGTTCAAAATGTTTTGGGTTAACCTGTTTTGTTTTTTTTAACACAAACCAAAGATTTGATGGTTTCCACACACGTGAGCAGGCGATACCCATTTCCCACGTGAGTTATGCCATTGCCCAAGGGAAAAACACGGATTTTCAAAGTCCAAGTGGACATTGTTTGCCCTTGGGATTTGTTTATGGTCATGGCAAAAGCCAAACGAATAGGATATTGAAGCCTTTTAAATTTTATTGAAAATTCTGTCGGTTCCAAGGGAATAGGTGGCAACAGGGCGATATCTCCTGTAAACCTTCCAGGTAACATTTTTCCTTCAATAACATTTCCTGTGATCCTTTTAATGACCAAACGTGTACCGTTGCACAATTAAGGTGGATTTAAGTTATGAAGAAGAATGATCGGTGAGCCAATATTCAACTGGAGATTGTTTGGGTGTATATCCAGGGAATTAAAAAATTCAGATGGGAAATTTACGGCTTCGTTTACATCTATAACATTGTCAATTGATTTTGGATGTTTATTTCATCGAAATCAACATTTTTTGCTGCCAAAATAGCACGACTACCCAGCCACTTATAGTCCAAATAATTGTTCAAAATATCAGGAAAGACACTCTATATTTCGTAGACAGTTCATTTTTCGTCTCTACAACAGTTCAGAAATTTTCTGGTAATTTGATAAATTTTGAATTTCGATACAGCTAGCTCTATTTCACCGTTTCCAATATAGAGCAATTGTTTAAAAAATATATCTGCCGATGGATTATTTTGCAGTAGTACTCTCATATTTATGGCGGATAAATCTGAAACTTGAGGTTACCCAAATAACAATTATTCCTGTTCAGTAGAGGTGTAATAATCATTAAATGTAAAATTTAAAAAATGCCGCGATTTGTGATCCTTTCTTAATCAACAATCATTTAAAGATAAGTAAATATCATTTCCAATAATGGCCTACTTTAAATTAAAGAAAGGATTAAAATCTTCGCTAACATTTCTTAAATTTTACATTTAAAGATTATTACAACTTAGGAAGTAACAGCCTCTATTCGATTGGGATTAAATTTTCTCAACTTTAAATTATTGTTGATAAAGGAGGAATTACAAATCTTCACTGACATTTTTTAAATTTTACATTTTAGATCTCGGGATAAAAATGATAAAAAGGTTTGGTAAAATAAAAAAACACTGTATTTAAATAATAATAACAAAACGAATAATGAAAATAAAGAAACTTCTGTTAAATAAATTAACTGAAAATATAATATTAAAGTCTTGATTATGCAGTTCTTTAGCAAATCACAAAGTATCCCACAACACCTAATCAAAACACACTCTTTTCGTGAGGGAGTTTTTACGACTGGTTATCCGCAGTGTAGCCAATTGACTAATTTTCACTAATTTTTGGCAACACTGACTCCCCAAGTCAGGCTTCTATTAGGTTACACCTATGACAGTAGGTGCTGTTACAACATTTATAGAGTATTATTTCAAATAATAGCCTAATTTAAATTATTAAAATGCATTTACTATACTAAAAGTTGATATCAGAGTGGGCCCAGCAAAGCGTTTCAGCGCTTAGCTAGTAATTTAATTTAAATACAAATAAAAAAGGAAAAGGAAGAAAAAGTACCTACACATTTGAGTATTTATTGTAACCTTTTCTTGATTTATTTACTCTTTAATGAAAATTAACAATAAATACAAATTCGTATTACTATTTGTCTGTGGAAAATAATAATATAGGAAAAATAACTGCACTCACATAACGCAATACAAAATTATAATAATGATAACCTGTATTACAATAGCATGCTTATAAACAAAAACATTATTAAATCGACATATGACGCCATGTTAATAGATCGAAACACGACCTACTGTATTTGCAATAATTCGCTATATAAGAATTATTTTGATCACTAATCAAGTTACAAACTATCCGGTCCGGTAAGTTGGCCAAAACTATATACATTGAGCCAAATTTCATTAAAATCGGTTGAGTAGTTTCTGAGAAATAGAGAGACAAACATCGGGACACGAGATTTTTATATATATAAGGATATATAAAGTTCCGGATTCGGAAGATTCTAGACAGTTATGTTTCATATATAAATTGGGAAAGAAAAGATTTTTCAGTTAGCTTGTATTCAATCTTTCGGTTATTAGATACAGATATTGTGTACTTATTATTTAATTTACTTAAAGTAAAGTATATATTTGTGCAAACAAATGTTATTTTTACCTGTGATTAGTCAGTTGAAAAGATAAAAAAAAACCTGTACACTTCAACCCACGAAGGGTGAGTTCAGTACTATGTGAGGAAGTACTGTTTCTTGGTAAGCTGTCAGCAAGGAGGTGATTTGACCATGATCACGCCTGGTTTCCCCCCATAATTTATAGAGGATGAGTTTACCCACAGGAGATTCTCTCAGCCTCAGAGAAGGTCTGTGACAGAATAGGCGGGCGCAAGCGACGGTGCTGCTTCTGCGACGGCGCTGCAGGAACTAGAGAAACGGGGATAAAAGAGGGGCCATTACCTGGGATTCATAGGGTTTTTTGGCGTTTTTAATTTATTCTTCCATAATTAAAACCCGATTGAGCAAAAAATCATTTGAAAAATATCTAATAGGTATTGCTCGGTCCCTCAGTGTTCAATTAGAAAATCAAAAGACGTGTCATTCCCTTTCATTTCCAAAAAATAAAAAGCTTCTTAAAGAGTGGATTGTAAAATTAAGAATAGATAAGCCTGTTTCGAAACATATGACGATATGTAGTCTTTATTTTAAAGAAAGAGACTATATTTATCCAGGTGAATATTAGTATTTGACATTTTATTATTCCAAAATGCTAGTTTTATGCAAATAACAATGAGACCATAGTGTCATAGATTTGTTTTTCTTTTTTAATTTTCCCCATTTTTCTATTACATCCGTTGTGCTTAATTGTTCAATGTTTTCAATGCGAAGCCTGAAAGTTTTGAGAAATAAATAAATAATATGACAAAGAATCTAAGCTGTCATATCAATGATTGTGTGAATAGGTAATTAATGTTGTTACTAACCGAAAAACGTCGAGTAAAGTTACAATGATGTGTTTGCATTTACCAGAACTACCAGCTTTACATGTACAATGACAAGAAAATTGCTTATTATTATTAATAAATTTGATTTCCACTTTTATTTGATGGGGCAGTCTTTTAAGATTGCTAGTTTAAAGGCACGAGGCTTGTAAAATATCTGTTTTTTTATTTTTAGATATTATTCCACATGTAAATATGTCGTTTGCATCAAGAATAGCCTGCCCATCAATTAATGGTCTTTTAAAATTACCAATTATCTCTATCACATCAAAAAGGGCTAACACCGTTCTTTCCGACATTTTGCAAAACTACTAGCGCACCCTATATTCGATTGCGCCCGCCTATACTAAAGATATCCTTGAACACAGCAGCTCAATAAGTGACCCAGCTCCTGATTAATCAGTTGATTTTTCTGAATTAAGACCTTCTAATTTCATAACTAAATTTGCATTTAACAAATAATTAAATCAACTGTTTATCTATCAGTTTTTATTCACTGATTTCATAAGGCAAAATCATAATACTATGACACTCTAATATCCCTACCCTGCTCCTAAATAATGATTCTATCAAATTCTATCCTACTGTCAAAAACCTCAGTGTAACCTTCGACCAAACCCTTTCTTGGAAAAACCACATCTCTAATATCTTCCGCTGCACCTTTTCTACCTTAAAGCAATTGAATGGTCTCTGTAACCTTCTTCCATTTGAAACCCGCAGACTTCTGGTCACTTCCCTGATATTTCCCCACTTTGACTATTGATGTACCTTTTATGGAGGTATCTCCGGGGATCTCGAAGCAAAAATAAAACGTCTAAAACTTACGATTCATCTTGGGGATCCCAAGAGATGTCTCCATCTCACCTTTTTACGAAATGTTAAAGTGGCTATACCCATCCAACCGTCACAAATACCTTCTGGCATCATTTTTTTACCAAGTTATCCGATCTCGCTGTCCTTCATATACCCTCGAACTCCTTCAGCCCAAATCCTCAGTTCATTCCCGCAATACCTAGTCCAGGCCTTCAGATATATGTATACGGGCCCACCGAACTTCAGCTTTTGAAATATCTTTCATATTCAGGTCCTCATCCGTTTGGAATTCTATTCCCCCTTTTATTCGTCATTCCAACACCCTCCCTACCTTCAAATCCCGCCTGAGCAATCACTTCCTATCAATCCAGTTTCCCGAAAAATTGTAAATAGGAACTTCCAATTCGGAATCCAAATTTTACACAGTTATGTATGTATGTGCACATTTAAGTTGTGCAATACCAGTTATGTTTGCTAATTATTTTTATGTATTGTTATGTTTAATCTTAGCACAAGAAGTTTTCCTTTTAATTTATGTTTATATCATTCTTCGAATTTGTTTTATTTAATCTTGATCTAAGGCTCTTAAGCCCATAAAATGTGTAATATAATTTTGTTCCGAAGGGTCTTGTCCCGGAACAATCAAATAAAGAATTTATTATTATTATTATCATTAATGTGAAAAAAATAAAGCTATGATCTAATTTGAAATTCTTACCGGGTAATCAGTTTTAGGGTAGCCAGAGTTGATGGAATATATAGTCTGGCATACCTCAAGGGCGGCTTCATGATTTCCTTTGTCAGCCAAAAATTTTGGTGATTCGACAAAAAAGATGAAACTTAGACCAGCGATAAGTGATGGTAGAGAGCATATCATCTGGAAGAGCTGCCATGATTTGAATGGTATTTCACTGGGCACTACAGTTGGAATAATAACCATCGCAAGACCTGTTACGAAAAGATAAAAAAATTGTCTCAGTGAAAGTAGTCATTAATAATGTTTCAAAAACATAATATTATGGATTGATATTAAAATATCTGTATATATTTTTTTCTTTCTTTCCCTCATAACCCTGGAAGTGAGCTGTGAATTTCTTAATTACTACATGCTTCATGAACTAGGCCTATTACATGTGTCAATACATTAAATTTCACTATTTTTAAAGTTAAAATTTAATAAATTTGTGATGTGGGTTGGTATTACATTAATTAGTTGCTAATGAAAAAATAACATTAATTAGTATAAAATTGATGAGATATAAAAAGGGAAAAAACAAAAACAAGATAATACAAAAATTTGGAGTATAATTAATGAACAAATGATATTCTTAGCATAACACAAAAAAAAAAAAACCAAATCTATATAAACAAAGATGAAATTCTGTTTGTTTGTTCTTTATAGAAATCCATACCGTTTGTCCTGAATTCTCCATATTTCGCTCAATGGTTCTTTCATACCAGGTGTGAACGCTTGTCCATATTAAAATTGTAGAACTTCAGCCAATCTCTGGGTATATTCTTTGTTTTTATAAAAATCATTATGATCTTTAAAAATGAAATTCCCCGGGTGAAACCGGGATATACAGCTAGTACTTAATAATAATAAATCATTAAAAAAATGGATTCATAAAATAAATGTAAAAACAAAAACATGTTTTTTTTTCAAAAAATTTTCAATTGCCTTCTTGGAGGAGTTGAAAATCATTTTCATAAATAATTTTTTTCAATTCCCGATTATATTTCTTGAAAACCAACTTCAGTGGCCAGCTGTCCCCTTTTAGAAGGATAATCCTTATTAAATTAAATCTTTTACAGTCGAAAATTGGACAGTCCCATGATGAAATGTTTGTGAAGTTTGTCAGTTACAGTTTCATGTGTCAATTTTCATCAGGTGAAATCGTTTTAGGTAGAATTCACTTTGTCCATGTTCAGTTTAAAGTTGTCAGTTTGTAGTGCAAATGGTGCAGTGTTATTTAGTCTGTGTTCATATCCATATCTAGAAATATGGATTCAATTCTAAAACGAAATCCATTCATTTAGTTTTTGTTAGATTATTTATGGTAGTATTGAATCTTTATCGTGTTGCTTTGTCTACTCTTCTTCTACCTTATCTTTCTTCTTTGTGCCTTTTGATCTCGTGCAGAATCTTCATGTTTTTCTTTTCATGCAATCTTATTTCCTGTCCTACCTTGGCGATGTTGTAGTCCATCTATGAATATAGGTATTGTTGCTCATTATTCGTCTCATTTTAACATTTTAATTTATCTAAGTCAGGAGCATTTTTTATTTTATTTAACATTCTTGGCTTCCCCTTCTCTTTCTTCCCAAACCTTCCTCAGTTTTTCTCCAATTTCCTTTCTCTGCTCCTCTGTCTGCTTCCTTTTTATTTTTCTCCAACACAAGAAACATCTTTCCTTCTTCTATCTTTCTAAACTTCTTCCTCTTTCTTGGTAGTCCTCTTCTCTGAACCCTAGTCTCTCTATTTCTTCTTTGATCAGTTCAGGGTATCCTTTGATGTTCTCAAGCTTTATTAAATTATCAAAGAATCGCCAGTTAAATCTGTCATTTCCTATTCTCTTCATGTGAATGTAAAACTTTAATCTTCAACTTCTTTTTCCTCATTGAAGTCTCTACGTCTACATAAAACTTCTTACTCTATTTTGACAAGTACTATTCTCCCAGTTTCTTTGGCCAACGGATGCACCATGCTATCTTCCTCTCTCTATTTTATCAGTCTCTCCACCCTGGTAAAACTCTTTCTTCAGGATCATTGAATTGAAGATTCAGATAATACTTCTGACTATTGATAACCTATGATAATATAAAAAATAATGTTAATGTACTACAGAGAAGAAGAGCATGGGTGATTTAAGGGAAGCATAAGATCAAGATAGCAACAGTATTGATAATAAAAGTGGAGATCGTTGAAACCTAAACACAAATTATTTTCTTGAAGAAATAACAATAATTTCAGGAAATTTTATTACCAAATAAAAATCAGCATTAGAAAAATCTAAATGCTCTCAGAAACTGTATTTCAAATTTTGCCTGAATAGAGGATTCGATTTATTAGTTTAGACAAAAACTCCATTCGAATAATTACAATGTAACTTTTGAAATCTTTATTTTATTTAGCCCTGACTAGTCAAATCTGGTATACATATATGTCATTGGACTTAAGAATGATACATAGCGCACCGCTCTCGGCCATTATGACCTCAAATAAATGATAACTTAAAGAATTATTATTTGTTGATAACTTCACAATTTAATAAAAGCTGACCTGCTTGCACTATCTGGCCAATTGCACTACATGTCCCCATCGACAAGACAGCTAAATTTCGTCCTTTTTTCAGGAACACCTCTGAGATATACGTAGTGAAAATTGAAAATGGACCACAGAACCTGCAAAATATTATAAAATTTATTTTTATGTTAAAACATATATTATTCATATAGATACAATAAACCTATTGTTCCAAATAAAAAAAAATCTGGTGCGTGCTCGCAACACACAACTTTCACTTACCAACTTAGATTAGAAATTAATGCGTTTTGTTAATTGCCACTTCTCAAATGAACAGAACGGCTTTAATTATGAACAATGGTTTGTCATTAAAGGCGTACCCCGCATGCGTGGGGTCAACGAGTTTTATGAGTTGACTGAATATTTTTCTTTTTTTCTCCTCTTTATATTTTCTTTATTTTTATCATATCTCATATTTAGCCATTTCTTATTTTTAGGCGTAACGAGAGACAGTTAATTTCTCCATGTAAAAAAAAAAACAATGCTACTTTATAAGAAAGAAACAAACAAACAAAAAAGGCCCCCCCCTCCAAAAAAAAAAAGCCCTCTTAGAATATTTTAATAATGATAAAGCTTACCTGATATTAAAGAAAACCTAATTTTTATTAAACATGACGAATTTGATAAAAATGGTTAGAGCCGTTTTTGAGATAATCGAAAAAAAGGTAAAAATTGGGAAAAAAGTCATGAAATAAAGTGCACCCTCAGTTGGACCAATTTTGATGAAATGTGGGCTTTTACATATTTGGTATATACATACATCGAATACCCAGTTTCTTCAAAATCGTTAAAGCCGTTTTTGAGTAAATAAAACATATGTACACATGAAATTGGTACAAAATTTATTAAGTAAAGTCCCCCCTCCGGTTGACCAATTTTGATGAAATTTTTACAGTCGTATCTCGGGCATATACATACATCATATACTTAGTATGATCAAAATCGTTAAAGCCGTTTTTGAGTAAATAAATAAAACTCGTGAAAATGATACAAAATTTATTAAGTAAAGTCCCCCCTCCGGTTAATCAATTTTGATGAAATTTTTACAGTCGTATCTCGGGCATATACATACATCATATACTTAGTTTGATCAAAATCGTTAAAGCCGTTTTTGAGAAAATCGAAAAAAAACTTAAAAAGTCATTAAATGAAGTACCCCCTCCCTTTGAGCAATTTTGATGAAATTTTTGCTGTCACATCACGGGCATATACATACACTAAATACGCAATTTCAGGTTCGCATGGCTTATAGTTTTTGAGCTAGTCTGTTCACACACACACACACACACAGACACACACACAGACACAGACCATTTCGCGGGACTTGGTCATTTGGCCTCAGGGGACCCCAAAACGTGTATTTCCGTTGAAAACTGGAAGTCGAAATTTTTCACGATCGCAATACTTCCACTTACTATATATTTCATATATAGGTATAAAAAAAAAAAAAAAAAAAAAAAAATATATATATATATATGTATAGTTAAGTGAAAGTAAAAATCAAATTAACTTTCATTCATTGATTTATGGGTTCAAAATCCTTTATGAAAATCTGTTATTCAGAACAACTGTGTTGATGGTGAAATTTCCTCATAAGTTTTATTCTTTAAGGTCGAAACCCCACCGTTTCAGTTACATTACTAACTATGGTCAGATATTTTCTGCAAGCCAAGGATCCACAAGCACTGTGCATAAGACTATATATTTCATCTAATTTTAGTGAAGAGAAGAGATTGGCCACGGCCTTTGCATCACTGTTGTAACTCTGTTACCTGCTGAGCTAACAGTGGAGCCTATCCGAGTCATGTCAACCTTCTCTCTTCAATGATCCAACTACAACAACGTTGACCTTAAATCATTTCAATATGTCAATTATATGCTACTATTTGGACATTTTTACAATTCCTGGTTACTTCAATCTAATTTGGTGATAGCCTGGTTCGATTCCTGCCGATGGCCTATCTTTTATCTTCTAATAAAATTAAATTAAAATTTAATTTAATCTATTTTTGTGGGTTGTTTTAAATTATTTTAAATAATTTATTGTTTGAAGAGAAAAGATTGGGCTCCACCGGGAGTCGAGCCCGGGTCTTCCGCGTGACATGCGCGGTATGGTAACCACTGCTCCACAGAGCTCGCTTACAAGCGGAGCCAATCCTTCCTCTTCACTGATACCTCTCCCTCGATCTCGCAAGTTTTGCGAGTATTTACGGGAGGTGGACAATTTTTGTCCAAATTTGGGCATCTCTTGACAATCGTCAATTTTTAAATTATTTTATATTAATTTAATCTATATTTGTGGGTAACCACCTTGTTTTAAATTATTTTAAATAATTTATTGTTTGAAGATTTATTGCTAACCAAATTTGGACAAAAATTGTCCACCTCCCGTAAATACTTGAAGACCCTGGTTCGACTCCCGGAGGAGCCCAATCTTTTCTCTTCAAACAATAAATTATTTAAAATAATTTATAACAAGGTGGTTACCCACAAAAATAGATAAAATTAATATAAAATAATTTAAAAATTGACGATTGTCAAGAGATGCCCAAATTCGGACAAAAATTGTTCACCTCCCGTAAATACTAGTAAAACTTGCGAGATCGAGGGAGAGGTATCAGTGAAGAGGAAGGATTGGCTCCGCTTGGAAGTGAGCTCTGTGGCGCAGTGGTTAGCATACCGCGCATGTCATGCGGAAGACCCGGGCTCGACTCCCGGCGGAGCCAAATCTTTTCTCTTCAAACAATAAATAAATTAAAATTTATTTAAAATAAAACAAATAAAAACACTGATAATCAAGAAATTTATACTATATCACATGAATATGTTAACATCTTGCACTTTCATATGTGCATTTAAACCAAATAAATTATAAAGTAAATTAATTTTTTTATATAGTATTAATAAAACACTAATTGCTACGTTTTTATTAGTTAATTATTGAAATTTGTTGCATATCTTTGAAAAAAATTCTAAATGATAATTATTTTTCCAATACGTTTGAGGTTCTTTCAGGATCAAAGCAAGGGGATTCCTTTTCACCTGTTTTTTCTAATTTAGTACAAGAGGTGATGATTTTAGAAAAAGTTGTGGTTCTGGGTGGAAGATATGGAAACTATGAAACTAAATACAGCGAAGTTTACGACCGTCGGTAAAGAGCTTGGTTATGAAATAAATATGGATAAGACAAAATATATGGTTAGTTCAAAAAATGGATCACAGCGATATACATATGTTGAGGAATACCTTTGAACATATGAACGAGAATAAAATGGGATATATGAGGCGTTTGCTATCAAAACCAGCTCATTCCATATTTTTCTGAAATCCACTTTTTTGCATATTTTGAAAGTTTAGAGGGTCTTTCATAACCTGACGAAGGGATATAGCTCTAATCCAACTCATTCCAGGAAGGAAGGCCGGCAGAAGAAAACCAAGAATGTAAGCCGATGTATTACAACAACAACAATTTCATATTAAAAACGAGCCTTCTTTTTCCTTTCTCTCCTTGCTTTCTGCAGTTTATTTACAATATTATTTTTCTTTGATAAATAAAAAAAAAAAAACATTCTTTCCATTTGGCATTGTAATTTATGCCTTTTTTCACATTTTACCACAGTTTACGTCTCAACTGTTGAATTTCAGGTGATTCGAAAAAGTTTAATGGATGTCATTTATTAAAAATTTGTAAAGACAGAAATATTAACTGGTAACCTGGAAAAAACCAATTACACACAACTTAATTGAACAAAAAACTGAAAAACTAATCAAATTCTATCCGGTTATTCCTACAATTAAAAATTTAAAAAAAAAATTTAGCTTTAGTACTGTGGACGTGTGAAGTTTTTTGTCTCTCCTGTAAAATTTCCAAAAATGGAATGAGCTGGTTTTGATAGAAAACACCTCATATGTTTTATACCCGTAGTTATTTTTTTAGACATTATCCTTTTAGTCCACTTTCTTCATCAGATTTTATCTAATATTATTTATTTTGATCGAGCAATGCCAAAACCAAAATATACCTAACCAGATATGGCATATAAACTAAGCATATCCAAGCAAAAGTATATAAATAAATAATATATATTGATGTATTTAGTCTCTAAACAAAACTAAATAAATAATTATAAGAAACAAATCAATGGAACTAGATACAAACATGAAGCCAGAGAAAAACTTGAAGACTACCATCAACGAAAGGAAAGGAAATACTCCAGCTAGAATATTCAAGATGCCTTCTGCAAGGAATCCAACGACTAGCAGCTTTTTCCTACCAAGGGCATCTGATATAAAGCCCCAAAACAATCCAGACACCATCATGCCTAAAAGGAAAGTGGAAATTAATATCAAGTGATATGTTAGGTTTGGAGGATTAAAATAAAATTATAAAAGCAACTAATAAAAATTTATTAGTAATTTTTGATAGCATTAATTTCAAATTTTAATTCTGTAACTGTAGGAATAAACTATTATTACTCTGAAAAACCTCCAAGATTTAAGAATAAAAAGAAACACTTTAACACCCACCAAACCTGTAAGTGATTAGATACAGTTTATCAAAATTTCACAACTATGTTATGAAAAACCTATTATTTTACCTATGAAATTTGACTAAAACAGGTAAATTAAAGACTAGAAAAGCAAGTTTGGAATTTAACTGGTATAAAACATTTATGTCCGCAAAAGGCTAAATTTATTACTAGAAATATATATATATATATATATATATACATACATTTTTTTTTCTTGGTGGGGCTTTGAGATTTTAGCAAAATCATATTTAGCAGTTGAAATATCAATTTAGGATCATATCTGACAATGGCAAACACCAAATGAATAAGTTAGTTTTTCAAAATATTTTGTTTAAGTTATCTCATTATTACCTCATATTCATTATTATCTCATTCTTACTGTATAGTAAGAAAGCCAGGGATATAATTAAATAGTAAAAACAAAAATTTCATAACAGTTAAAGAAAAAGGCTTTTATGTTGGGTCTGAATCTGAGAGATTTTTTATCATGTTGGTCGGAAACAGGATAGAGTCCTGTTGACTCAAATGGGATATTAGGAACCAAGGATGGAGGGGGGGGGGGACGGAAGGACTGAGAACAGAAATATATTTGACTTGGCTTCTTATTCCGCAACTAAAGTTTTGCTTGCAATCATTCTTGAGGTATGTTACTGGTATGTTATGGCTATGGTGCTCTCAGACTCTGTTCTTAAGTTGAGGATTAATAATCAATGTAAATAATATGTTAATTTATAAGATTCATCCAAACGTCACTCTAACTTTTTTATTTTATCTGTTATTAATTTTACCTGCAAAACTTGCTGATTGAAGCATAGCTTTGTCTCTAGGTGTAAGGTCTAAGTCTTTTGATGCCGCTGGAATCACATAAGACATAGATCCAGTTTCGAATGCAGCTGTACATGATGCAGGGAATGCCAGCAACAACAAGGCAATGTTAAATTTTCCGAAACCTACAAAAAATAGAACTTATTACAAAAATCCCAAATGTACTATGGGAAAAAATTAGAAAGAAGAAATAATAATAAAGAAAAAAAAAATTGAAAATGTACTTTATTTTGCAATTTAAATAAATTTGACATACTTTTATAACTTACAATAACATAAAGTTATTTGGTCTTTAATATTAACCTTATTTTATGTTTGACCTAATTCACAACACACGACTGATAAATCAGAGTTCATAAAAACACTTGTTGAAATAAAGATATTCTTCACTTTTAACTGAGTGACACTTAAATATCTCAAAATTGAAAAAACAAACAAACACTGACTAATTGAATAATTACTCATTAATGAAAAATACTTTACTCAGAATCCATGTCTGACTGAAGTCTGCCATTTTCACGTTTATATATTTTTTATTTTATTTTATTTTTAACGATTAGGAATATCTAAGTCTTAATATCTAACATATTTTTAACCCATTTTGTCCCAGAGATGTATTATTCAGTACAGTTTTATAACATAAGATTTTTGTAATTTATAAGTTTCTAAGTTAATTTTAAATATGTCGAAGATAGTTTGAACTATGGTTTTTGTGAACTTGAAAACATCAAATATGCAAACTTCAGGAATGTGAAATTTGAAAATTCAGGCTAAATTATTGATGTTTCAAAGATATCATTAAAAATTAATTTTTAACAAGTTCTAAAATGCTTTCTATGTCAAATCTTAATTGAATAATGTAATAATCATAAATAAAATTGAGTAACTGATTAAATTTTACCCCTTAATGTTATTATTATTATTTCTGCCCTAGGGACAAATGGGTTAATACTGAATGTAATGTTTTTAAAATTGAACATTAACTATTTGATAAAAACACTTAGGCTTAAAATACCTTATGAACTTTTGTATCCTGAGATAACTCACCACTTTTTGTTAATGCCGTTTCTAAATCTCCTTCATCTTCTGTGTTGTCTGATTCTAAAACATAAGAAAAAATTGTTAGAAACTTTTATAAATTGTCACTTCACTCTAATTATAGCTATACAAATATCGTGTAAACCAATAGGAATTCATCTATTTACATATTTTTAATACATTATGCCATAAAAAAAAAAAAAAAAAATCAAAGTTTCTGTCATTAGATTTCTTCACTTGCAATTTTTATTTTTATTTATTTTTTTTTTTTTTGAATGACATGAATCTTTTCCCTGATTATTAATAAAGTATTCAAGTATTGGTAGTGATAATATACAGTATTGGTATGGTGTAATAAGTCATCAAAAATAAACTCTGCACATTATGGAATAAAAAGATGTCTCTGCTAACTATGAAATATAAGCACCATTCCTTTCCAGGGGGAGGATATATTGGGGATTGTTTTCCAAAACTTTCGAGAAAAAACTGTTAAATATATTTATGTTTCTAATTTTTACTATTATTCCACTGTGATTAGTATATAGGTTAAATGATGGTCAGGATTTTCAGTTACAATGATATTTATTATGGTAAGCCAACGTTTCGATCCAACTTGTGGATCTTCATCAGGGCTAAAAGAAAACAAATATATGAGTATCTATGCTAGAGGGTGACAATAAATGGATACATTACAGAACTGATAATAATATAAAAGATGGTGTATACATGAATATTAAAATAAGAGGCTGGTTAACAAGATAAAATAGAATCTGATATTTACCTACTGAGTCCAGGTGGATACTAAGACTAAAGGTAAAAATAAGGTGAGAGGTAGTGGTAGGGGGTTAGTTTGCCGACTTCAAAGGTTTATGACGGGGAAATCCAACGCTTTTGAAGTGAAGGCACATGACAACCGAGTGAACAAAAATATTTAAAAACTAACAAAATATATGGTACAGTATACAAATAGTTGTGTCTGGACTGAATAATAACATAAAAATGAGATAATACATAATGTAACAATGCATACAAATTTGGAAAATAAACAGAAAGAAGCATACAATACAAAAAATAATAATAGTACAAGAGGTACAGAGATAATTGCAGGTACCTATGAAATCAAAACTAGGATTTGAGGATGCGGAAGATGTTAGAATAAGTGGATGAAATTATCTCTTTATCTGTTTTGTGATTTACCGGGTTATTTGTTTCTAGATGGATGAAAATGGATTCTGAGAGGAGACGTTTGTCGTGGTTAGATACAGTTGAGAACCCCTCCATATTAGCAACTGTACCTATTACCTGCAATTATCTCTGTACCTCTTGTACTATTATTATTTTTTGTATTGTATGCTTCTTTCTGTATATTTTCCAAAATTGTATGCATTGTTACATTATGTATAATCTCATTTTTATGTTATTATTCAGTCCAGACACAACTATTTGTATACAGTACCATATATTTTGTTAGTTTTTAAATATTTTTGTTCACTCAGTTGTCATGTGCCTTCACTTCAAAAGCGTTGGATTTCCCCGCCATAAACCTTTGAAGTCGGCAAACTAATCCCCTACCACTACCTCTCACCTTATTTTTACCTTTAGTCTTAGTATCCACCTGGACTCAGTAGGTAAATATCAGATTCTATTTTATCTTGTTAACCAGCCTCTTATTTTAATATTCATGTATACACCATCTTTTATATTATTATCAGTATATAATATAACAGGTATATAACAGGTAATGTATCCATTTATTGTCACCCTCTAGCATAGATACTCATATATTTGTTTTCTTTTAGCCCTGATGAAGATCCACAAGTTGGATCGAAACGTTGGCTTACTATAATAAATATCATTATCTAATCATTATCGTAATTGAAGAACAGTTGACCATCTCTCATCTCTGATTAGTATATAGTATATATATATATACTACTGTACTGTATACTAATAAATAGATATATATTACACACTGCTATTATTTCATCTAGGGGGTCAGACAGGTAAAATTTTAATGTAGGGGAGGCAGGCTGATTAAATTGGGGGAAGGATGCCCAGTTATTATAACTATGTAAGGCTCAATTATGGTTTCAAATAAAGCTTATTGATATTTAAAAATTAAAATAGTTATTTATATAATGCTTAATAAATATATTAAATGAATATGAATTTATTTAAATGTAGATTTTGTTTCTAATATTTTTAAGGGGGGGACTCCCCCCCCCTTACCCCTTCCCCTTGCGGACGCTCATGATACGGACATATTTGGTAGTCTGACATTTATTAATCTGACAAGTTCCTAATCTGACCAGCTTCTGTCATGTGAGATCATGTAGACAAGTCATGGTGATGGCAGTGAAGAGGAGGTTGTTTCCCTGTTACATGTTCGTTAATTACATTTAAACATCCCCAGTTTTTGTCTTATTTGCCTTGATAGAAATTAATGTACACAGTGGTAAATATTTTTATGTATTTTTTTCCTTTATTACTTTTCGAGTTGATTTTGTTTTTTAGTGATGGCATCTGTATCTAAGAATAAGGCTAAACACTCATTCAGTAATTCGATATAGATATTCCAACCAATGGCGTCACCAGCACCAAATTATTGAGGAGGGGGGGCTCAATATTCTCATAGATAATTTAGGTCGAAATTCAACAATGTATTGTTGGTCCATATTTGTCGGATTATCAAGATTGTTCTGTATTTATAAATATGAATCTAAAAAAGTTCCTATTCCTTTCTAAATAAATAAGTGTGAAGTTTTTTTAAGGTTTACATGATTTTTTTTTCTACTGACACTTCACCTCCCGAAATATTTTTCTGGGACCACTCTTTTGGCACAAGTTTATGGAAATAATTATTGGACCGAAAAATTTTTTTTTCTTCAAGTTTTCTTTACAGATTTTAAATTCTGTATGCCTATGATCACGCTATTTTTTAGAATATCAAGATATTTTTTAAATTTTCAACTGTAATGTTTTCTATTTGAAATTTTTTTAACCGTCCACTTTTTTAAGATGGAAAAAATATTTCAACAATACAGTAGGGTTCCGATTAATCGAGGTGTCAAGTGTGAGGGGGGGAGGTAATGTTTATTTATATGAGTTCATTTAAACAAAATACAATACAAGATTTCTTTTTAAAAAAATAGTTTCGTAATTTCTGTTATTATTATTGTTATTATGCATCATTATTATTAAATATTTATCAGGTTTTTAAGCATATATGTAGTTTTTATTTCAAAATAACCTACATTTTCAGTTGGTATTGGTATGGTTCCGATTAACCGATTGTTTCGATTAACCGAGGTAACCTTGGTCCCTATCGACTCGGTTAATCGGAACCCTACTGTACTTCATCAACTATAAGGTAATAATATAATTTTTACTTTCACTTACCTATATATGAAATATATAGTAAGTGGAAGTATTGCGATCGTGAAAATTTTCGACTTCCGGTTTTCAACGGAAATACACGTTTTGGGGTCCCCTGAGTCAAAATAACCAAGTCCCGCGAAATGGTCTGTGTGTGTGTGTGTGTGAACAGACTACCTCAAAAACTATAAACCGTGCGAACCTGAAATTGGGTATTTAGAGTATGTATAAGCCCGCGATGTGACAGCGAAAATTTCATCAAATTTGCTCAATGGGAGGGGGTACTTTATTTAATAACTTTTTAAGTTTTTTTCGATTTTCTCAAAAACGGCTCTAACGATTTTGATTAAACTGAGTATTTGATCTATTGATATGCCTGAGATATGACTGTAAAAATTTCATCAAAATTGATCAACCGGAGGGGGGACTTTACTTAATAAATTTTGTATCATTTTCATGTGTTTTTTTTATTTACTCAATAACGGTTTTAACGATTTTGATCAAACTTGGTATTTGATGTATTTATATGCCCGAGATATGACTGTAAAAATTTCATCAAAATTGATCAACAGGGGGGGGGGACTTTACTTAATAAATTTGTCCAATTTTTACCTTTTTGATCGATTATCTCAAAAACGGCTTTAACGATTTTTATCAAATTCGTTATGTTTAATGAAAATTAGTTGTTATTTAATATCAGGCAAGCTTTATCATTATTAAAATGTTCTGAGGGGGCTTAAATGGGGAAGGGGCTTTTTTTGTTTTTCTATAAAGTACATTTGTTTTAGTTTATATTGAGAAATTAACTGTCTCTCGTCACGCCTAAAAATAAGAAATGGCTAAATATGATATATGAAGAAAATCAAGTAAACATATACAGGAGAAAAAAAGAAAAATATTCAGTCAACTCATAAAACACCTTGAGCTCACGTATGCGCCGTACGCCTTTAATGACAAACCAATGCGTTATAATTAAACTGTTCTGTTCATTTGAGAAGTGGCAATTAACAAAACGCATTAATTTCTAATCTAAGTAAGTTGGTAAGTGAAAGTTGTGTGTTGCGCGCACGCACCAGATTTTTTTATTTATTTTAAGAACCAAAATAATTATTATTACTTGCCACCTGTTGAACATCTCTAGCATCCCCATCCGTGATAACGAATATTTCAGTTTAAAGATGATCCGTTCTTCGTTCTTCTGGAAGTACGACCATGTCCATCACACCGGTCAGAAGAAAACACTCTTCCTATAATTTTCGTTCTCGTGCCCCATCTGATGTTTCTCTGATAAGATGTTGCATAAGCGAATAATTTATGATAAGGTCCGTTTGATAGATATAATATGTTAGTAAATAGTTTTCGCATGATATTCGTAGGTACATATTATGCACGAGAAACATATTTCGGTAGAGGGAGGGATCAGGTAAAAAAAAACACGATTATTTGTATAATAAAAAAATATAAACAAATTCCTACTATCATATTAGAAAATTAGTAAAAATATTTACTACTTTTTGCAAATGAGAACGTTAAGTATAGTATTAATAGTATTAAGTAGTAGAAGCAAAAACACGCGATTTCAGTCAATAGAATCAGCGCCAACGCTTTCCTTGAAACCAAAATGTGTATTTAAGTACAGGATTCTACTTGCCTGACCCATTTTTTTTCACACGGTCAGTTGTAACTTCATAATGAATTTAATTTCATAATGTCATATCGTAACTTCAAACATAGTGTCCGTATTTAAGAGTTCGTATTTAAAACAGGTTAATACGATGTACGTTAGAGTGCTTACGAGGTGAGTTTATATTCACCCACAAAAACTGTTTAAAGGAAACACCAGCCAATCACTGACCGGCTTTAATTAACAATACAATAATCTAAAAATATTTAAATTACCAGACCAAAAGTTCCGATTAAATGACCCGTTAATCCAATTATCAACCACACCTTGACCTCTAGGTTATACGATTTCTATCGATTACATATTTCGTAGATTATTGAGAATCGACCTTCAACAATAGGCAAATCCTCGTACTCTAAAATCAATGGAATGTTATATGCTACAGTTATTGTTTTATGATTAATAGGCTGTTTTTTTAAACAAAAAACGATTATTACAATATAACGTTTTTTAAAAATAAATGAATAGTATTGTAATACTTATGTGGGTTACAATTTTTATTCTACCAAAATAAGTTCTTACAATGCCACACTAAATATGAAAAAACAAATACCACGGAGAATTGGGATTGAGATAGAAGCAAGATTAGAGACAAGAGGGTTAGGATGTGAAGGGAGTTTACTGTGAAAGGTCTGGTATCTGGATCGGGCCAAATCGGTGACATAAGGAACATTATGGTTTCAAGTTCAACTCCGCAAGTCTAGATAGATCTTATTATTGTCATGAAGATTAATCTTTTATAGTGAATTGGAAGTTTGGAGCGTTTGTCTAGTAAATGTTGTAGTAGTCGGAATCTGTGGGCGGTTTCTTGACTTTTCAGTCTAGTGTGGAAATTCTTCGTGTGATGTTCGTCAATATGGAGTCCTAGGTATCGGATCTGTTCGACGGGGATAAGTTGAATATTATTGAAGGATACTGTAGGACAGGATGTTGTAAGTTTACGAAGTAGGGTAAAGGTAATTTGAAGGGATTTATCTCCACTTTTGACACCATTCTTCAAGGGATTTGAGGTGGGATTGAAAAGCCTGGGATGCAGTAGTTGGGTCATTGTTCACAGATAACACGCATTTGTCTTCAGCATAAGTGGTGAGGATGGTGGTAGGATGGTTTGGGAAAGCAGCTGTGTATACGGTGTAAAGAATGGGACCTTGGATACTTCCTTGAGGGACACCGGCTGATTTAACAAAAAGGTTCGAATAAGCAAATTATGATTTACTTTGAAAGTTCTATCAGAGAGGTAAGCGCGGATTAAAAGGATAAATATAGATGACAGATTTAGGAGATGACAGATTTTGTAAAAAAATCCCGGGTGCCAGGCCTGTAATAAACATGAAACACAGGTTTATTACACACAAGAGATTTACACATTTCAGATTCACCACTGATGAATCTGATATTGATGCTAAATATTTCAGTGACGATATACCCTAACTGATATTTAAGAATTTTTAGTTCTTCATGGATATGATGAGCTTAATAAAAATCGTTAGAACCGTGTTTTATAAAAAACGTAAATGTAAATGAAAATCTGTATGAAGCGCCAAAGACAGTACTTTCCAATAAACTGACATTGTGGAAAAAAAGTAGTAAGCCGTCCATTTCCGATGGCAATTACACGTTTTTCAAATAAATATATCGGTCAAACAATATTAATTACTTATTTAAAAAAAAAAAAAAATAAAACATAATAAATACAGGTAAACCCTGCTTGAGGAAATGGTAACGATAAATTTTGAACCTCTACAAAGTTGTAATTTTTTTTTTTACCAAAGCAGCTGGAATTGAATCAAGAAAAAAAAATTAACTTTTATTTTAAAATTTACGACTTGTGTGTGAAGGTTTAAAAAAAGAGAAAAAATCAATGAGAATGGAATGCGGAAGATAGAAATGGCTTTGTTTTAAGAATATTATTTACATATTCTTACGATTCTGCCAATATAAAATCTTGGCGCACCTGTCGAAGGTAGCCACACCTCTCCATGTGTCATTCATTCTCTTACCATTTCGTTTGAATGCTAATGAAATTATTACGATTTCTCGACTACGTACGACTAATGAGTCTTAATTACGCAATTAAATTGCGTAAGAAATATTCGCACGATCCAACTATTTCAATTATAATTAAAATGATGTGTCTTATTTAACGCATAATAGCAATAATGCAGTAATGATACAGTACCAGTCAAAAGTTTAGACTCACCCTTAGTTTTGTAAAATTACAAAATTCACAACATATTATTTATTTAACAACATAAAAACTATAATTTTATTATTACTTTATTTATAGTTTGTTTGTTTGTTTCTTTAACGTCTCTAAATGCTACTAAGGCTAATCGGACGATGCTACAGTGGGAGTCCTAAATTTAGCCTATCCAGGTATAATTAGGATAGGGATCTTTAACGAGTACCTGACATCGTAAAGGCTCGGGACCTCCATTTTACTTCCTGTCCGAGGGATGGCATAGCCAAGGATTTTTTACTCCCATTAAAAAATCCTAGGGCCACCCCAGGACGCGAACCCACGACCTTTAGTATTGTAGGTTACTATGCTAAACACTACACCACAGGTTACCCTTCTTTATAATTTTATTCTAAACTTAATAATATAATGTTTCAAAGGTTACCTCTTGAGTTAATGATGGTGAAAAATATCCACTTTATTCCACCTCTTGAGTAAGAATTATTTTATTAAACTCGATGATTGTGAAATAAATAAAAGTGAGTCTACCGGTACTGTATATCACAATATAACTTATTATAATGAAAATATTTAATTTTATTAGTGGTAGTCTAGATGATATCTTAAGTTATCTGGACTGGTCTGCTATGTATTGTGGATGCTGCCATGATAAGAAAAGTAAATTGAATTAATAATTTAATATCTAAATATGTAAAGTACTGTATATGGTCAACCCGGTGGTCAGTTTTACCTGAAGGCGGCTAGGTCTTGGAAATACCGCCTTGTAAGTTATTGGAGCCATAAACCTTCTGTTAGAAATTCAAAATAACCAAAGCTTAGGACCGACAATGCTGCCGACAAACACCTAGGGAAATACCTAAGAAGATTGCTAGAGAAATTTGTAGCCATAAACCCTGGTTTTGCCCCGGCAAAGAGGCCGCTGGGAAACACGTTTAATATAGAAAGGATGGGAAATTTTAGGCAGCCAGCCAATCAGACGAAGTCTGGAACTAACCAGCCAGCCAATCAGAAGAAGTCTGAAGAGAGTGGGGGAAAGAGGACTTATACGGTGAAGAAGGAGGCTCGAGGAGTTCGGGTGGAGAGTGAGTTCGGAGGTGGACAGAGGTCGGGGGAGTGTGCCAAGAGGGCGAGAGTGGAACGAGAAGGGCAGAGGACCAGATAGGCAGGAGCGGAGAGTCCAGATTTCCGAGAGAGACCGAGATGGGATGCTGTGCTGAGTCAGAGAGCGTCAGAGATGGCAGGGACTGATCCAGCAGACAGGCCAGAGACAACACCAGAGAGTGCCCACCAGATAAGGTTAATACATATACAGTACTAGTTGTAATATTGTGTGGTTAGTATTTATTAAAATAATGTTAAATTGCCAGTCAGCATCCATTAACTAATTTGTGCTAGTAAAATATGTCTATATCTTATATTAAAGGGGGTATAAATAATTTACATTATTGGTCAATAAAATTAAAGATATAGTTCAATTTAGATTTGTTTATTTATTATCATTTACCCTATGCCACAGGTTTATTAGAATAATATAGAATTGGTAAACACGTCACCTTTGGAAAAGTATCCAATTTACATTGAGGCGAATTAAGTACATTAATTACAATATCAAGTAGATATATGCCGTTTCTGGTAACCCCCACCCGCCTTAGAAAAGCGGGAGGCCAGAAACGTAGCAGGTCAGACATTTTTCTTTTCTTTTATCTCAGTAAGAAATATTTATATAGTAGATGAGGGAAAATACTGTGATTAGAAACATTCTACTGCAAGCGAATTAGGAATTAAACATTTCGGGGTCCCATAAGTTCAAATAACCAACAGAGAACAAACAGTCTAATTATGATATATATAAATAAAACTTTTCATTAGTAATCACTTTTTAATAAAAACAATTATGGTAATTAGATATTGTAACCATGTGTCATATATCACCGGTGTTTGGTCAAAAGGGGTTAAGTCAAGGAATGTGAAGCTTAAACAACGGTTTACCAAGCTTTTAAAAATCATTATAAATTCTTTCTGAATGTATTTCTTTATCCCAGAATAATAAATGAATCTATATTCTCTCAACAGAGACTGTAATAAATTAGGAATAACGAATAAATTATAGTCAATTATGAATTTTAAGAAGACTAGACAAACTTTTTTTTTTTTTTATGACTTAAGCCCCTTTGCCCAAACATGAATGATAAATAATAATAGATCGATTTCATTGTCCTTTCGATGGTCGACTTCGGACAATGAAATCGATCTAGTGCCAAATAAATGTTAAAATAAGAACATGCACAGTTGTAAATGTATATATAACAATTGAATTGATGACAATTGGCAATAGAAAAAAAAATGACTTATAGAAAAGGTAACCCCAGAGAATGGGCCAACAGCCCGAAACGTTGGGATAATTAAATATAATCCAACAAAAAAAATGGAAGGAGTCCTTCATTAAAGAAATACTTAATTTTTCTTATTTTTGAACACAGCTTGTGACACAGGGCGTTGTCGGGAAAAGTGTCACCAAACAATAATATTTACACCAACGTACTTGATCACAGGAAATCGCCGTTTGCAGACTGCTCATTTAGAAAATCTTCTATCATTACTCTCAAATAAATTAAATTTAGATTCTTCGGAAAAGACTATTTTTGCAACAGCCCATACTCGGTAATCGTGACCAGATATCAATTGCGCGGCCATTTTTATTATATTTTTTACTTTCACTTACCTATATATGAAATATATACACTCAGTTACAAAAAAATTGGCGCACCTAGAAAATTTGGATTTTTAGGTACTTAAATAAATAAAACAAACTATATTTGTATCTTTTATACCAATTATGTTAATTTTAGAAGAAAGCAACATTTATTAGAAAAATTTTAACAACAAAAGTATTAACAAATCAACAAAAATGACAACAATAAATAATTTGACCAAATAACTCAACCAAATTTCTTAACTTTTTTTAACGTCCAGATGGTCAGAAGCGCGTGTTTCCTCCTCTGGCAGCCAATAAAGCTCGTATACGCCTGGGCATACTCATTATTAAGTTTCGGATGACGTCATCTCCCATATTCTCCCATTCTTCTCTTAAGGCGATCTTGAGGTCATTTAGGGCTTCAGGGGGAGGATCTCTGGACCTAACTCGTCTCCCAAGTTCGTCCCATGCATGTTCTATGGGATTCATGTCAGGGCTCCATGGGGGCCAGTCCATAATTTGGATTCCGACCTCCTGGAGATATTCAGAAACACATTTTGCCACATGAGGTCTTGCATTGTCATGCATAAAAATGAAATTATCCCCAATAAAAGGTGCAAATGGAACAACATAGTCCTGGAGGATCTCTGTTATGTAAACATGGGCTGTCAGAGATCGCCTCTCTAAAATGTATAGCTCAGTTTTTGCTTCTAATGAAATGCCAGCCCATACATAACTGAGCCACCCCAAAAATTTCTTTGTTCTGTGGCCGTGCAATGAGCAAACCTCTCACCAGTCCTCCTCCAGACTCTCTGGCGTCCGTCTGGCGAGCGAAGACAAAATCTGGACTCATCTGAAAATAAGACCCTCCTCCAGTCGCCTTCATTCCAATACTCGTGAGTTCTTGCAAACTGTAAACGGAGTTCTCGGTGACGTGCTGTTAGCTGCGGCACCCGAACTGGTCTTCTTGCTTTTAAACCAAACTCTACTAACCGTCGTCTCACTGTCTGTGGATTTACAGCTCTGTCACGAACGCTCCGGAGACGCTGAGCCAGCTGGACTGCAGTAGAATGACGATCTCGGAGGCAGGTGAGCAGCAAAAACCGATCATCTCGAGGTCCTGTAGTTCTCGGTCGTCCTGAACCAACGCGTCTGGAGAATGAATTTGTCTCTCTATACCTTTTTATTGCTCTCCGAACCGTACTTTCTGGTTTTCCGATAGCTCGAGCAGCATAGCGCACACTACGCCCGTCATCGACAAGTGCCACTGCCCGAGCGACTTCACACGCGGTAATTTGCATACTTTAAATTTAGAAATTACAGGACGACACTCACTAGCCAACAAATCAGGAATTACTAACACCTTAAACATTGTGAAACCTTATTCAGACTTATACCTCTGAGGGGATAAGAAGAAAACTTGATAAGCCTTAGGGATTAAAATAGTCTTTATCGCACCTGAAAAATAAAATGACTTATTCTAATATTATCAAGCAAAATTTGTTCAATGTTGTTCATTAAAAAACCTAAAAACCCATATTTTCTAAGTGCGCCACTTTTTTTGTAACTGAGTGTAGTAAGTGGAAGTATTGCGATCGTGAAAAATTTCGACTTCCAAATAACCAAGTCCCGCGAAATGGTGTGTGTGTGTGTGTGTGTGTGTGTGTGTGTGTGTGTGTGTGTACAGACTAGCTCAAAAACTATAAACCGTGCGAACCTGAAATTGGGTATTTAGTGTATGTATATGCCCGCGATGTGACAGCAAAAATTTCAGACTTTACTTAATAAATTTTGTATCATTTTCACGTGTTTTTTTATTTACTCAAAAACGGTTTTAACGATTTTGATCAAACTGGGTATTTGATGTATCTATATGCCAAAGATGTGATAGCCAACATTTCATCAATGTTGGTCAAACGGAGGGGGTACTTTATTTCATAATGTTTTTCCAATTTTTACCTTTTTATCGATGATCTCAAAAACGGCTTTAACGATTTTTATAAAATTCGTCATGTTTAATGAAAATTAGGTGTTCTTTAATATCAGGTAAGCTTTATCATTATTAAAATGTTCTGAGGGGGCTTAAATGGGGAAGGGGCCTTTTTTGTTTTCCAATAAAGTATCGTTGTTTTTGTTTACATGGAGAAATCGACTGTCTCTCGTCACGCCTAAAAATAAGAAGTGGCTAAATATGAGATATGATAAAAATAAAGAAAACATATAGAGGAGAAAAAAAGAAAATTATTCAGTCAACTCATAAAACTCGTCGGGAGTACGCCTTTAATGACAGACCATTGTTCATAATTACAGCCGTTCTGTACATTTAAGAAGTGGCAAATAACAAAACCGTTGGTAAGTGAAAGTTGTGTGTTGCGAGCACGCACCAGATTTTTTAATATTAATGTAATGTTTCACTACGAATTGTCGAAAATATCAAAAAGTATCTTTATCTTCTAGCACTGTACTTCGCGGTCACATCTGACACAATTTCGATCCTCAACTCTCTGCAATGGACTCATGACGATGCCAGCAGGTTTTCTCCTTGTGATACCGTCAAATCTATTAGTGGGATGGACCCAAGAGGGAGGCTCACATGGATCTTGACCCCCTTCAAATATTTTGGCTATTTATATTTGTTTGTATATTTAAAGGAAAAATACAATTATTTGGCTACTAAACCCTAAGCGAAATACTGTTGGTGGCTTGGATCGCAGCGCTATTTAATAGAAGTTCAGTAACAGAAGTTATTAAAATAATTTCTGCTAGGTTTTTTTCTTCACTTAGTGAGGAAGACTGCTTCAATATATAGGATTTTCTTAATGAAGGAGTCTCTTCCGTATTTAAAAGTATATTTGTGTCCTGGAGTGCCTCAGGGTAGTGTCTTGGGCCCGACATTATTTAATATATACTGCTCAGACATTCCCCAACATCCGGAAACCCTATTGGCTATATTCGCTGATGACTCAGCTATCTTGATATAAAACAAAGATGCCACTAAAGCCTCACAAGTGCTCCAAGAACACCTAGACGAGGTAGCATGTTGGGCTCGAAGATGGAGGCTAAAAATGAATGAAGCCAAGAGCCATATGTCTCGTTTTCACTTAAGCACGACTCTTGCCCTCAGATATTTTTTAACAATATTCCGATACCCACTTCTGACTCTGTGCGCTATCTCGGCCTTTACATGGACAAACGACTGACTTGGAAAGACCATGTTAAACGCAAAAGAAAAGAACTGAACCAGCGGTATGGACTTCTTTCAAGGCTACTTGACAGACGATCAAAATTATCTGTAACAAATAAATTAACCGTTTACAAAGTACTTCTTAAACCACTTTGGACTTACGGTATTGAGCTATGGGGAACAGTCAAAAAATCTAATATACGACTCATACAGTCATTCCAATCTAAAATACCAAGAAAGATCGTAGATGCCCCCTTTTATGTCACCAATGAGACCTTACACACCGACCTTGACATTCCTTACGTCGAAGTAACAGCCATAGAGCGTTACCGTAACTTTCATGACAGACTTACTCTAAATTCCAACCCACTAACACAAGCTCTACAGACTCCCACAAACCCTTATAATCCGCCAAGAAGATTGTTGAGGCGTTGGCCAAGAGATTTTCTGCATTAAACAGATATCTTTCAGTTTTCTCTTACATTTGTCAACTTATTCGATTTTGATTTATTCTTGTATTTCATTTGTTTGTTAATTTCTTTCTTTTGTGTGTGTTTGTTTTGTGTTTGTTTTTTTGTGTTTAGTGTTTTTCATTCTTACATATTATAACTCATGTCATCATATTTGCTTTTTACGCAAGTAAATGGCAAATTTAATAAAAATGTCTCAAGCTAACATATGTAAATAAAATAAAATAAAAATTTGTGTCCCAACGTTTCGAGCCATTGGCTCATCCTCTGGGGTTGTCTTATCCTACGTGAATTCTTTTTCCACGTTAGCCATATGTCATCTTATATATTTTTTAAAACAGAATATAAATACTTATGTATATCCTAATTTCTTATTACAGTTTTATGGCATATTACACATTTTCTAGTCTTTTAATTCACTGTCACATTTTTACTTATACTACAGAGTAAAAATGTGACAGTGAATTAAAAAGACTAGAAAATATGTAATATGCCATAAAAATGTAATAAGAAATTAGGATAGACATAAGTATTTACATACTGTTTTAAAAAATATATAAGATGACATATGGCTAACGTGGAAAAAGAAGTCACGTAGGATAAGATAACCCCAGAGGATGAGCCAATAGCTCGAAACGTTGGGACACAAATAAACTTTTAAATTCGGAAGAGACTCCTTCATTAAAAAAATCCTATGTAAATAATTTCATGAAAAATTCGAAAATAAAAGTGCTGTCGGAAAAAGTCAATACACAACTATGAGACTGGTGATTTGTCGTGACTCCCCCCCTCCTTACATAAATTTGGTGTTGAATCCGCCCCTGTACTTGTTCTCTTTCATCTTACTCTATCAATGAAAACTTCATCATTATATTTTCCGGTTAAATCATACTAGGGACGACTTTTAAAATCACATATAGGGATTCACGACAAGATTGACATTTTTGTGAATAAATAAAAATTATTATTTCATGCTCATCTAAACTTGTATCTTATCCCATTTTAAATATAAAAGATGAAATAAATAAAAACAAAAAAGCAGTAGACCTTGGATAGCCATGTAAAAAAACGTCCAGAATCATTTGAAAACAAGAAATAATTCATATTGTAAATATTTTACTGTCTCAAAACTAATGTATTTACGAGCAGACCCTGTTATGCATTGCTGTGGCTGCTTATAGCTACAGAAAGTTGAATTATTTATATCCTATTCATTCTTTTTTATATAGTCAAATCGATATTCACTGATAAAGATAAAAAAATTTCAGACCAACGGAATTTGAAATAGATCTTTACGCCAAATTTAAATTTGTTTGGTAAAATATATATATATAATACAATTGACTGCAAAAATGCACCAAATTAATCTTTTGCCATAATAAATAATAATTAAATTCAAAATATAAGTAACACATGATGATATGAGATATCGTATCAGGAGGTTATACTAAAAGGTGCACAATGATTCTGGTTAACCTGTCTTTTCCTATAACAAATAGATTCCAACAAAAGCTGATTTTCCCCACTCCTGAAAATACGGCACATAATTTGCCATGGGGAAAACACGGATTTTACTAGTCAATACCGGAAAAAATAGATTTATATTATATTTATTATTTATTATTTATATTGGGTCATTCCATATCAATTGGTCCAAACTAGTTGCTCGATCATTTTAGAAAAAAATTATAATTTTACCACCAATTACGTATGGAATCAGTAGTTCAAATCAATTTTTTAAAAATTTTTAGAATCAACCGTTTCAAAAGGGCAGCCATTTTTGTTTCACATTTCAGGCCGATTTTGGAGTTTTTAATCTCTCACAGAAAACTCATTTTCTCAAGACTGGTAAGTCATAGACTAATAATTCAAACACAATTGTTTTCCATAAAGTCTGTTCAATATTTCGTGTTCTCTTATATTATATGTATTTCTGTATTTGTATTTGTATTTCTCTTATATTGTGTACTCTTATTATTATTTGAATATTTTGCATTCCAATACTTGAAAAGTGCTATTGAAAACAACTACTTTAAATTCTCAAAACACCGTTTTTGAGGGTGTTTTGGTTATAAGGGCATGTACGCCAAAGCTGATTTTAAAAGTACTCTTAACCAGTATATTCTTTACATTATTTTTTTATGAATTTTTAAAGTTCAGATTTTTTCATTTTTTGTTAACTTTAGGCTCTAATATCTCTGATCTCTGGTGGGCCAGTTAATAAAAATCTATTTTTATTACATGTTATGCTTACATGCAACATAAACCGACTACAAGAAATTTCAACCTGTATATTTGAGTACATTAGCAGCTACGAATTTTTGAAAATAGCCATTTTCGTGCTCAATTTAAAAATGTGTAAACTTGATCATACTTCATTAAAATTTTACTATTTGTGATTTTTTTAGTTTTAATACCCCTTATTAATTGTTTATTTGTTTTTAATTTTATCTATGTCTAATGAAAAAAAAAATATTGGGTTTAATTATAACTAAAATCTACATAGATAAAATTAAAAATGAAAAAAATTAATAAGGGGTATTAAAACTAAAAAATTCACAAACAGTAAAATTTTAATGAAGTATGATCAAGTTTACGCATAGTTAAATTGAGCACGAAAATGACAATCTTCAAAAATTCGTAGCTACTAATATACTCAAATATACAGGTTGAAATTTCTTGCAGTTGATTTATGTTGCATTTAAGCTTAACATGTAAAATAATGAGATTTTTATCAACTAGCCGACCAGAGATATTAGAGCCTTAAGTTAACAAAAAATGAAAAAATCTGAACTTTAAAAATTTATAAAAAAATAATGTAAAGAATATAAGGGTTAAGAGTACTTTTAATGAAAGCTACTTAGTTAGGTTTATTATCATGCCAAAAATCAGCTTTGGCGTACATGCCATTATAACCAAAACTTAGCCTCAAAAACGGTATTTTGAGAATTTAAAGCAGTTTTTTTAACAGCACTTTTTAAGTATTAGACTTCAAAATATTCAAATAATAAAGAGAACCCGAAATATTGAACAGACTTTAAGGAAAACAGTTGTGTTTGAATTATTAGTCTGTGACTTACCATCCTTGAGAAAATGAGTTTTCTGTGAGAGAATAAAAACTCAAAAATCGGCCTGAAATGTGAAACAAAAATGTTTGCCCATTTGAAACGGTTGATCCTAAAAATTTTTTAAAAATTGATTTGAACTACTGATTCCATACGCAATTGGTGGTAAAATTATAAAAAAATTCTAAAATGATCGAGCAACCACTTTGGACCACTTGATATCGAATGATCCTATTATATATAACCCACCCAAAATATCGAAAGAAAATGAAGTGTTATGTGAATAAATTAACATACACCGCAATTTATAGGAAATTTATAGAACTTACCAATAATCACACTCAATTGTACTATATATAATAAGCACTTAATTTGCAATAGAAGAAATATTGAGGCCAATAATCGAGATAAAAACTATCCTATCTTTTATGTTTGGCAAAACTACACACAATGAGCCAAATTTCATAAAGATTTCTGATTAAAAAATCTTGTTGATTCCAAAGTAATGTTTTATAGAAACAAGTAATAAATGAAATATCCGGAAATTCATATTCCATATATTCACTGCTAGTGAATTACGAAATATAAAATAATGTTATGTATCTGTCATACCAGTGACTAAATTATTAAAGTTTAAAATAGTATTGATATACAATCATGTTTTAATTAAAAAGATTTGAAATTTCGTCAATAATATCAAAATAGTGGCTACGGATTACGTTAATTAAATCGACTGAATAGATATTATCAGTAATGAAAAATTAGACCGATTACAACATATTCAACGCAAACTATAATTACTAAATTTCAATTTAAAGCCTGACCTTAGTCATGATTCTTTTTCGCCACTTGACCCATTTTGGGCCAAATCGGACTTTACGCCTTATATTCACTGGTGTGCCAGAAATATGAACTATAATAAAGTAATTTAAGTAATGCTACACAATTACCTGCTTGAGCTACTTCCCGGTAGCCTGGAATCATAACGTCTTGCTTCTCACACGACTCAACCCTTCCCCAAAGAGATTTCTGCAAGGAAAACGCGATTCCTCAAAGCCAGACCGGTTTTATAACTGGTCTCATTACGGAAGTCTAATTGGCAAAAACACAATCAGAACATAACAAAAGGCCTTGGGTGAAACATGGAGACAGGTAAATCAGTCGATTGCTCTAATGCTTTCGATTCAATGGCACATTAATCGATTATGTACATTTACCTGAACGAAAATTATACTCGGTTCTAAAGACATTCTATAAATCCGAGTCGCATAATTACTCGGATTAGTCATAGATAATCTTAAGTCAGATTATACAGACTCGTGGAGTTCTTGGAGGTGTAAAGTTTCCAATACTTTTTACAATCATTAAGATCTGCGGAGGTTTTTTTTCAAATAATAAATGTACAGCAAAAGGATTTAACAAATAAGAGGTGCCGCCCGAATGCCGCGTATTGCAGGCATCATATTGCGGCTCTGTGGGAATCTGGTGGCACTTAAGTCTTAAAATGAAGGATTAGATATGAAGGTTGTAAAGGTCTTTATCGAATGAAAAATATAATGCAATATAATCAAAATTGTAAATAACAAAGCATTTTACGGCTTAGCGAACTGCCTGCCTGATAATTTTATGCAATTCATTTCTTGCGCAGTAAGCGTGTAATAAAAACTAAACAGAAAACGTAGTAATATTTACAAATACAAAGGAAAATCTATATAAATAAAGATGAAATTCTGTTTGTTTGTTTGTTCTTTATAGAAATACATACCGTTTGTCTTAAATTCTCCAAATTTCGCTCAGTGATTCTTTGATACCAGGTGTGAACACCTGTCCATATTAAAATTGCATAACTTCAGCCAATCTCTGGGTATATTCTTTATTGTTATAACAATCGTTTTGATCTAGCATTATATTGGTTTTTACGAAATTGACCGTTTGAGTCGATAAAAGTCTCACTTTATAGATGTTATAGATTTAAAAAATGAAATTCTCCGGGTAAAACCGGGATATACAGCTAGTCCTAAATAAACCTGGATAGGCAAAATTAAGAACTCCCAGTGTAGCATCGTCCGATTAGCCTTAGTACCATAAAGGGACGTTAAACAAATAAACAAACAAAACCAAACCGAAAACGTAGTAATATTTACAAATACAAAGAAAAATATACAATAATTTCTGGGTTCACCTGTGGTGTAGTGGTTAGCATGGCAACCTACAATACTAAAGGTCTCTAGGATTTTTTAAAGGAAGTAAAAAACCCTTAGCTATGCCGTCCCTAGGATAAGACGTGAAATGGAGGTCCCGAGCCTATACGATGTCAGGTACTCGTTAAAGATCCCTATCCTAATTATAATTAGATAGGCAAAATTTAGGAATCCCATCGTAGCATCGTCCGATTAGACTTAGTAGCATAAAAATGGACACTAAACAAACAATCATATTTATTAGAAAAATGAATAAACTTAAATAAAAAAAAAATACAGTTGCGTTAAAATGAGTTTAAATAAAACAAGAGGAAATGAGAAGAGAAAAAACAACATAAAAAAAAGAATAAAATTAAGTCAAATTAAAACAAGTTATAAGAAACCTGTAAAATGTTAAGTAAATCATATAGTCCTGCTTAAGTTGGATTGAGGACATTATATCGATGAGTACACGCACGACGAACAAAATTCACTATTTTAGGGCACTATTTTAGAAGGGGCATTCAGAAGTGAAATCAGGAGGGCTTTCGTACAGGGGCAAAAGGGCTAGCACCCAGAAACTCGGTACGTATATCACTGAGAGCTGAACATTCGGCTTAAAAGTTTAACAGGCCCTCTTTTTTGTTCTTTGTTTAACGGCCCATTATGCTACTAAGTCTAATCGGACGATGCTACAGCGGGAGTCCTAAATTTTGCCTATCCTGGTATAATTAGGATAGGGATCTTTAACCAGTACCTGACATCATAAAGGTTCGAGACCTCCATTTTATGTCCTGTCCGAAGGACGGCATATCCAAGGACTTTTTATTCCCATTAAAAAACCGTATGGCCACCACTGGACACGAACTCGCGACCTTTAGTATTGTAGGTTGCAATGCTAACCACTACACCACAGGAGACCCTAGGAAATGGCATTTCTACTGTTTCATTTAATCATGAAAATAGGCTAATACTCTTTCCTTTGTTAATGCATGAAATTGCACTAATAGCATTACTTTTCTAACAACATATTATCAAATGTCTTACTTAAGCACTAAAATTTTATAAAAATGACAAATCAACAAAAACAAACATTAATAAATGTCTTAGAGTTAGGTCATATTTTAAAATATTTCGGTTTTCCATATAGAAGACCAGTTGAAGTTGTTTAAAGATAAAAAATAAACATTTTTTTTTTAATTATGGTAGTCTTGCATCGAAGATGCAGATTATTGTCATTATAATTTTTTATTTTAGGATTCCAATCTTTGATAGGATGAAAATTACAAGAGAGTCTTTACTGCAAAGGCTAAAAAAACTTAGTGAGATTGACGAAACCAAATTCAATCTTTTGAATCATGGTGACTGCCATAAAAATAACATTGTCTTCAAATATGATTTTAACATGAGACCTATTGCTGTTAGGTAATCTATGTATATATATTTTTTTCAAAGTTTAATGATCAAAATGCCTTTCATCAAAGAACTCATTTTATGACACTGTGGGCCATACTATGAAAAGTGTCTCTTTTATCATTATTCGTAATCAATATATATTATAAAGCAAAGTGTACAATGTGCGTGCCGAAAAGGCTCAGAAACGACTACACATACGATTAAGAGATTTATGTCAGCGTGTAACTGTATGTCCCCTAACGGAGAAGAAGGTTTTCGTTTTTCTCTTAAGGGTGTGAAATTGAAGAGAAAAGGACTGGAATTTTAAGCCTCTCGCAACATTTAATTAGCCTACCTGAGAATGACATACGATCAATTTGTAAAGGTTATATATTTTGTCAGCTGTTCTTTTTAAATTACTAAAATATCAAGCGAAAATAATTAGTTTCACCTTATCTTTTAAAATAAATTAATGATTTTACATTTCTGCTGCAAACAATTAGAAAACCGACTGGATACTTTACAAAATTAATTTTCTCATAAGATGGTTGATTGATTAACACTTTACATTTAATCAATATCTAACATATACTTAAGTAAATTTAATGCAATATGAGTGAGCGAATAAAAACAGACATAAAACAAAAAGGAAGAGCTGAATAGACTGATTTTAAACCGAAAATAACAAGTTTGAAGTGTTCTTATTGTATGTAGTTATGAAAAATGGTTTTATTACTATGTATGATGAGCATTCCAGTTGACCAAATGATGAATTGACTCCAATAATACAATTTTTTCAATAAGATTTTATCACCGCTCATATTTTGGTTTTCACTTAGTAACAGTATTAAGATTGGAGAAGTGCAGAGTTCGGCCAAATTAGGGTGGGGGGGGGGGGGTATATATTAAGGGAGGTTGAACTGGAAGAAAGGTCTTACAAAAAATGTTTCTATGAATCTTCGGTATTTTCTAAATTTCTGGATCTAATGGGACCATCGCAGTAGTCGGCGCTTAAGTTGTACTCCAAATATAGTTTTTTTAACTAATAATCTAATAACTTATCATCTGCTGACTGCTTGGAATGGGCTTATAGGATTCATAATCACAGAAACCATCAAAAACGATGAATGACTCGACAAAGTTGCAGCAAAATGAATTGTTCATTCACCATTTTCAATCCCCCTTTAAAGTATATAGGGTTCCTTATTTGGGCGGACACTGCAGATCTTGAATCTTAATATTGATATAATGTTAAAATTTTCAAGAAAGTGCTAATTTTGTTCTATATTTCCTTTAATTTTAAAGTTTTTCTGTTATTAAAACTGCCACACAACTACCGGAGCGAAGCCGGGCACCCTAGCTAGTTAAAAATAAATACGAAAGGGTTTCCAGGTGGGAACAGTAATATAAAAAAAACTCCAGCAGTTCTACCTCAAATTTTATACCTACATCAAAACATGATTCATTTTCCCCTCTCTTTTAGCTTAATTAATTCTTTGTGATTTTTCACCAAATAATTGTTTTTTCGAGCTATTAAGTGTTTTAAGGAAGGCATATTAAGGGCCACATTGATGGCTGTAAAATTCAGTCAATTTTTCCATGGGTTTAAAACATATTTACTCAATATATCAACATATAGGTTTTATTAGTGGAAAAACTGACCCTTGTCCTCTTTTTGGAGATGTTGCAAAGTGATCAATTCGCATTCGTCCTATCCAGCCAAGGAATATAGTTCAAATACAGTACTTCGCCTCTAAGTTTGAACATCCATCTTAACTCGCTCCAGGTGAGATCCCAAGAACAACCATCCTTGAATCTAAATAACATAATGCTGTGATCCAATTCTTTATAAAGGGAAAATCTATTGGAGCTCATGGCTTCCAGTTCACATTGCTCTCTGTGGTGACGTGATGATGAATTGCTCCCTCCACAATCTAGAACTGTCCAAAGAGTCGTCGAACAAACACGAAAATCTTTCCGCTTAATCGCACCAATACTTAAACCAAAATGTGACGCGTTTGACTACTTCCGTTGCGATAATCTTAGGGAGTCGATTGGGTAGAAATTCCAGAACCCTAAGACAATATTTGAAATGCAAGCGGAGTGAATATGCCTCCAGCAGCTCAAATGCAGTCTCCAAAATGAACCATATAGCTTGGGGTAGCATGGTTTTTTAATAAAGTATAATATATCATACCTCTAAAAATCCTAAACTTGAGCAGCATACCATATAATGCAATGTCTCTTCCAACCAACATGAAACTTATAAGCTATCGTTCAACTTCTGTTAACTTTTGCTATCACTTCTCTTTATTTACGATAAGTTGATTTTTGATAGCGCTATATTTTTCGTTTTTATTCTGAAAAGTGTTGAACAGATGAGGGGAACATTAGATTTATTAATGTGTATAGTTTTCATTTATCATTCTGTTCCTATGTTGTGGTATAAATTGGTTGCTCCTTATTTTATCATAACAGATTCAACTTTTTTATTTATTTGTTTTTTGTTTTTGCACAAATTCACTTGTCGGTAATTATAGAGTAATAATTACCAAATAAACTAAAATATATATATATATATATATATATATATATATATATATATATATATTGAAACTATCAATATATTGACGTTAGGATAATCTTTTTGATGAATTTATTTAGGCCAGTCCCTCAGGAAAACTAGGAATACAATATTCTAAGGTCTACATTTACGGTTTTTATAAAAAATGATTTCTTAGAAACTTCTAGAATGAATAGTTGACACATCAAAATTTAAAGGTTTGGAAAGTTGACATTTATGGTTTTCAAAGTTGACACATGCATTAATTTTTGATTTCCTATAATTTTTAATAGGTAGTAAGGACTGCAATAAACTGCATAAAGTTGATATTTTTTTTTTAATTTATAAACTAGTAAATTCACAATGGAGACAAAATAAAATTAACTACAATTTCATTATTTTATACAAAAAAAGCTTAAATGAGAAAAAAACAGAACAAACATATTTAAACGAAAAATGGGATCATTCAGTGAAGTAAGTATGATAAATAGATTTTTGCAATGGCCAGAAGTTTGGTTTTTTTATTGTTGGGTTTGCAGAATTTTAGACTCTCCAATGATGAGCTTCTCTCTTCCAGTGCCCTTTTAGACAATTAAAGATGGCCACATTCTTTGGTTGAATGAAATTTGTACCATTTTGATAGAATGCGACTAATAGAACTGAGACTTCCATAATCTCCCCCCAGATAAAACACTATTTACCAATTCCGGCGGTAGTTCAGGTCGATGTAAACTATTGAAATTATGGATTAATTTCTGTTTTAATAGTGGACTCCTACATTTAAGCCCTAAAACATTGTATAAATATATTAAAAAGGATAGCAAATAATTCTCATGAACTTAATGAATACCATATAAGTAATTAAACCATGATTGAACTCAATTAAACCGACTTAAAAGCTTTTTAAGTTTACTTCCACCTTAATGAAACAGGGTAGCAGAAACCAAGTTTTCAGGCCACTAGAAATTTCGCTATTACAACATCTCACAAATAAGCTTGAGTTTTCATCAAACTAATGCCGATGGCAGCACAGCTAACTAGTATAACTTGGCAAATTACCGCCGAATTTTGAACCAAAATAATCAACCCTGAATCTTATTATTCACACTTTTTATGTCAACTATTGGAGCACTGTCAACATATGGTACAGCTACCCTATATATATATATATATATATATATATATATATATATATATATATATATTTTTTTTTTTTTTTTTTTTTTTTTTTTTTCAAATGAAATACTTAATAATGAAGAGGAAATGGTTCGGGGTGCGGTCAAAATAAAAATCACTAATATGCGAGAATTACATATTTTATTATTGTTAACGTTTAGACCCAAATTTTAGGTCTGCATCAGGGCTCTTTGGCTGATGACCTAAAATTTGGGTTGAAATGTTTACAATAATAAAAAAATACCTACCATTTTTTATTCTGAAAATAACCACTAAAGAAGGTAAGTAATACTTTATAGTTACGATTCCTTATACTTATTTTTTATTTTGATTTTAAAAAATCTTAGTTTTAATTAAAAGCAAGAAGTAGTAGGAAATATTGATTCAGAAAATTCTGATTTTGGTGAAAGTGACTTCGGTGACATTTCAGGTGATCTTGGGCTTAGTGACGTTTCCTTATAGTTTATGTTTCCTCACATTATGTTCTAGATATAAGTATTATAATTAAATCTATATATACGTATACCATAAACGAGTTTAATATAGTGTCGAATATGTTTAATAATAAAATATATTTTTTCTATATAATGATTTTTATTAGAATCTTACTAGTCTATTTAGGTAAGTCTGATGGTGTCCAAGTCTGCATCATGGGATAATAGCTCACACTGAATAGCATCTTCTAACAATAAACATCTTTTTTTTTGGAGGAGCTCTGCTGTTGACCCTCCAGATTTAACATTGCCCCACTGAACGCCGGGGTTTCGAAATTAGCCTGTGGCTTGTACGTTTTAAAATGTTTTAATTCTTTCTTATTTTATTACTAGCTAGGGTGCCCGGCTTCGCTCCGGTAGTTGTGTGGTAGTTTTAATAACAGAAAAACTTTAAAATTAAAGGAAATATAGAAACAAATTAGCACTTTCTTGAAAATTTTAACATGGTATCAATATTAAGATTCGATATCTGCAGAGTCCGCCCAAATAAGGAACCCCATATATTTTAAGGGGGGTTGAAAATGGTGAATGAACAATTAATTTTGCTGCAACTTTGTCGAGTCGTTTGCATCGTTTTTGATGGTTTCTGTGATTCTGAATTCCATAAGCCCATTCCAAGCAGTCAGCAGATAATAAGTTATTAGATTATGGTTGAAAAATCTATTAGTTAAAAAACTATATTTCGATTACAACTTAAGCGCCGACTACTGTGATGGTCCTATTAGATCCAGAAGTTTAGAAACTACCGAAGATTCATTGAAACTTTTTTTTTAAGACCTTTCTTCCAGTTCAATCTCCCTTAAGATATCCCCCCCCCCCCCCCCGTAACAATAAGAACACTTCAAACATTTTATTTTCGATTTATAATCAGTCAATTCAGCTCTCCTTTTTTGTTTTGTGTATGTTTTTATTCGCTCACTGTACTACTCAAAAATGTTCACTCATATTGCATTAAATTTACTTAAGTAGGTATATATTTTATATTGATTAAATATAATGTGTTAATCAATTAACCTTCTTATGAGAAAATTAATTTTGTAAGGTATCCAGTCGGTTTTCTAATTGATATGTAATATCATTATTTTATTTTGAAAGAAAAGGTGAAACTATTTATTTTCGCTTGATTTTTTAATAATTTAAAAAGAACAGCTGAACAAATACATAACCTTTACAAATTGATCGGAATGAATGAACAATTAACATCGAGTGAAACGCACCCTTGCGCTTCCTGGTAGCCTGGAGCTCGAACTAAATTTTTCATTCATAAACTCGTATCTCAATCTCAGGTAGGCTAATTAAATGGTGCGAGAGGCTTAAAATTCCAGTCCTTTTCTCTTCAATTTTACACCCTTAAGAGAAAAACGGAAACATTCTTCTCCGTTAGGGGTTATATAGCAACACGCTGAGATAACTCCTTAATCCCACGTGGAGTCGTTTTAGAGCCTTTTCGGCACGCACATTGTACACTTTGCTTTATAATATATATTGATTATAGAAAAGAGAATTTGAGGCTCTTTTCTTTAATAAGAAATAACAATTGAGACTCGGGTTATGATCAGGGTCGTGCTGGCTACCATAGGGCCCCCCGGGAAATAAACCAAAGGGGCCCCGCGCTCTAGTCAGTTTAAGACCCCCCCCCCTCATCTTGACCTCCCTTATGATTTTTGGTAAAAAAATAGATAACATGTAGAAAATCAATTTAATTAACACATAAACAAATTGAACCTTTTTTAATCATTTATTTACAGGCTTGCTCATTTACAATATCTTTACAAAATAACCTTCTTCTATACAGACATATAACAAATAACATCAATGCTGCTTAGAACTTACAACTAAAGGAACATTTTTTTTTTAAATAAACCATATGTAAAAAATGTAACAGTATATAAAATTTGGAAAAAATATAATTAGGAAATCTTCACAAAATAACCTTCTTCTATACAGATATATACTAATAAAATAACACCAATACTGATTATAGTTTCAACTTTTTTTTATATAAATTATATAAGGCGCTGAAGGATGGTGCTAACTACTAAACAAGTTGAACATTGAATTCAATTTCCAATAGCGACAGAAAGATTTCGATATTTCGAATTTCCAGTGAATTGAGAATGATCGAGAATGTTCTAGAACTTTCGGTTAACGGTTATGATAGCTTGATTAACCCAACGAGGTTCGCGCGGCAAAAGCAATCTTCCTAATCATCATAGACAAGAACAAGATAGTAACTCCAAAACCCAAACGTTAGAATGACGTCACATCACAAGTAGTATTAATCCAAGTATTAATCAATCAAAAAACGCTTAGTTTTGATAATTTAAGGCTTAAAAAGTCAAAAGCTGCGAGATTTCAATTTTTCCCTCCGAAGGTCGTTTGTTTTTTTCTTCTTCCTTACCCCTTTTGGGGGCCCCCACATTGACCTTGAGGCCCAGGGCCCCCCGGGAAATGTCCCGGTGCTCCCATAGGCCAGCACGACCCTGGTTATGATGCAAGCCAACATTTCATCAAAATTGGTCAAACGGAGGGGGCACTTTATTTCATAATTTTGTTTCCAATTTTTACCTTTTTTTCGATGATCTCAAAAACGGCTTTAAGAATTTTTATCGAAGTCCTCATGTTTAATGAAATTTAGGTGTTCTTTAATATCATGTAAGCTTTATCATTATTAACGTGTTCTAAGGGGGCATAAATGGGAAAGGGGCATTTTTGGTTTTCTTATAAGGTACCTTTGTTTTTGTTTATATGAAGAAATTATCTGCCTCTCGTTTTACCTAAATATATGAAATGGCTAAATATGAGATATGATAAAAATAAAGAAAACATTCGTTAATACTCGTTGAGCCCACGCATGCGGAGTACGCCTTTAAAGACAGACCATTGTTCATAATTAAAACCGTTCTGTTCATTTGAGAAGTGGCAATTAACAAAGCTCATTAATTTCTAATCTAAGTAAGTTGGTAAGTGAAAGTTGTGTGTTGCAAGCACGCACCAGATTTTTTTATCTTAATAATTGTTTTCAACTTGATTGTCCCTTTCACCTTAGTGAGCAATAGTTTGTATAGTATAAGGTTCTTTAAATGAAGGAATCTCTTCCAATGGCTTATCCATTATTTAATTATCCCAACGTTACGGGCTTTTGACCCATCTTCGCGGGTTATCTGTTATAATTTTTTACATTCCATTGAGATTTGTCTATACATAAATTGTTATATATAAAAAATATATATGTAATTTCTTCATTGAATATAATCCGATTTTAATAAAATTATTCATGGCTCTGGAATATTTCATTGTCTCTGATCTACTGCATACTATCGTAGTTTTATAATCGAAAATCCTTAGCGGAAAAACTCTGGTGCGATGGTGCGAACTTTATCGTACCAACTTACTTACATTAGAAATTGACATGTTGTGATAAATATCTGTACCTCAGAGGTAAACTGCCGTAACTGACATTATTAAATTTTTAAAGGAGAGCACTTTGAATTTTAAATGTTCATATTTCTTGTCGTAAAAAAAGAAAAATAATAATAATAGGTTATATAAAACACCATTCATCAGGAGTATAAATACGAATACCTTTCGATAGAAATATACACCTTTACAATTGTAAGTATATACATCAGTAATTAGAAACTCGAGAATTTTGTAGTTACAACAGTTTACCTCTCAGGTACAGAAATATAAACGTCATTACTCAAATTCACACATTTTTCCAAATTCATTTACTTATTTTTTTTTTATACATGCTGTAAAGTACACTAAAAATTTTTATAGTTAAATAAATATTTTTACTTGTGATAATTCGACAATGCAAGCGTAATTAGCAAGCATAAGTAGTTGTTGAAAACTTCATTAAGTTACTATGGAAACATATAATTTTCCATAAATATCCGTGTTCCAAAACAAATTGAAAACTCTTTCGCATAAACAGAACGCCTTTCCTTAAACAATGCTGTCATTAAAGCTGATCTGCGCATGCAGGTGTTCAACGTGTTTTATGAGTTTCTTTTTTCTACCATATATGTTTACTCGACTTTCTCATATTTCATATTTCTTATTTATAAGCCATTTCTTATTTTTTTGCATAACGAGACAATTAATTTCTCCATTTAAACAAAAACAAAGTTACTTTATAGGAAATCAAAAAAGACCCCTCAGAACATTTGAATGATGATAATACTTAACTCATATTAAACAATTATCATTAAACATGATGCTTAATTATCATTAAACATGATAAGTTTGATCAAAATCGTTAGAGCCGTTTTTGAGAAAAAAAAAAAAAAAAAAGTAAAAATGAGACCAAATTTATAAATAAAGTGCCCCCTCGATTTGACCCATTTTCATGAAATTTTGGCTGTCACATCGTGGACATATACATACATTAAATACCCAATTTGATCGAAATCGTCACAGCCTTTTTGGAGTAAATAAAAAAACACGTGAAGATGAGTCAAAATTTTTAGAATAAAGTGCAACCTCCAATTAATCAATTTTGATCAAAATTGTTACAGCCGTTTCTGAGAAATTAAGAAAACACCTGAAAATGAGCCAACATTTTTTAAATAAAGTGCTCCCTCCAATTGATCAATTTCGATGAAATTTTTGTTGTCACATCGCGGACAAATACATACAACAAATACCTAATTTCAGGTTCTTATGTTTAATAGTTGTTGATATAGTCTGTTGACTCACACACACTCACACACACACACACACACACACACACACACACACACACACACACACACACACACACACAAACATACACACACACCCGCAAACACACACACAGACCATTTCGCGGGACTTGGAAATTATACTCAGGGTACCCCAACGTATTTCCGTAAACGTGTATTTCCGTTGAAAACCAAATGAAAAAGTCGAAATTTTTTACGATCCCAATACTTTGCCTGATTTGGTATATATTTCATAAGTAGGGAAGTGAAAGTTAAAATATAACATCTTCGAAATCGAAATCGACTTAGATGTTCCCGTTTACACGGTTAAGTTTTTGGAACTAAGTTTGAAACCATACGTTGCCTCTCTTTCTAACCGCTAGTGGTGGATTACGGCAGTCGTGGTAGTAGCCAATAGGAGAGCAATGCTGAAAAAAGAAGCCGAACGTTGCGCAGGTCTTATTGGAGATGTGAGAGAAACAAGATGAGGATGGCCGCAAGCAAAGACGCAGGCCGTTCTTCGAATTGGTAAGCCGAATAGGGAAGTGCAAGAGGAAAGGATGCGTCGGATTGAGGTGGTCACTTACTAAAGAGTGAGGACATGGAGAAACTTTGATGTGAACCCTCACTTGGATAACTTGAGAAATAGGGTAATCCTATCTTTAAAAGGACTTATATATACGCATTATATATATAAGTCCTTTATTATATTCCTTTATTATATATTTGCGCATAGCAGGTGCGTTGAGGGGCCTCAGATATCTGCTATGAAAATTTACGAGGGCTTGGTATTGTGTATTCTTTGATACCGCCTCTCCTGCCTGGTATAGGAACAAGCTGGTGACGATTCAGCGCTTAGCTCTGCTACTAGTCATCAGGGCCTACAAATCTGAGTCTCATGAGGCGGTGCAAGTATTAGCAGGAAGGATACCTCTAGTTGCGAGGTGTTTAAAATTCGAAGCGAAGAGAGAAGGCTCGGCGGATCTCCCAATAAATATCCTGATGAGAATCCCCGGAATAGGAGGAAGATTATCCGGGAGGAAGCTATAGAAGATTGGAACAAGTCCTGGAGGAGCTTCTCATTAAAAGTACTTCACCACCGTTAGGTCACGTCTTAAGCAAGCATGATCGAGCCGAACGGCTCGCTGCGGCGGAGGTTTGAATCCAACCTTGGATGGTTGACTTTTATTTCGTGGAGGCTCCACAGAATAAATCTCGACCTACCTACTATGGTTAGAATAGAGTACCGGATAGTAGAATAATGTACCGAAAGAAAAAAAAAAATACACTGAGTCCTCCCGGACTACTTGATTTCAGACCTCCTCACAGGGGGATTTGATGGCAAGCTCCATCTACTGGGCTTTGACATCGACCCTTTAAGCCCTAGTTCCGGTGTTCCTGAGACCGTTGAGTATGTCGTCACTTCCTTGCACCGTCTGTGAGGCATTGAGAGCCAAGCTTCGAAGCTGGACTTTACGAGAGGAAACTTTCTGACCGAACGAAAATTTCCGTAGCTTGTAACATCAGCCAACTATCCGTACTACATAAAGGCCTGTGTATGGGTGGAAAGTTGCTGTTCGCTTAGATCTCTTTAATTTAGCCCGGATAGGAACTTTACAGGTCACCATAAAGTACAAAGAATACAAGAGTAAGGAAAGACTGACAAAGAAAAAGAGAACAGAACATGATATAAAAAGTTGACATTGAAATTAGACATTCAGGTTTATTTGCAAGAATGACATACTTCGTTATGAGTAAGCCACCATTGCTAAACCCGTTTAGCCTTCACGGCGGAGAAGGGTTTTATAAATAAAAAAAAAAAAAAGTATTACTACAGAGAATTAATGAACGAATCCCTTTTCAAAACATGTTACATACTACCACCCATAATGTCAGAACACTTTTAATGTTCATGTAGACTTTTATTCCCAGATGATTTTTTTTTTTAAACCATTACTCTTGAATTTCTGTAACATTAATGGCTAACAAGGAAACAAAAATACACATTTTTTTTAAAAATAATATTTACGTTTCCGAACCAGATCTTTTTTTTTTTTTTTTTGCAATGTTTCAATATCATATGGCCGAGGCGACCTTCCAAAATTAAACTGTTCCTGAGTAATGGGCATTAGACACTCGAAGCAATAGATTAAGAAGCATTAGGATACATTTTCCAAAGGCGATTGAGAATTAATGAGAGGTGTGTTAGTAAAGTAATAGATTTTCAGCCTAATCCTTCCGGATATTCCAAAATCAAATCAAAAGGTAAAAAACATGGTTCAAACTATATAAATAAAGATGAAATTCTGTTTGTTTATTTGTTCTTTATAGAAATCCATACCGTTTGTCCTAAATTCTCCAAATTCTGCTCAGTTGTTCTTTGATACCTGTCCATATTAAAATTGCATAACTTCAGCCAATCGTCAGCTGATATTTTTTATTGTTATCAAAATCTTAACGATCTCGCTTTACAATGGTTTTTTACTAAATCTACCGTCTCATTAGAAAAATGAAATTTCCCGAGTGAAACCGGTATGTACACCTATAATGTATGTAAATAAGATGAAATTCTGTTTGTTCTTTATAGAAATCCATACCGTTTGTCCTAAATTCTCCAAATTCGCACAGTGGTTCTTTCAGACCAGGTGCAAACACCTGTCCATATTAAAATTGCATAACTTCAGCCGATCTCTGGGTATATTCTTTATTGTCAAAATAATCGTTTTGATCTCGCTTTACATTGGTTTTTACAAAATCGACCGTTTGAGTCGATAAAAGTCTCAGTTAATAGATTTTATAGATATAAAAATGAAATTCTCCAGGTGAAACCGGTATATACTGCTAGTACACAATAAAATAAAGTGTATGAAACGATAATAAAAAAAAGTTGTTCAATGAGCAACATTTTTTATATTATTTGATTGTGTACAATATAATAGAATACTTGTATAATAATTGGGCTACTAATACTATATTGAATACTTGGGCATCGTATTATACCCACGACTGCTATCCGTCATGATATGTGTGATAAGATATTTGTGACATGATATCCGTCATGATGACACACACAACGATAAGCCATTACCTTTGTTTCGAACAAAAAATCGTATATATATTTAACATATTCAACGCCAGGCTACGTCTCAGGGACGTGTTCAGGTATCTTCTATCCTATCCACTTAAAAGGGATGGCCAGATAGGAAATTTTTTTTTCCGAAAGGAAAAAGCCAGCTACCTGCACTGGTTCATGACGGTCATCTCCGCGTTTTTGGTTTCCTCCTGTCTGAATTATAGACAAAGTTGTGGATTTTTAAAGTTTTTACTCATTTTTTAATAAGTTTAGTGTTTTATTTAGAATTTTAATTTAATATAATTGAAAATGGGAAAGCCAAGAAAAGGAATGCCAGTCGACAGCCATCTGAAAAAAGTAAGTATTCAAAGGGTTTCATAATTCAAAGGGTTTTTTTCAACAATACTATTTTTTCATTTTTCTTATTTTGTCTAATTTTCAAATTATTCTCACTACTTATATTTTTTTAATTATATTATACTAGCTAGGGGGCCCGGCTTCGCTCCGGTAGTTGTGTAGTAGTTTTAATAAAAGAAAAACTTTTTGAGTCCGCCAAATAACGAACCTTGTATAGTTTTCAGTGGGTTGAAAATGGTAAATGAACAATTAATTTTGCTGCAACTTTGTCGAGTCGTTTGCATCGTTTTTGATGATTTCTGTTATTCTTAATCCTATAATCTCATTCCAGGCAATTAGCAGATAAATAGTTATTGATTATAGTTGAAAAATCGGACTTCTCAGTTAAAAAAATTATAGTTTGAGTAAAACTTAAGCGCCGACTACTGTGATGGTCTTATTAGATCTAGAAGTTTAGAAAATACCGAAGATTCATAGAAACTTTTTTTTAAGACTTTTCTTCCATTTCAACCTCTCTTAAGATATCCCCCTGTAATTTGAGTGGTTTCTGCAGATCTCGAATCTTTCTGCTATTACAAAGTGAAAACCATAATTTCATGAAGGCACAATTTATTCACCACATTTCTTTTTATCCTGAAGTGTGAGGGATAATAAAATCTTATTGAAAAAATGCTGTAATTGGATAGTCATTTTGTCAACTGGAATGCTCATCATACATAGTAATCAAAACAACTTTTCATAACTACAATAAGAACACTTCAAACTTTTTATTTTCGATTTATATTCAGTGAATTTATCTCTTTTTTTTATGCCTGATTTTATTCGCTCACTGTACTAAGAAATGTTCACTCATATTGCATTAAATTTACTTAAGTATTGTATATAATATTTATTGATTAAATATAATGTGTTAATCAATTAGCCTACTTATGAGAAAATTAATTTTTTAAGGAATCCAATTGGTTTTCTAATTGATTGCAGAGATGTAAAATCATTATTTAATTTTGAGAGCAAAGGAGAAACTAATTATTTTTGCTTCATTTTTTAGTGATTTAAAAAGAACAGCTGAAAAAATTTATAACCTTTACAAACTGAACTGAATGAATGAACAATAAACATTGAGTGAAACACAACCTAGCGCTTTCTGGTAGTCTGGAGCTCGAACTAAAATTTTCATTCACAAACTCGTATGTCGCTCTCAGAAAGGCTAATTACATGGTGCGAGAGTCTTAAAATTCCAGTCCTTTTCTTTTTAATTTTAAACCCTTGAGAGAAACACGGAAACCTTCTTCTCCGTTAGGGGTTATATGGCCACACGACGATATAACCTTCTTGATTGTACGTGGAGTCGTTTTTGAGCCTTATCGGCAGGCACATTGTACACTTTGCTTTATAATATATATTGATTATCCAGTTACAGTGGATTAGTAAAAGAACAAAAAACTATAGATATAAAAAGTTTTAGGGACACGAACGAGGAGATTTAGCGATGCTGAAACTCCGCTTGAGGAACCACAAAGCAATAAGTTTTTGTAATTTTATAATGTTTTTATTTTCAAAATATTCTTACTTAATTCTATTTATAAAACTTACAATTCATTATATACTGTGAATTATTTTTAGGTACAAACAGAGAAGCAGAAGTATTCGATGATTTGACTATGCCACCTGGCCCTTTTTTCAATATTGTATATATATTAGTTATTAATATTTTCCCCCCGTTTTTTATATACCCATTTATTTGAATTTCATGTCACAAACCAATTGTAAATAGTGTTAATTATATTTAGTATTAAAATAGTTAGGTTTAGGATTACAATTGTGTAATTAATTAAAATCTTGTAAATAATCTGATTAGTTGATATTATTTGTTGTTTTTTATTATACATAAAGCTTTTTAAAAATAAAATTTATAAAGAAAAAATTGATGTATTACAGTAATTTAATGATGATTTTTTAACTGAAAATTCCCATACCCACATTTTTTTATTTATTTTTTTTACTTTAATTATTAATTCGCACCTGTCTGCAGAGTGCGGACAATCAGCGAATGAGATGGCGGTAAAATGAAATAATGACATGTGAGGCATGAGGAGGGAAAGCACCCAACAGCACCCCCTTCCTGGCTTGAGTAAATTACCTTGGCTGTCAAAGAGAGCAGATCTCTCATCCAGCGCCTTTTTAGTCTTCTCGTACCCATGCCAATCTCAGCCATATTACTTATTAAACTGTTTGGATGTCCGTATAAATTACTAAAAAATCGTTTGTAAAGTGTCGTTATGTGTTGGTCGACAGTTGGAGGTCAGTATGACGCATACATTAGTGGCCTATCGACGTACGATGGGAGTTTGTGGAAGCATACCAAAAAACTGCTAAAACAGGTGTCGAAAGTGCTCGAGAGGTGTCTGCACCACTTCGAAAAGAAGATGGTTCCTGGGCCGTGTCGGATAAGGAAAAATCTGAACTCTTTGCCAACCATTCTACTACAGTTGACACTCCCACCACCTTCGTTCAATCCTTCACAGGTCGCATTATAAATCAAACAATTACCAAAAAGGAAAGCCCCTGGTTATGACTTAATTACAGCTGAGGCCCTCCAACAAATGCCTAGAAAAGCTCTTGTATTTCTCACAACTATTTAGAACTGTATACTAAGAACGTCCAAATTCCCAATACAATGGAAATACTCACTCATCAAAATGATCCACAAACAAGGTAAAGACATATACAACCCGTCATCCTACAGACCAATTAGCCTCCTCCCAATATTCTCCAAATTATTTGAAAAATTACTACACAAAAGAATAATTGACATACTAACGAAACAAAAAGTATTACCTGACCACCAATTCGGCTTTCGCACTTACCACTCAACGACACATCAATTACACAGAGTTACTGACTACATTGCAGGAGCTTTAGAACCGAAACTATATGCAACTGGAATATTCTTGGACGTTGCTCAAGCGTTTCACAAAGTTTGGCATCAGGGTCTTCTCTTTAAACTCAAGACCATATTACCGTTCACTTATTAACTGATCCTTCAATCTTTCCTCTTCGATAGGTTTTTCTCCGTCCGACAGGGTTCGGAAATATCTTCAATTTATCCAATCTTGGCGGGAGTACCCCAAGGCTCAATACTGGCACCCTTACTCTATATCATATACACTCATGACGTACCTATTAACAACGAGACATTGACTGCAACTTACGCTGATGTGGGCCGGGATAGCCGAGCGTTTTTGAACACCACCCGCTTTAGCACGCTCGAGCCGAAACGGTGGAGGTTCGAATCCGCCCTGGGATGGTTGACTTTTATTTCGTGGAGGCCCCACGGAATAAATTTCGACCTACCCACTATGGTTAGAATAAGTTGGTTACACCTGTAGATTAACCCCCCGTATGTCACACATGGCCAGGTAGGGGTACGGAACAAAAAAAATGATTGCTGATGATACAGCAATTACCACTAAACCCCAGGATGCAACACAGGCTTCTTTGACATTACAACATCACTTACACAGATTACACGACGGGTTTAAACTAGGGAAAATTAGACTCAATCATGAAAAATCAAAACACATCACATTTACACTTAGAAAACATACCTGCCCCCCTCTGTTTATATTGACAATAACGAAATTCCACAGACGGACACAGTACACTATCTGGGACTCACTTTCGACAGAAGGATGACATAGAGCCCACATGTAAAAATGAAAAAAATAACTCTTGACAAAAGACTCAAACTTCTATATCCATTACTTTCTAAATCTTCAAAATTAAAACTGAAACAAAAATTAAATACGTAAACTTACTCAAACCCATATAGATATATTCCTCACAGATATTCGGCATAGCTAAAAAGACTCACTTACAAAAACTTCAAACATTTGAATATAAAATTATTACGCCTCATTACAATAGCACCTTGGTACGTGACTAACTACACTTTCTATACCAACAATTACTTTCACTTTCAAAGGAACTACTCTTCACTTTTTTTGCTTCAAATTCTTTAAGAATTGTTTAATTATAAATTTACTAGATCATTCTTACAAATTCTTAATTTATTTTTATAGCAGTAATATGAAACATAATAACGAAAATGAAAGTTATCAGCGCTTTTCACAGGTGTGTTGCGGGTTAACAAAGTCTTTGGCTATAGTGAGGGCCAGCTACGTCCTGGGGACGTAGCAGCTCACTGATGACCCAAAACCCTCCGGCTCCCTGGCTCACCTAGAGGATTATGGAGCCGGCATTGAATGTGTTAATGAATTTATAGTAATTAACCTTCGAGTAGGCGCGCCTTTTTTTGTAACACCAGCAGACGCGCGGGGTATAGAGTACCCCACATCTATTTTTTAGTGATTAGTGGCTTATTGATGTTGTTTAAATTCTAAATTCTTTATATTATACATCTATATGTATTAAGGCAAATCTTAGTGATGTTTTATTTTTATTACTTAAGAGAAATTATTTTTATAAGTAATTTTTTTTTTTTTTACTGGCTTCAGATTTGGTAACAAAAAAATCAATACTTTTCTATAGGTAATACTTATTTATTTCAAATATACAGGGTGTTTCGGAATTGCACGGCACTATTTTAGGTACGTGTTCTCTAACACAAAATAAACAAAAAAGTTCATATTAACATGTATCTCAAACTCATTTATTAAACAGATGTCAAAGGTTAAAGATTTATTATTACTATTTATTTATTATTATTACAACATTTAGAGTAAATGTTCAAAGGCGCCTCCGTTTTGTTGAATGCAACATTCAGCACGACGAATCCATGCTTCTCTGGCTCTTTGTATAGCATCAGGATGGTGGTTGATAGTTACTGCGGGTTCCACGATCCGATTTCTTAGCTCTTCTTGCGTGTCAACTGCCGCAGAATAAACCATAGACTTCATCCAGCCCCACACAAAATAATCTAATGGCGTTAAATCCGGAGATCGTGGTGGCCATTTAACAGGTCCGTTTCGACCAACCCATCGGTCTCCATAAGTTGCATTTAAATAATCAGTGACACTATGAGAAAAGTGAGCTGGAGCACCGTCATGCATAAACCACAGCCTTTGCCTAATGCCTAGCGGAATATCTTCTAGAATATCATGCAGATTATTTTGCAAAAAATGCAAGTAAGATATACCTGACAGCCTAGGTGGCAAAAAGAAGGGGCCGATGATTTTGTCGCTTAGAAGACAACACCAGACATTTAAAGAGAATGTATGTTGGTAATGTCCAACAGCAGTCGTATGAGGGTTTTCTTCGGCCCAAGTATGGGTATTTCGAAAATTAAGAATCCCGTTTCTTGTAAAGCAAGATTCATCAGTAACCAAGATGCAGTTCAGGAAGTTAGGATCTCGTGTGCATTGTCGAATTAACCACTGGGAGAAATTTCTGCGCTTGTTATAATCTTGTGGTAACAAATCTTGCCTACTTGATACGTGAAATGGATATAATTGTTGTTCGCGTAAAGTTCGCCTTACGCTGGTAGAGGAAACATCGAAACGACGTGACAATCTTCTGGTACTAGTAGTAGGAGATAACTGAACAGCATCGAGTATTTCTTCTTCTACGTTTGCAGTTCGTCGAAATCGTTGTCGACCGGCGTTCACTCGTATAGGTTTTAGCGTACCATTATCCCTAAGACGTCTTTCAATGGCCTCAAACGTTTTACGATTTGGTATTCTTCGGTTAGGAAATTTTTCACGATATCTTCGAACAGCAGCAGCACCGTTTGTATGTACCTCGCCATAAGTTAAAAGCATGTATGTTTGTTCATCAAAAGTGAATAAATTTGTGGTATCTCCCATGATAATCATAAATTGAACTGTGTCACAAGATTCACTCACACTAAAACACACAGAACTAGACAAACAGATGAGCAACTACTGTCATTGCTTATCGTTTATTTGTTTATCAGGTGATTAAAACCTTTTATTTAGTATTAAACACGTTAAACGTTGTACAGTCAGTCTTAATGCAGTAAATAAATAATAAATCTTTAACCTTTGATATCTGTTTAATAAATGAGTTTGAGATATATGTTAATATGAACTTTTTTGTTTATTTTGTGTTAGAGAACACGTACCTAAAATAGTGCCGTGCAATTCCGAAACACCCTGTATAGGTAAGTGAAAGTAAAAAGGTCTATTTCAAAGGAATTTATTTATTTAATAAAATATAAAACATTTTTCATAATAAGACGAAAAGATTTGAAATAAAGTATGCAACTTACATACTTCGTTAATTTTCTTACTCGTAATTTAATGAAATATTTACATACAAATAAACAAAAAAAATTTTAGGCCCCTGAGTCCAATTAACCACGTCCCGCGAAATGGTCTGTGTGTGTCTGTGTCTGTGTCTGTGTCTGTGTGTGTGTGTGTGTGTGTGTGTGTGTGTGTTTGTGTGTGCGTGCGTGCGTGCGTGCGTGCGTGCGTGTACGTGTAATGCTACTAGTTCTGGTAAATGCAAACACATCATTTTAACTTTATGTTTTTCGGTTAGTAATAACATTAATTACCTATTCATACAATCATTGTTATAACAGCTTAGTTTCTTTGCCATATTATTTATTTATTTGTCAAAACTTTCAGGCATCGCATTGAAAACTAGAAACAATTAAGCACAACGGATGTAAGACAGAAATGGGGAAAATTAAAAAAGAAAAACAAATCTATGACTCTATTGTACCAATGCTATTGTTATAAAACTAACATTTTGGAATAATAAAATGTCAAATACTAATATTTATCTGGATAAATATAGCCACTTTCTTTAAAATGAAGACTACATATCGTCATGTTTCGAAACAGGCTTATCTATTCTTATTTTATTTAAATTTAGGCTTATTCTAATTTTACAATCCACTCTTTAGGAAGCTTTTTATTTTTGGAAATAAATTGAATGACACGATTTTTGATTTTCGAATTGAACAGTGAGGGACCGAGCAATACCTATCAGACATTTTTCAAATAATATTTCTCTCCATCGGGTTTTAATTATGGTAAAAGGAATTAAAAATGCCAAAAAACCCTATGAATCTCAGGTAATGGCCCGGCTTCTATCCCCGTTTCTCTCATTCCAGCAAGGAAGCAGCACCGTCGCTTGCGCCCGCGAATATCTCCGGTTCCTTACTTTCTGTTCACCCATGCACTCCCAAATCATCATTGCACCCATTACAACTTTGTTGACTGACAGCTTTTTAATAACCACTTCATGAAAACCAAATATAAATTTGGTGATTAGAGGGTTTTAAAAGTACACTGGAAGGCTCGAACCATGATTCTGATTGATGGTAATGAAAAAACTCTTTATCCTACTCATTTTTACCATCCAACTGCTTGTCCAGCTAAAAATATCATATTGGTAGTTCTGAAGGGTACAAGAAGATATTTAAGTTTCTTTTTGTGTGATGCTTGAAGGTGTTTAGTGATAAGTACGGACATGGGCGTACCCAGTGGGGGGAAGCTGCCCCCCCCCTGGAAGGCTGTAAGCAAACATTTTTTAGGCTCTTAAGACTGGAAGCAATGATAGAATACATTTTTTTCAAGCAAATAATTGTAATAACTTAGTTGATAAAGCACTGCTATAATTATACATAATTTTGGTTTCATTCACCTTTTCCGCGGTAAGATGTTACTACCTGAACGACCATAGCTTGCCCCCCCCTAGATTTTAGCTTGCCCCCCCCTAGTTTTGATCCTGGGTACGCCCTTGATCGGATTCGATCCGGATATGTATTTACATATATATATATTTTTTTTTTTTTTTAGGTAATCAACTGACGTTATTCTGGCCCTAGGATTTTTTAAAGGGAGTAAAAACTCGTTAGCTATGCCGTCCCTCGGATAGGACGTAAAATGGAGGTCCCGAGCCTGTACGATGTCAGGTACTCGTTAAAGATCCCTATCCTAATTATACCTGGACAGGCAAAATTTAGGACTTCCACTGTAGCATCGTCCGATTAGCCTAAGCAGCATAAAAATGGACGTTAAACAAACAAACAAACAAACTAACGTCTTTCAACTAGAAGTGTTCATACTGATACTTTTTGAGTTGTCTGAGCATACTTTTATTTGACATATTTCCACATATATGTGGAAAATATATAAATTAGAAAATATATTTTATAATATATACCTATATAATCGAAAAATATATTTTCGATGTTATTCCATATTTATACAAATTTGATCAAAATAAATTCATATTTAATCATAATAAGTACATATTACCACAAATTTTTCATTTTGGGAATATTTTCATAATTTGGAGGTGGTTGACAGAAACTGTGAACCACAGAATGTAGAGCTGTGAATCACAGTGGGTACAAAGGTTAATGTAATTTACAGAGAATGCTTCATGTATGTAATTTACAGTGACGAGAACTACGATAAAATTAAGGTTTAGTTTGCCCATAGGCTTTGTTTAAGACTAAAAAAAAATATATATGGTTCTTTATGATGGGTGTTGACTAATCTCCTCTAATGATGTTTAGCCGAGGCTGTCTTTGGGAACTAACTCTCAAATCGTCCTTAACTTAAGTGAGAGAGATTGAAACAAATATAATTTAATTAAAAAGCTTAGCCATCTTGAAGATTCGGTGCCGATTAACACACTAATCACTGACTAATAAATATTATGTAGTTTAAGGAGTATTGTAACATAATTCCATTCACCATTCACCATCGTACGTTAACCGATTAGCACAGACCTCATTAATCTTTACTATTTAGTCAAAATAAATAGCATTTTTTTGTAATATACGGTAAACCGCACAGTTATAGACACCCTTAAGACTACATTTCTGTGGCGAAATTTAGAAAAAAAAGTTTATGAAGGGATCAAATTGAAACTTCATATAGCTCCTCTTTATCTATCCTTTTAAAGACTCAAGAGGTTTTTTTGGGTCAAAAGTTCAATAGTTTTACCATATGGCAACATTAATTGTTAAAAGTGCAAAAACTACTTGTAGTTTTTGACACCCGGTGGATTTAATTGTGAAATCTTCCCCATGGTTAGTTTGTTAAAGTCTTACTTCATAGAGGACTTAGAGGACTCTTCAAACATTCAATCAAAAAGTTGGGGTGTCAATAACTGTACTGAGTGAAAATAACTGTATGGTTTAGCTTATTTAATTTAGTTTTGTGTTTCACTTACATTTGATAATTGTTTATCTGATTCCTCTGGTTAGTTGTTTTCTGGTTTTTCTCATTAAGCCCTGATGATCACCTACAGTTTGGATCGAAACGTTGGCTAAAATAAAATATTTAATTATTACATATTAGTGATATTTATTTTTACCGCCCCCAACCATTTCCTCTTTATAAATAACTAGCTAGGGTGCCCGGCTTCGCTCTGGTAGTTGTGTGGTACCATAAATACCAAAAAAACTTTAAAATTAAAGGAAATATAGAACAAAATTAGCACCTTCTTGAAAATTCGGTTTTAACTTGGTATCAATATTCTGCAGACTTGAGAGTCCGCCCTAATAAGGAACCCTGTATAATTTACAGGGGGTTGAAAATGGTAAATGAACAATTAATTTTCCTGCAACTTTGTCGAGTTATGCTTCACTTTGATGATTTCTGTGATTCTTAATCCTATAAGCCCATTCCAAGTAGTCAGAAGATGATAAGTTATTAGATTATTGTTGAAAAATCTGGTATCTCAGTTAAAAAAATTATATCTCGAGTAAAACTTAAGCACTGACTACTATGATGGTCCTATTTGATCCAGAAGTATAGAAACTACCGAAGATTCATAGAAACTTTTTTTTAAGACCTTTTTCCATTTTAACCTCCCTTAAGATATCCCCCCGTAATTTGAACGGTTTCTGCATATCTCGAATCTTACTACTATTACAAAGTGAAAACCAAAATTTCTTGAAGGCACAATTTTTTCATCATATTTCTTTTTATCTTGAACTATCAGGGATAATAAAATCCTGAATGCTGTTATTGGAGTTAGTCGTTTTGTCAACTGGAATGCTCATCATACGTAGTAACCAAACCAACTTCTTTTTCATAAATACAATAAGAACACTTCAAACTTTTTATTTTCGATTTATATTTAGTCAATTCATCTATTTTTTATGTCTAATTTTATTCGCTCACTGTACTACTAAGAAATGTTCACTCATATTGCATTAAATTTACTTAAGTATATATTATAAATAGATCAAATTTAATGTGCTGAGCATATATTAGCCTGCTTATGAGAAAACTATTTTTTTAAGGAATCCAGTTGGTTTTCTAATTGATTGCTGAGATGTAAAGTACTTATTTTATTTTGAAACGCAAACTATTTATTTTCTCTTAATTTTTTAGTAATTTAAAAAGAACTGCTGAAAAAATATAGAACGATTACAAACTGAATGAATGGACAATAAACATTGAGTGAAACGCACCCTAGCGCTTCCTGGTAGCCAATACAAACAAGTATGCTTAAAAATGGGTTTTTATATAGAAAGTTTGAATTAAGTGCATATTTTTGTCTTGAATAAATGGATTTTCAGCTAAATAATGAAACATAAATTCTTATATGAATCGACTTAGTTCATTTTCCGTTAATGATGGTCGTTTTTGAGCAAAAAGAATGGTATATTTAAAGGGAGTAAATGAGGTTATTCAACTTGAAAGCAGTTGAGACAGACCGGATAGTTAAAAGGACTTTTTTTTTTTTTTTTTTTTTTTTTTTTTTTTTTTTTTTTTTTTTTTTTGTTCGGTACCCCTACCTGGCCATGTGTGGCATACGGGGGGTTACTCTACAGGTGTAACCAACCTATTCTAACCATGGTGGGAGGGTCGAGATTTATTCCGTGGGGCCTCCACGAAATAAAAGTTATCCCTCCCAGGGCGGATTCGAACCGCCGCCGTTCGGCTCGAGCGTGCAACAACGGGTCGCGCTCCTACACGCTCGGCTATCCCGGCCCTAGTTAAAAGGAAAAAAAAAACCATAGTAATTAGTTAATGACAATTTAGGTGTGCGAGAGCTAACTCGCGACTGTGGTGGTCCCTGGTGGGGTCGGGGATAACCCGCCCCCCCTCCCCAATCTATAGTCTTACTAATAAAGATTTTTGGACTAATTACCTATGCGAGAGGTAACTAGTCGCGAAAAAAAAGCCGTATTAATTACGGTTTTTTTAAATTTTAGTTCGCGAGAACTAACAAGTGATCGCATTGAAAATGTTGGCCGCGGTAGTCGGGGAAGTGGGGCGGAGCCCCACCCCCCCCTCCCCCACCGCTACACCACATAATAAGGACTTTTTGAATATTTACCTTTGCGAGAGGTAATTATCTAGGAAAAAAAAAACCATAGTAATTAGTTAATGACAATTTAGGTGTGCGAGAGCTAACTCGCGACTGTGGTGGTCCCTGGTGGGGTCGGGGATAACCCGACCCCCCTCCCCAATCTATAGTCTTACTAATAAAGATTTTTGGACTAATTACCTATGCGAGAGGTAACTAGTCGCCAAAAAAAAAGCCGTATTAATTACGGTTTTTAAAATTTAAGTTCGCGAGAACTGACAAGAGATCGCATTGAAAACGTTGGTCGCGGTAGTCGGGGAAGTGGGGGGGTAAATTACTAAGGGTAAGTTACTAAATTTTTCATTCATAAAATCGTATCTCAATCTCAGAGAGGCTAATTAAATGGTGCGAGAGGCTTAAAAGTCCCGTCTATTTCTCTTCAATTTTACACTCTTAAGAGAAAAACGGAAACCTCTTCTCCGTAAGGGGTCATATGGCTAAACGACGACATAACTTCCTTAATCCTACGTGGAGTCGTGTTTGAGCCTTTTCGGCACGCACATTGTACACTTTGCTTTATAATATATATTGATTACTAAAATAATCTTAAATATAAAAAATTACGGCACCATAAGTATAAAAAAAAAAGGGGGGTCACCTGTGGTATAGTGGTTAGCATGGCAACCTACAATACTAAAGGTCGGGGGCTCAATAAAATAAAGTTTTATTAATTCCACTCTCAATGGATTATTTAAAGAAAAAAAAAAACTTAGTAGTGGAGGTTTCACCACCGCTCTTGGTAGCGACGCACAGAGATGCAAGATCCCGAAAAGCTGTTCAAAAAATATGAACACGTTATTCAATTTGTATGAAACTTAGCATATAAGGATTTTTGAGGTCGCTGATTACGAATCCAAAGTCAAAATTAAAAAAAAAAAATCTGGTGCGTGCGCGCAACACACAACTTTCACTTACCAACTTACTTAGATTAGAAATTGACGTGTTTTGCTAAATATCATTTCCCAAAGTCACACATTTTTCTACATTCATATCTTATTTTTGTTAATCGTTAAAACCGTTTTTGAGTAAATAAAAAAACCCCCTGTAAATGATACAAAATTTATTAAGTAAAGTCCCCCCTCCCGTTGATCAATTTTGATGAAATTTTTACAGTCACATCTTTGGCATATAAATACATCAAATACCAAGTTTGATCAAAATCGTTAAAACCGTTTTTGAGTAAATAAAAAAAACACGTGAAAATGATACAAAATTTATTAAGTAAAGTCCCCCCTCCGGTTGATCAATTTGATGAAGTTTTCACAGTCATATCTCGGGCATATAAATAGATCAAATACTCAGTTTAATCAAAATCGTTAGAGCCGTTTTTGAGAAAATCGAAAAAAACTTAAAAAGTTATTAAATAAAGTACCCCCTCCCTTTGAGCAATTTTGATGAAATTTTTGCTGTCACATCGCGGGCTTATACATACTTTAAATACCCAATTCCAGGTTCGCACGGTTTATAGTTTTTGAGCTAGTCTGTTCACACACACACACACAGACACACACACACACACACACACACACAGACCATTTCGCGGGACTTGGTTAATTTGACTCAGGGGACCCCAAAACGTGTATTTCCGTTGAAAACCGGAAGTCGAAATTTTTCACGATCGCAATACTTCCACTTACTATATATTTCATATATAGGTAAGTGAAAGTAAAAAAATGGCGGATTCAATATGGCAAACATATATTCTTGAAAATAATTGGAGAATAACAGAAATTTTAAATTACAATTAATATAAACATTTTTATTTCAGCTATTTTCAACTAAAACATAATTTTTAAATAGAAAAAATAAAATTTTTATAAATGTTAATTTAAAAACAATTTTTTTTTTGTATTCTCTTGTAACCTTTTTAATGACATTGTGAGTGACATTTTCCTTAAATTTTAATTCAACAACTAGACTTTACGTTATTTTAAAAAAAAAATTTGAAAAAGTTAAGATAATTAAAATACAATAATTGCGATAAATAAAAAAATTAAAATAGAATAATTAAGATAAATAAAAAAATTAAAATACAAAGATTCTGATAAGTAAAAAATTAAATTAAGATAACTTTTTTAAAATTAAATATTTTAAATTTACATATAAAAAACAGTTTATCTTGATACGGATTTTGTTCATTAAAAAATAGTTTACCAGTTTTTTTAAAAATGAAAAATGTAAGCGTCTTATTTTTAACATACTTTAATTTAACACGTGTTTGTATTTTTTTTTTTACAAAAACTTACGGCAAAGCCGTAATGGCAGCGATTGGCAGCTGGTTTTTATTTATTTATTAAACAGTAGTATGAACTACAATTTAAACTAAAATTTGTTGCAGAACTCTGCAGAACTTATAACTTTTTCCCTAATGTTCTAAAACGTTCGCATGTAATTTTTTTCCACTCTAAATATTGTTAAAGTATTAATTTATGTATTATTATTATTGTTTGGGTATTATATAATAATATTCTACTTACTTTTAACAGAAGAATTCATTTTTCAGAATTGAAAAAGGTAGATTTTACGAATTTCTACAAATATTTCAAAACCACGTTACTCGTAAGAAGCTTATTTCAGCACTGGATTATAACCGCCAAGAATAAACAATAGACCCTTTTTAACTATGCCGTTATTCATTTAAAATATCAGTCTATCCAACCTCATAGTTTGAATTTCCTAAAAAGAAACTTTACTTTTTGACTTTTGGCCAGCTTTTCAGGGTTTTGCATCACTGTGCGACGAATGAAATTTATGTTTCTAAAATAAAATAAATAAATAGTAACATATTTTTGGAGAAAGGTGGTAGAAAAAGAATGTACCGTGGGTCACCAGTGGTGTAGTGGTTGGCATAGAAACTTACAATACTAAAGGTAGGGGATTCGCGTCCCGTGGTGGCCCTACGGTTTTTTAATGGGAGTTAAATATCCTTGGCTATGGCGTCCTTCGGATAGGACGTAGAGTGGAGGTCCCGAGCCTGTACGATGTCAGGTACTCGTAAAAGATCCCTATCCCTATACCGATTAGCCTTAGTAGCATAAAGGGACGTAAAACAAACAAAAAAACAAACAAGGATAAAAAAAAAATGGATGATAGAGACAAGAACGTATTGCCGACAATTCTAACAATTGGTAACGCAGCGGCATCAATTAATATTAATTTTGGTGGCATGACACTGTTCCGTATTCGCACAGTAGCTCCGAAGGCCATTGGGGGAAAGTAAGTATCAAACAGTATTTTAAAATATATATATATATATATATATATAATTACATCATATTTATTATTATATTAATACTTATTAGTATATTTAATATTAATATTAATGAATATTTATACTTACGAGTGACGTATCTAGATAACTAGTTTATTAAGATGAACCCAATAAAATATCGGAAATTCTCATCTTTAATCTCTGTATCCAAGGGCGCCTAGCCTACTTAAAATAGAAAGGACATTCGTAAAAAGAGAGAGGGGAATAAATTAAATGGTTTGAGAAAACTTTTTCAGTTCTTATTAGTTTATTCTAAAATAGCTAAATAATAAGTTAAGATATTTTATCGATCTCCTCTTCTTAAAAACGGTCTTTCGAGACGTCTTAAAAGGAGATGGTCTCAAGACTTCTTAAATAGAAACGAAATCTAAGCACTACCAATGATTAGTTTCTGTAGTTGCCAGTTCACGACATTACTCTTGTTACTAACGTTACTCAAGGGGAGGGGGGTTGCTCTGTAGAATAGAAACAAATAAAGAATAACTGCGTGTGAACCGAAAAAAAACATATTTATTAACGAATATTAGAAACTTTATTGAAATTGTATACATTAACACTACCGAAATGGAAAAAAAAAAAAAAAAAAAAAAAAAAACTTGTGTAAATTAATTCCACTAATTTTTTGTGACCGTTGAAATTTTTGCTGTCACATTGCGGGCATATACATACATCATATATCCAGTTTGAACAAAATCGTCAGAGCCGTTTTTGAGAAATTGAAAAAATGTAAAAAAAGTGCAGCCTCCGTTTGACTAAGTTTAATGAAATTTTTTTTCTGAAATTGTACACCAAATACCCAATTTCAGATTATTACGGTTTATAGGTTTTGGGCTAGTCTGTTCAAACACACAGACCATTTCGCGGGACTTGGTTATTTGGACTCGGGGGACCCCAAAATGTGTATTTCCGTTGAAAGCTGGAAGTCGAAATTTTTTACAATCGCAATAATTTCCCTTACTACATATTTCATAAATAGCTAAGTTAAAGTAAAAACTTTTAAATGATAATAAATTTTAAAGTTGTTTAAATAAAAATTCTATTACATCAAAACTAATATGAATTCTTAAAAACTTATAAAGATTGTAAAAATATTAACTGTATCACAAACCTGTAAAATTGTGAGCCGACTTGCGAAAATTCGACATTTTATAAAATAGAAATATTTCACTTCTTCGCAATGCCAATACAAATATAGAAAATACTAATAATAAACTGTGATCTCAACACTAGGTCTTCTGGCAGATGTCTCAATTTGTCTGGCACATAACGATTTCATTCAAAACATCAACTGATGACAGCTTCGAGAAGAAACAGTCCAACATTTTCATCTAGCATTTGCGATTAATAGATAACCGATTAACGATAAATCTGGTCACTGTTATTTAATTTTGTTTTCAGTATTAGGTTAACCAAGAGATAAGATAAGTTTTTGTAGGTCATAATTATCGTTAGTAGTTAATTACATTTCTAACTATCAAGCAGCAATTCTTAATTAGTAGTTAGAAATGTAATAATAATAATAATAAAGGCTTAACGAACCCGAAGGTTCGATGCCGACACCACCACTCGCTCCCTGCACACCTCCATCCATCGACCGTCTTCCAGACCTAACTTCGATAGATCCGCCCTAACACAATCCTCCCACCTCCGTCTCGGCCTGCCCCTCGGACGTTTCCCATTCGGCACCGCGCTTATTAATCTTTTCGGAATACGTTCACAGCCAAGTTTTGCAATTTTACACGCCCATTTTATTCGTCTTGCTGCAATCACGTCAATTATATTTACTGGGTAAAGTTCACTCAGTTCGGCGTTGTGTAAGCGTCTAAATTCTCCGGTTATTTCATCCCTCTAAGTTAGAAATGTAAAAATACTTTTTCGACTTCACTAGAAGTAGTTAGTATTCTTAACTTTGAACTACTAGGTAGAAGAAATAGTTAAATTTTTAAACTACAAATTACTAGTTGGTAGTTAACTACTTTTGAAAGCTTTGTTCCAACAAGCAGTCCTGTACTAATAGTCAAGCTGTGGTCACCTGTAGTGTAGTGGTTAGCGTGGAAACCTACAATACCAAAGATCGCGGGTTCGCGTCCAGAGGTGGCCCTAGGATATTTTTAACACTAGATTGCCTAAGCAAGTCATTTTGACTGCTTTTGAATTTCAATTAAGAAAATAATGATTTAAATAATGACACAGCTTCTTATAATTTTTTTGACTTCTTCTACAACATATAAATGGGTTAATTAATCGTTGTTGTTGCCCTCCCCCGTCCTTCACTTCCGGAATATATATGTGTTATATATCTACCAAACGAAAAATTTGTCAAATACGACTTTGCCACAATAACAAAACAAATAATATTTGTCAAAAATGTAAAAAGTATGTTTGCGGAAGATGTACATCCAAAAAGATTTGCACTTTCATTTGCTTAAAATGTCCAGATAATGTATAAAATATTTTTTTTTTTTTGAACTGAAATACATTTTTTTTTATTGTTAATACTTATTAATAACTTGTTATATGACTGTAAGTGATATAAAATATATTAAAAATTACTGTTAAAAAAATTTCTTTGCGCATTAGTTATTTTTACTTTCACTTACCTATATATGAAATATATAGTAAGTGGAAGTATTGCGATCGTGAAAATTTTCGACTTCCGGTTTTCAACGGAAATACACGTTTTGGGATCCCCTGAGTCGAAATAACCAAGTCCCGCGAAATGGTCTGTGTGTGTGTGTGTGTGTGTGTGTGTGTGTGTGTGTGTGTATTTGAACAGACTAGCTCAAAAACTATAAACCGTGGGAACCTGAAATTGGGTATTTAGTGTAGGTATATGCCCGCGATGTGACAGCAAAAATTTCATCAAAATTGCTCAAAGGGAGGGGGTACTTTATTTAATAACTTTTTACGTTTTTTTCGATTTTCTCAAAAACGGCTCTAACGATTTTGATTAAACTGAGTATTTGATCTATTTATATGCCTGAAATATGACTGTAAAAATTTGATTAACCGGAGGGGGGACTTTACTTAATAAATTTTGTATCATTTTCACTTGTTTTTTTATTTACTCAAAAACGGTTTTAACGATTTTGATCAAACTTGGTATTTGATGTATTTATATGCCCGAGATATGACTGTAAAAATTTCATCAAAATTGATCTACGGGAGGGGGGACTTTACTTAATAAATTTTGTATCATTTTACGGTTTTTTTTTATTTACTCAAAAACGGCTTTAACGATTAACAAAAATGAGATATGAATGTAGAAAAATGTGTGACTTTATGAAATGATAATTAGCAAAACACGTCAATTTCTAATCTAAGTAAGTTGGTAAGTGAAAGTTGTGTGTTGCGCGCACGCCCCAGATTTTTTCACAATGCAGTCATTTTGACTGCTTTCAGGCAATATAGGTATATACTAAGCTCCCGTCTTTCTAGTGTTAAATGGAGTAAAAAATCCTTAGCTATGCCGTCCTTCGGATAGGACGTAAAATGGAGGTCCAAAAAAATCGTAATAATGGAAGGTCCCAATGGAGGAAGTAATCAAAAAATCCTTTGACCGTGAACGTGTCCGTTAAGTATCATATTCGTCGAAATAGCGTTCTAAGGCATTAATGATTCCTTAAAGCCGCTGCTATTTCAAACCCCATTTTGTAGTTAATAGGTATGATCGATCAACATCCTAGCAGACAGCCTCTAAATCAATTATTACGCTCAGCTCGCACAATAGAATTATGATTTTTTTTTGGGGGGGTGGGAGGGGGAGGTATTTGGGTGTAATTGAAATTTGAAGTAAATGTTCGGACGAGAGATCAAAAGGGAAAGAAAATCACTAATGGCACTGACAGTTTTTTTGTCAAACAGTTTATACAGACACTTATTTTATTAGTGTTAAAATAAAATACTACAAACAACTAGAACGTGTAACGAGTACTAGTAACTAGTAGGATTTTTAAAAGGGAGTAAAAAATCCTTGGCTATGCCTTCCTTCGGATAGGGCGTAAAATGGAGGTTCCTAGCCTGTGCGATATAATGTACTATCCTAATCGTACTAGGTACTATCCTATCCTAATTGTAACTGCATAGGCAAAATTTAGTCTAACAAACAAAACAGACAATTTATCTATATTAATAAAGATGAAATTCTGTTTGTTTGTTTATTTGTTCTTTATAGAAATCCATACCGTTTGTCCTAAATTCTCCAAATTTCGCTCACTGGTTCTTTGATACCAGGTGCGAACACCCGTCCATATTAAAATTGCCTAGCTTCAGCCAATCTTTGGGTATATTCTTTATTGTTATAAAATTCGTCATGATCTCCCTTTACAATGGTTTTTTTTTACGAAATCGACCGTTTGAGTCAAAAAACGGCCTTAAAATTAATTAAGTATGTACCGGGGAGGCCCGGTAAGACCGTCCCTTGGCAGGCGTCGAGTTCTGGGATTTTTAAACCATATGTTTTTTTGTTTTTTTTTAGCATTACAATACGTTTATTCACATGTATGTTAAATTCATTTTTTAAAAATGCCTCCTACGAAGCGAGCTTCAATAGGAGTAGTGAGCTCAAAAGCTAATAAACAACAACAAATACAAGCAGCTGAAACTCTCGACGAACATCAAAATAGGATTGAACAACAGAGGCTTAGACAGACCGAATCGCGGGAAACTGAGTCTGCCCAGGAAAACGAGGCCCGCCTTGCGCGACAGAGGCTTAGGCAAGCCGATTTGCGAGAAGCTGAAAATGCAGGGCAATATTTCTGTTTGTTTGTTTGTTCTTTATAGAAATCCATACCGTTTATCCTAAATTCTCCAAATTTCGCTCAGTGGTTCTTTCATACCAGGTGCGAAAACCTGTCCATATTGAAATTGGATAACTTCAGCTTATATTCTTTATCCTAATAAAAATCGTAATGATCTCGCTTTACAATGGTTTTTTTACGAAATCGACAGTTTCATTAGAAAAATTAAATTTCCCGGGTGAAACCGGGACATACAGCTAGTTTATATGTAATCCAAAGAAATATTACTGTATTTATCTATTATCCATGTATTTATTAAATTTTACATTTTTTTTATTAGTCCTCCCCTTCCTCGCCGTTTAGGCAATGCGGGGTTTTCCTAGCCAGGGGAGACGGTGGGGAATTGGTACCGAATATTATTAAATGTTCCTTGGACCCGGGTTTTGAACTGGCTATCTTCGGGTTTCCTGAGGCGCAATGCGTATTTGCTAATGTGTTAGCCCAATCGGGTATCCTGTACGATGTCAGGTACTCGTTAAAGATCCCTATCCTAATTATACCTGAATAGGCAAAATTTAGGACTCCCACTGTAGCATCGTCCGATTAGCCTTAGTGGCATAAAGTGACGTTAAAACAAACAAACAAACAAAACACAAGTATAATTCAATTTAATGCGATGATATAATGGAGCCATAAAATAAATCAACTACTGACGAGTGATGATAATTTATGGGGATCGATACAGGTGGGATTTAGGAATGGAAAAAAATGAATTAAATAAAATAAATAGCCTGTACAATACTGGAATTAATTTTTATTTTATATCCTGGTATTAATGCCTATTTCTGGTAATAACCGGAACAGTAAAATAACCAAAATAACTGGTAACCGTTGTAAAAGTAACTTATGATATAATTTATATGAAATTTTTGCTCAAAGCTTTTCATTTTAAACCAATTCAATATTATTAGGTAAATAGTGAAATAACCTAAATAATCTGGTAACCTATGTAAAAGTAACCTATAACATGATTTATAGGGCATTTTATTTTCAAATCTAGTAATTTTTAATGGATTCAGAATTATTATCTAAATAACCAGTTATTACTGGAGCGGTTAAATTAATATTATAAATACTTATATGTTTGACGAAACAATTGTAGGATATAAACCGATAAGACTTTGGAAAGGACTTTAAATAAAAAGTACTGTTTTGGTTTCATAAAAAAAGCATCCAAAAAATATTCTAACGAAATATTGCGTCATATCCCATTAGCTCAAATGAATCCACATCACATGTTGTCAGCCAGATATTCTTACATCATACCCTGTACAATTAACAACAAAAATTATTAGATGAACTATTTTTATTTTGTACACTAAAATCAAATACTTATAAATGTGAACTTTTATTTCTACAGTATGTGTTGTGTTCTGACCTCCTAACGACGTAGATCATACAGATTTATTCTATTAAAGAAATATTTGTTTTTCGCTGATGATATTTTTAAGTAAATAAGATAAAAAAATCTTTTTTCTTTATGTCTTTTTTGAACTTTTAAAACCAAAACATATTTGATCAATTGCGGCGAAAAAGAAGTCACATCAATGTTTTTATATATTTTTTCATTGTAACATTTTTATTTTATTTTTTAGTAACTAATTATGAATATACATAATTTAAAAATTGAAATAAGATAATTATGTGTGCTGCTTAAACAGCTTTCCGGTACAGGAGTAATAAATTAACTTAGCCTGGCCTATTGGCCAGCGCTTTCGTAGTCGTTGAGTTTTCCTTACAACTATTTTTTTAACACTTTCGACTAATGAAAGAAATGAATTTTTTGAAATTAGGATTTTTCAGTAGAACCCCCCAGTGCTACACTGTAAGCCCATATCGGTTTTGAAAAAACTGTATAGAAAGTTAGTTCATTAATTATGTATAATTTCTATTTTATCATGCTAACCAGCTACTTATTTAAATATTCATGTATAATGCTTACCATCTTTTATATTATCATCAGTTCTGTAAAGTAATAATTTATTGTCATCCTCTAGCTTAGATACTCATATATTTGTTTTCTTTTAGCCCTGATGAAGATCCACAAGTTGGATCGAAACGTTGGCTGTCGATAATAAACAATTTTTTCAAACTGAAAATCCTGATTATCATTTAACCTATCGTAAAGATTAACAGTTGACTATCTCCCACCACTACAATATGTATAATTTTGATCGCCAGTCAAGTAACCTAGATAAAACTCCATATTTAATTTTTTTTTTTTAAGTCTAGCGTGAGTTTGCCAAGAAAGTCTTTTGTCCAGATAAAGTTTCGAATATTTAATTTCATCAGATTCTGGAATAATTATTTTAATGAAGTATTATTGAATTATTAATTCAATAATTAATTGATATTTTTGGGAGCAAAGACCATGATTAAGAGTGAACTCTACATGCATACTCTTTTTACTTTCACTTTCCTATATATGAAATATATAGTAAGTGGAAGTATTGCGATCGTGAAAATTTTCGACTTCCGGTTTTCAACGGAAATACACGTTTTGGGGTCCCCTGAGTCAAAATAACCAAGTCCCGCGAAATGGTCTGTGTGTGTGTGTGTGTATGTGAACAGACTAGCTCAAAAACAATAAACCGTGCGAACCTGAAATTAAGTATTTAGAGTATGTATATACCCGCGATGTGACAGCAAAAATTTCATCAAATTTGCTCAAAGGGAGGGGGTACTTTATTGAATAACTTTTTAGGTTTTTTTCGATTTTCTCAAAAACGGCTCTAACGATTTTGATTAAACTGAGTATTTGATCTATTTATATGCCCGAGATATGACTGTAAAAATTTCATCAAAATTGATCAACCGTACGGGGGAGATTACTTAATAAATTTTGTATCATTTTCACTTGTTTTTTTTATTTACTCAAAAACGGTTTTAACGATTTTGATCAAACTTAGTATTTGATGTATTTATATTCCCGAGATATGACTGTAAAAATTTTATCAAAATTGATCAACAGGAGGGGGGACTTTACTTAATAAATTTTGTATCATTTTCACGTGTTTTTTTTTATTTACTCAAAAACGGTTTTAATGATTTTGATCAAACTTGGTATTTGATGCATGTATATGCCAAAGATGTGATAGCCAACATTTCATCAAAATTGGTCAAACGGAGGGGGCACTTTACTTAATAAATTTTGTATCATTTCCACGGGTTTTGTTATTTACTCAAAAACGGCTTTAACGATTAACAAAAATAAGATATGAATGTAGAAAAATTGTGACTTTGGGTCAAATAGCAAAACACGTCAATTTCTAATCTAAGTAAGTTGGTAAGTGAAAGTTGTGTGTTGCGCGCACGCACCAGATTTTTTTCATTAATTTTAATTTCCCACATGGCGGCCCAGTCAGCAATATCGTTCAGGTAGCTCTGAAGAGTGTTAAGATAAAAAGATAAAAGGATTTTTGTCTTAACAAAGAATTGCAGTATCGTCAGCAAAGGTGGCTAGAAGTGTGTTGTGGTAGGTTTGATATATATATATATACATGTTTGTGTGTGTGTATTAAATAATATAGGACTCAAAGCGCTGCCTTGCGCCACTCCTGTTTTAATACCCTTATGTCAGAAAGTTCAGTTCCTACTTTGATAGCCCGGGAGCTGATTCATTCAACAACCATCTTCCTTTTGTTAAAATAAAAGATAAATATTGCCAAGTACCTATCTGTTTAAGTAGTTATTTTTATGAATATTTTATCAAATCCCCTTATACTTCAAAAACCGAAGTTTTAACAGGAAGTAACCACTACGAATTATTTGACTACGTTTTTATTTGTATTTCTCCCAGGATTTTGCTAATGTTGTGTGTACGGAGCTTATTTCCTACTAAATTTGATGCTCAGCAAATTTTATCTTAAACATTTTTATTTAAACTAGGTGTTTTTGAGTTAGAGGCGCTGGAACACGGTTTCCACCAAAATCGTAAAAATTACAGATTTTTTATGTACCGAACGCGGCTAAACCACTAAACCGATTTAAACTTCAAATATATCATTCTATTTCCAAAAGTTTAGCCTCTTGTAGTAAGAAGAAAGCAATACTTTGTGATCTGTATTTGCCCAATAGTATGCGAGAAACTGAAAAAAAAAATCCCAAACAATTCACCGATTTTAATCCACAAGGCGCTAAATACGTTCACGTTTTAATTACTTTGTCTCCACAGGAGTGGGGGAATTTTAAAATTAATTAGCTCGTCTTACACAAAATTTCATGTTATACAACTATTTTAGGTAATAGCTTTTTATTTGAAGTAGCCTTCTTTGGAACAGAATCGTTATTCATTTTTCCGCTAAAGTGGCTAAATTGACAATCGGTTTTTGGCAAAAAGACTTACCCGATTTTAACGGTGAGGACCTCAGTCGACGCGAAATTTAATGCCCTTTTAACACAATTTCTTCTGCGATAAACCGTTTTCGAGTTATTAGCGAAAAATTAAAAAAAGTTCGACCATGTCGATTTTGTTCGCCTATTAAATTTGATTTTCAGCCTATTTGATCAAAAATTTTCTTCAAATCAGGCACCTTTTTGGCCCCCAGTTCCATGACTTTGACAGAAATATTTCGAAAAAAGGTAGGCCTAGAGCAGTGAAATTTTAAGTTTGGAAAACAATCTTTTGCTAAATATTTGAAAATGATCAACAAAGAAAAATAAATTATTAAAGGTAAGATGGTTCCGTGACCTTCTGTTCCAATATGTTCTATTCCAGTACCACCAGTGAATATGTTATGTAATAGCATGTCTATGCAATTATATGTTAATTTATTGTTTACTTTTATTTGAATGAGCTGTCAACTTCAATGAAGAAAAAAAAATCAATAGATGGGTTAGGTTCTGGAATGTTGCTTACTGACGATGTTCCAACTTCTTTGCATATAGCATTGGTCATTCCATATCAAATCAACGTGGGTCTGAACGTTTACGCTTTGGATTTTGACAATCTTTAGGTTATTTTTATGCGTGCATCAATGTAAAAAACGGCGAAATTTCAGATTTTTAGCAATTTAGTGTTATAAAAAAAAATCTGGTGCGTGCGCGCAACACACAACTTTCACTTACCAACTTACTTAGAATAGAAATTAATGCGTTTTGTTAATTGCCACTTCTCAAATGAACATAACGGCTTTAATTATGAACAATGGTCTGTCATTAAAGGCGTACTCCGCATGCGTAGACTCAACGAGTTTTATGAGTTGACTAAATCTTTTTTTTTTTTCTCCTCTTAATGTTTTCTTTATTTTTATCATATCTCATATTTAGCCATTTCTTATTTTTAGGCGTAACGAGAGACAGTTAATTTCTCCATATAAACAAAAACAAAGGTACTTTATAGGAAACAAACAAATAAAAAAGGCCCCCCAAAAAAGCCCTCTCAGAACATTTTAATAATGATAAAGCTTACCTGATATAAAAGAACACCTAATTTTCATTAAACATGACGAATTTGATAAAAATCGTTAAAGCCGTTTTTGAGATCATCGAAAGAAGGTAAAAATTGAAAAAAAAAAAAAATTATGAAATAAAGTGCCCGTTCCGTTTGACCAATTTTGATGAAATGTTGGCTATCACATCTTTGGCATATACATACATCAAATACCCAGTTTGATCAAAATCGTTAAAGCCTTTTTTGAGTAAATAAAAAAAACACGTGAAAATGATACAAAATTTATTAAGCAAAGTCCCCCCTTCGGTTGATCAATTTTGATGAAATTTTTACAGTCATATCTCGGGCATATAAATAAATCAAATACTGAGTTTAATCAAAATCGTTAGAGCCGTTTTTGAGAAAATCGAAAAAAACTTAAAAAGTTATTAAATAAAGTACCCCCTCCCTTTGAGCAATTTTGATGAAATTTTGGCTGTCGCATCGCGGGCATATACATACACTAAATACCCAATTTCGGGTTCGCACGGTTTATAGTTTTTGAGCTAGTCAATATAAATATTTTTGGGTTCACAAGATAAAAAATATTGATATTATTATTTTCACCTTATTGTTCATTTTTTTAAAACTAAAATAGCAAGAGCCTCTCTGGATGAGGGCGGTTATATTATCTATAAAGGGGCCCAATTATTAGGATATGCGGATGATCTGGTGACAGCTAAAAGGTCGTTCCTTAACACGTTAGGTGCGGCATCGATCCCCGGGGTCCGATATCTTTCATTCCCCTCTTAACAGCCGATTTTCACATGAAAATGTCCGAAAGTCCGAACACTTCAAACACTCAATTTAGTCGATCTTTAGTTAGATTATTGCATTTTAGTGCAGAAAATGTAGCTAACAGCTGAAATCCAGGTATTTTTTAGAACCGGGTTCTGAGATCAGATTAGGCTTGTCATGCGCCTATTATGTCTCGTTCCAATCCTTACCAAGAGATAATGCCCTTGAGACGCTCATTCACTTTTCATTCAAAAGATAACTGCTTTCGTCAGAGCATTCCCATCGGACCCCGACCCCCGATATCGTCTGTGGCTCATCCCCCTAACGTGTTAATGTCAAAGAAGCGTTTGGGAAACTAGAAAGAGAGGCCAGGAGATTTGGTATCGAAATTAATGAGGATAGTACCAAAATTATGGTCTCGAGAGGAATAGAACCCTTGCGCCGCCAGATGTGTTGCACAATTGGTAACTAAACTGTCCGATGTTTTATTTGTTTTAAGTATCTCTGTTTAATGGATCATTAAAGGAGGAAAGGTATGTTCAATATTCAAGAAAGGTCTCATCTACATACATTACTGGAAGCCATAATGGAGTGTTATCCTGAAAATATTGAAATCACAGAGAGTTTTGCCAAAGTTGGTTAATAATCACTACTTGAACATACCTACCGTAAAAAGAATTTTTATGACATACTCGGAGACCGATCTGAATTCTGTTTGCCACGACCTTACTCTTGTCTCTAAATGCGGATGCCTCTACTTGGAAACCAATTCCACCTTTGGCCACCACCAAATAAAATGTATTTAAAACACCAATCAAAAAGGTTTTTAAAAATTTAAAATAGGAGATTTTAGGTGCTTTTCTTACGATATTATAGATAGAGATCTTGAGAATCCATTGTTTTCCCAGCACAACTTTAGTTAAAAATTACTAAAATAACATTTTTTTTCTTCCATATAATAAACAAGAGGTGTTTTTAAAATTGGAAAAAGACATTTTTAGTTTGTTTTTTGTTTATTTAATATTATATTTTTACTTTCACTTACCTATATATGAAATATATAGTAAGTGGAAGTATTGCGATCGTGAAAAATTTCGACTTCCGGTTTTCAACGGAAATACACGTTTTGGGACCCCCTGAGTCGAAATAACCAAGTCCCGCGAAATGGTCTGTGTGTGTGTGTGTGTGTGTGTGTGTGTGTGTGTGTGTGTGTGTGTGTGTGTGTGTGTGTGTGTGTGTGTGTGTGTGTGTCTGTGTGTGTGTGTGTGTGAACAGACTAGCTCAAAAACTATAAACCGTGGGAACCTGAAATTAGGTATTTAGTGTAGGTATATGCCCGCGATATGACAGCAAAAATTTCATCAAAATTGCTCAAAGGGAGGGGGTACTTTATTTAATAACTTTTTAAGTTTTTTTCGATTTTCTCAAAAACGGCTCTAACGATTTTGATTAAACTGAGTATTTGATCTATTTATATGCCCGAGATATGACTGTAAAAGTTTTATCAAAATTGATCAACCGGAGGGGGGACTTTACTTAATAAATTTTGTATCTTTTTCAAGCGTTTTTTTACTTTCACTTACCTATATATGAAATATATAGTAAGTGGAAGTATTGCGATCGTGAAAATTTTCGACTTCCGGTTTTCAACGGAAATACACGTTTTGGGACCCCCTGAGTCGAAATAACCAAGTCCCGCGAAATGGTCTGTGTGTGTGTGTGTCTGTGTGTGTGTGTGTGTGTGTGTGTGTGTGTGTGTGTATGTGAACAGACTAGCTCAAAAACTATAAACCGTGGGAACCTGAAATTGGGTATTTAGTGTAGGTATATGCCCGCGATGTGACAGCAAAAATTTCATCAAAATTGCTCAACGGGAGGGGGTACTTTATTTAATAACTTTTTGCGTTTTTTTCGATTTCCTCAAAAACGGCTCTAACGATTTTGATTAAACTGAGTATTTGATCTATTTATATGCCCGAAATATGACTGTAAAAATTTCATCAAAATTGATTAACCGGAGGGGAGACTTTACTTAATAAATTTTGTATCATTTTTACGTGTTTTTTTTATTTACTCAAAAACGGTTGTAACGATTTTGATCAAACTTGGTATTTGATGTATTTATATGCTCGAGATATGACTGTAAAGATTTTATCAAAATTGATCAACGGGAGGGGGGACTTTACTTAATAAATTTTGTATCATTTTCACGGGTTTTTTTTATTTACTCAAAAACGGCTTTAACGATTAACAAAAATAAGATATGAATGTAGAAAAATGTGTGACTTTAGGAAATGATAATTAGCAAAACACGTCAATTTCTAATCTAAGTAAGTTGGTAAGTGAAAGTTGTGTGTTGCGCGCACGCACCAGATTTTTTTTTATTTTCTCAAAAACGGCTCTAACGATTTTGATTAAACTGAGTATTTGATCTATTTATATGCCAGAGATATGACCGTAAAAATTTTATCAAAATTGATCAACCGGAGGGGGGACTTTACTTAATAAATTTTGTATCATTTTCAAGCGTTTTTTTTTTATTTACTCAAAAACGGCTTTCACGATTTTGATCAAACTGGGTATTTGATGTATTTATATGCCCGAGATATGACTGTAAAAATTTCATCAAAATTGATCTACGGGAGGGGGGACTTTACTTAATAAATTTTGAATCATTTTCACGGGGTTTTTTTATTTACTCAAAAACGGCTTTAACGATTAACAAAAATAAGATATGAATGTAGAAAAATGTGTGACTTTGGGAAATGATATTGAGCAAAACACGTCATTTTCTAATCTAAGTAAGTTGGTAAGTGAAAGTTGTGTGTTGCGCGCACGCACCAGATTTTTAAGATACGGTAGCGTGGTATAGAAAAAGAAAACATAATACTGAGTAATATTATGGTACATGTTTCAGCTTTCTAGCTCAAATAATTTTTGAGATACGGCCCAGAAACTGTATAAAAAATGATCCTTTATTATTTCAAAAATAGATATCTCAAAAACTGTCCGAAAAATCTTAAATTTCGCCTTTTTATTTGCGTTGATGCATTCAATAAATAACCCAAAAATTATCATAATCCAAGACCTACAGGTTCACACCCTCATTGATTTGATATGGGATGACCCAACATGTTTGTGAGAAATTAAACTTTTGTCATTAATGTCAATAATAATGGTAATCTGCAAAAACTTCCATCACTTCTTGCAATAAATGAACATTCGAGTGATATACCCTACATTGATAGATGATCTACAATACGTCAACTAGCCTATCTTTTTTTAACTCCGATATTTGCCACGAGTTTTGATAAAACGAACTGGGACCTTATCAAGATAGACGTTTAATGTTTAAGTTATGACGGACTGTCACAAACAGTATTTCTAGGCTTATGCAACCTCTTATCTTCCGACTCAACAACTGAGTAATTATACATCGTAGAAACATTTTCACGGGTGACTTCCTCTGCCCAGGATGGGAGATGCTGCAGAAGACGGACGAAGTCGGAAGTCTTCGCAGTCTGAAGTGGTCATAGTCAGCGATGTAGTCGTTCAAGATGGTCTGCAGAGGGCAAGTAATATAAATTATAAAAATATAATACAAAATATAATGTATAAGTGTAAGATTATTTCCAGTAGCACTGGGTTCCACTCCAATGGTTAGCAGTTTTTTTTTTTTAAATATACAACCGCAGTCGCAGGATTCCGTTTAGGGGAGACAGGTCCTTGAAATTTTTGTCTAAGGAAGGCCAGACTGATAAAATTCTTATACCAGACGGAAGGTTTCGAGGTACTCTAAACCAATATATATATCAATATATATTATAAAGCAATGTGTACAATGTGCGTGCCGAAAAGGCTCAAAAACGACTCCACATATGATCAAGAAAGTTATGTCTTCGTAGCTCTATAATCCCTAATCGTGAAGAAGGTTTCCGTTTTTATCTTTGGCGTGTAAAATGGGTGAGAAAAGGAACGGAATTTTAACCCTCCCAGGGGGGTTAAGAATGAAAAATTTAGTTCGAGCTCCAGACTACCAGGAAGCGCTAGGGTGCGTTTCTTTTAATGTTTATTGTTCATTCATTCAGTTTGTTATGGTTATTTATTCAGCTGTTCTTTTTAAATTACTAAAAAAATAAGCGTAAATAAGTTGTCTCTCATTTGCGTTTTTAAAAAAATAATGATGTCACATCTTTGCAATCAATTAGAAAACCAACTGGATTCCTTAACAAATTAATTTTCACACAAAAATACATCACATTTAATCAATCCCACATATATTATTTCACAAAGCGTAAAAATCGGTTTTTCATGAATTGTAAGGTCATGTCGTGCCCAAATGCCATGAATGTGGTATCGTTGGATTCAGAATTTCACGGAGCTTTTGCAAATTGCATTCTCAGTGTTCATTTTTTGGTCCAAAAAAAAATATCGACCTAAACGTACTGATTCAACGGATCGAAACGAATCAAATTGGGTTTTATAAATTGCGATACGAGCATTAAGATCCAGTTTAGTTCTTATGAACTAAACTGGGGTTGGTGCTTTAAAACCCTAAAACCTACTATTTTTGAGATAACGCCTGGGTTAGGGCCCTCCGCCGCACGTGGTCAACTACTTATTGTATTACGTTACAGCAAGTGTTAGGTCCTGTCGTGCTTAGGTTCTATAAATGTTGTTTCGTCTGATTTAGACTTAAGTGTAGCGTTGGAAAATTGCACTCTCACAATTAGCAGTTACACTATACTCCCACTTAACCGGTTCCTGATTAATCGATTCTTCGGATAAACCGACGGACGCTGTAAAAGATAAAAAATTCTTTTTAAAATCAATAAAACCATTTATAACTTTGTCATATTCTCAATCACTGGTCAAAAATGTTGTTAAAATTTGTATTAGGTTGTGGTTCGATAGATCTTAAATAAATTAAAATGTAGGCAAAAAGGCTTTTGTCTTTTATTTTTTGACCGAACTCCAGTAAAACGAATCTCTTCGAAGTTAAATTGATTTTGAAACGAAATCCCTATCCTCCATTCATTTCATTAAAAAAGAAATTAAGAAGAAATAGCTTCCTATATTTCGACAAGACCGACGAAATGAAATTAAGGTGCGTTTAAACGAAAAAAAAAATAAAAGATTTGATGAAAACTGAATAGATTGATAGTGTAAATTTTCGTAAATTGCTAAATAAAATTGGCCCAAAAAAGTTGTCTTTAAATAATATCTTTGTAGCTTTTGTAAAATAGGTATTGAGTTGTATTTGGGTTTTATCGCAATATAGAAGTTATAATAATATATTTTGTTGTTTTTTTTTGTTTTTGTTTTTTTACGCTTTTCCGAATTGACCGGCTCTCTGCTGCCTCCCCTTTACAATCGGCTGGATCCGCCCATGACTGTAGTCCAAAATATTTATAAAATAAATAAAATCTATTAATGGTGATTCATTAGATCATGGTGGAACAACTTTGGGTTTATCAATTATCTTTTTTTATAGCGGGAATTTCAGAAAACTAAATTATTGAAATAAGAAAAATGCATTTCAATGGTTTCTATGCGGGCTTTATGACCCATACAGTTCCATGTATATGGGCCAGGCGTTTTAAATCTCTAAAACTTGTTGTTTTTATGAAAAGGCATGGATTAGGCCCCTCAGCTTCACGGGGCTACATATTGTTTTGTTGCCTCTCCGTGGTTAGAAACCTATTTGATGTCGTTCTTATCACTTAAAAGACTACCTCTCCTCTCCATTGTCAGAAAGATAACCGTAAAAAACATCTTATGAACTGATTTTGAAAAAAACAAAATAAGAAGGGTAGTTAAAATCAGAATGTAGAAAGATTAATTTCCAAGACTATGCAAGATTCTTAGTGACTTCATATATTCCAGGAAGATTACAGGAAACTGTTTTGTAGAGAAAAACTTCAGAAAATGAAGTTCTTCCTTAACTATTAAAAGAAAAATAATTTCTTAAAAATAATTTATTCTTCCTTGCTGTAGAAAAATAATTTCACCTTAAGGCCCGGGGGGTTGGGGAGGGTGATGAACAGGCAAAAAAAAAAGTTCATTTCATAGTTATGTTAAACTAGAAGTAAAATCTGATACAAATCTCCGTGCGAAGTGCTTCGCACGGGTCCACCTAGTATATAATATATAAGAAAAGTTAATGCAATGTGAGTAATTTCTTTGTAGTAAAGTAAGTGAATAAAAACAGACTTAAAAAAAAAAAGATAACTTGACTGAATATAAATAGAAAATAAAAAAATTTAAGAGTTCTTATTCTAGATATGAAAAAGAATTTGGTTTGATTACTATGTATATGAGCCTTCCAGTTGACAAAATGACTAACTCCAATTTCAGCAATTTTTCTTTAAGATTTTATCACCCCTCATAGTTCAGGATAAAATGAAATATGGTAAAGAAATTGTAAAGAATGGTTCTTTATTTGTACCGACTCTGCAGAGCTCGAATCTTAATATTAATACCAAGTTAAAACCGAAGTTTCAAGAAGGTGCTAATTTTGTTCTAAATTTCCTTTAATTTTAAAGTTTTTCTGTTTTTAAAACTACCACACAACTACCGGAGCGAAGCCGGGTACCCTAGCTAGTAATAAATATTGTAAATTAATACGAATTTATTTTCTTAATAGTGTTTTTAAAAATTGCTTTCATTAACCTTATTAAAAACCATTTTTAATAAGGTTAATGGTTAATAATTTAATGAGGTGGTGGAGAAATTGCCAAAGATATAAAAAAATAAAAATCTGGTGCAATGCGCGCAACACACAACTTTCACTTACTAACTTATTTAGATAAGAAATTGACGTGTTTTGTTAAATGCCATTTCTCAAAGTCCCACATTTTTCCATACTCTTTTACTTATTTTTGTTTATATTTGCTCTCTAAAGTACTAGTTTTTTTTTTTATTATTCAATGAAAGTTTTAACTTGCGATAATTCGGCAATGCAAGCATAATTGAAGTTGAAAACTTCATTTAGTTACCATGAAACAAATAATTTCCATTAAATGAACAGAACGGTTTTAATTATAAACAATGGTCTGTCATTAAAAGCGTACTGTGCATGCGAGGGCTCAACGTCTTTTATGAATTGACGGAATATTTTTCTTTTTTTCTTCTGTGTATGTTTACTTGATTTTTTCCATATTTCATATTTAGCCATTTCTTAATTTTAGTCGTAGCGAGCGACAGTTATTTTCTCCATATAAATAAAAACAAAGGTTGGTACTTTATAGGAAAAAAGAATCCCTTCCCCATTTAAGCCCCTCAGAATATTTTAATAATGATAAAGCTTATCAGATATTAATGAAGACTTGATTTGGATTAAACATGACGAATTTGATCAAAATCATTCAAACGCAAACGTTGGAAAAAAAAGTTATGAAATAAAGTGCCCCCTCCGTTTGACCAATTTTGATGAAATTTTTGCTGCCACATAGCGGGCATATACATACACCAAATACCTAATTTCAGGATCTTGTGGTTTATAGTTTTTGAGCTAGTCTGTTCACACAGGTACAGACACAGACACAGACCATTTCCTGGGACTTGGTTATTTGGACTCAAGGGACCTCAAAACGTGTATTTCCGTTGAAAACCGGAAGTATAAATTGTTGATGATAGCAATACTTTCCCTTACTATATATTTCATATATAGGTAAGTGAAAGTAAAAAAAAAATTATGTGTGCCATATAACTTTATAATTTTAGCACTTTAGAGAAGCTTGTGCTACAGTATAGTATTAAAACAACAAAATAATGTATATGATAGGTATAAAATATTTTATTAAACATAATTTAAGTATTACCTATTTAATAAAAATTGTGAAATCTATTTTTTATTTTAGGATCAAATAGTGTCTATTCAGCAGATTTAGAAACTGCTATCACAAAAACAGGTAATTTTTTTATTTTTTTTTTTTTGTTTTTCCAACTGAACTTATGTAAAAAAACTGCAGTTTAGCACATATTTAATATTAATTCAAAGATCTAGAAAGGTCAGAATTAGCATGAATATTCTTTCATATATATATTGATAATAAGTTTGTTTTATCTAAATTTGACCAATTTTAATATTTACAGAACAAGAATCAATTACTATATGTATCGATACATAATTTAATTTTTTTTTAATTTATGTATATTTAATGTGAAATTCCTTAAATATAAAATAATCATGGACTTTCTTTGATGATAGATTGTTGCTATACACTTGCTTATTGTGCAAGCAGTTGTACTTACATGGATTAAATTACTCTATAAGATAAATGAGCCTGACTAAAGATTAAATAAATGATTACTCATGGTCAAGGTTTGAAAGTTATCGCATTTATTTGTTATAAATGAATATTTATTTAATAGTTGCCTCTACCCTGCAGGGTCATTTTAGACTTTGTGACAGAATTTCATTAGTTTCAAATATTCTATTGTTTTTTTTTACTGCTATCTCATCGCCTTTAAGATTTTTCTCTAAATATCCCAAATCTAATTTTCTCCTTAGGTTTTTAAAGACTTTACAACTTTGTAGTAGGTGCTATACAGTTATTTCTACCTTACATATAAATGAATAATCACGTAGAGTGTTATTTTTTAAGAATGCTCTCCTATCCATTTTCACTTCATAGATCTTATGATCAAAGAGTTTTCTGTTATTCATAGTTTTAAGCTAATAATATGAAACATATATTCAAAAATTTTGAATATACTTCTATAGGATGTGGAAAATTCAACTTTGCCTTGCTTCTGCTCTCATTTCCTGCATCGTGCACAAATGGCTTTGATTCAGGTTCGATGTCTTTTGTGATCCCAGCGGCATCGGTTGACTTGGACCTCACGCCATCTGAAAGGGCCCTATTACAATCATCATGCTATGCTGGTAAAATACATAAGTACCTAAACGTTAGATGATAAATAAATACTATGTATTTATAATAAAATGATTGAGAGATATTTTCTGTTAGATGATTTCATCCCCAATTCGTTGATCAATGTTTTCATTTATTAGACAAAAAAAAAAAAACCAAAAAAAAAAACAGAAGCCTTTCAAAAACTAAATGAATATTTTTCAGGTATGATATTGTCTGGAATTATATGGGGCTTCTTGTCTGATGCTTTTGGTAGGAAAAAGCTTCTGGTCGTTGGGTTTCTCATTGATGCCCTCATGAACATCTTGGCAGGAGTGTTTCCAGTCCTTCCGCTGATGATGCTCTTCAAGTTCCTTGCTGGTTTCATGTTGGTATATATAATTAAATTCATATTTTAATATATTTATATAAATCACTATTTTAAGATTTAACTTACATATATCATTTTAATCTAAGTATCTTATCTTTTTAAAATTGAAGAGAGAAGGTTGACGTGGCTGGAAAGAGAATCCTTAGTATCTCAATCGGTATGAGTACTGCAGCAGTGAGAGACCAGATCTGAATCGGCCATGGCTAATCTTTCCTCTTTATATGAGATTTTGAAAAAAAAAAAAAAAATCGCAACAATTATTTGTCGTATATGGTACCAGTCAGTAGCTCACTCAAACTCTTAATCTGATCAGAGGCTGACCTTATTAAATTAGAGTCTTAGAATTTTTTATGTGAGAAAACACTCCAATTAAATTCAATTGACTTTTATATTTTTGTGTCCATTTAATAAATGTCCATCTTCGAAACATGGGAAGAATAGGTTGATAATTGAAGCATGGAAATGCATAAGGGTCTAAGTGCCAAAAAAATAAAACAGTTATTCTTTCCCAAATTGTTATGTATGCCAAAGCAATTCCTCAGAAATGCCTATAAGTAATGTTTTGTTGTTAGAAAAGAGTTCATTGAACGTATGAAAGATGGCATGGGTGTAAGCACTGAACGTAGTTCACCCTAGAGGGTATAAGTCATATCATTTCTGTAAAAATTTCCTAAGGCACCCTTATGCATTTCCACACTTAAATTTTGTATCCTATAAATTTAATTAATTTGTACTTTTTTCACAAAATGTGAGATAATGTAAAATAAAATATTACACTAAAAACATTTTTACATAAAACAGAGATTACTTTCCTAAATGCTAATCAAATTTGATCAATTGAAATTAATTAATCTATATTACAGGATATGTGGCCCTTTTCCGATCTTTACTGCCTACGTCTCAGAAGTATATCCAAAGAAGGGAAGGGATATAGCTGTTTTGTCAATGGGTTTGTACTCCGCGATTGGACAAATCTTGCAAGCAGGTTTGTAAAATTAGATTAAATAATATAATATGGCAGTGTATTATATAGTGTGTAATTGGACGATTTGATTAGATGCTTTTAAAGCACTAATCACTGATATATGAATAGTTAAATTGTTTTATTTATTATAATAAAATAAAATATATTTTGTATTTTTTTAAAAAACAAACAGAGAAGATCTACAAACAGATCTTTGACAGGGTGAGAAGGCTTAAAAAACATTGAATGTAACCCCAAGCAAATAAAGGAAGAAATGAAAAAAATTGGGGATCAGAGAGAAGGACTACATATACATATATATACATATACATATATATATATATATATATATATATATATATATATATATATATATATATATATATATATAGAGAGAGAGAGAGAGAGAGAGAGTGTGTGAGAGAGAGAGAGAGAGAGAGAGAGAGAGAGAGTGAGAGAGAGAGTGAGAGAGAAGAGCAGCGAGGTCAAATCAGAGATAAGATTTAATAAGCACCACCTTAGGAGCAAGGAAAGGTGCCTGAAGAAACAAAGTTGAATTTAAAAAAATGCCAATGACTAACTGAAAATAGGCCACTTGTCAGTCTTAGGGACCTAACTGTAGATAAGTGTTAGTTCCAGTCAGTAAGGGCAATGAACGCGGCCTTAAGAGCACTGAGAGCAATAAACCTGAAAAAAGGTGCTGCAAGAGGAATCTAGAAGTTAGATATAAAGTAGAGAGTGGAGATAGTTATGTTAACCGATTGAAATAAAAATACAGTAAACATTTGAAGTTAATCTATAAATATTTTATAGACTAACTTCTTATATATACAGTTTCTGGACCCCTCCCCCCCCCCCACTAGTAAATAGCAGCTAGAAACACATCAGTGAGTATCCTAATAAACAAGAGGAGTCATAAAAATATTACGAGGGGAAAACTTCTGGGGCAAAAAACATTTTGCTGACTCTCAGGCCAACTGCGCATGATAACACTTAAGAAACTTTGTGATCAATAAAGACAACTTGATAACATTAGTAAAAATACATATTATATATTGATTAATCCAATCTTAAATTGTGGCTGACCACCAATTTTAAATTATTTTTAAATAATTTATTTTTTGAAGAGAAAAGATTTGGCTCCGCCGGGAGTCGAACCCGGGTCTCCTGCGTTACATGCGAGGATGCTAACCGCTACACCACTGTGGTGTAGCGGTTAGCATCCTCGCATGTAACGCAGGAGACCCGGGTTCGACTCCCGGCGGAGCCAAATCTTTTCTCTTCAAAAAATAAATTATTTAAAAATAATTTAAAATTGGTGGTCAGCCACAATTTAAGATTGGATTAATTAAAATAATTAAAAAAATTGACTTATGTCAATAAGTATCATAAATTGGACAAAATTTGTCCACCTCCCGCTACTACTCGCAAAACTTGTGAGATAGGGGGAGTAGGTATCAGTGAAGAGGAAGGATTTGCTCTGCCTTGAGCCGAGCTCTGTGGTGTAGCGGTTAGCATCCTCGCATGTAACGCAGGAGACCCGGGTTCGACTCCCGGCGGAGCCAAATCTTTTCTCTTCAAAAAATAAATTATTTAAAAATATTATATATTGTGTAACTTACCAGGGGCACTCTCTATCTTCACCGTTGAGGCTACAGCAATTATGATAGCCCTGAATTGGATTGCAGAATCAGAAATAAACAGATCTAGTACGTGGGCCAGACCCTCCTACCGTGCATCCCCCCCCCCCCCCACATCCCTATAAATTGCATATCGTTGTGTTCATTGCGATAAAAGATTAAGAAAAAGCCAATGTTCCCAGAAATAAAAGTGGCCGCACTAATCCAAAATGGCGTTCAAACATGGCGGAATGACGAATTTGATTTTAGTTAGTTTCTTTTTATTTATCTTTTTTATTTTGATTGTTTTTAAATCTGTAAATAATCAATACTTTGAAAAAATGCATCTTTTTCAAATTAAAAAAAAAAAAAAAGTTTATATTAATTATTTCTGATAATTAAAAACTTGCAGTTATATAGGCTCGATTATACATTAAAAATAATATCCTAAACCCGCTGTAATTATATCGTGTATGAGAACTGAACGATGTGGCAGAGGACTGGATGCCCCCGAGTCAATGGCGCCTTTTCGCCGCTAAGGTCCGTTTTCTATAAAACTAGTTGATATATTTTGAAATTTGACCACTGATTTTTAAAGAAGAATAATTGCTCCAGATGTTTTATTTCAGGGCGTTTTTCGTTAACGATGGCCGTTTAATCACAAATTAACTTGGAATTTTAACTACGCAAGTGACTTGAAAAAATTGACTTTAAAGGTATTTTATGTTGTCAAGACTAATTATTTTAGAACGTTTGTTTATTTATTCTGAATCTAGAACTACCTAGCTTCAATAAAAGACTAGTTATGGCGAAATTAAGCATAATGTTGAATGTCACTAATAAAAAAACTTACTAAAATCAAATTCGTCATTCCGCCATGTTTGAACGCCATTTTGGATTAGTGCGGCCACTTTTTTTTCTGGGAATATTGGCTTTTTCTTAATCCTTTATCACAAGGAACACAACGATATGCAATTTATAGGGATGTGGGGGGAGGGGGTGCACGGTAGGGGGGTCAGGCCCACAGTGTAATCAGCTATCATTACTGACTCCCTAAGCGTCTTAGCGGCGATCAACAATCGGAACCCCAGTACCTAACTCTCTTATTCAAGAAATAATAAACATATGGTGGGAACTGGAGTCGATGGCAAAAAAAGTAATTTTCATTTGGGTACCATCCCACAAAGGAATAATGGGGAATGACGCAGCCGATCAAGCAGCAAATATAGCTAGATTGGGAGAATCAGAGAATATGATAACACTAAAAGAAATTGAAGAAAAACCAAAACAAAATTTGGGAGTTGAGGTGGAGGAACGAACATTCCAAACTATCTCAAGTAAAACTAGATTGCAAAAAGTGGACCACAAGCTCGAGAATCTCGAGAAGGGAAGAGGTCATAGTATGTCGTATCAGAATTGCCAATTCACACACAAATATCTTCTCCGAGGACTTGAGGAACCCACATGCCAAGAATGGGATAATGTACCCCAAACAGTGAAACACCTTCTAATAAACTGTGCAAAATACAAAGAACTTCGGAAAAAAATGAAAATAGAAAAAAAACTAAACTAATTGCTAAAGGACGACGAGGAAAATATAGAAACTTCATTAAAATACTTAAAAGAAATCACATATTGTAACAAAATATAATTGAACATACCGCCATTGACCCTATAGGGTAGAGGCGAAGATAACAGAGAAAAAAAACATATTAATTTAAATTTTATCTTAAATATATTAATTTTCACAGGTATGGCAATGTGGATTATTCCAGCTCAGGTTCCTAGCGGGCTGCCGTTCAAATCTTGGCAGCTCTTTCAGATGGCTTGCTGTTTACCTTCTTTAATTAGTGGTATCGGTTGTATCTTTTTTGTTGAATCACCTAAATTCTTGGCAGACAAAGGAAATCATGAAGGAGCCCTCAAAGTATGCCAGACAATATATTCCATCAACACTGGTAACCTATCGACTACTTATCCGGTACGAATTACAAATCTCATACTCTATCTTAAGTAAAGACTTTAGATCGATGAACATGTTCATGGAATTATTAAAAGCATTAATACTAAGTAACAAATGATATTACAATATATAAAAAGAAAAAAATATCAGAAATGATCGATTTTACTTTTTTTTTATGTAATTTATATGATGTTTTATATTACTGTTTTATTCCGAATAAGCTCCATAGGCTTCAGCTGCACATTTTTTTTTTTTTATAACAACATCAAAGCTATTAAATATACCATATCATATTTATAATAGAATTAGTAGCTTTTCAATGTCGTATTCTGTGAAAAATTTGGTAGAGAACTGAGTGAGTGGTCTAGAAGTGAATATCCAGCACTAAAATGTTACAGCCATTCACATCTCAGTTTGTAAACATAAAATTTACTTTAAACATTCTGGTTTCACTCGAAAAGTAAATATGTTCGAGGAAATCAGAAGGCAAAAAATCCTGAGATAATTTCTGTGACTTTTGAACTGAGCGCATCAAGTAATATCAACTTTCAAATTAGTAATTTTTTTTTTTTATGCTTTATTATCTTTTAAAGCTTATTTTTTTAACCTAATCTATGAATTTCGATGGAGTCTTCTTTCAAAAGGAATTCAATCTCCTTAAATTTGGGAATCTTTACTTTCTTAATAAAGCCAACAGGAACTTATTGATTTTCTATAGAAAATGCTGGTTTTTTTTTTTTCTTTTTTTTTTTATTCTTAATGGAAAAACGGGTTGCACCTTAGAATTAAGTGATTATGATTTACATGAACTATCATAAAAATCTCATGGTATAAAAACAATGTTGAGTTTTTTAAAGCAGTTTTATTCGTTTTCCAGATAAAGAGACTGAGATATACTGGTAGAAAGGTTGAAGAAAAATCCAATTTATCAAAGTTTTTAGACGGAATGGACATCTTTAGACCTCCATTTGTTCAGAAAGCAGCGATAATATTCCTCATACATTTAGGAGCAGTTGGCGCGTAAGTAGAATCCAAGTGTCAAGAGTTATTAAGCAGTTTTTACCATCCTGTTTGTGAGGTTAAGAACTTAAAAAAAAAAAAAAAACTGTATTGAAATTGATAAAAATGAGATTAAAGATGGATGGCAGTCCATGGGGAACAAAGTCCACTGATATAGTTGAAATTTATAATAAAAGAAGTATGCTCTACACCATTCAATAGAAGAATAACGGAATAAGTTATTAAGTAAAAAAAGTAAAGCCCTGGAGTACTTCCAGCAGCAAATCCCATAGAGAAGTCATGTTGACATGACTAAGAACATACACCACTCACCCAATCCTGCTTAATCACCAAAGAAATGCCAACATTATAATTCACACAATCATTCTAGCAATACTGTCACATTTTATAAGAATGCTCATTTTTCATTTCTTAGCTCAACTGGTTAGGGTAAAAATCCTAAAATATCAGAAATATGAAATCTTGAAATCAAATGTAAAATAGAAAACTGGAATGAAAGTATATAACTAAACAAAAGAAATGACCTCGATGGCCATTGCAAAAACAATGTTTTAAAAGGTCCAATAATTTAATTCTTAATGAGGCCAATGAACTCTAATTCATAAAACATGTTCTTATAAAAATAAGAAATTAAAATATGTGTGAAAACGGTGTTGATTTCAGACACAATGTCTTAAGACTGTGGTTGCCAGAAATTTTCACCATGGTTGGTTCATCAAGATTGAATCCCGAGGAAGGAATTTGTCCTCTTCTGTATGAAGGTAACTTGGGAAGAAGCAATCTAACAACAGTAAGCTTGAGTTTTTCTTTTTAATTTATAAATCTAAAAATATAAGATATATTATTTTTAAAATACTGATAATTTAAAATGATTCTTCAGGCAGATCTGAAAAGTGAAGAAGTTTTCTCAAAGATGATGTTGGTGAATACTGGTTGCCTCATAGGACAAATAGTCTTCTTATTCATTGTAAGCTACATAGGAAAGAAAATAATACAATGTAAGTAATTTCTAATAGTTTATTCATTTCTTTTAATTATGAATAATTAATTAATTAGGAGATAGGAGACCACAGTCGGGAATCGAACACAGGTCCTCTGCATCTACGCGCTCTTACCAATGAGCTGACCGTGGAGCCGTCCCAACCGTGATCGAATCCTTCTCTTCTGCGATCCCTCCCACCAGGTCTCACAACATTGTAGCAAAGTACTGGGGGGGCTGAACAGAGAAACGGGATCTGATTGATATATGCCAAAGATATTCATTTAATCATGATTATTAGTTAAACAATAACATGGGTGGCGGGAAAATACGCGTTGCCCATGGCAACAAATGATTGAGAACCGAAAGATAGCAAGTTCAAAACCCGAAGCCAGGGGACATTTAATAATTCTCGGCATCAATCCCCCACCCTCTCCCTTGGCCAGGGAAACCCCGTATAGCCTAACAGGCAAGGAAGGATTGGAGGACCAATAAAAAAAAAAAATGTTAAACAATAACATCATTTTAATTTGAAATTGTTAAAGAAAGTTTTTAAAACATACAAATGAATGAGTTCACTAAAAATTCTGTCAATTATGGTCAGTATAAGTTCTTTACTTTTTTTTACTTTCACTTACCTATATATGAAATATATAGTAAGTGGAAGTATTGCGATCGTGAAAAATTTCGACTTCTGGTTTTCAACGGAAATACACGTTTTGGGGTCCCCTGAGTCCAATTAACCAAGTCCCGCGAAATGGTCTGTGTGTGTGTGTGTGTGTGTGTGTGTGTGTGTGAACAGACTAGCTCAAAAACTATAAACCGTGCGAACCTGAAATTAGGTATTTAGTGTATGTATACGCCCGCGATGTGACAGCAAAAATTTCATCAAAATTGCTCAAAGGGAGGGGGTACTTTATTTAATAACTTTTTACGTTTTTTTCGATTTTCTCAAAAACGGCTCTAACGGTTTTGATTAAACTGAGTATTTGATCTATTTATATGCCCGAGATATGACTGTAAAAAATTTGTATCATTTTCACGTGTTTTTTTTATTTACTCAAAAACGGCTTTAACGATTTTCATCAATCTGGGTATTTGATGTATGTATATGCCAAAGATGTAATAGCCAACATTTCATCAAAATCGGTCAAACGGAGGGGGGACTTTATTTCATAACTTTTATTGCAATGTTTACCTTTTTTCGATGATCTCACAAACGGCTTTAATGATTTCCATCAAATTCGTCATGTTTAATGAAAATTAGATGTTCTTTAATATCAGGTAAGCTTTATCATTATTAAATGTTCTGAGGGGGCTTAAATGGGTTTGGGGCCTTTCTTGTTTGTTCGTTTCCTATAAAGTGCCTTTGTTTTTGTTTATATGGAGAAATTATCTGTCTCTCGTTACGCCTAAAAATAAGAAATGGCTAAATATGAGATATGATAAAAATAAAGAAAACATAAGGAGGAGAAAAAAGAAAAATATTCTGTCAACTCATAAAACTCGTTGAGCCCACGCATGCGGAGTACGTCTTTAATGACAGACCATTGTTCATAATTAAAGCCGTCCTGTTCATTTGAGAAGTAGCAATTAACAAAACGCATTAATTTCAAATCTAAAGTAAGTGAGGTAAGTGAAAGTTGTGTGTTGCGCGCATACACCAGATTTTTTTAATATATTCTAAGAAGCAAACTAAATATTAAAAAAAAAAAAAAAATATTTTCAGTTGCTTTGTAAAATTGATCATTTTTACCTAAATTTAACATTACCTATCTGTAGGAAAATTTCGTTCTCAATTCAAGTACATGGTGATGGAAACTCCTATATGTTTAAAAAAAAAAAAAATCTTTTTTTTTTTAAAGAATTACAAGTTCTTAACTGACTTTTTATAGTTATTTATATACTTATTTACAGTTTCTTAGTGGTTAAAAATACAAACATTTCGGAAAGTAAAAATCATAGATGTTGGGCCCACAGCGGTCGCCCATTCACTGGACTGCACTGCTCAACTGGCCTATACCTGGAACAGCAACTGACATCTTGACCATATTCTAAAAATATAATATTGTCAGGATTTCATTTGAGGTTTGTCCTCGCAAGCAATGTTAATGACTCTTTATCTTTATCATGTGTATACTGCCTTGTCTAACAGCCTAGTATTCCAATAAGTGGATAAACCACTTTTGAATGAAACAAGTGTTATTCAATTATTATGATTTCCAGTTCTCTAGCACTTCTAGAAGTTATATATTATATAGATGTAAAAGGTTTTCTTAAAATAATTTATTTTTGGTTTTAGTGCATTGTACCTTGGCGGCTGCAATCTGCTCCCTGATAATACCTTTTATTAGTGCTGATTATGTCATCATCTTAGCTTCGATTTTTCTTGCCTTGTTTAATATCGGCATCTTTTGCAACATTAACATAGTTGTGGAAATATTCCCAACAAGAATCAGGTAATTATTTTTTTTTAATTAATCAATCAATATCTAGATAAATTTTGACATATTATGTTAATAAACATTAAAAGTTTAAATTAAAAAATCTGTGCTCGCAGTTATCAATGACCCAGTTCCAAACTCTCCTACCTCACATCACAATCCTTGATGGTGTCAAAACTGGAGAATCAAAATCAATCCCAACAGATCCCTTCAAATCACTGTTACACTTTTTCACAAACCTACAACTTCCAGCAGTGTCCTTTAAAAAGTTCATGCCGGCGTGTACCACTGGTGGCCCACACTAGACTGCCTCATCGGATACCTTACTCAATCACAAAACCTTCCACGACTGTTGGGTATTAGGTAGGATTGTATTTTTTATTTTATTATTGTTGGATTGTCAATAATGTATAATACCCTTGAATAGCTCCCATCCGATAGAGCGAAAAGCATTCAGCTCAGCTGCTAATGAGCGAGGAGCATGAATTAGAGTCTCAATGTGAACTGTTAATAACTCTCCACATATCTCTGTCCAACAGATCCGTTACACAGGACTGCACCTTTACAAATGCCTAATTTGGAATCCTCAAATCCGCCAATGGAATTAGTTATTCTAGGGCCATTGCCAGTCCCAAGCCTGGATAACGGAGGAGGGTTGTTTCATGGGCTGACTACCCATGAATCGTAAAAATATCACCTTGTTACAAACGCTCAACGAAGCCTCGGAATAGGATTGATTCACGGCAACGACCTGGACTTTGGAAACGGACATACAACATCGGCACATGGAATGTACGTACCTTATATCGAGCTGGAGCTCTTAAGGAACTCACTGACGTGTCGCGTAAGGCCTTTTTAGACATCTTGGCCGTACAAGAGATGAGATGGACTGGAAAAGGCGAAATGAAAGGAAAGGACTTCGTAATACTATACAGTGGAAGTGAAGATAGGCATCATTTCGGAGTTGCATTTATGGCCTCGAACAGAATAAAATCGGCGATTCTAGACTTCCAACCAATTAATGCAAGGCTATGCAAACTTCGCTTAAGGGGTCATTTCAGGATTATTAGTCTGATTTGTGTGCATGCTCCCACAGAAGAGAAGAATGAAGAAGAAAAAGATACCTTCTATGAACAACTTGAAGATGCATACGATGCTTGTCCCAGTTATGACATGAAAATTGTCTTAGGAGACTTTAATGCTCAAGTTGGAAAAGAAATGGAGTTAAGACCAACCATAGGAGTCCATAGCTTACATAATAAAAAAAACCAATGACAACGGTCTTAGGATGGTAAGCTTTGCAAGTGCTAAATCAATGGCAGTTATGAGCACTATGTTCCCCCATAAAAATGTGCACAAGGAAACATGGCACTCTCCAGATGGTAATACAGCTAGTCAAATTGATCATGTGTTGACTTCCACCAATTGCTTTAGTTCCTTAAACGATGTTAGATCCTACAGAGGATATGATGTCAGCTCGGATCACTACTTGGTCATAATAAAGCTTCACGAAAGAATAAAATGTATTCCCAAGAAACATCTGTCTCCCTGTCAAAAATGGAACGTAGAACACCTTAAGACGGAAGAAGGTGCAATTACGTTTTCTCAGAAGTTTCGCGAGCTAGTCATGAGCGAATCGGCAGGGGAAGGAACAATAGAAAACAGATGGAAGCGGATCAAGGTAGGTTTAACCCAGTCTGCTAAAGAGGTGTGTGGAGAAAAGTACAGACATCCCCGTAACAATTGGTTTGATAAAGAATGTGAGGAAGCCATCAGGGAACGAAATGAAAAAAGATTAAAGTGGATTAGCCGTAAAACACGGCTGAGTCACAAGGAATATAAGGAGGCGAGAATGGTTGCGAAGAAGCTGGTTAGGAGAAAGAAGAAGGAAGCGATGAGAAAAGAAATTGAGGACATTGAAAACTCAAGAATTAGGAACGATTCCCGAAAATTCTATAAAATGATAAAAAATGTGAAGAGTGGGCCGGCCAGGAGGGGAAACCTTATCAAGGATGACCATGGCAAAATGCTATTGCTGGAGGAAGAGATACAAGAGAGGTGGCGACAGTACTTCAAGAATTTGCTGAACCCCAGGGAAGTAGAAAACTGTCAGGAAAACCAAGTACCATTACCAGTGGATGTGCAAGGCCATGAGTTGGAAACGATTTCACCCGATATAGAGGACATTGAAGACATCCTGGGTAAGCTCAAGAATAACAAATCGCCAGGTAATGATGGATAAAGGAGGGCAGCATGAAGTCGCTAGGGAACTTCAGGAATTGATAGCTCAGGTATGGGAAGAAGAGAGGATACCTGAGGAATGGAATAAGGCCTTAGTCGTCCCCGTATACAAGAAGAAAGGTGAGCCGATGGTATGCAGCAACTACCGAGGGATTAGTTTGCTGAACACCGCATATAATATCCCTACACAACAGACTCCTCCCATATGTGGAACAGAAACTGGGAGACTATCAAGGTGGTTTCCGGCCCAACAGATCTACTATTGATCAAATCTTCGCCCTAAGACAGATCAGCGAGAAGATGAGTGAGTATCAGCAGACCACATGGGTGCTGTTCGTCGATTTTAGAGCTGCCTACGACACAATTATAAGAAGTAAACTCATAGCAGCCATGCATGAACTGGGATTACCAAGTAAACTGACTCGTTTAGTAAAATGCACAATAGAGAACACTATCTGCCAAGTTAAGTGTGTCGGGATGTCGAAATCTTTTGAAGTAGGAAATGGTCTGAGACAGGGAGACCCAATAGCTCCTCTCCTGTTTAATATCGCTCTACAAGCAATTATAAATAAAGCAGGATTGAATCAGGAAGGAACCATATTTACAAGAATGACCCAAGTCCTGGCCTATGCAGACGACGTAGTCATCATTGGTAGATCCCGTCAGAGCATAACAACGGCATGCGAAGCTATGGATGTCGAGGCTAGAAAGATTGGCCTGCATTTTAACCAGGAAAAGACGAAGCTTATGGTTGCAGGAAATCAAGCACAGATGCAGAGCAGTTATGAAGTAGGAGCCTATAAGCTTGATGTGGTCAGATGCTTTACGTATCTCGGCTCTAGTATTAACGGTAAACTAGAAGAGGAAGAGGAGGTTAGACGGAGGTTAGCAGCAGGAAATAGAGCGTATTTTTCTATCTCTAAGCTAATAAAAAGCAAGCTTGTCAGCCGAACTACCAAATTCACGCTATACAAGACGCTTATAAGGCCAGTGGTCACGTATGGCGCTGAAACCTGGACCCTTAACAAGAAGAGCGAGAACCTGCTAGATAGGTTTGAGAGAGGAATTCTGAGGAGAGTCCTAGGTGCAGTACGCAAAAATGGTCAGTGGCGACGAAGGAAAAACTGTGAACCGTTCCAGCTGTATAACGACCTAAATATCTCATCGTATATAAGGGTACAAAGGCTTAAATGGCTCGGCCATGTACTAAGGATGAGTGATGAGCGTGTGGTCAGTAGGCTGTACAGAAATGTACCGGATGGTGTGTGCCGACAAGGAAGGCCGAAGGGCCGATGGAAGGATGCTGTAGGGCAGGATCTTCGTCAATTGAAGATCCCTGTCACGCTTGCAAGAGATAGAGTCGGATGGTTGGCAGCTGTTGAGCAGGCCAAGGGCAGCTTCATGCGCCTGTTGAGCCGGTAGAAGAAGAAGAAGAATTTGGAATCCTCAAACAAAACTGAAATAATGATAAAATGTTCATCACTACCAACTTCTCCAGATTTTACTTAAAATTAGGCCCACTTACTAGACTTATTTAAAAAAAAGGCTTAAAACTTCCAATCTATTATAAAAAGTTAGGTTCATATGACAGCAATAAGATCGATATGAATGTACAAAATCGAGCTTTGGGGCTCCATCAAATTCCCTTTGAATCCAAAAACCTTCATAAAATCCTCCGTGCTTTATTATTTTATTTTTCACAAATAAAATCACCTACGAAGACCTCAAAGCTCCACATACAGCTGATTTGGCCTAATCCAGTCCTTTCATAAAAATTTCACAACCACCAGAACACACTTGCTTCCTCCATATTCCAGACAATCCTTCAAGACATCTGAAAAGAAGATGGCCTCAAGACTTTTTTTGTTAGGTTCTTTATTAGTTGGGTGCTACCAATGGATCGTTTTTCATCATGATTGTTCATGGGCTTTTTTTTTATTTATTACTATAACAGTGACTTAATGTATGTACTGTAAATAAAGTTGTGAATTTCTATAAAAAAGTTGAAAATGGTTGTTTTGGAGCCTCTAAAATATTTCATTTATCAAAAAAATTTATTGTTAAAACTTATAGTACAGTTAAAAGAACAATTAAAAATATTCATATAATTTTCAAAGATGGGCGGATCCAGCCGATTGTAAAGGGGGGGCTGCAGCCCTACAGCCTTTATTTGGATCTGCTAGTTAGCTTTTTTACCTTTATGTTCCTTTCCCACAACTAAAATTCAACTTGTTCTGCACATTATTTGTTCTTTAACTTGCTTCCTTACATTAATGAAAGTCAAATTCTATCTTTAAATGACGAAAAATTTTCCAAAGGGAGGGGCTGCAGCCCCCCCCCCCCCCCTGGATCCGCCAATGTTTTCAACCAACTACTAATTTAATTTATCTTCATGATATATATATAATTTTTTTATTTTTGTTGGACAAAATTTTTAAATAATGTAATCCACAGCAGTATATAAGTAACTTGTATTATAAAATGTCACAAACATAAACTTTGTTTTTTCCAGAGCAACCAGTGTTAGTGTTTTAATGCTGATAGCAAGGATGGGCACATTATCATTGAACTTTCTGATGGCAAATGTCATCTACACTTATTGTGATTATTTATTTTATGGGATGGCACTTTCCTCACTAGGTAAGGATATTTTAAAATGTTATGAAAAGAAAATATTACACTTATTCTGTTGGCTTTGCAAAGAAGGCAACTTCAGCTGTCTTCACTAGCCTTCTTCACTTATTGGCCACCTCTGACTTTATTTCAGCCTAATTTGCTGCATACAGCTCAACAGGCATTTTAATAAAAAAAAAAAAAAATGTAGTGCTTGTTGCTTGTTCATTGATACAATCTCTTTCTGCAAGATTTACACAGCATGACTTCTTTTACTGCTTCTCTGACTGGCCTCCTCCCTGTGGCAGAATTTTCACAACTTTTTTCTTTTTCCCAAAAAGCAGTAAAATGACCTTACCTTTCCAAAATTCACTACTTTTCTTTCTTTCCTAAAAACCTCTTCATCAATTCTTCCACTCTTCAGTTATTCCCTCTGTCTCCCAGATGCTTCCATTTGGGAACTTGTTCCTTGAGAATGTAGAAACTAATACCCCTCACTAACTTAGCACTCAGTGTCATGAAAGCAGTGCAGTTTAAAATGATGTGCTCAGCCGACTCCTGTATCTCTTATTTTCGGCACAGGGGATCAGTATCCTTTCAAAAACCATAAAGCTTCGCTCAGAAGTCCCCATGCACTGTAAGGAATTGCAACATCCAATAATCCAATAGGATCCACTTCGCTTCTAACCGTGCTTTAACGGTAGGAAAATCCACTGATATTAACCTCTTAGCATATAAAATACATGATTTGTCTAAAGATTCAGCTTTCTATCCACAACTCACTATTAGAGTTTTACTTCTGTATATTTTTACTTTCACTTACCTATATATGAAATATATAGTACCTAAAAGGAAGTATTGCGATCGTGAAAAATTTCGACTTCCGGTTTTCAACGGAAATACACGTTTTGGGGTCCCCTGAGTCCAAATAACCAAGTCTCGCGAAATGGTCTGTGTGTGAACAGACTAGCTCAAAAACTATAAACCGTGTGAACCTGAAATTGGGTATTTGGTGTAGGTATATGCCCGCGATGTGACAGCAAAAATTTCATCAAAATTGCTCAGAGGGAGGGGGTACTTTATTTAATAACTTTTTAAGTTTTTTTTCAATTTTCTCCAAAACAGCTCTAACGATTTTGATTAAACTGTGTATTTAATGTATAAATATGCCCGAGATATGACTGAAAATTTCATCAATATTGATCAACCGGAGGGGGGACTTTACTTAATAAATTTTGTAACATTTTCACGTGTTTTTATTATTTACTCAAAAACGGCTTTAACGATTTTGATCAAACTGGGTATTTGATCTATGTATATGCCCTAGATATGACTGTAAAAATTTCATCAAAGTTTTTTTCCGCTTATCTCAAAAACGGCTTTAACGATTTTTATCAAATTCGTCAAGTTTAATGAAAATTAGGTTTTCTTTAATATCAGGTAAGCTTTATCATTAGTAAAATGTTCTGAGGGGGCTTAAATGGGGTAGGGTCCTTTTTTGTTTATTTGTTTTTTTGTTTCCTATAAAGTACCTTTGTTTTTGTTTATATGGAGAAATTAACTGTCTCAGATTAGGCCTAAAATAAAAAATGGCTAAATATGAGATATGATAAAAATAAAGAAAACATATAGAGGAGAAAAAAAGAAAAATATTCAGTCAACTCATAAAACTCGTTGACCCCACACATGCGGAGTATGCCTTTAATGACAGACCATTGTTCATAATTAAAGCCGTTCTGTTCATTTGAGAAGTGGCAATTAACAAAACGCATTAATTTCTAATCTAAGTAGTTGGTAAGTGAAAGTTGTGTGTTGCGAGCACACACCAGATTTTTCATTATTATGACTTTCATAATTGATTTATTTTTACCAATTTTATTACAACATATTTCTATCATGGTATTTTGTTTTTTCTCTCTAGTGGATGCATTTTTCATCATGTTGGATGTTATCTTGTTTTATATCAGGCTTTTGTCCTTCTAAGACTATAGGCAACTTTTTTTTTTTTTTTTTAACTAGTCAAAGTTATTAATCCCCAAGTACTTTATTATAAATAAATAAAAATATTTATATATTTTGATTTGTTACCTAACCTTTGAATTTCTCAGAAAGTTAATATATTTTGATGCAGTATATTTCATAAACATTATGAATAGTTTTAGTTTAAACGATTTGTTTCAGTTATGGCTGCCCTGATTCTTCTGATACCAAGGAAACCAATAGAAGATGAAGATTCAGATCCTTCAAAAGGAAACTAAGGATCTATTTAACTATTATCAAAAAAATTTAATAGTGCAAACTTATTTTAAATAATCATTGGTTTTAAAAATAGTTTCAGAGATTTAAACTTTCATTTTCAAAAATAAATATGTATAATAGGGATTAAAGATAGAATAACAAAGACCAAAGAGTATTATATTTGTTTATTGACTTAAAAATAATTTACAAATTGTTAAGGAAATCGACGCTTAAGGAGGTTAAAAACATGATGATGATGTATAAAAAAGAAAAAAAAAACTTTTTGTACTTAAATACTTAATTTTAACAGTATTGATATAAAATTGTTAGTAATTATGCTATTTATTTCACCTTTTTCAAACAGTTTTCAGGTATCAAGGCCAAAGAAGAAATTATAGAATAAAATAAAATTAAAATTAAAAATCTTTTGGTAAACTAGGGGGTACTCGGCGGGATAACGCCTGACAGTGGGACATACCACTGACGGAAGACCAACCCCCTTTTAACATTATGACAATTTTTTTTTATTGCCCCTCTAGAAAAGAAAATACAATGAATTATTAAAGGTTATTTTAACACATTATGAGCGGCTAGCTTAGGATATAGGACAGTGCTGTTAATTAACAATGATTTATTGAATATAATATCATATTGTATTGTAATGGCAACACTGCGTCGGTTGTGAAGGAAGGAAGATTCAGTATGAGGTTACTTGCCCTCCATGTTGTTGTTTGTGACATAAATAAAAGGCACGTTTTATGTTCCAAGTTTTGTATCTTTAATGATCCCCATAATCCTTAACAAGTGCTGCGTAGCGGGCCAATTTGCCAGCTAAGCAAAATATATGCACATACACAACACTGTCTTTGGTGTTTCAATTTTCTGCATATATATTACTATCACTGTTACAATCCATTGTCTTTAAATAAAAAAAATTAAATAAATTTATACTGCTTTAAAAAGTGTTAGAAAAATACGAGTTGTTCTGAAAATTCAAACTCTATGAACTGTTATGGCTTCATGAATTTAAACTAAACGAAAAGTCGAAAACAAAATATTATAAGACCTGTGTAAATAAAAAATAAATGTTCTGACAAATATTTATTAAACCGAAAGAATTAGAGAGACTCGAGACGACAATCACGATTTCGTGAAACTCATAATAAACGAAGTTCGGAAATATAAACCTGAAATAAGTGAAGCATAAGCATGAGTGAAATTTGAAAGAAAAGCAAATTTTGTTATTTATGATGACTTTTTATGTTATGTGTAATTTGTTGCTGGTAAAAATACAATGATCCATATATTTGATAAATCATTATTCTTCCCTTGTGCACTTAAAATTACTTATTTTAAACGGGTACTAATACCTGTCCTGCTTTTAAGCGGCAATGTGCAGAACGGGTACTAGTACCTGCCCCATATATAAGTGGCAGTCCTCGCAACGGGTACAAATACCTGCCCCGCTCATAGTGTGTTAATATAAAACTGGTTCTGCTATATTAAATGGAGCTTTAAACATGTATGTGCCTTTACCCGTAAATTATCAATCTTTACATTTTAGGGTAAGATTTAGTTTATATTGATCTGACAAAAAATTTTTGTATGGCACTTCCTTTTTTTGAAAAAAAAAAAAAAATATATATATATATAAATATATATATTATATTATTTTATTTAATCTAACTTAAAACTTAATTATAACAGAAGACTAAGGAATTTTTTGTTTTTGCTCCATAATGTGAGTGTGACCCTAATACAGGTAAGAAACCTTCTAAGGCACCAATAATCATTTCTAAACTTGTAATGCATTAGGTATACCTATTTTTTTACTTGTACATATTTCAATTACTGTAAATATTGTATTTGAAATTGTTCAATAAATAAATATAAAAAATAATAAAGAATGTAAAAATTTTTAAAGAATGGAAAACAACAAAAAAAAATGAAATCAGCACTTGAAGTAGTAGTAAACGGGGGAAAAATAAAGGTGATGAATATCTAAAAAAAATTAATGAATAAAATTGCTAACTACAAGTGAGCGAATCATTTGAAAAACCAAAAAAAAGTCAATTCATGATATTTTTTTTATTTTCGGGCTCCTAGAATGCTGAGACATATAATTCAAGTGAATTATATTTCTAATTCTAAGCTTTAATAAGGGGTTAGAGTTAAAATAATTTAAGTACAGAAAATCTCTTAGTGCAAACGTAAGTTTAATTATTGTAAAGTTTTAATAGCCACATTATATTGCAAGGGGATGGATGTAAATTTAATAAAACAGGTAAGAGTTCTGCACTTTTTCCCAAATTTTATATTTCCAGGGATTTTATCAACATTATTATTATTTTAAAGCAAATTTAACCCTGGATTACCAAGCTCGAGCCATATGAATATTTTATGTGTTATAAAGTAATAATTTTTGTAACTTGTTCTAATATTTGTGTATTTGTAATTTGTGGGGCATTGAATATTTTTATTTCTCGTTTAATAAAAACTGTTAACCCACATAAGTATTACACTAGTAATCTTTTTTATCTGGGATGAATGAAGGTGCATAAAAGATCACAACTTATGAATGTACAAATTTAATATTATGTAATATGAAGTTAATTTATAGCTAACATATAGACATAAAATATCTTAAACCTAATAAAATAAAACTTAATTTATAAGTAACACACATATAAAGTAAGAAAAATAAATTAGTAATACTATAACAGTATAATTTATTTGAAGAGGTGAGTTGCAAAACTCATTTCTTCCACATGAACACATTTTTCAGGAAACTCAAAAAACTTACCACGTATTGTACAGTAAAAAAATTTTTTGCCTTCGACAGGAAGGCACTTTCAAAACTACCCTGTGAAAGTGAGCTTGGAATGAAAAAAATTCCTGATTTAAAAGTAACAAAGTTTGAAATGAGAAAGTTTTGCCACAAAATGTTTAAAGGAAAGACTTTTCTGCACACCGCATTGGAACGAACAAGTTTTAATTGACACAGCGTAAGTTGATCTTCCGATAAGTATAATAATACGATTTAAAAAAAAAAAAAATGAAGTTTTTTAATAAGTAATATTTAGTTAGATATGGCAACCATTTTATTAATAAATTTGGTATCATTTTACAAAATAATATCACCCACTGACTTAAAACGTTTGACTAAACATTTTTTTTTTTTTTTTTTGATACATTTTTCAAAAATATCAGCATACTGATATAAAAATGTTACACAAAGACTAGATCCTAAGGCCATTGCCTTCTTCAATTATAGCGACTTCATCATCCTGTTGTTTGTTGTTTCCCTCGTCTGTGGCATATATATATTGAGAACTCGTGTCTAATACTTCAACGAATCATTGGCCCTCCATTCGTCACCAAAATGCTTTTTCAGCAGATTATCAACGTTTTTCAGCTTGTTTGAGCCATTGGAAAATTAATTATGAATATAGCTAGGTAAGAAGAATCGAGTATAAACTGAAATAAAACACGCGAGTATAACGAGCTTTCAATCTTTTGTTCAGAAAGAGTAACAGAAACTGCTGTAGTGAATGAATAGGGATGGGTGCAAAGTGAGAAGTTATTATAGGAACCAAAGTGCTTCACAGCGAGTAACGAACCGGTTTTGAAACACAATGGGCTATGGAGCAAGCACCACTATTTTGTGTAGCATAAATCCATATGAAATAACAAGTTTTGCTTCAATCTGATGAGATATGTTGAAAGACTATTAATATATCTTTTAGAATCCACTACCATCTTAATTTCTCAAAAAAAAAAAAATGGAATGAACGAGTTTTGCACCTCACCTCTTCATTTATACATCTATCAAATGATTTGGTATAAAACGACAATTTACTGTAACACATTGAAAACTAATTATTCTTAAGAACAGATACTCTAGTAGTAAAATTACGAGAGTTCTTCTTGTAGAAATTTTATTGTCCTTTAGAAGGGTTGAAAATTTTGTCTTCTATTGGATCCCTTGTTGCTATAAATAATAGCCCCATAATTACTAAAATTAAAAAAAAAATACATTAGTTATATATTTTTTTTCTCTTGGTCCTTGCCTCTACCCTTTAGGGTTATTATAATTAATAAGTTTTAATTATTAACTAATCTAGTTATAATTTAGTTTGCTTGGATAGTGATATTTTTTATGGCTCCAATCTTCTTAGCAACAGATCCACTCTTGATAACGATATAAATTAAAGTTTAAGCTGTTAATACCACTAATGGAAGAATTTAGTATGATACTATATGGGTAGATCCTTAAACGTTAGTCTTAAAAATTTTACATACAGAACGTATCTGTGACAACGATTTAATATGAATTTCTGCTTGGTTTCAATCAAAGATTTAGATTTTAAAATACGTAACATTTCAAATTTGTCTGATCATTTGTTGTGTAAATATAGTCTTTTTAGGGAGAATGAACTGTTTAGAAAATTTTCAAAAATGGTTTTGCCACGTTTTGCTTTAACACGCCTCACATCATATAAACATTTGTTTTGTTTTTTATTACGTGGGCTCAAGGCGACTAAGGATAAAAAGTCTTTTCTGTTAACAACCAGCCAGAACAAAACTTTGATTCCTAATTGAAAGTAGTATCGATTACTTTAAATACTCTAGTAATCCAACATTAATATTTTTCAACTAAATATTACAAATTTTTGTCATTTAAAAATTATCTTTATATATAAATTAAATATGTTATAAAGTCTATAACTGACATATGTTCTACGAATGAACTGAACACAAAAAGATAGATGGAACCACATTATTATAGCAAGACTTAACTGTGAATTAGGGGAGAATAGGGTAAAGTGGGGACAGTTTTTGTTTCTTCTTGTGAATCCTTCATTTTTCACTAAAAATCTAATATGATTCATAATTTTTAAACATCTACTGCTTATCTTTATGTTTGTTATGTGTTTTGGATGAAATCGGAACAGTTCAGCTGTAATTAATAAAGCCGAGGGTGCGGTTAAATTGGGGTACCCCATCGGGTAATGTGGGGTATCCTTTTTGAATTGTATAAAAATGCTTTGTTATTGCTATGAATATTATAAAAAGCATACATCTATGTATTAAAATGTTGGTAAATTTGTATAGAACCTGCTATTACAATAATACTTCAGCATAGGGTTAATAAGAAACTGTTGTCGTTGATTAAAAACGAAATAAAAAATGTCCTTATCTGAGCTATAATTATTACCATAATGAGCAAAATTATTCATTTGATCAAAGTTAATTGAATGATAATTAATTATTAACAACTAAATTTTACATGGATTGACAAATAGCGAGGACATCATGATAAAATTATTACAATATGAATTCCCTGATCATTAATTCAATTAAAAATTGATTTAATCCTACTTGATTATTACTTTTATACTACTTGAATATATCGAATCCTAAATTCCTTGAGGGACATCCTATTTGTGCCCCACAAGGAAGAATTACACCTCGCACAAAGTTTTAGTTAGACTAGGTGACTTAAAAAATAATCTTAGAATTTTTTCACAATTTAATGTTTTTATATAAGATGCAGGATCATAAGAATCATTTTGTAAAAGGTCCTACTGACTAGCGATGTATGCTTAAAGAGGTAGGTATCTTCACTAATATGAGTCTATACATAATCGAATATAAGCATGTTATTAGGGATTCTATTTGCGGGTTGATTGATTTAGTATTGAAAAACCTTTTAACCAGAGGGTAGTGAGGTAGTAAACTAATCATTTTGGTATCACTTACCCAAACCTGTCAGAGACAACCCATAGAATAAGTACTCGCAATAATTATAGACGACGTTTGCAATTAGAAAGTTAAAAAGCAAAGTTCCAATCCTAGATGTTAAACTCAGAACACTGACGCTGGTTACTCTGCAAGAAAAAACAATGTCAATTTACAAGATAAATTTATGAAAAGTATCAATAAATGAATTATATACTATATTTAGTTTTGAAGTTAAAACAAATAAATTTATTTTTTTATTATTATTTAATTTAATAAAGTAAATTAACTAAAATTACAATATCAGTATCTAAAAGTTAATGATATCACATGATATTGCTACAAAGGTTAATAAACTGAGAAGGCTTCATAAAAAACTGTGTACCTTCATTATAGGGGGTCACTTGTGGTGTAGTAGTTAGAATGGCAACCTAAAATACTAAAGGTCGCGGGTTCGCATCCCGCGGGGGCCCTAGGATTTTTTAATGGGAGTAAAAAGTGCTTAGCTATGCCGTCCCTCGGATAGGACGAATAAAATGGAGTACCCGAGCCTGTACAATGTCAGGTATTCGTTAAAGATCCCTATCCTAATTATACCTGGATAGGCAAAATTTAGGACTCCCGCTATAGCATTGTCGATTAGCCTTAGCAGCATTAATGGACGTTGAACAAACAAACCTGCATTACAATCGAAGAAATTTAAAATTGGTGTTACATTTTTATAAAATAGAAGAGAATAATGAAAGGCTATTTTTAGTTTAATGTTTAACAATGACAATCTGTAAATTAGATCCTTGGACAATTTCCAGAACTTGATTAATCGCTACCGTAAGAAGCGATCAATCCGTGAAAAGAGCATGTTAACCTATAACATGTCTGGGCATAAGAGCTATAGTAGCGTAGTTGTTTGGCACACCACAACAGACCCAGTTTTGGAGCACTGCATTAGCCAATCTTTTCTCTAAATATAAAATTATTTACAAACTTTTAAATTATAATTTATTTTGTACTCATCATAATCACAGATTTTTACAATATAGTATATTATAGAATGTCTCATTTTCACGTGTTTTTTTTATTTACTCAAAACCGGCTTTAACGATTTTGATCAAACTGGGTATTTGATGAATGTATATGCCCGCGATGCGACAGCCAAAATTTTATTTACCTTATTATGAAAATAAAAACTTTTATTTGACAATAGAAAATTTTATTTTACTTTATAAAGTAAATAAGTGATGTTCAAAGTTTTTAAAGCATTGAAGGTGTGAAAAAATATGGTATAAGATCATCTTTAATTAATTATATTTTAGTTTAGAAACTTTAGTTCCATAATAAATTTCTGGAGGCAGTATTAAGTGATTTTAGAACAACAGTAATCGTTCTCGATTTCCAGAAAGCCATAAGGGACAAACTTTATTACGAGACGTAAATACACCTTCTGTTGATTCACCTCACGATATATTTACAAATAGCAACAAACAAACAAACAGTAAAAAAAAACTCGAATGTTGTCGAAATTAGGTCCCATAAGAAAGAAATAATATAATAAATCGAAAAATACAGAGAAATTCCATGTTTTGGTATACAGATACTCTGTAATTTAATGAAAACGACAAATATAAGAATTTAAATGTGGAAAAATTTGTAAAGTAAAGGAATGGCATTTACATGTTATCGATTTCTAATCTAAGTAAGTTCGTTGGTGAAAGTTGTGTGTTGCGCGTTTCGCACCAGATTTTTTCACTTATAAACCTGCAGAACCATTCAAAGTGTTGACGGTAGCTAATGAAACTATCAGGGGCAACACATATTTCCTAACGCGTTTGCCCACTTGGTCATTCCGCCACACAAGGCAATAATTTCATACAAAAATGGTGCTGTTAGCCACTTGATTATGAGCAGGGGGGTCCCCCAAACTTCATTCAAATGCCGCCCCTACTAGAACCAAGGATACAAAAAAAAAAAAAAATCATCATCATATCTTACTCTAGGTAAGTTAACTAAAACTATCTTTCATTAAATTAAATATATCTTCTAATAAGATTTATATGTAAAAAAAAATTCAATTTCCAAATACCTGATTCTTGTTGGAAATATTTCTACTACCATTTTTACTATGCATATAATGCAAATATCATATAGAGTCATAAAAATTGAGACTAATATTATCACATAATCAGCCTTTATAAATGGTATTACCAGTGTGCAGACTGCTCCAGTCAAGACACAACTCACTAAAATCAAAATATAATTTTATTTGTTTAATTATTCGCTATAATATTTATACTATACTATATTTATACTAAGTTAGTAAACAAAAGAAGATTGTGATGATGATGCAGAGACCAATCAATAATTAAATTAAATTATCATATTTTCAGCAAATATGAAGGCTCTTGTAGGATCTCAAACAGTAGGTATCTGACGAAAAAATCAGATGAAAGGTTCCTCATCCTACAGGTTTTTCAACAGCCAAGCTTTCACCCATCTTGCTGTGGGCTTCTTCAGGGCCAATCCAAGAATGAGAGTAGAGAAGGGGATCAGTAATTTATAATCTTCCGTCGGGGGCGAAGTCTGCGTTCCCATTGGCTGGCGCCGAGGGGGCGTGGTCAGGTTGAGATATGTTGTGTTGTCTAATGGTTTTTAGTGCAGGATACCAGTTTTTGCTAAGTCTGTATCCGTCTTCTTTGTTTGTATTGTTTGGTTGTTTTATAATTTCTATAGCCTCCCTGATGGATCAGTGGTGGTAGTTGTCAATCCTAACTATGGCTTTGGTGTCTTCGAAGGCTATAGTGTGTTGTGTATTGTGAAAGTGTTCTGCTATGGCTGATTTATCTGTCTGTATTTTCTTAACTGCGGCAATATGTTCTTTCAGTCGTGTGGTGATGTTCCTTCCTGTCTGTCCTATATATTGTTTACCACATGAGCAAGGGATGCTGTAAAGTCCAGGTTTGTTGAGTCCAAGATTGTCCTTTGGATTGGGCAGGATCTGTCCAATTTTCCTGTCTATGGTGAAGATTGTTTTGATGTTGTTTTTTGTAAGTGTTCTGGCTATTTTTTTCCGAGGAGCCTTTTACGCAGGGGATGACAGCTATGGGCTTCTTTTCTGTTTCATTTTCTTCAGGGAGGTGGTTGTTAGTTTTGGATTCTCGTTTAATGAATTCGGATGTTATAGTTTCGTCCGAGTATCCGTTCTTTTTGAGGGCTGTCCGGAGTTTTCTTTTTTCTTTTGGAATTTTTGTGGGTCTGTTTCCGTGTGGGTTGGTTTCCTATAAACTTAATGTCCTAATGTGAGGTCTTCCTTCTTTTCTACTAGTACATCCTGGAAAGGTAGCTTGTTGTCCTCCTCGATCTCCATTGTAAACTGTATGTTGGTGTGTATGTGGTTGATGTGTTGAAGAAACTCTTTAAGCAATTTTTCTCTGTGTTCCCATATTATGAAGGTGTCGTCTACGTAGCGATACCAAACAGCTGGTTTGAACTTGGCTCTTCTTAGGGCTTCTTCTTCAAAATTTTCCATGTATAGATCTGCTATGACAGGACTTAGTGGGTTGCCCATGCTTGCTCCTTCTTTTAGCTTGTAATACTTCCCGTTGAAGAGGAAGTATGCTGTCTTCAGACATATCTTGGCCAGGTCCAATTCCTCCGCTGTAAGTATCTTCTGTAGCAACGGTATAGTTTCATCAATAGGAACCTTAGTGAACAATGATTTTACATCAAAGCTCACCAGGATACTGTTTTCTGAAATTTTGAGCTTAATTTTCTCGATGAAGCCTTTAGAGTTCTTGATGTGGTGTTCTGAGTTTCCTATGTGTGGTTTGATGATTTGTGTGAAGTGTTTTGCAATGTAGTAAGTGGGTGATCCTATTGAGCTGACTATGGGGCACATAGGATAGTTGTCCTTGTGGATTTTGGGTAGCCCATAGAGTCTGGGTGGAACTGGGTCGTATCTCGTAAGTTTCTTAAGAGACTGGTTGTTTTCAGGCAATCTTTTCATTATGTCTGTCACTTGCTTGTTTACGTCTTTGGTGGGGTCCTTGTTTAGTTCTTCGTATGTTCCGAAATGTAATCTTCTTTAGACATTATAACTGTGGAATTTCCTATTAATTTATTGTTATTTTTATCAAAAGGCTAAAGAATTACGATATAAAAAATAAAACAACTTTAATATAGCAAGCCATAGACGGTTATGGAGTACAGGATGGTCTCGATAATCCAAACCCTTTGTAAATCGAAACTGTCGGTAATCTGAACAAGAAAGAAAAATAAGTTTACGTAGACTGAGGAACGACAAGGGTCAGTAGAAAATGACTACATTTCTAGAGTTCCAATCCAAGACCTTTGTGTACTTAAAAAGGGAGTATGTAGTCAGGGATTTTAACAAGCTATGTAATATGATAAAAATAAAGAATAATAATGATAATAATTTCTTTCTTTTGAATGAAAAAATGTGTCCTATTCGCTGTCCTATGAATAAATAACTACAAAAGGAAAAAAAAATGACAAAGTAGCGCATTTGGTATGGAAAAGTTTAGAATGATTTCATTTGATTATACATATAATCCTTTTAACAAAACCAATTATTAAAAACTGTATAACTTACATTGTATTTTTTTCATTCCTAAGTAACCAACCACGAACAAGAAAACTAACTGCCCTAGAAGACTACAGCTATACACCAAAATCATTGTAGAAAAAACTTCCTCACTTTTCAAATCTTCCTGTAGAATAGTATTTTATTAAATATATTTTAATAATTATACATGTTATAGTAATACAGTCAAGTTAAGTTTACTGATGTTAAGTTGCTTCTCCATAAGTTTCCTTCTTCCAGCATTGGACAGAATCCTTTTTCCGGATGCAAAGTTGATGAACTGACAAGTGTAAGCATTTCTGGAAGCCATAGCCGCAATGTATTATATCTGAAATACATCAAGATATTATTTACCTATATTCCTAAGAAATACTATTTTATGGGCATTTATAGAATTGGTTATTCTGGGATTCAATTTTGAAAGTTTGCCTTTAAAACTTTTAAGACAATGTTCTCTAGGTCTGCAGGTGTTGCCGGCTCCCCCCAGTTCCTACACCGGAGTGGTCTTCTCTGCGAGTCTAAAGCCTTCACAAACCCTGTGTGATGTGACCCACACACATAGTTAGTTGTTATTATATTGTATTGTATGAGGGCTAGTATATAAATATTCTGTATGTAGATATTAATGAGAGTGATTATTTATAGAGTAGTGATTATATATAGTGAGTGATTATATGAGAGTAAATTAGGTGCCCAAATAGATAAATGAGTATGTTAGCTATATAAATATGTTAAGTAATAACATAGGGCCAAACTTTGTACCCTAAGCCCTCCTTATCGCCCCACTCAAAAAGGCACCTCGATCAGTCTAGAAACAGTCTTCCAGATAGACAGACCTTTACCTGCCGGCCATAGCCCACTCCTTTGTAATCAAGGCCTGTATATATTAATTTGATATATTTCTCTATATATTATTCACCAATTATAATATACTTCCACTGCGTAATTCTGTTTATTTTTGCTTGTCCCAATTATTTAGATAATTAAGATCCACGGACCTTAACAGACCTTTTTACTAACGCTATTAATTAATTAAAATCAGGGACACATATAGCACCTGAGATCACACCTTCTAAGTATCTGTGGTTCACCTTATTGCTGTCGGTGGTACACGTGGTCAGGACACATCCATGGCTACGAGAAACCTCAGAAGCCGCCTCAAACTCCAATGCTATGATTACTTCATCATTATATTTGTGGTTTTTTGTTCAATTTATAAAAGATACCTAACATACTTTTGAAATTAGCCATGAAACATATTTTTTAGGTTGTATTACTTACGAGCCTACAGTTATAAAGTAAATTGAGAACATTAACAATGCCCTCTGTACAAAGGGTGGCTTAAAGAGGTCCATTCCTTCCAAAATCTTTGATAAATTGGATTTCTTTTCATTATCAGTTTTCCTACTCGTATAATTTAGCCTCTTTATCTGAAAACAGAATAATCGGTGATGTAAAATCAATTATATAAATACAAATCTATTGTTTTTTTTTGTTTTTTTCATGTGATTTATATCAAGGAAACTCTTACTGTAGTAAATAGATATAAACAACACTCATTGATTCAAAATCCTTACCGGATAAGTAGACGATAGGTTACCAGTGTTTATGGAATATATAGTCTGGCATACTTTAAGGGCACCTTCATGGTTTCCTTTGTCAGCCAAGAATTTCGGCGATTCTACAAAAAACAGGCAACCGATACCACTGACAAGAGCAGGTAGAGAACAAGCTATCATAAAGAGCTGCCATGATTTGAAAGGTATCTCGTTGGGAACTTGAGCTGGAATTATCCAAGTTGCTAGACCTGTTTTTTAAAACAAATTATAAAATTGAAATAACCAAAGTTTGTGGATTAGACTTAAATAAAATATTATATGTGGGCATATAAAAAAAAATTGTTGTTTGTTATAAGCTTCCACATAAATAGCTATAATAAAGACCTAAAACATAGGTCAAAACATAATATGCTTTGCACATTACTATGATTACTTTTGTGACCAAACCACAACCATTTTCCATTAAATATGAAAAGCTAATAACACCCTCAACTAATCTCCTTGATTATAAAAGAAAAAATACTTTTCCAAAAGAATGATAATTTATTATAACATGTTCATTAAAAAACAAGTCCAAACTTACAACCTTGTAACCAATGTTTCACCATTTCTTCCATCTTCAGGGATTTATACCTTATGTTATAGTATGATATACAATTTTTGATTACAAAGGTCTGCGATGAAAAAATTGTTTAAAAAAATTTTAGCGATTTTAATATTTTTTGCGCTGATTACAGAAAAAATAATAAAAAAATTCCACCACCCTATGTTTACCCACAAATCACACATTAAATTATTACTTTTCAGATTTTTATTATAACACACAAAAAAAACAAAAAAAAACTGATCTTTGTGAAATAAATTTATATAAATTTTCAATTATAATATATTTTAGCTACACACGTTATTTTAATAATTTAATAAAACTAAATTAAGGTTGGAAACATGGAACAGCCTTTCTTTTGTTTAGGAAACTGTACAGTAAAAAGATTCTACTTCCGTCACTTCCCATCTAGTTGGGACTGATGAAGCGATTCGTCAAAGCATTGCCTAAAGAAGGAGAGTGTTTCAGATATCTCTCTGAGCAGTTAAAGAAAGGGTATTTGTTGGTCCGGATATAAGGAAACTTATTAAGGATGAAGATTTCGATTTGAAAGTGGAAGACCAAACTAGGATAGGATAGGATAGGAAATAAAAAAGACCCAAACTACAACAATATTGTTGCCAATCTGCTAAATAAGTACTAACTTTTGGGCTGTAACATGAGTGATAAAGTTCATTTCCTACATTCTCATCTGGACCATTTTCCAGAAAATCTTGGAGCAGTGAGTGAGGAACAAGGAGAATGATTTTACCACGATATAAAAGAAATTGAATGCATATATCAAGGACGCTGAAACATTAACATGATGGCTGACTATTGCTGGATATTATAGAAGGAAAATCTTCAATCATACAGCAGGAAAAGTACTAAACAAAGTTTTGAAGGAAAAAGGAAACTTTACTACAAAGACATGTAAATGTATTGTAGTAAAGCCTTATTAACTTTTCTTACTGTATTATTAAGATTTAGTTATGTTTAAAGCAATTTTAATAACATTATACATAAACAATACCGATATAAAATATTTCAATTTTGTGATTTTCACTAAATGTTTCACCTCATTTTGTAGACAAACCTTACGTGATAGAAAAAAACAATATTATTTCTGAAATCAGCACTAAAAACTACAAATAATCAGTCATCAAAACTAAAAAAAAATTAAAAAATATTTTTTTTTTTTTGCAGGCCTTTGTTATTAGCTTCATTTTATATTATTAAACCAAAACTTTAACTGCACACTATTTTAAGGGAAAACATATGGTAAATCCACATATTTCTGTCACATGATATTCTGTATTAAGTCCTGTCTTATTATTTTTGTTTTTAAATAAAAATCCCAATCATTATTATTTTTATTTTATAAATTAATTTTTATAGCTTTTTTATAAATTAATTTCTAGCTTTCCTATTAAGTCTGCATAATGGTAATTTAATTTTTGTGTATCTATTTTATAATTATTAAGGTATAAAATCCTGAAGATTCCGAAAAGTTGGTAACAAGGTTGTTAAATAAGTTTTGAATAAACTTGTTGTAAAATAAGAGTTGAGATTCACCACTCACTTCTTGACTAATATTATTATTATTTTTTTCTCCATTAATTCTAAATTTTTGATTTAATTTGTTTTATGGTTCTCTTGTATAGAGTAAAGTGCAATGGAAATGGTAAAATAATTAGGAATAAAACCATAATACTTTGTTCTATTAGCTTTTGTACCAATTTTCTAGCATACAACAAGCTCTTTCATTCTTTAATTTAAAAATAAAAAAGATATAAAAACAAAAGATTTATGTATGAAAATCAGTCATAACTTCATGATTAAAATAAACTCTTTTCCTTAAAAATTCAGATATAAACAATATTGAGTTTTAATGTAACTTCACCGTATTCGATCTAATCCTACCGACCTGCTTGCAATATTTGTCCAGCAACAGAGTAGAATCCTATCGATAAAACTGCAGCATCTCTTCCCTTTGTTGGGTATACTTCCGAGACATAGGCAGTAAAGATCGGAAATGGTCCACCAATCCTGTAAAATTATTTGTTCTGTTTTTATTAAATATATCTTGTGTAGATTAATAGTTGATGTATTAATAAAAATCAATATTTTTTTTTGGAGAATAGGGGAGAGCGGGGTTGGTTGGCAACAGTTTTCACTTTTTTGATTGTTGAGTCGTTCCTGTTAATATAATCCCAATAGGGCTGATACCATTGTAAACTCCAAGTATTAGAGTGCTTCAAGTATTTTTTTCACCACAATATATTTAATACTAAGATTAAAGAAAATTGAAGAATTCGTCAATCCAGAGTATGCCAATTAACCCCCTATGTGGGGCAGGTTTGCCTAGAAGGTAGGGTTGTTTAGGCATCTCATTCAAGTACTGCCTGACACATATTATTGTTATTAAAAGCTGCACTTTAATGGTACAATAACAATTTAATCGGTTTTAACCAGCTTTTAAGGGAAAATAGAATGACAATAGAAGAAGATAGTCGTCACTTTCTGCATAAGAAAAATTGCTCTGATTCTCCTTGCTGGAACTAAAGACAATTGGTAGTTTCACCTTTGTTTATGTTTACCTTGCTTTTGTGAATTGCTACTGCTCCAACAAACCCCAGTTGAAGAGAGCCAACTAACCCCACAGGAGAGAGAATATGAAAGATGGCTGCCAGGACAGGGGAGAAGGATCAAACAAGAAACTGGTTAGTCGAAAGGTTAGGTTTTTCAAAGGAGTTTGGGGCTATGTGAACAGAATCGGAATCAAATGTTTTGCCATTCCTTAAAACCAAATTTACTGGACATATAAAAATTTACTTACATGTTTTAAAATCAATCAATGAAGCACACTCTTCTCTACACTGTTAGCATCGGATTGAAAACTCAGGACAAGACTCCCGAGGTCCAGTGGGTCACATGGTACAATGGAGGGGCCTTCACAACAGGTGTGACAGAAACTATAAGCCAATGGCCAACCTGCCCCTATGCCAACCAACCCTGCTCTCCCCTACTTATATTTATTTGTATTTTTATATTTGGTAATATTTGATATATAAGTAATTTATATTTTCAATTTTTGAGTTTAAAATTTGGAAAAAAACTTTTAGAAAGGAAAAACTCAGAAGAGACTACAACTGTGGCCACCATCACATCAGTGATGTCACTGTATAAATCACTGTTATGTTAATTATCTTGTTAAATATTTATGCATTTAGTTGTTTACCATTCATATAATTATTAATATGTTCAATTAATTATTTTATTATATATTATGGTTTTTTAATATTTATGTGTCGTAATTCACTTTATTATTATCTCACCATAGCCACCACATACACACACACTGCTTCTGCCCCCCTAGAAATTTTGAAAAATAAAAACTACAAATAGAAGAAAGCCTTATTCACTTACTATATTGATTAAGCATTATGCAAACAATTTTTTTAACTTTTAAATATCAATAACATTCATTTGAAAGCTTAATGGAGACATATAACAGATCAGAACACCTTTTATTCCCCCAGGTATAAGAATATTATGTGAACTTTCGCATTTTTAATTTATTCGCAGTGTTTTTAGGAATAGGGGAGTATTAAATTGTGAAGAATGAATTCGCGGTATTACTTCGGATGAGGCGGCCGGCGTGAGTAAACAACAAGGTATTCCGATCACCCCTACACGATATCCACGATTCAGTTCGGGTTAACCGAGAATTCCCGAGATCCGATGTTGGCTTTACCCACGGTTAATAGATATACGGTCGAAGCATAGCAGCGCTAGCCAATCAAAACCAAGCTCTGATCTGTGACGTCACAGTAGACCTTTAAAACATGTTAGTCTAATTTCTTCACGTAGAACAATAAACTAACAGATTGTATTACAAAAAGCTGTAATTTGTTTATTCTTAATGAAACATAACAAGTTAGTAGTTAAGAGACAATATATTTTGCAACTAATAAAAGTAAGGCTTCGTTAGTAGAGGTCTGCAATGACGTCACGGACTTGAAACCACCCCCCACTCTAAATAGAATGCTTCGACCGTATATCTATGAACCGTGGGCTTTACCCACATTTTTGGAGGAGAATTCATTCGTTGCTTACTTTTATTAGGTTAGGTCTGATGCAGCTACACAGTTTGTACCTATGTATATCCAAATGGCATATTTATATAACGATATGAAATATATGGGTAACTTTTAATTGGGTTAGGGCACAATAACATTAATGAATATAAACATTTAATTAAATTAACATTGCGCAGAGGCAATATCGTAACCAATGAAGGTCTACTCAAGTGCGATTATTGCAAGTTGAAACGTATTTAATTAAATTAATTCTATTTAGTGGATTATAATACAGTTAGCCGATAATTATAGTTAAATTGATTTTAATAGATACAATTTCTTAAAACTTTTACTCCCTTTCTTCAATCTAATAAATCATGTACAGTTAGTTCTTTTTCCTTTGGAGACATATCATTTAAAATCATCATCAAATCATTTTTAAAAGTATCCTTTTTGGTAATTTAAATACATTTTTCTTGAAATACAAAAAAATAATAATCTGTTGGTTAGGGATACTCGGATTCTTATATTAATTTTTTTGTACCTTTTCCATTTATAGGTGCATTTAACTTGAACCCATTTAATAATTTAAACAATAATTTAATAAATTTACAAAACAAACTATTAAATTTATTTGTAAAATTGTCTGTTGAGTTTAAAATTTAAAATTTTATGCAACCATCATATATTGAAATAGTATTTCTACTGATATTAATTGTTGTACTTAAATTATATTATAGAATCATTCATTTGTACATTACGTTGGTTGTTCCCATTATTGAGGCGGGGAGGTTGGTTATCTGGACTACATCTGCTCGGGAACTCTCGTTTAACCCGAACTGAACCGTAGATATCGTGTAGGGCGTGATCGGAATACCTTGTTGTTTTATCACGCCGGCCGCCATCTTGGAGCTGCTCATCCGAAGTAATGTCACAAAAGTTTTATCTTTTAAATATTAATAACATTTATTTGAAAGCTTAATAGAGCCTTATAAAGGTCACGGAGCCTTTTATTCCCCCAGGTATAAGAATCTCACCAGCCTACCCCCCCCCCCCTTACTAATCAACTTTCGTTTTTTTATTGTTTACAATTTTTTTAAGAATAGGGGAGTATTAAATTGGAAAGTATGAATTCGCTTCAGACAAGGTAGAATTTGAGATTATTTAGTGCCACAGAAGATTATTTTATTTACATTCAGTTGACTTATTTATCAGATACATTTCTATATTACTACAACGTTAAACAAGAACAAAAAAAAAGCATATGGTTTAAAAGTGCCAGACCTTTTGTTGGAACGAACCAACAGTTAGATCAAACTGTCATAGAACCTGTTTTTCAAAATTAATGTATAAAAACATCAATATTTTCTATATACTTGGTTTTTCATATTCATTTATTAGAGATTCAATTGTTAGAACCCAAACATATTCATACATTGATGTCGTTTCCATAGTATATACAGAGAATCGTATTTCTGGTCAATATTTTAAAAGATTTTGCGAGCAGCTGCATTAAATAAGTAATTCAATTGTGATACTATGATACAAAAACAAGAAGGACCCTTAGGAAGAACAGAGATAATATATCCATTATAATGTCAAACATCGATGTTAAAAACAACTTTGTTATTATCAAAACATTGGTGTTAAAACATATTTGTTTCGTCAAAAACATCGATGTAAAAAACATATTTGTTTATGTATAAAACATCGATGTTGAAACATATTTTTTTTTTCTAAAACATCGATGTTAAAAACAACTTTTCATTGTTAAAACATATATGTTAAAAAAATCTTTGGTATTGATAAAACATCGATGTTAAGAGCATAATTATTGCTGTTTTTGGCCAAAACATCGATGTTAAAACAAATTTGTTTTTGTCAAAACATCGTTGTTAAAAACAACTTGTTTATTGTGAAAACCTATTTGTTTTTCAAAAACATCGATGTTAAAACACATTTTTTTTTGTCAAAACATTTATGTTAAAATTCACTTTGTTATTGTTAACACATCGATGTAGAAACATCTTTGTTATATCTAAAACAACGATGTTAAAAACAACAATGTTATGGTCAATATATCGATGTTTCAAACATCTTTGTTATTGGTAAAACTTCGATGTTAAGAGCATATATATTGTTTTTTTTGTCCAAAACATCGATGTTAAAACATATTTGTATTTCTCAAAAATATCGATGTTAAAAACAACTTGGTTATTGTTAAAACATCGATGTTAAAAAATATTTGTTTTTGTCAAAAACATCGATGTTTTCGTCGAAAACAACAATGTTAAAATATATTTGTTTTTGTCGAAAACAGATTTTTGCTATACAAAATATCGGTTTGTTGCAGAACTGATTCGTTCCATAGCTCATTGTGTTTCAAAGCTGGTTCGTTACTCGTTGTGAGGCAAAGCTCTTTGGTTCCTATATTAACTTCTCACTGTGCACCCAAATCATTCGTTCACTTCAGCAGTTTCTGTTACTCTTTCTGAACAAAAGATAGAAAGATCCTTAAACTCGCGTGTTTTATTTCAGTTTATACTCGATTCTTCTTACCTAACTATATTAATAATTGATTTCCCAATGGCTCCAACAAGCTGAAAGACGTTGATAATCTGCTGAAAAAGCATTTTAGTGACGAGTAGAGGGCCAATGATTCATTGAAGTATTACACACGAGTTCTCAATATATCTGCCACAGACGAGGGAAACAAAGAACAACAGGAGTCGCTATTATTGAAGAAGGCAATGGCCTTAGGATCTAGTCTTTGTGAAACGTTTTTGTAGTCAGGCGTTTTTTATCAGTACACTGATATTTTTGAAAAATTCATCAACAAAAAAAATGTTTTAAGTCAGTGGATGATATTATTTTGAAAAATGATACCGAATTTATTAATAAAATGGTTGTGGACCTAAATAAATATTACATATTTAAAAAAACTTCGCTTTTGTTTTCTTCACCTCGTATTATAATCCTTATTGGAAGATCAACTTAGGCTGTGTGAATTAACGTTTACGTTAATTTATACGTTATTTACGTTCGTGGTGTGCAGCAAATTTCTTTCCTTTAAACATTTTGTTGCAAAAGTTTCTCATTTCAAACTTTGTTACTTTTAAATCAGAAATTTTTTTCATTCCAAGCTCACTTCCACAGAGTAGCTGTACCTTTTACTTTGAGTTTCCTGAAAAACGTGTTCATGTAGAATGAACGAGTTTTGTATCTCACATCGACAAATCAGTTATTTGCTTCTCCTGTAAAATCATGTTTTCGTTACTTAGGAGGTTTCACCACGGCACCGACGATATATTAATGAACTATCATTTGATGTGGAGAATATCCTCAATGCTACATTCAACATATAATTATACTTAAAAAGAAAAATAACAACCATTAAAAATACCCTTAAAATCATTATATATACGAACATGAAGCCTGCTAGAAACTTGAAGATTACTATCAGTGGGAAGATAGGAAATACTCCTGCTAGGACGTTCATTAGTGCATTTGAGAAAAAACTAATGACCAGAAGTTTCTTCCTTCCAAAAGCATCAGACAAGAAACCCCAAATGATTCCAGAAAACATCATACCTTAAAAAATAAAACAATCATTATCATTTTGACAATTAACTTATGTAAATTATTCTTAAGATAATTTAGAAACTGTCTCCAATGTTATAGATTAAAAAAAAAAAAGATATTATCTCATTGAATACTGTTATTTCAGTTATATGTGTGTGATTACATTACTTTAACCCTTTTATCATTAAAATTAATGAAAACTTTCTAGGTACTTCTTCTCAAGTACTACTTCACCTTGCTTGATAAGTACTAAATCTAATGGTCACACTGTATATTATGAAATTATACAAATGTGCCAATTTAATTGATAATAAATTTTAATTTGTGAAATAGAAATAGATAAATACTAAATATGAATGAAACTTTAAAATACTTAAATTTAAATAAAACCTTTTAAAAGCCCTGCATGATCTCAGCAGCCCCATGGATCACTTTTGAATATCCCCAAAACTGCAAATTATTTGGATTTTTCCCCCAATTTGACCATTAAGAAGCACGTTTTTGACAAATTCAATCATAAATACTCAGTTGACTAAGTAGTTTCGGAAATACAGATTGTCTAAGTTGGGCCAATTATCGAAACTTGAAATTTGTATGCTGAATTTTTTAGTTTAGTTTAGAAAGTTTAGTAGCACTTCGAGCAGTGATTTCGAATTCTTTACAACCCTTTACTAGATTAATAAATTACCCATAAAGCAGCATTCCTGATTTCAAACAATCGATAGTGGTGATAGTTATGCATCACTAAACGGCCGTGTCTAATTTTGAATCACTCTGATATTTTCAGGAATCTGTTTAGGGGCGATAATCAGATTATGGTGAATTCAAGAAGTAGAGTCCCACTTTAAATATTCCTTAAAAAGTATTTTTTTTTTTTTATACCTGCATGGCATGATGATTGGAGCAGTGCCCTCTCAGACGGCGTAAGGTCCAAATCCACCGAAGCTGCGGGAATAATGAAGGATACTGAGCCCGAATCAAAGCAGCTGGCGCATGATACGAAAAACGAGAGGAGAAGCAAGGCATAGTTAAACTTTCCACAACCTGTAGGAATAAGAATGTTTGATGTTTTTCATTTAATTCTATCAATAATCAAAGAAGTTGAAATAATATTTAATCAATAATAAAGAAGTTGAATAATTTTTATCTGAAGAGAAAGGTTTGGCAAGGGGCGACTTGAACCTGGGTCTTCTGCATCTCTCTTGTTATAAAACCTTAACAAACCTTCTATATATAGTGAAACTAGCACTGTACAACTAGAACGTAGCAAGGTGGCAAATGCCTCGGCACAAGTGACTGAATGTTTTTTCCTCGTACTACTTTTTTCGTATTCATGTAAGAAAATGGTCACTTTCCCATACTTCCTAATTTAATTTTAGTACATGAAGTCTCCGTTTCTAGTTCATGGGCGGAACCGGGGGGGGGGGGGGGTCACTTTCATGACTTCCATCAATTATTTTTGCTTTTCAATTATTTTGTATTTTTAAACAAATAAATATTATTAAACAAATAATAAATTTAAACAAATATGTAGTTACAATGCACACTTTTGTTTGTTGATCGCAGTCCTTCTTAATGCCAGGTAATAATCTCATAAAAAAAAATGGTGCTGCCAGCAAAGTGATTATGAGACGGGGGTCATGCCCCACCCCCCAAATTTCGTGCTAAATCCGCCCCTGTTCTAGTTGGTCCCTCTAAATTCGTATCTCAACGTCACATTTTAGCAAATAATAGGTTTGTTCCCACCGCAAACAGCTTACTGTTTTCTAAGTAATCACTGATTGTTTTTGAGCATGGTATAGCATGGTCAGAGGGGTCACCTGTGGTGTTGTGGTTAGCATGGCAACCTACAATACTAAAGGTCGCGGGTTCGATTCCAGCGGTGGCCCTAGGATTTTTTAATGGGAGTAAAAAATCCTTAGCTATGCCGTCCCTAGGATAGGACGTAAAATGGAGGTCCCGAGCCTGTACGATGTCAGGTACTCGTTAAAGATCCCTATCCTAATTATACCTGGATAGGCAAAATTTAGAACTCCCACTGTAGCATCGTCCGATTAGCATAAAAATGGACGTTAAACAAACAAACAATCAGAAATTTGAAGCTCACTTGAAACACTTCTCTTACGACTTCTGACGGATAGGTTATTCCTCTAGTTAATCTAGCAGCTTTATAGAGGCTTTCTTAACTCTTTTATACGGGTTTACAGCATGAATTTGGGGGATCATCACCCCCTGTCTCATAATCACGTGTCTGACAGCACCATTTTTAATGAGATTATTACCTTATATTAAGAAGGGCTGCGATCTAACTAAACAACCAAAAGTGTTCTATCTTTAGGGCATAATAACTATCTAATTGCATTGTTTGTCTTAAAATACAAAAAAATTGAAAAATCAAAATAATTGATCGGGCGGGGGATCATGACCCATCCTGGATCCGCCCATGCATGTATACATTTCCAAATTTCGACATGTATTGGGTTGATGCAAAATTAATGCAGGTTTCCTCTATTGCGATATCTTAATTCCAATTGTGTAAACAAAGCAAATCCTAACATTGATCATTATTATACCAAAACAAACCTTAGCTAATACCCTCTCTTTCACCATGAATTTGATCAGTAAAATCGTTTTGTTCAGTGTGTTCAAAGGTCTTAAATCGAAAATGTCGGAGTACGATTTTCGTCTAATTTATTTTTAAGAATTTAAAGTAGGGCGCAGCGCTGCGCAAACGGCTCGTAATATTAACGAAGTGTGGGGTCAGGGGACTATTAACGAGTGCACGGTGCAGCGTTGGTTCCAGAAGTTTCGCAGTGGAGATTTCGACCTCGAAGACAAGGAAGGTCGGGGCCGTCATTTTGCTCTTGACAACGACCAGCAGAGGTCAATAGTGGAAGAAGACCAAACCAAAACCACCCGAGACATAGCGGTAGAACTCGGCGTGAACCAATCCACAGTTGTACGCCACTTGGAAGCAATTGGTAAGGTAAAAAAGTTGGCCAAGTGGGTGCCACACCAATTAAACGTCCACCAAAAAAATCGCCGCTTTGAAATCTGTTCCATGCTTTTGACACGCAATAAAAATGATCCATTTCTCGATCGCCTTTTGACGTGCGATGAAAAATGGATCTTATACGACAACAGAAGGCGTTGTAGCCAATGGCTGGGCAAAGATGAACAACCAAAACCTTTCCCGAAGCCCAACCAGCACCCAAAAAAAGTTATGGTCACAGTTTGGTGGTATACTGCTGGTGTTATCCACTACAGCTTTCTCAATCGAGATGAGACTATAACTGCTGACAAGTACTGTCAAGAAATTGACAACATGAATCAAAAATTACGTCTTTGCCCAGCATTGATGAATCGGAAGGGACCTATCCTTCTCCATGATAACGCCAGACCACACGTCGCACAACCAACGCTACGACGACTGCACGAGTAGGGCTACGAAGTTCTCCCACACCCACCTTATTCACCTGACCTCTCTCCTACAGACTTCCACTTTTTCAGGCACCTGGATAACTTTTTGAGGGAGAAAATTTTTCAAAACCAGGATGAAATTGAAAATTCTTTTTGTGACTTCATTGAGTCCAGGGATTCAGATTTTTTTTCTGGTGGAATAAGAAAGCTTGTTGAACGTTGGCAAAAGTGCATTGATTCAGAGGGAAATTATTTTGATTAAATAAATATAGTTAAATTAAGGATACGGCCTATTTTCAATGAATATTAAAAACCTGCATTAATTTTGCATCAACCCAGTATTATTTATTTCGTTGCTGTAGAAGAAATTAGAAGTTATGCCACTAATGGTTTCAAACTATTTTCAGCATAAAATAATAATAATAATAAAAGACGGCTCAATATTTTCCTAGTTTGGCTAGGCAGAAATACGAGGAGCTAAAAGTTGAAGTGATAACCCCTAAAAACAATTGCTGGAACATTTAATTCATCCTCCAAGGATGTATTTTAAAGTTATTCATAGTCTCTTAAAACTTTTCAAGTTAAGTCTCAGTTATACGTTAAAATAGGGAGTTGTTTAAGGCTTAATGTTGAAGGATGTGGGCCGAAATTTCTTGATCGAATTTTATCCAAGTTTTTCTTCTGATCCTGATCCAACTAATTTCATTGCTTTCCATCAACTTCTATAAGCTTCATCGAATTGATGGAAAGTAGGATCAAGCTGCTTGATTTAAAAAAGAAATGTAGAGCAATAAAACAAAACAGTTCAAGCTGAAATAAAAAATATATAATTCAACTATGACCATGCTTTTAACAATAGAGTGTGCTGAAATTAACTAATATTTTATTGGTTAAACTAGGATAAATTCTTAAAATCGCATTTTTATTTAATTTTTTACATTGGGTCCTCTACTGTCAAAATATTAGGGGGGGGGGTACGCGTCCCGGGGTACGGGTACCTGTCCCCCCCAGGCGGTGACGCCCGTGGGCGCCACATCCTCTTTTTACAATAATCGATCACAAGTAGTTATATTTTCAGTAATACTATTTATTAATGAGGTACTGGTTGAATAGCCTCCCCGCACTACTAGCGCTCCTAGCGGCAAAACATTATACTTGGTCGGGAGGTTCAATTGTGCTATATTCTTATTTTGTCATTTGGTGTTTCTGTTGGCGTCATTTGGTGTTTTTCATTTCGTGTTGATTGTTGTTAATTTTTAAGATAGTTGTTAATTTTTAAGATTGTTGTTAATTTTAAGTTACTTTTAGTTAATTAGTTGCCATTTTAAGTTACTTTTAGTTAATTAGTTGTAAATTTAAGTTAATTTTAAGTTACTTATAGTTAGTTAGTTGTTAATTTTTAGTCAGATTTTTGTCAAAATGGACGAATACAACTTACAAAAAATATTTAGAAAAGTATCTAATGATGAAGAAACAGTGGAGTTGTTTCAAAAGTTTGATATTATTCCAGGTGGAATGTTATGCCACAACAATCATGACATGAAATTACAATTTAATAATAATAATATTCGATGGCGGTGCCGAATTAGAACTTGCAATTCTGAAAAAGGTATAAGAAAAGAGGGAACTAGAATACCTCTAATTTTTATTCATTATATATTTTTATTTCTATTTATCCAAAATTATATATGTTAACCAATTATACATTTTTATATTATATTACACCTTACATATATATATGTAATATTATATAGTTTTAAAAATTATACATATTTCTAAAATTATAAGCATATTTATCAAATGAACAGCATTTATTTTTCCTCTTTTCCTTCTAATTTTCAGTCCTGCATTACTGTTATCATGTTGTTTGTTTATAACCTGACGTTTTGATAGTAGTTAATAATAGTGCCGCTAGGAGCGCTAGTAGTGCGGGGAGGCTATCCAACCAGTACCATTAATGATTTATAATAATAATCATCATTGTTATATTGTAACGTTAGGTAAATCGTTCAAAAAAAAAAAAAAAAAAAATTTGGTTTGGAATGGTTTTATACTTATTGTTGGAACGAACTAGTAGTTGGAGCAGTCATAGTACGTGTTTGTGACTATGAAGTTCGAGTACCTTCGACGCAGGCCGAGAAGGGGATCGAGAATGTTCCCCATACGACTATATATAAGGAGCGAGATTATTAGTGTGTTACAAAGTGATAATTTTTGTAACCTGTTCCAATATTTGTGTTGTTACAATTCGTGTGGCATTGAAAATTGGAGACGAATTGGAGAACTTAAAATAATGGAATTGAAGAGAGAATAAGAAGAGCTCGATTTAGACACTACAGGTACAAAAGCTTGTATTACTGTTGTTAGTTAGTTTGTTAGTTGTAAGTTAGTTAGTTGTACTTGTAGTGAGTCAAGGCGTAGATCCTGAAACAGTAGAGTTTGAGGATAGCTCTTTTAAGGCCGCTTTAAATAATTTTTTTACTGAGCTTAAGGCCGAAATAAAATATTAATTAGCATCCAGGCGGCTGAGCTTAACGATAAACTGACCAATGATAAACTGTCTGGTGAAATAAATGAAAAATTTAGTAGCCAACCAGCTGAGATAAATGAAAAATTGGCCAACCAGTGTGCTGATAAAAATGAAAAGTTTACCATCTTAAATGAAAAGTTATCTTGTCTAGTGATGTGAATGCGCTTATAACGAAAAGTTGGCCAGCCAGTCTATTTAAAGCTAACCAATTTGTCTGGAGAAATAAATGATAAATAGATTATCATATCTGCTGAAATAGATGACAAGTTGACAAGCCAATCAGCCGAGAAGAATAAAACAGGGGTCATAGCCTCCTAAATATTTTTGTGTATTTTTAAGTGAATAATGCAATTAGGTAGTTACTTTGCCCAAAACATAAAACTTTTGGTTGTTTATATTGCAGTCCTTCTTAATATAAGGTAAGAAACTCATTAAAAAACGTTGCTGTCAGCTACGTGATTACGAGACGGGGGGTCCCCTCATGACCCCCCCCCCAAATTTCATGTTGAATCCGCCTGTTTAGTCCGGCAAATCGCCAGAAATGTACTTTATTATAAACTAGCTAGGGTGCCCGGCTTCGCTCCGGTAGTTGTGTGGTAGTTTTAATACCAGAAAAACTTTAAAATTAAAGGAAATAGAGAACAAAATTAGCACCTTCTTGAAAATTCGGTTTTGATTTGGTAACTATATTCTGCAGACTTGAGATCTGCAGAGTCCGCCCAAATAAGGAACACTTCAAACTTTTTATTTTCGATTTATATTCAGTCAATTCATCTCTTTTTTTTATTTCTGATATTATTCGCTCACTGTACTACTAAGAAATGTTCACTCATATTGCATTAAATTTATTCAAGTATATATTATATATAGATTAAATGTAATGTGCTGATCATGTATTAGCCTTCTTATGAGAAAACTAATTTTTTAAGGAATCCAATTGGTTTTCTAATTAATTCTAATTAGATTGAAGAGATGTAAAATCATTATTTTATTTTGAAAGCAAAGGAGAAACTAATTATTTTCGCTTAATTTTTTAGTAATTTAAAAAGAACAGCTGAACAAATATTCAACCTTTACAAAATTAACTGGATGAATTGCTATGTAATGGGGGGTTTAATTAATTAATGATTTTATAACTAATTTCTTATCATGGATTTTTTTAATTAATTAAATAGATGACTCATTGGGATGCCAGAGCATTTTTGATAGGAAATGCCCAAACTAATATTTCCTTTCCCCATTACAGCAATACCTTCCTCTCTAAACAATAAAAATGTGATTCCCCTTTTTATGAATCAAAAAAGAATATAACATTGAAAAATTGGATTCCTCTCTCAAAGGCATATGTGGGGCAATATAATATTGCATGCTTCTAGTATGAATATATTATATATATATATATATATATATATATATATGTATGTATATTGAAAATAAAGAATAAACAAAAATGATTATTAAAGAAAAAGAATATGTGAAATATTTTTTATTGATATGGTATCCAATATATATATAAAAGCATTGAGTACAAGTTGAGATATTATAGAAATATAAAAATCTTTAGTATATTCAAATATGAAAATTGACCATTATTTCCAAAACAGTAAAACAACATATTCTATATTATTAATATTTAAAAAATTAAAATTAGTTTTTATTTGATTGATATATATGAAATTGATATTAATTATATTTGAAAAGAAACGAAATAAAATGAAAATCGGTATTGTCATAACTCACAATCATTACAAAGAATATCTGATAGACAGATATATATAGATATGAAAAACAAATGCAATAATATACTAGAACTACAAAATTACAAAATTATTAAACATATGTACAGATTGGTACTCATCTAAATTCCTGCGATGATCTACGGCATCTCTCATCACCCTTTCTAGCCTTTGATATACTGGTTAGCCGATAGCGCCACATAATTAAAACAACTGGAAGGATTGTCGGCCTGATGGACATCATATTATCACTCACATAAACTATTCTGGAGGGACATGACTAACATTTTACACTCAGAGCTATACATGTTCACCATTTGAAGTCCTGGACAGAAGTCCCCTACAACCCAAGCTTTCTATCCTCCCAAGATTGGAGGGGGAGATGAATGGAGATGAATGGAGAACCAGCACCCTAGTCCTTCTTCTAATTTAGTTATTAATTAAAATATTAATCATCTGTTTTTATATTTAAATCCCTTATTAAAAATGCAAAATTTTGATACCAAACAAGATATAATTTATTTGATCCCTGAATGAGTTCTCTAATTGGTCAGTGGCTCTATCAATGGCTATTACAATTATATCTGGCTATTTCTTAACCCGATACATAGCAGAATGAACAATAAACATTGGGTGAAAAGCACCCTAGCGCTTCTTGGTAGTCTGGAGCTCGAACTAAAGTTTTCGTTCATAAACTCATATCTCAATATCAGAGAGGCTAATTAAATGCGTGCGAGAGCCTTAAAATTCCAGTCCTTTTCTCTTCAATTTTACACCCTTAAGAGAAAAACTGAAACCTTCTTCTCCATTAGGGATTATATGGCTAAACAACGACATAACTTTCTTAATCGTACGTGGAGTCGTTTTTGAGCCTTATCGGCACGCACATTGTACACTTTGCTTTATAATATATATTGATTACCACATTATATGTAGTGGAAAAATGAAAAAAAAAAATTTTATCTTCTCTGGTTAATCCGCCTCTTTTGCCGTTCCGACCCACCCACTCTGTATGACGGATTAGCGAGGTTCTAATGTATGAAATTGAATGTTTAACGGTCTGTCAATTCGATCCTAACATTTGGACCATGGTCAACAATTGGTTAGCGCGTCTGCAACGGAAATACAAAGAACCTAAATTTAAATCCCGGCTTTAGTCAATATTTTCACTTTAGATAAAAATTACTTCTATGGAATCGCAAATATAATATTTATTATACTTTGATTTGAATATTATATATTAGATAGATTGGTGAAAGTAATCTTCCCAATATCATTTATTTAAAACATTACATAAAAACAATTTATAAATATGGTAAAACGCCTACGTTTCGGATTATTAATCCATCTTCAGGGCAGTAGATAGATGGGACAAGGATATATTAGATTTGTGTATGTGGCAGAAATTTTAAGGTGATGTGAGTAAAAAAATATTCTTTTTATAAAAAAAATATGACCTGTTACATTGTAATAGAAGATACTCTTGAAAAAAAAACATCTTCGATGGTTTGGACACCTCTGCCGGATGGACGAGAACCGTGATCCCCGAAAATTCTTCGAAGCTGTGCCCATAGGGAAACGACCAAGAGGTCGACCAAGAAGGCAGTGGATAGACCACATTAGTAGAATTGGCCAAAAGCAAAACAAGCCACTCAATGCAATAAAGGCTATGACACGAGATCGAGAGGCTTGGCATGCATGGACCGAGGCACATCCACGCTGAAAGGCACTAGGGAGGAAGAAGAAGAAGACATTGTAATAGAAAAATGTAAGAAATACAGAAAATATGATGTGAACAAGCCACCAAAATATGTATGTACTAATTTATGTTAATATTCATTTTGTTCAAATATTTTATTTAATTTAGGTGACTGACTTATATATATATATACACATTTTGCATTAGGAAAAGAAAATATCCAACAAAAGAAGATTGCCCTGAATATGGATTAATAATCCGAAACGTAGGCGTTTTACCATATTTATAAATTGTTTTAATGTAATGTTTTAAATAAATGATTTTGGGAAGATTACTTTCACCAATCTATCTAATATATATTACTTCTATGGGTATTTAATTATTGACCGATACCCTATTTTCTCCTTTTGCATAAAATTTAGTTTCCATTCAGAATAAAGCTTACCTGTTTTGGTGATTGCTGTTTCTAAATCTGCTGAATAGCAACTAAATGATCCTGAAAAAAAAATATATATCAGGATTTAAGTATATCCACAACTTTATGATGTTTATAACCTGAGATTATAGAAAATATTAGGTATCAATAACTCAAAATAAAATACTTTAACTTGACGTGTTTTGAGAAATTGACGTGTTTTAAAAAAATATGTAAACGCTATTCCTCAAATTCACACATTTTCCCACATTCATTTACTTATTTTTGTTTGATTCGCTCTCTAAAGTACAATAAATTATTTTGTTATTAAATTAAAGTTTTTACTTGTAATAGTTCGGCATAATACTCCATCGCGTCTGATTTTATAATCCTCTATTTAGTTGTTGATACCTTCATTTAGTTACCATAATAATTTTCAAGAATTTCTTGTATTGGCCCTTAAGAAGCCCACAGCAAGATGGGTGAAAGCTTGGCAGTTGAAAAACCTGTTACATGGTCTATATAATATAATAAAACACTAATATGCTCAACTTCCACTACATTTACATGATGAGAGCTCTTGTTTGAGATACGATTGTTACAAACTCATATCAACATGTTTATAAGGGCAAACATTTAAATCACGTTTTTGCCCACGGTTCTGCTTCTACCTCGAACTAATTCAAACCTGTTCGGTCGAGATTCGAGTCATGTTCACAATGACATTTTAATTAATCCAATATATTAATACAATCGGATATATCGCTGGTAAGAAAGAACACTGACACAAGTAGAAATTGTCAACATTATCAAAAATCAAAAGAAATATTTACTATTCTAAATTTTTCACTAAAAACTTTTGGGTTGAAATCTCTTGGTATACAAATTTCTGATTGGAAATATCCATAATATTTTTTCTTAATTTTCGAACCACCTTTAAGCTTAGTTAATAGTTTTCTCAAAAACAATAATTTGACACTTATAGCTCTTTTCATTTATGCGCCTCAACATTTGCAGAAACAAAATTAAAAACTGATAATACTCCGGATAACATAACAAAATTGTCACTCCAAAATGAAGAATCCGCACAAGATTTTATAATTAAGTTGTATTTTAATATCCTACAATCACCGAGTGTATCCGGAAGAAGACAGAGGTGCCTGAATCCTTTTTTTAAGGCCCCCAAATCAACTGAAAATAAGGTTTTCCGGGAGATATTGTATTCTATTTTAATGGCCATAGTGATTGAATGTCAGCAATCAAAATCTAATTTAATCAATCATGGTAACAATTTTAAATTTAAACGATCTTTCCGGAACTTGAAGAAGTCTTAAAAATCTGCTTTCAAAAAGGGTTATCAATTCTCGGCCTTTCTTGTAATTCCATGGATTTTGTGGTCTTATTATTATGTTATCCATCCGTTGTTTAGACCTACATTTAGGATTTTTTACTGTTTACGGCAGTGGCGGATCCAGAAATTTTCCGAGGGGGGGGCGCCCTTTTTTTTTTTTTTTTTTTACATTTCATGAGTAATGAAGGCCCTAATTTAAAATACATATTAGTACATAATGACGTTGTAAATGTTTAAATACAATTCATTTTCAATCAGTGGACTTGAAAAATGACTAAATATAGCTCATTTTATATAGAAATAGTAATAATGTAAGAGTGTCTTCATCTTTCAGGGGGGGGGCGCTCCCGGGCCCCTCCCCTGGATCCGCTACTGGTTTACGGTGTTCAATAGTAGCTTTAATCTCCTTAAATCCATAAAAATAATCTTTTAAATAACACAAAAAAATGTTCCTGAGTTTTATTTCTTGGCAAAATTTTCCAGAAACTGGGTCAAAAAGAATTGGGGTTGCTTAGACGCGCGCCCAAATAGTCTAAGAATAGAAGTAACTTACTTAAGTAAAGTTACTAGCTTCTATACTCAGTACTAAGAACCTTGCAGATGAATATCGCGTTGCAGTTCGCATAGCAGGGTAAACCACACAGTTATTGGCACCCCAACTTTAACTTAAAGAAATAGGTAAACAAGTCCTAATTTTATTACAAGATATACATGAGTCTAATGTTTGAAGGGTCCTCTAAGTCATCTATGAAGTAAGACTTTAACAAACCAACCATAGGGAAGATTTCACAATTAAATCCACAGCGTGACAATTTGGCACTTTTAACAATAAATATTGCCATATTGTAAAACTATTGAACTTTTGACCCAAAGAAACCTCCTGAGCCTTTATAAGGATAGATAAAGAGGAGTTGTAGGAAGTTTCAATTAGATCCCTTCATAAGAAGTAATTTTACTTTCACTTACCTATATTTATTTATTTATTTTGCAGCCCTACCTTGCCTGGTTGGCAAAACGGGTTTTAGCACCAGTTGGATGCTACCCATTCCTGGGTAGCAAACAACTGCTGCTTGTAAAACCATATAGAAATAACCTGCTGTGGCTATTATTTCATTTCTTCGTTCTATCTTCCCAACGAGCAGAATGGATCTTGCCTAATTTCTCATTTCAGGTTCCCTCCGCTTTAAGTTTTTACTATGGTGGTCTTCCCAGTGCTGGTCCTCTTCTCCCGAGATTGAAAAGCTGTGGTCCCACAGTATTTTTCCACCCGTACACGAATTCCTTATAGTAAGGGTATTTCCTTTCTTCCATTAGTTCAGGGAAGTTGTTTTCTGTCAGAACATAGAGCTCAGCTTCCCTCATTAACTTAGCCCTTAGTTCCTCGAAGGCGGTGCAGTTTAAGACAATATGCTCAGCCGTCTCCGGTATCCTGCATGTAGGGCAAAGGGGATCAATATCCTTTCCAAAGCCATGTAGCTTGGCTCGGAAGGCCCCATGCCCTGTAAGGAATTGCGACACCCAATAATCCGGGAGGACCCACTTTGCTTTTAACCGATCCTGAACGGTGGGGAAATATTTTCTTAAGGTAGAACCTTTTGTAGTTGTCACCCACCGCCGGTTCCACTCTTCTATTGTGTCCTCATGTAAAATCTTTTTCCATTGCCTTGGATCCTCTGCAATCCTTACCTGGATAGTTACCGGTAGACCTGCTGAGCCTTCTGTTTTGAGTTTCCATTTCAATAGATCTTCCCGCAGAATAAGGTCGAGAGGAACCCCTCCTGCTAAGACCTGCACCGCCTCGTGAGAAACTGTCCGATAAGACTTAGTGACCCGTAGCAGAGCCATGCGCTGGAACGTCGCCAATCTTCGTTTCTGCCTGTGTGAGAGATTCTGGGACCACGCTGGGGAGCCATATCTTAGGATGCCCAGGATTGTCCCATTATAAATGGTCATTGTTGCTGGGTATCTGAGTCCCCAAAATGCGCCCCCAGGCGACTCAGACCATTCAAGGTATGGGCCACCTTATTCCCGAGGTAGTCCAAATGAGGGGTCATATTAAATCTTCTACTGAATCTGAATCCTAGATAAGTGACCACCTCACTTGGACGTATTCTGATACCCTCAATATCCAGAATTATAGGGTGCGCCCTATCTGTCTGGCCTTTCAGGAGGATGGCCTGAGTCTTTGCCGCGGCCATTTTTAATTTCTTAGCCTCACACCATTGGCTGACTACATTGGCGCATCGTTCAGCTTCTTGCTTTACTCCGGCTCTGCTATTAGACGCCACTATAGCCGCAAGGTCATCAACGTATGCCGTAGCAGGGAACCGCTGTTCCTCGAGGACTCCCAACAACTCGTCAAATACCAGCTTCCAAAGCGCTGGGCCAAGGACTGATCCTTGAGGGCACCCCCTCTCTATAGAAGCTTCAAACTCGTAAGAGGTGCCTCTTATCTTAACGGACCTATCCTGGAGGTAGCTGCCTATGAGGGTATATAAGTTGCTTGGAGCCTGGAGGAGTTGTAGCTGGAGGAGAACTCGCGGCCACCAGACGCTGTCAAAGGCGGAGGATATGTCAAAGAGCAGCAACATGACATACCGCTCCGCCCTCTGTTCAACGTCTGCGCGAACCTGAAGCAAAGCATCAGCGGTTCCCTTTCCCTTAGTTGAACCGTATTGCCGTGGATGACTGGCTCGAGTAAGTACTGGTCGTAGACTTGTTAAGATAAGATGCTCCAGGACCTTGCTCATCACAGGGAGGAGACATATGGGCCTATATGACTTAGGGAGCTGCATGTCCCTGCCTCCACCCTTGTAGAGTAATCTCAAATCGGCGATCTTCCATTTCCTTGGGAAGTATCCCATATCTAGGCAATCATTGAATATTCCCAAGAGCCTATCTTCCAGGTAAGGAATACTGTTCTTTAAGATTGCCGCATCTATTGCATCTAATCCCGGAGCGCGACCAGTTTTCTGCTTATCCACAGCAAGGCGGAGATCATATATATCCCATGGTGGACTAAAGTCTGTGCCAGGGGGGTATGCCGTAGTGCGTCTCACGAATTGTTCCTCCTCATTGTCCTGAGATGGATCGTCCCTGGGATATGTCGCCTGAACGTAGATGCTAGCTGCCTCATCAAGAGTATTTGCTTGGAAAACTCCGTCAGAAAGGGCTGCCATCGTCTGTGGTGGGGTCATCTTACCCATTGCTACCTTGTAGGGTATACCCCAAGGATTCTTGGTGGACTCTTCCACGATGAATTCATCCCAGGACCTACGTTTCCGTGAACGCACTTCATATCGGTACACCTTGGCCTTAGACTTGTACTCATTCCGAAGTGCAGCGCGCCTCTCGTCACATCTGCACTTCTGGTACAATCGCCGGGCCCTGTAGAGCTCTCTCTTCATACTAGTTAATCCCGGCGTCCACCATGGGACAGGTCGAGCCCTCGCTTTCCGATGTTGGAGAGAGTTTTCTGCAGCGTCAAGGATAGCTTTGGTGACCCTGGATACTCTGCAGTCCAGGTCATTTATACTATCCGATTCTTCTTCTTCCCAATCCTGATCGGCAAGTTCTCCCTCCAGCATACATCGGAAAGCACTCCAGTCGTTTCTGCGGGTTATATATCCCTCTTCTTTACCGTGGGAACCCCTTGAATCTTGCTCTATACTAAATATCAGGGCTTTGTGGTCAGAACTCGTTTCTGATTTGAGGTACCAATCGACAATGTATCTTGTGAGTGTCGGTGATGTTAGCGTGAGGTCAATCCAACTGTCACCCATGCCACCAGTAAAAGTGGGGATGGCAGAGATATCATTTAGTACAACTAATTGACTCCTTGCGATAAACTCACCGAGCTTAGCGCCTCTTCTATTCGTTCGATTGGAACCCCAAACCGTGTTCCAGGAGTTGGTATCTGAGCAAATTATCACATTTCTACTTCGATTTGTGATAATTTCCATGGCAGATATGTCATATTCAATGTCATTACCAATAGGTAGGTATGCGGAAACTAGGGTAAAGGATAAACTACTTAAACCACCGTTACCTTTCACTTACCTATATATGAAATATATAGTAAGTGGAAGTATTGCGATCGTGAAAATTTTCGACTTCCGGTTTTCAACGGAAATACACGTTTTGGGGTCCCCTGAGTCCACATGACTAAGTCCCGCGAAATGGTCTGTGTGTGTATGAACAGACTAGCTCAAAAACTATAAACCGTAAGAACCTGAAATTGGGTATTTAGTTTAGGTATATGCCCGCGATGTGACAGCAAAAATTTCATCAAAATTGCTCAAAGGGAGGGGGTACTTTATTTAATAACTTTTTAGGTTTTTTTCGATTTTCTCAAAAACGGCTCTAAAGATTTTGATCAAACTGGGTATTTGATGTATTTATATGCCCGAGATATGACTGTAGAAATTTCATCAAAATTGATTAACCGGAAGGGGGACTTTACTTAATAAATTCCGTATCATTTTCACGTGCTTTTTTTATTTACTCAAAAACGGCTTTAACGATTTTGATCAAACTGGGTATTTGACGTATGTATATGTTAAAGATGTGATAGCCCGCATTTCATCAAAATTGCTCAAACGGTGGGGGCACTTTATTTCTTAACTATTTTTGCAATTTTTACCTTTTTTCCGATTTTCTCAGAAACGGCTTTAACGATTTTCATTAAATTCGTCATGTTTAATGAAAATTAGGTGTTCTTTAATATCAGGTAAGCTTTATTATTATTAAAATGTTCTGGGGGGGGGGCTTAAATGTGGTAGTGGCCTTTTTTGTTTTCCTATAAAATACCTTTGTTTTAGTTTATATTGAGAAATTAACTGTCTCTCATTAAGCCTAAAAATAAAAAATGGCTAAATATGAGATATGATAAAAACCAAGTAAACATATAGAGGAGAAAAGAAGAAAAATATTCACTCAACTCATAAAATACGTTGAGCCCACGCAGTACGCTTTTAATTACAGACCATTGTTCATATAATTAATGCCCTTCTGTTCATTTAATGGAAATGATTTGTTTCATGGGAAATAAATGAAGTATTCAACAAGTACATAGAGAATTATAAAATCATATAATTCTTTAAGCTTTAATCTCCTTAAATCCATAAAAATAATCTTTTAAATAACACAAAAAAATGTGAGTTTTATTTCTTGGCAAAATTTTCTAGGAACTGGGTCAAAAAGAATTGGGGTTGCTTAGAAGCGCGCCCAAATAGTCTAAGAACTCAGAGAATAGAAGTAACTTGCTTAAGTAAAGTTACTAGCTTCTATACTCAGTACTAAGAACCTTGCAGATGAATATCGCGTTGCAGTTCGCATAGCAGGGTAAACCACACAGTTATTGGCACTCAGTACAGTTATTGGCACCCCTACTTTAACTTAAAGAAATAGAAACTTAAAACAAGTCCTAATTTTATTACAAGATATACATGAGTCTAATGTTTGAAGGGTCCTCTAAGTCATCTATGAAGTAAGACTTTAACAAACCAACCATAGGGAAGATTTCACAATTAAATCCACAGCGTGCCAATTTGGCACTTTTAACAGTAAATATTGCCATATTGTAAAACTATTGAACTTTTGACCCAAACAAACCTCCTGAGCCTTTATAAGGATAGATAAAGAGGAGTTGTAGGAAGTTTCAATTAGATCCCTTCATAAGAAGTATTTTTTTTAATGTCACCACTGAAATTTAGTCTTAAGGGTGCCAATAACTGTACGGTTTACCCTACCATAAATTACACGTTTATCTTTATATTTGTTACCATAAATTACAATTCTAAATTGTATGTATAATTGAAGAGAAAAATAGACATTACTTGCCCTCTGCTGACTCCCCGTGTCCCCAACGACCACATCACTAGCTGCTTCAGAATGCTTATTTTTTCCATTCGCATCTTCAGCAACTTCCACCATGTTGGTTATAAAAAGCTAACGATGGAAATGTTTCATTCCTTTTCTTGCTCTCGATAAAAAGTTGCATCAGCCTAAAAAAAAATAATTACTTAATAGTCGTAACTGTTTGCCTTAGCGTCAGATGGGATATTTTATGGTTGTTTGATCAGTCATGTCTAATTATACCTGTGTAACTGACTACAAGAAATGCTGATTAATTATTTTTTTTAAATTAACAAAGTTTGTAATTAACCAAGAAATAAAACTCTAGCAAATACAGCTAACTTACAGTACCGGTTTCATCGAAATATTTATGGCTACATATAAAAATGCATGAATTTCATTTTAAGGTCAAAACATTGTAATGTTGTTTGGGAAATATATATATATATATATATATATATATATATATATATATATATATATATATATATATATATATATATATATAGTTCAGATTAATTAAAGTGAAGAATATTGCACTGTATTCCAACAACTTGTCTGGTGGAATAAAGGTGGGGTATAGTCCATACATTAATATATATTAATATATATATATATATATATATATATATATATATATATATATATATATTAATATATATTAATGTATGGACTATTCCCCACCTTTATTCCACCAGACAAGTTGTTGGAATTCAGTGCAATATTCTTCACTTTAATTAATCTGAACTCGTGTGGAGATGGGTAATACTGTTCGGGAGAAACGTCGGTTTCGGAATGTAAAAATCTGGTGCGTGCGCGCAACACACAACTTTCACTTACCAACTTACTTAGATTAGAAATTAATGCGTCTTGTTAATTGCCACTTCTCAAATGAACAGAACGGCTTTAATTATGAACAATGGTCTGTCATTAAAGGCGTACTCCGCTTGCGCTCAACGAGTTTTATGAGTTGACTGAATATTTTTCTTTTTTTCTCCCCTATATGTTTCCTTGATTTTTATCATATCTCATATTTAGCCATTTCTTATTTTTAGGCGTAACGAGATATTGTTGATTTCTCCATATAAACAAAAACAAAGGTACTTTATAGGAAAACAAAAAATGACCCTTCCCCATTTAAGCTCCCTCAGAACATTTTAATAATGATAAAGCTTACCTGATATTAAAGAATACTGGATTCTCATTTAACATTGCGAGTTTAATCAAAATCAAAAACTATTTTTGAGAAAATCTAAAAAAAAGTAAAAATGGGAAAAAAAGTTATGAAATAAAGTTCCCCCTCCATTTGATCAATTTTTATGAAATTATTTGCTGCAAAATCGCAATATGTTACGCGTCCTTATCCGTAATAAGTGAAAGCATATGGCTTCAAATAGGCTCACCGTCCCTGAAGCCTGCTCATAACTTGGTCGCTTATACAGGGGTTAAGATTGATACACTCGGCCAAACAAGGGTGAAAGTCTCAGCTTTTGGACAAACTAAGGTATTGCCGGTAAAAGTGGTTAAAAACAACGATTTTCCACTATTTGGACTTGATTAGGTCTTGCAATTTAAACTCCCCTTACCTCCTGAGGCTAAGTTATGCACGGTCAAAGGGGAAGAATGCTCGATAGGGAAAATAGTCAGCGACTTACAAAGAAATTACAAGTCTGTTTTTATGCCTGGCCTTGGCACTTTGAAAAACCATGAAGCAATAATCCACATGGATCCAAACGCTGTCCCGAAGTGCTCTAAGGCCCGTCCAGTTCCTTTTGCTTTAAAAAATCAGCCGTGGAAAATGAACTTTCAAGGTTAACTTCAGAATGTGTCATCGAGCCTGTTGGCTCTAACCTTGAACCAGTAGAATGTCGTCAGCTTGAAAGCCAACGGAAAAATACGCCTTTGCGCCGATTTTAAGGTGACAATAAATAAACACATTTATGTAGACAAATACCCGCTACCTAGATTTGAAAAACTCGTAGACAAGCTTCGTGGCGGTGCTTATTACACCACATTAGATCTGCGCGATGCTTATCTTCAAATGCCTGTACAGGAAAGTTCCCGCAAATATTTAATAATAGGAATATAGGAATATAATGATACTTCCGCTACAAAAGACTTCCTTTTGGCATTGCATTTGCTCCAGCATTATTTCAGCGGACAATGGATCAGGTGCTAGATGGATTATCAGGCACAGCTTGCTACTTGGACGATGTCATTGTCACCGGTGCGACAAAACAATAACATCTTGCTGGACTAAACCAAGTCCTTACTCGTTTCGCTAAAGCTGGAATCCGGTTGCAATCGACTAAATGCAATTGGTTCCAAACTTCTGTCGTCTACCTTGGCCATCGGATAGACAAATTCGGTATTCATCCAACAGACTCACACATTGAGGCGATTAAAGATATGCCCTCTCCGAAAAACCCAAAACAATTGAGGTCGTTCTTGGGTTCAATAAACTATTACCAACGGTTTATCCCACAACTGTAGGATAGGTGTGCACCTTTACATAGGCTTTTGAAGAAGGGGAATAAATGGAATTGGACCGAGAAAGATGAAAATCTATTAAATAGTCTTAAGAATACACTTATGTCTTCGGATACACTAGTCCACTTTAATCCTGACTACCCGATTGTTGTTAGCTCTGACGCAAGCGATTACGCTATTGGGGCTACTCTTGCTCATATTATGCCCGACGGATTTGAACGGCCAGTGGCTTTCGCGTCGAGAAGTCTTAAACCAGCAGAAAGAAAGTACTTCGCCTGGGACAAAGAGGCTCTAGCTATAGTGTTTGCAGTCTCTAAATTTCATCATTATTTGTTTGGACATAAGTTCGTTTTGAGTACTGACCACAAGCCCCTAGTACGAATATTCGGCGAGAATGATGAGTTGCCTAAGATAACTTCTGATCGCATCACAAGGTGGGCTCTCACATTTTGTTCATACGAATACCAAATTCAATATGTGAAAGGGAAAAACAATGCTTCTGCAGATCTACTTTCCAGATTACCGTTACAGCAAGAACCTGATACAACTCCAGCTGATTACGGGCGTAGACTTAGGCATACAAGGATAGAGAACCTCCTACTCACCAAGGAGAAACTTAAGGCAGAAACTTGTAAAGATCAAACACTCCTCAAAGTTATAGCATTTATTGAACAGGGCTGGCCTGATTTACCACCATCAAGCAATGAGTACAAAGTATACTACAACAAATGTCACGAGCTTTCCTATGAATCCTATGTTGTCCTCTGGAGAGGAAGAATCGTCATACCATCAACCCTAAGAGAACACTGTTTAAAGTTACTCCATGAAGGCCATCCAGGAATCGTAGCTATGAAGTCTTTTGGACGTCTTCATGTATGGTGGCCAGGTATAGACTTGGACATAGAGAGGAAAGTGCGCAGTTGCAAGGCATGTCAGGAAAATAGATCATGTGACCCAAACATACCCCTCATCTCGTGGTCGGTGCCATCTCAACCTTGGAGCCGACTTCACCAGGACTGCGCCGGGCCATACGAAGGACACTACTGGTTTGTACTGGTCGATTCAACATCGAAATGGTTAGAAGTCGTGCCAGTTTCACAAATGACTTCAAGGAAAACGATGACGAAGGAAAGACATCTTTGCGCGGTTAGGCTTACCAAAGATGCTAGTGACCGACAAAGGCATTCAATTTACCAGTGGCTCTTTCAAAGACTTTTGCGAATCAAACAACATAAGACATTTCACTACCGCTCCTTACCATCCACGGAGTAATGGGTTAGCCGAGCGGGTCGTTCAAACGTTTAAGAAGCGATGACATGCATGCCAGGCTGCATCGGTTTTTGCTCACATACCGAGCTACACCTCACTCAACGACTGGTCGACCTCCGTGTCAGGTCTTATTAGGGCGACAAATCAGGACCAAACTAAGTTTATTAAAACCTGATCTAGCGGGAGATCTGGATTTAACATTGGCGAAGCGCAAAAGCCTCTTTGACAAAGGAAAGAAATGGAAGGGAGACGCAGTCTGGGTGTTAAACCCATCTGGTAAAGGATACGTAGAAGGTCGAAAATAGAAGAAAGAAGGCAACACACTTTACTGGGTTACTGTTAATGGGAAGCCGCAGAGAAAGCATCCAGACCAACTCAGGGAGAGATTCGAAGCTCAAGAAGATGGAATTACGAAATTTTTATATTATTGTTAATTCAATCATACGTAAAGACTTCTACACAACACAAGGAGTCACAGGACACGCAGCTGTGAACAGTTACCTTCAGAGGTTTAAAATTAGGGACTCGCCATTGTGTCCCTGTGACTTCACACAAGAACAAACCATTCACCACCTAATACCTACATGAATGTAGACTACTTACTGACTACAGAAATTCGCTAATAACAAAAACTATACAGAAACTGGGAAGATGGCCTGTAGAAAATCACTTAATATTTGAAAAAATATTTGTAGACGTGAAACTATTTTTAAAAAACGCACTAATTAAAACTAAAGAAGTTAACGAAAAATATTTTTGATTGATAACTTTAGATAAACAATCATTCTGGCTTTCACAAAAAAAAAAAAAAAATTGTTCTACTTTGCTGCTGAGCGCTATTGATCCAAGTTATAATAATTTCTCTAATTTATGTTTTCAAGTATCATTTTTCAAGTTTCATTCATTTATTATTTCAAGTTTGTGTTTACTGTAAGTTTGGTAAGTAATTACATGTTCTGTTTATGTTATTTGTTTAAATGTAGTTATGAATGTAAGTGCTTATCTATGTTTTTATGTTTTAATATGTACATATGTGTTTATATGTTGTTTATATGTTTCAGTATATGTAAGTATGAATGGACAATTTTTGTCCAATTTTGGGCATCTTCTTGACGTTCGTCAATTTTTTAAAGTATTTTATATTAATTTAACCATCATTGTGGATGACCACCTATTTTTTAAATTATTTTTAATAATTTATTTTTGAAGAGAAAAGATTTGGCTTCGCCGGGAATCGAACCCGGGTCTTCCGCGTGACATGCACGGTATGCTATCCATTACATCACGGAGTCGCTTCCAAACGGTGCCAAATCTTTCCTCTTCACTGACACCTCTCCCACGATCTCGCAAGTTTTGCGAGTATTTACGGGAGATGGACAATTTTTGTCCAATTTTGGGCATCTTCTTGACGTTCGTCAATTTTTTAAATTATTTTATATTAATTTAACCATCATTGTGGATGACCACCTATAACTTGCGAGATCTTTTCTCTTCAAAAATAAATTATTTAAAAATATGAAACTTGTGTGAAAAATAAAACATTATTTATGAAGTTCAAAGTATTTATTCCTGTATCTAATATAACCTTAATTATCAGAATTGTAACTTTTGTTGACATGAAATTTTGGGTCGAAACAATTTTAGTACTGGTCGTAAACAATTTTTTAGGGCATTTAGTTAGTATACAGTTTACCACCTAATACATTAAAAATATTTATTTTTTGGTTTCTTTGTTCTCTTATCCAAATTTTATTGTTTTGTTTTTCCAACTTTTGTGTCAGTTTTTTCTCTTTTGTGTTTAGTTATATCTTAATTCCTAATATTTTTGCCTTTTTTTTAAACTAGCCAGACAAATGGCTCTGGATCTGACCATGTTCTGTTATTATTAGGGGACTAGATGTACCAGAATAAAAATTATATACTTTCTTTCAACAATCCAGTGTTGCGTAGCAGGTTCGGGCTTTGATATCAGCCGGCCGGAAGTCTGTGCCAAACAATGGGCGAATTGTTCTCAATGGGCGCATTATTCTTCTCCACTGACCGCACAAGTATTAAAGGAGGATTGTCTCCAAGCAGTGTCCTGGGTCCAATATTATTTAATATGTATATGGAAGACCTACCACAACACTCTGGCTACTTTGCAGAAATAACGATTAATGAATCGAAAAGTACTGAGAACTACCAAGTTTTGCAATACAGGTACTCTAAAACTTATGGAGATATACAAATATAATCATATAAACAGGGAAAAATGTTTTAAGTTGAGGAATAGCGTTTACGTATTATCGAAACACGTCGATTTCTAATCTAAGTAAGTTCGTAAGTGAAGGTTGTGTGTTGCGCGCATCGCACCAGATCTTTATAATAATAATACGTTCAAAGAAAATTATTTAAACCCAAATTGATGTTGCAGTGGAGTTCACGAGTTTTGTCTAGCAAAATATATATGGGAGGAAGTTAGCACATAATGGTTACATTAAATTTTTTAAAACGCTAAAATATAAAAGAAGAATATGGTAAAATTGCATCTAATGATTCATTAATTGTGTCCTGCAAGGCTGAGAAAAATATACACATTTATATTCTCATCATTGCATCATTAATAGTTTGAGGAAACGTATCGATGAATAATCATAATTTAAAATCTTTGTTTAGCTTCAGTTATAGAGATGCTATCGCCAGTAAAAACGCCTGGATTCGAAAGGCAATTTGCCGCTTCGTTTGCTTGTAAGTCGAATTTTTTAATTTTCGGTTTAAGATATAAATTTTAATGAGATATCAATAACATCAGAAATGTTTGTGGGAAATCACAGGGGGACTAATTATTAGAAAAATAAATTATAAAACAATTTTTTTTTTTTTTTTTATGAAGTCCTATTTTGTATTATCTTTTGAACTATTCTATCGTATTTACTTAAAATTTTATTTTTCTATAGAATTTTGAAAATTCTTTATTCTCTTCTTAATTGATACATTTTATTCCAGAGGGTGTATTACTAATATTTCATAATAGTCCGTGAACTGAGGGCCAGAAAGGTGCCTGATTTGAAGAAAATTTTTGACAATATAGGCTGAAAGTACTCATTTCAAATCAAATTTTATAGGCGAACTAAATCGACATTTTCGAACATTTTTCAATTTTTCGCTAATGATTCGAAAACGATTATTCGCAGAAGAAATAGTGTTCTTTCTAAAATAAAATGGCATTAAATTTCTCGTCGAATGAGGTCCCTCCCTAAAACCTGCGTGGAAATACAAATGAAAACGTGAAATTATTCGTTGTGCTTGCTTCCTGCTATGACTTGAAGTATTAACCATTTTTAACTAATTAAACAACCATCTTCCATCTGTTAAAATAAAAGATAAATTTTCCCAAATACCTACCTGTCTAAGTAGTTATTTTTATGTATATTTTATCAAACCGTTAAAAAACCGAAGTATTTGCCGAATTATATGCGAGATACTGAAAACAAATCCCAAATTTTTTTTACGGATTTCAGACCACTAAGCGCTAAATACGTTCACGTTTTAATTACTTTGTCTCGACAGGAATGGGCTAATTTTAAAATTAATGAGATCGTTTTACACAGAATTTAATATTCTACAACTCTTATGGGTAACATTTTGCATTTTGAATAACCCCCTTTTAATTGCAGGCTTGGGAACATGAGCGTAATTCATTTTTCCGCTAAAGTGGCTAAATTGACAATCGGTTTTGTCGAAAAGACTTACCCGATTTTAACTGTAAGGACCTCAGTCGACGTGAAATTTAATGCACTTTTATTTTAGAAAGAACATGATTTCTTCTGCGAATAATTGTTTTCGAGTTATTAGTGAAAAATTGAAAAAAGTTCGAAAATGTCTATTTAGGTCGCCTATAAAATTTGATGGTCACCGATCTTAGATGGCAGACGTTCACATTTCTTGTCTATGAAATGAGTTCTTTCAGACTATATGATCAAAAAATTCAGGCATTTTTTTGGCCCTCAGCTCCCAGACTATAAGGAAACAGGATTTTTTTCGTAATTTTTCGAAAATACGTGTTGATAAATGTTCGATAGGCCCCCTTTTTGGGAATCTTACATCAAATCTTATTCCAATATTGGTGAAAGTTGGCATTTGTTGCCCACAAATATCCTGGTAAAAATATGCTTTTATTTTGTAAAAATAAATTAAACTGTGGGGTCACCTGTGGTATAGTGGTTAGCATGGCAACCTACAATACTAAAGGTTTTAATAGGAGTAAAAAATCCTTAACTATGCCGTCCCTCGGATAGGACGTAAAATGGAGGTCCCGAGCCTGTACGATGTCAGGTACTCGTTAAAGATCCCTAATAGGCAAAATTTAGGACTCCCACTGTAGCATCGACCAATTAGCCTTAGCCATAGTGGCATAAAGTGAAGTTAAACAAACAAATTAAACTGTGATTATAAAAAGAATATATAAAAAGGAATTAGGAATTTAAGAAATCATCTTAAGTTTTCTTTTTTCGACAAATATTTTATTTTCACTTTCACTTACTTTTTTTTTTTTTTTTTTTTATTTATTTTTTTTTTTTTTTTTAGAAATACTTTCACTTACCTATACATGAAGTAATCAACGGAAATACGAATTAGGAATTAGGAATACGACGAAGTGTCCCCTGAGTCCAAATAACCAAGTCCCGCGAAATGGTGTGTGTGTGTGAGAGAGAGAGAGAGAGAGAGAGTGTGTGTGTATGTGTGTATGAACAGACTAGCCCAAAACTTACGAACGAGTACCTGACATCGTATAGGCTCAGGACCTCCATTTTACGTCCTATCCGATGAACGGCATAGCCTAAGATTTTTTACCCCACGTAAAATACTTAGTTGAAAAGATTTAGGGTACTTGGAAAGTAAGTTGTTTGTCCAAAACATAGATGGGGAGATCAGTCTCTACTGATGCAACAAGTCTTCTTTGTGCCCTTACACAAAAAGGTAATACACTGTTATATAATATACGCGATATGCGCAACACCCAACTTTCACTTACCAACTTACTTAGATTAGAAATTGACGTGTTTTGATAAATATCTAAACCCCATTCCTCAAATTCACATGTTTTTTCACGTTCACTTACTTATTTTAGTTTTTATTTGCTCTCTAAAGTACACCAAAAAAAATTGTATGGTTAAATAAAAGTTTTTGCTTGTGAAAAAATTCGGCAATCCAAGGATAAAACTCCAACGCGTCTGATTTTATACTTCTCTATGTAGTTGTTGAAAACATCATTTAGTTACCTTGGAAACAAATAATTTTCATTAAATATCTATGTTCCAAAACACCTTAACCACTATTTCGCATGAACAGAACGCCTTGGCTTAAACAATGGTATCATTAAACGCGTACTTCGCATGCGGCTGACCCATGTGTTTTATGAGTTGCCGGAATATTTTTCTTTTTTCTCCTGTATATGCTTACTCGCTTTTATTCATATTTCATGTTTTGCCATTTCCTACCTTTAGGCATAACGAGAGACAGTTCATTTCTCCATATAAACAAAAACAAAGGTATTTTATAAGAAAACAAAAAAGTCCCCTTCCCTATTTAAGACCCCTCAGAATATTTTAATAATGATAAAGCTTACCTGATATCAAAGAATACTGGATTCTCATTTAACATTGCGAGTTTAATCAAAATCAAAAACTATTTTTGAGAAAATCTAAAAAAAAAGTAAAAATGGGAAAAAAAGTTATGAAATAAAGTTCCCCCTCCATTTGATCAATTTTTATGAAATTGGATCGAAATTGATCAAATGGAGGGGGCACACAATTCATAAATTTCGTCTCATTTTCACATTTTTTCGATTTTTATAGAAAACGGCTCTAACAAATTTGATCGAACTCGTCATGTTTAAAGAGGATCAAATATTGCTGTCACATCGCGTGCTTATAGGCGGGCGCAATCGACTATAAGGTGCGCTAGTAGTTTTGCAAAATGTCGGAAAGAACGGGGATAGACATAGTTGATGTGATAGAGATAATTGGTAATTTTAAAAGACCATTAATTGAAGGGCCGGCTATCCTTGATGCAAACCACATAATTACATGTGGAATAATATCTAGAAATAAAAAAACAGTTTATTTTACAAGCCTTGTGCCTTCAAACTAGCAATCTTAAGGGCCCCATCAAATAAAAGTGGAAATCAAATTTATTAATAATAATAAACAATTTTCTTTTTTCATTGTACGTGTAAAGCTGGTAGCTCTGGTAAAAGCAACCACATCATTGTAACTTTACTCTACGTTTTTCGGTTAGTAATAACATTAATTATCTATTCATACAATCATTGTTATGAAAGCTTAGATTCTTTGTCATTTTATTTATTTATTTGTCAAAACTTTCAGGCTTCGCATTGAAAACTTGGAACAATTAAGCACAACGGATGTAAGACAAAAATGGGGAAAATTAAAAAAGAAAAACAAATATGACACTATGGTCCCAATGTTATTTGCATAAAACTAACATTTTGGAATAATAAAATGTCAAATACTAATATTTACCTGGATAAATATAGTCACTTTCTTTAAAATGAAGACTACATATCGTCATATGTTTCGAAACAGGCTTATCTATTCTTAATTTTACAATAAACTCTTTAAGAAGCTTTTTTGGAAATAAATGGAATGACATGTCTTTTAATTTTTTAATTGAACACTGAGGGACCGAGCAATACCTAATAGACATTTTTCAAATGATTTTTTGCTCAATCGGGTTTTAATTATGGAAAAATAAATTAAAAACGCCAAAAAACCCTATGAATCCCAGGTAATGGCCCGGCTTTTATCCCCGTTTCTCTAGTTCCTGAAAAGAAGCAGCACCGTCGCTAGCGCCTAGCAGCACCGCCTATAGATATACTAAACCCAATTTCAGGTTCGTACGGTTTATAATTTATGAGCTAGTCTGTTCACAGAGGTTATAATTTATGAGCTAGTCTGTTCACACACACACACAGACCATATGCTGGACTTAGTTATTTGGATTCAGATGTATTTCTGTTGAAAACCGGAAGTCGAAAATTTTCACGGGCAAAAGTATTACTATTACGAGATTCTAAGAGATTCTTGTGGAAGACATGTTGAGAAGATTTGATATTCCGGCATCTGTAGAGCAATTATAAGCACCACGACCCCGACCATCTGCATAAAAGAAGGCGACAATAGGCGACTGTCCTCATTGCCCGGGAGAACCATTTTATTGCCGCCCGTGCTTCATGGAAGCCCACAAGTTAATAATTATGAATATTTTAGTGCCTCTATTCCTTATTTTGCATAAATTTGTTGTGATATTATTTTAATAAATAAGATATTTTGTTTTGTAAAAAAAAAAAATAAAACCTAAAAGAAGTAAAAATAAAAAAATTCTAAAGGAGGTGGCTGAGATCATGGTTGGCCATCACTGTTTGGAGCGAGGTTGGGGCTTCCCCCAAATTAAAAAAAAAAATTTTTGGGCCAATTGCATTGGCAAATTGTTCGTAGCCGGAGCGGTCCCATATGCCTTGAAATCACGCTCGGCAGGCGGTCCCCTGGCCCAGAACAACCTTTTAGCTGGCGGGAGCGGGCGGTACCTGGGGACCGCCTCGGCCCCAGCCAATAGTCCAACAGCGGTACCATCGTACCGCTTGGCGCTCAACGTGTTAAATTAAATGAGCGTCTCAAGGGTTTGTTGAGTGAAAAATGGAAGAAAAATAAATTGAGGCAATTAGGGACCGAGAAATTTTATACGATACATCACATCCTGACTAAAAGTCAAATACAAATAAAAATTAGAAAACTCGTCTTTGAGGATGAATTCTTCGTGTGTCTTACCTTCCTTTAAATAGCAACTTTAAGGAAGTATTTCTTGCAATAATGTTGTTATTTATTGATCTTCGTTATCATCGGATCTCAAATATAAATATTGCACATTTACGAACTCTGCCTTACGGGTCCGCAGTATTCAATAGAATCACTTCCCAAATTTCGCACCACCTGCGCGCAGTCGGCTTAATCCCTCCTTTCCCGGGTCACTTCACCTCACCTCAGGTCGCGTCACGGCCCAAACTCACGCCCGGCCTAAGAAGGGAAACTTATACCTAACCTTGAAGATGAAACTGATACCTAATTGAATAAGTATTTATCAAGAAAATTGAGAGAATTAGCATTGAGAGTTATTGAAAGTGGTATTTAAACAATTCGTTTAAACCAAATTCGATTTAAACGAATATTGCATTCAAGTTCATGTCTTAATTTTTTACACGCATCTTTATATAATCATCAAGGTATAATCAAAGCGCGTTTTTCTTTGACCTCGAGTGCATTAATTCCTTAGTATTTTACATTTCTACTTTTTCATATTAATACGTTGCTGTAATTACGTAGAATAGAATCGCCACCGACTGTTATCCTTAATAACCTGACACAAGACACAATTAATGCGCTAGCCTGTAATTCATCGAAATCGAAATAAATAACAAAATTTGTATTATAAAATTATTTTTATTTTGATGCATGTTTATTTACAGTAATGAAAAAAAAAATCTGGTGCGATGCGCGCAAAACACAACTTTCACTTACCAACTCAATTACATTAGAAATTTACGGTTTTGTTAAATGCCATTTCCAGTAACGCATTTTTACACATTTATTTACTTATTTTTTATATTTTTATATTTGCTCTCTATAGTGCACTGAATTTTTTCTTTTTTATTAAATAAAAGTTTTTACTTGCGCATGGGCGTACCCAGCGGGGGGGCAGGGGGGCTGGAAGCAATAATTTTTTAGGCTTTTAAGACTGGAAGCAATAATAGAATACATTTTTTTCAAGCAAATAATTGTAATAACTTAGGTGATAAAGCATGCTATAATTATACATAATTTTGGTTTCATTCACCTTTACCGCGGTAAGATGTTACAACCTGAACGGCCATAGCTTGCCCCCCCCCCTAGTTTGGATCCTGGGTACGCCCTCGTACTTGCGATAATTCGGCAATGCAAGCATAATACTCCAAGTAGTCTGATTTTATAATTCTCTTTGTGGTTGTTGAAAACTTCATATAGTTACCATGAAACAAATAATTTCCATTAAAAGAACAGAACATATTTATTAATTATAAACTATCGTCTGTCATTAAAGGCGTACTGTGCATGCGTGGACGTACTGTTTTATGAGTAGATGGAATATTTTTCTTTTTTCCTCCCTTATATGTTTCTAGATTTTTTCATATTTCATATTTAGCCGTATAGGTAGTATTTTTAAGCGTAACGAGAGAAAAAGGCCCCTTCCCCATATAAGCCCCCTCAGAACACTTTAATAATGATAAAGCTTACCTGATATTAAATTAAAGAAGACTTGATTTTCATTAAACATGACGAATTTGATCACAATCGTTAAAACCGTTCTTGAGAAAATCGATAAAAAACGTTAACATTGGAAAAAAGGCTTTGAAATAAAGTGCCCCCTCCGTTTGACCAATTTTTATGAAATTTTTGCTGTCACATCGCGGCCACATACATACACCAAATACCCAATTTCAGATTCGTACGGTTTATAGTTTTTGAGCTAGTCTGTTCACACACACACAGACCATTTCGCGGGACTTGGTTATTTAGACTTAGGGGACTAGGGGGGAGTGTATTTCCGTTGAAAACCGGAAGTCACAATTTTTAACGATCGCAATACTTTCCCCTACTATATACATCATATACAGGTAAGTGAAAGAAAAAAAATTGACACAATTCCTGCTGAAAAGCACCTTTTAGGGGTCTGTTACCCCTTTCGAGCGAGCGGAATTCGAAAGCTCCCTCTAATTAAGGCTAATCAAGTCCCTTTTTAACTGAAAAAAGTTTTCCCCCATCGCATACTTTTCAGTTAAAAAAGGTTTTGATTAGCTTTCCTAGTTCTCAGCTTTCGAATTCCGCTAGCTTCCTTCGCTCAAAGGGATAGGTACTCACACTGAACGGGTGCTTTTCGGCTTTTATCGGGCATGGGCGGATCCAGGGTGATAAAAGGGGTCGTGAACCCCCTGAAATATTTTAGCTGTTCAATTTTTTTGTATTTTTAAACGAATAATGAAATTAGGTAGTAACCAGAGTCCAACCGAAACCAAACTTTTAGCCGAAACCGAATTTCGGCCATAAACCTAGTTTCGGGCCGAAACCGAAACCGAAACTTATTTAAGTGTCTATATACAGGGTGTCCCGAATTTAAATGGCAAAACTTCAGGAACTTATAGGGGATCGAAAAACTAAGACAAAAAATCCTTTAGAGATTTGCTCGTTTTTGCTTAGTTTTGGAGAAAATCGCAAAAAAAGAAACAAAACAAAAATTTTATAGATAGCGATTATCACCTTTTAAAGTTCGTCAGGATAGGCAGTGAGATATGTAAACACTAAATGTTATCCTTTACATTCTTTTATTTGTTTACATTTTGGCTTCCTTCTAGGATTATAATTCCTAAATCAGTCTTCAGTCAGTTACTGTGTCAGTTACAGTTTGTGTGAATAGCATCAGACACAAAGCCGCGTACATATTCTAATGTTGAATACGCTGATATGATTTTTGTGTATGGTTTCTGTAACGGCAATGCTTTAGAAGCGGTGCGGGAGTATGCGCGCCGATTTCCAAATAGAAGAGTGCCCAATCGACGAGTCTTTTCGTTAACTTTTAATAGACTACGAGAGACTGGGTCATTCTTAATACGTAATGAAGGCGACCAATTCCAGGCAGCAATAAGAGCAGATTATCGGAGAAGAAATTGTGTCCAACGCCACTTCGATAACACCCTGTACCCTCGGGACACCCTGTATAATACATATAAGTGTGTCATATGTCTAGTTTAGCAATAATATCAATGAAAGCTTATAAAATAACAGTAATTTAACTCAATTATTCATTTAATAATGAATAATTATAACATAATAACATCATAAGCTGGTATACAAGAGAGGTAAAACAGGTTTATTAGTTAAGTTATAGGATCGAATCCCGGCCCCCTCCTTCCTAGTAGGGGAGAGCGGGGTTGGTTGGCAACAGTTTTCACTTTTTTGATTGTTGAGTTGTTCCTGTTAATATAATCCCAATGGGGCTGATACCACTGTAAACTTCAAGTATTAGAGCACTTCAAGTATTTTTTTCACCACATAATATTTAATACTAAGATCATAGAAAATTGAAGAATTCGTCAATCCAGAGTATGCCAATTAACCCCTACGTGGGGGCAGATTGGCCTAGAAGGTGGGGTTGTTTAGCCATCTCATTCAAGTACTGCCTGACACATATCATTGTTATTAAAAGCTGCACTATAATGGTACAATAATTTTGAACAGGTTTTTAACAGCTTTTAAGGGAAAATAGAACGACAATAGAAGAAGATAGAAGTTTAGATTGTCGTAACTTTCTGCATAAGAAAAATTGCTCTCATCCTCCTTGCTGGAACTAAAGACAATTGGTAGTTTCACCTTTGTTTTTGTTTACCTTGCTTTTGTGAATTGCTACTGTGCCAAAAAAAAAAGTTGAAGAGAGCCAACTAACACCACAGGAGAGATCATATGAAAGATGACTGCCAGGACAGGGGAGAACAATCAAACAAGAAACTGGTTAGTGGAAAGGTTAGGTTTTTCAAAGGAGTTTGGGGCTATGTGAACAGAATCGGAGTCAAATGTTTTTCCATGCCTTTAAACCAACTTTACTGAAAATATAAAAATTTACTTATATGTTGTAAAATCAATCAATGAAGCACACTCTTATCTACACTGTCAGCATCAGATTGAAAACTCAGGACAAGACTCCCGAGGTCGAGCGGGTCACATGGTACAATGGTGGTGCCTTCACAACAGGTGTGACGGAAACTATAAGCCAATGGCCAACCTACCCCCTATGCCAACCAACCCCGCTCTCCCCTACGGCTGGTCCCCCTGGGATGTTAGACCGTACCCCTGAACTAGTACAGCCCTAAAAGTTGAATTATTCTTGAAATAACAGGCTGATATTAATAAAAATTCATATTATTATGTATAAATAATAAATTAAATCTGTCCATAATAAAGCCGATATAATACAAAATGACGTCCAATTGAATACGTAAAACTGTATATCAGAAGCTATATAATCTACTGAGTCAGTTTTGGTCTCAAATGTTAATGGCTTATATCTAGTTTGAAAACTGATAGAATAGTTTTTGGTAAAAAACGTACTTCTTCATGGTAAAAATTGGGACAAATTTTTGTTATTGGTGAACCGTTGGGATAAAGGGGGCTGCCAAGGTTGAAAAATTGGTTTTGCATCTGATTCCCATTCCAAACAAGAACAAAGACCAAAACCTACTACCACCATTTGATGCAACTTTTAATGACAAGGTTACTGACTAAAATGTCAGCATTTAGAATATATATTCTTTTTTATGTTAATATTTTTTTTTTTTTAGAAAACAAATTTCATTATTAATGAGGAGATGATTAAAAGTACAAAAAGGTTCTTAACGCTCAAGGTAAAGAATGAATAATATTCTTTACAATTAACGTAAAGAATTCTGTATGAAGAGCATGCTTTCATAACATGTTAAGACTTGATGTGATTTACGAAGACATTTCTGCTTGTCACTCTCAAATTTTTGTCTCCACACCCAACTTAAAGTTTTCGATCAAGTAAAGATACCAAAAGAATGAGAAAAAGCTATGTTCTGCCGAAATACAATACAATTGTAATTAACTAAAATAACAGATACTTCCCCCACTATTGAATTTAAGGGTGTTAAGTGCCATGAAAGAGATCGAGCTTACAAGCTGAAATCGTGTAGTCCTACGTCCTTCTTGGAGATAACAACACAGGAGCTAGTTTCGGCCTTGCCGAAGATTCGGCAAATTTTTGGCCGAAACCGAAACCAGGTTTTTCAGCCGAAACCGAAACCAAAACTTCAGTCGGTCACTAGTAGTTACTATGCCCTAAACATAACACTTTTGGATGTTTAGATCGTAATCCTTCTTGATACAAGGTAATAATCTCATCCAAAAATGGTTTTGTCAGCAACGTGATTATGAGAAAACGGGGGGACTTGACCCCCCAAATTTCGTGCCAAATCCGCCCCTGATATCCGGCCTACACTAAACGGAAGACGGAAGTTGAGATCTAATAATGGGTACTAAAATAAATGTAGGACAATAAACAAAATTAACATCCACAAAAACAAACTGAAATCACGACTAGTGATAAGAAGTGGTTACAAGCGTTTCTGGGATAACAGGAGATAAGAGAGGAAGTTACTTGCTGTTTGTATTCTATGTAAGAACCCATATTTTTATTACATAATGTCAAAGCGTATTATTTTGCAAATAAGCTTTTTTTTTTTTTTAATTTTATTGACTTTAACAAAAAGCTGTAAATAATATATGTTTAGAACAATAGAAAGGAAAATTAAAATGGAAATGCTTGTAACGTATGTGAATATTTTTTAATGTAATTACATAGTTAACAGAAATAAAAAATAGAAAAATCGACTTTCTATTAACAGTAGATTAAAAACCACGTTTTCTTATTGTTATTAAGGATATTGAATGGATAAAAAAAAATAAAAGATAAAAAATCATAATTTTTCATTCAAACATCTGAAATGTTCATATTTTAAATTAAATTTTAGTTTAAATACTAAATTTAGATTAAGAAAAAGATACTTGTGTATGTATCCTTGCAGAGCATCACACTTTTTTGCTTTACATGCATCAATATTATGGAAAATACCAAATTTTAGAATTTTTATTTCCTGAAATTTTATATTTTCACAGAAAACCTACTTTAAAAAAAAAAAAAAAAAAAAAAAAACTTATTGAAACTTCAATGTTATCCTGATATATGGTGGCTAATGGTGTGGGAATTTCAAAGTGGAGGAACTATTGAGCACGTGAAAAAAACTCAAGATCTGCCAATATTTGAATATACTTACAATTTTTTTTTTTTAAATATGAAATGAAATGAAAAATAATTTTATTATCCTGGGACTGATGTCCCTTTAGAATAAATTTTACATACATAGCATAGAGATCTAGCCAGTGTGGCCATATGTGAATGATATTAAATATTTACAAATATAGTTTACAAATAATATTTACAGAAAGAAAAAATAAATAAAATAAGACAGAAACAAAAAATAAATAAAATAAGACAGAAACAAAAAGTGCATTCCTTCATGAAAATAATCTTTAAGTATAATAAGTGAAATAAAAACAAGAGGAAGAAAGAAAGAATACCGATACATTTAGACAACGGAATATAATAAAACGGCCTGAGTACATCGATAAGATATTTTCTAATAGAAATCATGCTAAAAAGAGTTGCTTCCAAAGCTCTATTATGTCCCTTCAGTGATCAGTAGTTGGTTTGGGAGTTGAATAGGAAATCGAAGAGGAGGGATTTGAAAGTGGATGCAGATGAAGCGTGTCGGATATTAGAGGGGATAGAGTTCCAGAGGGATACGGCTTGCATTATAAAGGATTTTTCATAAGTTTCAGTTCGATGAGGAGGAGGATAGAGATCGGAGGTACGGGACCTGGTTGGGCGGGATTGAATGGAAGATTTTAATTGCAGATTCTGTAGGATGTAGGAGGGTTGTTGAGCTCTGATGGCCTGGTATAAGAAGGAAGCCAGTATGTACCGACGACGGTAGGAGGGGTAGAGCCACTTTAACTCGGCGTAGTACTGGGTTATATGCGTATCTCTTGGGATCCCAAAGACAAAACGTATTGTGCAATTCATTAGGCGTTTAAGTTTGGCTTCGAGTTCCCCGGACAGTCCGCCGTACACCATACAGCCGTAGTCAAAGTGGGGAAAGATGAGAGAAGAGACTAGGAGTTGGCGGGTTTTGAATGGAAGAAGATATTGTAGACGGTTGAACTGTTTTAGGGTAGAGACTATACGACGGGAAATTTGTGAGATGTGGGGTTTCCATGAGAGGGATTGATCAAAGGTAACGCCTAGGTTTTTAACGGAATTGTGGAATGAGATAGAGGTGTTGTTCAGCACTAGGTTTGGAGCAAGAGGGCTTGATTTGAGGAGAGAGGGAGATCCAATCAAGATGGCTTTCGTCTTCTCGGCGTTTAAGGTGAGGTTGTTGAGGTTTGCCCAAGCGCAAATTCCGTCAATATCTTCCTGGAGTTTTTGGATGGCACCTGGGGAATCAGCGGTGTCTATATGTATATGCATATTTTTTTAAATTTAAATATTACTGTTGAAGGTTATTCAGAAGAAGATGGCCACGAGACCTTCTATTTTAGTTTTATTAGTTGAGTGCTACCAATGGGTAGTTCCTCTTCATGCTAATTCCAAGGGCGGATCCCGGGGAGGGGGGGCGGGGGTTTACTGGGGTCATGATCCCCCAAATATTTTGGCTTTCCAGTTTTATTTTTTTATTTTTAAGCGACAATGCAATTAGGTAGTTACCAGTTTACATAAGTCTTACAAAAACTATTTCTGAAATCAAACTTAACTTCACAAATTGAGGAAGTCAAAATGACGGACCCAAAAAGATCAGTTAAGCGTCCCCAGTGAAAAAAATAATGAACAAGGAAAAAAAAACTTATTGAAACTTAAATGTTATCATGATTTATGGTGACTAATGGAGTGCAGAATTTCAAAGTGGAGAAAGTATTGAGCAAGTGAAAACATCCCTCAAGATCTGCCAATATTTGAATATACATTTTTTTTTTTTTTTAAGTTATGCGTATTTTGTTTAATTTAAATATTACAGCCCTTCCCCTATATTTTACCTTTATGTTTCTTTGCTACGACCAATTTCTAATTGTTCTGCATATTAATTGTTACTTACTTACTTTTAGTAAAGTTAAATTCTATCTTTGAATGACAAACCAAATTCCAAAGGCTGCAGCCCCTACAGCCCTCCCCCTGTGCCAGCTGACAAACCAAGCACCAAGAATTGTGGCCATGATCAAAACAAAATGATAATCATATTGTGCCTCCATACTATATTTTCCGCTCTCTTGCTTATTTAATGGTCTGTTCCGACATGAGTCATGATAATAGCAAAGTGTCAGACGCATGCGCAATACAATTTTTCTGGAAAAACCATATAGTGTATGTATCTGACAGTTTGCTGATATTCATTAGTAGTGCTGGAGTAGACCTTATGATCTTTTTTATTTCAGGAACTCCATTTTTTCAATCGCCTGAAAAAAATTCACAGTATTTCCTCTCCATACTCCCTCCATGTTGTCCAATCTCCAATCTATCAAAACCACTTGAAAGGATACTTCATTCGCGGTTCATTGACTTTCTCCATCAGAAATTTCTTTTCAAACCTCTACTGACTGGATTTAGTTCCCAACATCCCATACAGTCATATTATCTGGTCAAATATAAATAGATAATCGTCTATCAACAAAAAAATAATATTTAATCCTCTTTGATTTTTCAAAAGCCTTTTTATTACTTATGCCTAATAATTAATATATTTTGTTTTACTTAGGCTCGCTAAGTTTAGGGATAGCGGGGTCTGCATTCGTATGGTTCGCGCCTCTCATGTTGGTCCTAGTTTCCGAAGATTCACCCATCCCGATGTCATTCGAGCAGACCTCATGGCTGGTTTCTTCATACGAGATAGCCACTATGGCAATGGCCTTACCAGCTGGTTTATTATGTGATAAGTATGATCTTTTTATAGCTAGTAATAATTTTATTTTTCTTGTTCAGAGAAGAAATATTGTTTTTTTCCAGGATTTAATTCAGTAAAAGTGCTTATTCTTCTATTTTCCCTTACTTTGCGTATCTTTCAGTGTGAAGGAGCCTCAATTTATCTATGCCAATTCTCATGGGCCTGGCATATTTGCCATTTTTATGAGGGATTTACCACTGCAGAGTAAAGTGTTCCTCTCCCAACAAGGTTATATAATTTCTGTACGTAGGGTATTCCTTGTTTCTATAGGTCTAGGTTTAGATACCATTCGTGGATTTCGATCTTGCATATTTCTGCAATATTTTTGCATACCACCTCAGTTGCTGTTTAAGCAAGGAACCTTTTAACGCAAAGATTCCCAGTTCTTTCCTTATTAATGTATTCTTAACTGCTATGTATCAGGTTAAGAGGTAGCCAAAATATTCATATGTAATTGTCATAGCTGATGATAGAGCCACTTACCTATTAGAAAACTTAATAAGCAATCAAATAAAATATATCTTCTTGGATATCAAAATTTTTCATTTTTAATAAGGAGTCTAAATTTAAAGTCAGCTGGTCAATATTTTAATTAATAACTAAATTAGTAGAAGGACGACGTGCTGATTGAATGCGGAAACTTCATTTCCTTTCAAATTCCTTTTTAGGAAGATAATGTGCTAAATTCAAGACATCCTGATTTTGTTTACCAGATAGAGTCGCTACAACCGTTGAAATAAAGGCAGTTAAAATAGAATATAGTCCCCACACTATCTGTTTTTTATTAATTACTATATTAATAACAAGAACCATGCAAATTAAAGTTTACAGTTGTTTTCTCTGGTAGAGAACCTACAGATATATCATTTTTGTTTTTATTTTAATGTTTTTTTAATAAATTTGTCAGTGGAGGAATATTTCCCCTTCCATTTTTTAGAAGATAAAAGGGACGTCCCTGCAAGTTACTCTTGGATGTTACGTCGGATGGTCGAATGTTATGTTGTAATGTTCCTGATAGGAAGTGATAGAGTTTCCCTTCAGGACTAAGTATCATCAGTGACTTTTTAATTAATATTATAATCCATAGTGAGCTTAAAGGAGTTGAGTTTTTAGAGAGTGTTTCAAGTTAGAGTTGTAAAGATGGTTGTTTTATAGTTATATATAGTTTAACTTTATTGCTTACATCTTGCATTCCTATATTATTGTTACAAATCTGATAATAGATGTGGTTAGCTTTTACTATCCCATTTGAAATTTGCAGATCTAGGCTTCTCAGTTTGCTAATCCATACCAGGCAAGCATAGTCATTGGTGCTTTCTAATTTTCCTACATCGCAGAATATTTGCATGTCTTTTTCCTGCTCTTTAGAAACTAAGACAGACTGTTTTCCAGGTCATTTTCTTTTTTTTAAAGTCACTTTCCATTTGTATTTTCTTCGAACCACTTATATTTGCAGAAATTTTAAAACTGTAGATTTCAACTTGTTCCCAGGAAGTATCTCCAGGTCAATGGTTCGTTGTCTTTCTTCCAAAAGCTTGCTGTTTTCTTTCTCTTTTAACAACTTCTAATGCCTGTATATTAATTTATTCATAAGAATTGGTCTGCTGTTTGAGATCTTTTAAGATTATCTACTGCCTACTACCTACTGTAAGTATCTAATACCTAGAAGAAGTGACCAATGTAAAGCATAAAGCACAGTGACACAGCAAAGCATGGCTGGGTTCTAAGTATAATAAAAATAAGCTAGTAGTAGTAGAGGTGAGGGATAGTTAAATGTTATTCTTTACGATAGGTTAAATGATTATCAGGATTTTCAGTTAAAACTTTTTTATTTTGGAAAGCCAACGTTTTGATCCAACTTGTGGATCTTCATCAGGGCTAAAAGAAAACAAATATATGAGTATCTATGCTAGAGGATGACAATAAATGGATACTTTAAAAAACTGATAATAATATAAAAGATGGTAATCATTATACATGAATATTTAAAAAAGTGGCTGGTTAGCAAAATAAAATAAAATTTGATATTTACCTTCTGAGTCCAGAGTGATAGTGAAGTAGTGGTAGGGGGTTAGTTTGCCGACTTTAAAGGTTTCTTACGGGGAAACTCAACGCTTTTGAAGTGAAAGGCTACATGACAACTAAGTAAAAATAAAATATTAAAAACTAACAAAATAGATGGTACTGTATACAAATTGTTATGTCTGGAATTTGTATACAGTACCATCTATTTTGTTAGTTTTTAATATATTCCCCATAATATACCTTTGAAGTCGGTCTTTGTATAACTCTAGACACAGAAGGTAAATATCAGATTTTATTTTATCTTGTTAACCAGCCACTTATTTAAATACTAGCTGTATATCCCAGTTTAACCCGCAGAATTTCATGTTTTAAATCTATGAAATCTATAAACTGAGACTTTTATCGACTCAAACGGTCGATTTTGTAAAAACCAATGTAAAGCGAGATCAAAACGATTATTATAACAATAAAGAATATAACCAGAGATCGGCTGAAGTTATGCAATTTTAATATGGACAGGTGTTCGCACCTGTTCTGAAAGAATTACTGAGCGAAATTTGGAAAATTTAGGACAAACGGTATGGATTTCTATAACGAACAAACAGAATTTCATCTTTATATACATAGATTATAGCTGTATATCCCGGTTATACGGGGAATTTCATTTTTATAAAGAAACGGTCGATTTTATAAAAAAAATATTCTAAAGTGAGATCATTATGATTTTTATAACAATAAAGAATTTCAGCTGAAGATCGGCTGAAGTTATGCAATTTTAATATGGACAGGTGTTCGCACCTGGTCTGAAAGAACCACATAGCGAAATTTGGAGAATAAAGAATATCAGCTGAAGTTATGCAATTTTAATATGGACAGGTGTTCGCACCTGGTATCAAAGAACCACTGAGCGAAATTTTGAGAATTTAGGACAAACGGTATGGATTTCTATAAAGAACAAATAAACAAACAAACAGAATTTCATATTTATTTATATAGATTACGTATACTGCTTACCACCTTTTTTATTATTATCAGTTTTTTAAAGAATCTATTTATTGTCATCCTCTAGCATAGATACTCATATATTTGTTTTCTTTTAGCCCTGATGAAGATCCAGAAGTTGGATCGAAACGTTGGCTTTCCAAAATAAAAAAGTTTTAACTGAAAATCTTGATAATCATTTAACACATAAAAAAATATGTTGAAAATTTGGCTGAACTAAAACCCTAATGGATATTTAATTTTATTAAATAATCAACTGGATTATTTCAAGAACTGGCTGTCTCAATGAAAACATGCATTAGATTACTTTTGGGCAGAATTTTACTATCCTTTTTGATTCTTAATTCTATATTCACTATGAGTGTTTTCCCAAACTTTTAAAACTTTATTATTTTATTATACCATTTTTTCAAAATTATGATATCATTTTATTGTGTTGCAGATTTGGTCGCAAGCTGCTTATTTTACTCTGTGGTCCTCTCTCGATAGCAGCATACTTATTGCAGACATTTACTCGGTCTTTAGCTGTGCTGTTTGTCGTACGTCAAGTTCTTGGAATCTGCAATTGCATCGCATTCACCTGCGGCCCGATCTACATTGCTGAAGTGTCACATCCCAAGGTTCGCGGATTGAATTCATGCCTCATGATGACCATGTATTATTTGGGATGTCTCATCTCTTACAGCATTGGTCCATACATCAGCTACGAATGCTACGCCGCAGCCAGCGTTGGATTACCTATACTGTTTATTGTTTCCTTTGCATCGATGCCCGAATCTCCATACTACCTTCTTTTGAAGGGAGAAAATGAAAAGGCTAGACAGTCTCTCTCGTGGCTTAGAGGTGATAACTTTGTAGAAGAGGAACTTATATCAATTTTAGATACTGTGAAGGAAGAAACGAGTATCAAAGGTGAGTAAGATTGGAAATATTCATAATTGAATGCGGTGGAAGGTGGTAAATCACTGTGACGGGCAAAACACCAACGTGCTATAAAGGTTTAACATAAATTGTTGTGAGAGGCTGGTTTTTTACTTTCATAAAGGTCCGTTTAAGTTTTTTGTATGAAGTTTGGAAACAAACATTGCTTCCCTTTTTGACCGCCAAGGACAATTAAAATGGAAAAATAGACTTGTTTATATGGTAACATTTTTTTAATCAATCATGGGACGTTGTAGTACACATATTAAATGGTTAATAACAATAATAATCAGTGGTTAATAATTAAGGAGATTGATAATAAAAACTTAAGCCTGTAAACAGGATTATTTGGTACATTGAAGTCGCCCCTGGCGGTCAAAAAGCTAAGCAACGTTAAGTTCGAAACTTGTGAATTGTTGATTTTTAATCTTTTTTTTAAACACGAAACGGCCAGCAAGGACCACGCAAATATCATTTCAGTTTCTTCACACCCTCTGCCTCCCTCTTACTCCAATACTCTATCATCCTCCTGGAATGTTCCCTTCGCTCTTCCTTAGTCCATTTTCTCCCTCGTCTCTCCTTCTTACCCACACGAACCCCAACCCATTTCAGTTTTTTCCTAAAAAGCTCTCTATCCAAGATATCCTTATCTGTGATTTTTAGCCTGTCCAGCTCTTCTTTTATTTGCTTAACACAACCCCCCATACTTTTATAGTTGCAGACTTTGTCAAAAATTTTTTTGTTTTGTCTCTCATTACTCATTCTGACCATGTGCCCGTAGAACTTCAGTCTTCTGATCCTGACAACAGTTTCCAAATCTTCCACATTCAGATATATTTCTCTATTAGATTTTTGTCTGTAACCTTCTTGCTTTATCTTGGGTCCGTGAATCCTCCTTAGAATCTTTCTCTCAATCCTCAGAATTTTCTAAAAGCTAGGAAGGCTGACTGTTTCCATACCATACAGTATTACTTCTGTACATTAATGCCTTATTTTTGCATTTGAGGACAAATTTTTTTAGTTATAGACATTTCTAGTAGCAAAGTTTAGTCTTTCCAGTTTGGCTATTCTTTCTTCTCTGGATGCCCTATCCGTTCTGTTACGACATATTATCTCTCCTAGGTATTTAAACTTTTTTGTCACTTTTATTTTCCCATATTTTTTGTCCAACATTTTCTTCTTGAAGTTGGGATCCGTTGTCATAATTTCTATATTTTCATAAGAGATCTGTAGTCCTGGTTTCTCCGATATTTCTTTCAGAGTGTTTACCTGGTTTATGGCTTCCTCTTCCGTTTCTGATAGTAGGGCTAGATCGTCTGCAAAGGCCAGGCACTTTACTTTCACATTGTCCTTCTTTGTTCCTATCACTGCACCTGCCTCATCATTTTGCCAGAATACTGTCATAATTTTGTCCAACACTACATTAAAAAGTATCGCTGACAGACCATCGCCTTGCCGTGTTTATTTGGAATGGTTCACTTATTAGTCCCTGAAATTTTATTTTTGAAGTGGTATTTGTCAGTGTCAGTTTTATAAGACTTATCGTTTTTTGGTCTACTCCCTATTCCCTTAGAATTTCGAGCAATATTTTAAATTTTATTTTAAATGAATTATTTTTTTGTAAAAATTAGATGTAAGGCCAGTTTACATGATTAAACTTTTGGAACGAAGTCGCTTTGCTTTTTGACCGCAAGGGGTGTTTAAAATGGACCAAAAAGTACTCTGTACACGGTTAAATTTTTTTATCTATCTTGGAATGATTATTAACCGGTGATAATTAATATTCTTATTAACTCGCTAAAATTTATTATTTTATTTATTTATGCACCACAATCTTTAATAAAATAGAAATAAAATATATTTATATCCACAATCTTTACCCTTATACCCTTGCACCACAATCTTTACCTTCGTTGATGACACAGCTATCCTTTCTTCCCACAATAGCATCAATTGCCGTTCAGAATCACATATTCGACGTAAAAAATTCATCAAAAAGTGGAAAATAAAAATCAATGCAACTAAATCGAACCATATAAGTTTCTCACTGAGGAAGCCAACATGTCCTCCAATAAAAATTAATGATACTTCTGTGCCAACTAAAAACTATGTACGTTACCTTGGACTGTACTTGGACAAAAGACTCACTTGGAACATACATACAAAACTAAAAAGACAAGAACTGACCAGACGATATAAACAACTGTCACACCTTCTAGACTACAGATCAACACTTAACTTACGAAAAAAAAGACTAATATACAACACGATATTAAAGCCTATTTGGACCTATGGAGCAGAACTTTGGGGTTCCGCAAAAAAAAGTACACATAAACAAAATTCAAACCGCACAATCAAAAATAGTAAACGCTCCATGCTACATTTCTAACAACACAATACACAAAGACATGGACATTCCAACAGTAAAATCATACACTCAGGACAAATACTCTACCTTTCACAGTTCAACTCACAACCATCCAAACCCACTTGTTTCTTCTCTTTCTTCCCAGTTACCCATCCAACAAAGATTAAAAAGACAATGGCCGAGAGATATGCTCGAGCAAAGCATCTAAATCAAGCAAATCGAAGATAAACTTCGCATTATCCACAAATTTGCTAGATGCGCTACAGCGCAAATGACTTAAAATATAAATAAAAAAAATTATTTATGATTGCACATCCTTCCTTGCCTTTTAGGCAATACGGACTTTGCAGCAATGAGATGTTTTGTATACGGAAAACAACACACTCCTGCATGTTAACAATTATATACAAATTTGACTATTTTTCTGCGCCAATTAGTTTTCTGATCCGTACTGCTTCGATTTCTCACTTTTTTCTTCCACTCATCTTACTTAGTCTGGTGGTCTTCCTGGGACTGCTCCAGTTCTTCTTCCCAAGGCAAAGTGGGAGCCACCGATGATTTCCATCCACCCCTACACAAAAGCTCTCCGTCAGAACATAGAGCCCTGTTTCCCTCAGCAGTTTTGCTCTCAGTGCCTCATAAGCGGTGCAAGTCAGTAAAATGTGTTCAGCTGTCAATGGTACCCTACAACTTGGGCATAGGGGATCGATGTTCTTACCATATTCTACCAGTTTCGCACGGATCCCCCATGCCCCATGAGGAATTGAGAGACCCAGTAGTCCGGTAACCCAAGCGGCAACTAGCCTTGAGGTGACGTTAGGAAAATACTTCCTTATGGTTGCCCCATTAAAATATCAACCCATCGCCGATTCCAATCGGCTAATGTTTTCTGCCGTGTTATAGTCTTCCACCTCCTTGGGTCTTCGCTGATCCTCTCCTAAAGGTTTACCGGCAGATTCACCAGGCCTAATTGTTAATGAAATCAGGTCCGTAAAAAAAAGAACTAAGCATTAATAAATAGAATAAACTATATATATTTAATTAACAATTATTAATTATTAACTGGCTAATAAGTGAACTACAACATTTTCATTACAAGATTAATAAAAATAAATTAACAGTGTGAACAGGAGTATTTAGTCTAATTATAATTGCCCCTTGCAGTCAACAAGTGAAGGAGAGTTTAATTCGAAAAATTTTACCCTGAAAATAGGCCTTTGTAGTGAAGTTCATTATAGATTTTAAATTTATTATTTTTTAAAACCAATAAAACAATAATGGCCTGTTAACACTGTTAAATTTTCAGAACGAAGTTTGAATCAAATGTCACTTCTCTTTTTAGCACCTCTCTATGATAATGATATTTTAAAATATTATAAAGTTTTAATGAGGAACTTAGAAATATTCTTATAATATGCTATCTCTTATATCTATATCTTAGGAGCATTGGGCAAGCATGGTTTATAGCGATCGGGCCCCTGGGATATATATGATAAATATGATGATATATGATAAATATAGATGGTGATTAGTTATTTGTTAATAATTATTAATTAATATTATTTAATCATGATTGTTAGTTAAACAATTAAGTTATAATTTTTAAACTAATTAATTAGAAGATTAAAGATTCGACAACGGCCTGGAATCGAACCCAAGTCCCCTACATCTACGTTGCAGCACTCTTACCACTGAGCTAACCGTGGGACCGCTCCCACCAGGTCTCGCCACGTTGTAGCGAAGTAACGGGGGGTTGAACAATTGTCCAGCCGAACGGGATCCGATTGACATACGTCAAAGAAAAGAGTTATTGCAGAGGACCTGGGTTCGATACCCGGCCATGGTCGAATCTTTTATCTTCTAATTAAATAGTTTAAATAACTATTAAATAATTTTTATCTGAAGAGTTGGGGAGAGCAGGGTTGGTTGGCATATGGGGTAGGTTGGCCATTGGCTTATAGTTTCCGTCACACCTGTTGTGAAGGCCCCACCATTGTACCATGTGACCCTCTCGACCTCGGGAGTCTTGTCCTGAGTTTTCAATCCGATGCTAACAGTGTAGATAAGAGTGTAATTCATTGATAGATTTTACAACATGTAAGTAAATTTTTATATTTTCAGTAAAGTTGGTTTAAAGGCATGGAAAACATTTGACTTCGATTCTGTTCACATAGCCCCAAACTCCTTTGAAAAACCTAACCTTTCCACTAACCAGTTTCTTGTTTGATTGTTCTCCCCTGTCCTGGCAGTCATCTTTCATATGATCTCTCCTGTGGTGTTAGTTGGCTCTCTTCAACTTAGGGATGCACAGTAGCAATTCACAAAAGCAAGGTAAACAAAAACAAAGGTGAAACTACCAATTGTCTTTAGTTCCAGCAAGGAGGATGAGAGCAATTTTTCTTATGCAGAAAGTTACGACAATCTAAACTTCTATCTTCTTCTATTGTCATTCTATTTTCCCTTAAAAGCTGTTAAAAACCGATTCAAAATTATTATACCATTATAGTGCAGCTTTCAATAACAATAATAGGTGTCAGGCAGTACTTGAATGAGATGGCTAAACAACCCCACCTTCTAGGCCAACCTTCCCCACATCAGGGGTTAATTGGCATACTCTGGATTGACGAATTCTTCAATTTTCTATTATTTCTTCTTCAAGTATTAAATATTATGTTGTGAAAAAAATACTTGAAGTACTCTAATACTTGGAGTTTACATTGGCATCAGCCCCATTGGGATTATAATAACAGGAACGACTCAACAATCAAAAAAGTGAAAACTGTTGCCAACCAACCCCGCTCTCCCCAATAGATTGGCCATGGTCAGAAATCGAATCATCCCTCTTACGTGAACTCAGTGGTCTTACCATTGAGTTAACCGTGAGTCATATCCCAGGCATGTTAACCTTCTTTCTTCAACAGTCGCGCCTTGCATATTGTAGCCTTGTAACTGGTGGCTGAACAAGTGTCCAAAAGGTCGGATCTAATTGACAGAACATCATAGTTAAATATTATAAGATATATATTAATGATTAACTGTATAGATGGTATGTAGAGATGGTTAGATAAATAGATGCAGATGTTTGTTTGTTTGTTTATTTAACGTCCATTTTCATGCTACTAAGGCTAATCGAACAATGTTACAGTGGGAGTCCTAAATTTTGCCTATCCAGGTATAATTAGGATAGGGATCTTTAACGAGTACCTGACATCGTACAGGCTCGGGACCTCCATTTTACATCCCATCTGAGGGACGGCATAGCTAAGGATTCTTTACTCCCTTTAAAAAATCCTAGGCCCATCATAGGGCGCGAACCCGTGACCTTTAGTATTGTAGGTTGCCATGCTAACCACTACACCACAGGAGACCCGCGAAACAGATGCAGAGATGCTGTTTTCATTGACAGCCATGGCCAATCTTTTCTCTTCAGATACAAACAATTTAAATCAGGATAATTTAATTATTTAATGGGGTTTAAATTCAGTAGGTCTGTGGTTTCCAGAGTTTATTCTTTATTTTAAGTTAAGCATTGTTCCTGAGATAGTGTTTATTTATTTTGTTAATGTTGTTGTTGTAAAGATGATTTTATTTCAGGCTCTTGGATAGATCTGTTTCGGACGAGAAAAGATCTAAAGGCATTCCTAATCGTTCAAATCGGCTGCATCACGAAGACCTTTTGTGGTAGCTCTGCATTCTTCGTATACATGTCGCAGACCTTCGGAGAGACTACGATAGCCTACCTAGACAACAATCAGCTCACGATCGTATTTGGAGTAATCCTCATATTGGCTTCCGTTAGCTCAATTTGGATGGCGGATTTCTTCGGCAGGAGGCCGATGATCATCAATGCGGCTCTGCTCACCTTCCTATTCAACTTACTCCTAGGGGGATATTATTTCTTCGACTCTCAAGAGGACATCGACTTAAAACCTTATGTTGCAATTCTTTATATGTCCGTTATCGGATTTATACTCGCTTCGACGATAGGAATTCAGCCTCTGATGCAGACCATTCAAGCGGAATATTTTTCAGTTAAAACAAGAGCGATTGGAGGAGGTTTGACTTCAATCGTTGGTGGATTTGCTGCATTTCTTGTGGTGAAGGAATATCAATTTATTACGGTAATATATTTTTTTCTTTTTCCCATCATCATTTAACTTTTAACCCTTTAACGTCTGAGCAGTGCGAGTGTGTTCCGGGCACTGTGGCCTGAGACCGGCTACCGTGCCCGGCGGCCTCAATACTTTTTCCCACATTCACTCTTCTTTATCTCCTTATTCATATTTTTCTTCTAAAGGTGCAGGTAAAATTAATTTGGAAAATCCCGAAAAGAACCCCATGTCAATTAGCTTACAACCCTCGGCTATTTTTGAGGAAACCATAAACCTCATCACTGGAAAATTCCGGATGGGCTGGAAACAGGGTTGGTGAAAAGTGAATGCCAATTATGTAAAAATAATTTTCATATGTCCAGCACTCGTCCTAAATATGAATAAGAAAATGATGACCATTTTGTCTGCTCGCGATGCTCTTCTAATATTCATGAAATTAAAAAAATACATCTAGGAACCTACCTAAGTAAACATACTTAAATATACTCGTAATTTTTAGAACTGCTAGAGTAAATGTTTTATATATCTATTTATTTTATAAAAAATTTAAATTATATACTAGGTATATTTTTTTTTACGATTTATGAATGTTGCATTCCTAAATAATGAAACGATAAATCCAAAAACGAAGAGTAAAAATTCAATTTATGTTTAAAAATAAGCCAAAACACATCTCTTAAGGTGTTGACTACTGGGGGTTTTATCCTAGTGCAATAGTAAAATGGAAAGAGTTAAGAAATCAATTAAAATAAGGTCCGCAGTTTCAGTCTTATAACGCTGAAGCAGGCGGAACTGATATATCAGTCTACAGGCCACAGGACTGCAGCGCTCGAACTGATATATCAGTCTACAGGCGTTAAAGGGTTAAAGCCCATTCACAGTCTTAGTTTTTTGGAATGAAGTTTGGAACGAAATGTTGCTACAAAGGTAGATCCAGATGGTCCTCAGCAGCCCCTCCCTTTGGATAATATTTTGTTACTTAAATATAGAATTTAACTTTACTAATAGTAAGAAGTAATTTAAAGAATAAATAACAAGCTGAATAATTAGCTTGTCAATTATGGGAAAGGAAAATAAAGGTAAAAGAGCTTATGGGGAGATGTAGTGGAAAGAATGTGGGGGCCGCAGCCCCTCTCTTTAGGTAAAATTTTTGTTATTTAAAGATAGAATTTAACATTACTAAAACTAAGGAAGTAATGTAAAGAACAAATATTATGCAGAAAAAGTAGAATGTTACTTGTGGGAAAAGAACATAAAGCTAAAAGAGCTGATAGATTTAATAAATTTCAGGACTTAATTAATTGACTCATGATTTGCAGAAATGACTCATTTTTGCAATCATTGTTAAAAAAAACAAAAAAAGTGAGTCCTTGTCAGTAGCGGGTCCAGAAATATTCTGAGGGGGTGCACTTTTTTATTTTTTAAATTTTTACATGTCGTAAAGGAATTAAAATATTAGTGCATAGTTACATCATAAATTTCTATTCCATTTCTACAAACCATTTTCCATTTAAAGAGTTTAAAAAAATGACTAAAGATAGCCCTGTTTATACTGAAATAGTAATAAGTGATTGGTGTCCTCACCTCCCCGGGGTTGGAGCCCACCTTCCCCAGGATCTGCCACTGGTGTGTGTAGGCTTTACACACCGATAAAGTGAAACTTCTAATGACCTTAAGGCAAAAATTAGGTTTAAGATAATTTAAACAAGAAGTGATTCAAAGAGTTCAAATGTGAGTATCTTGTTGTTTAACTCAAGAGGAAGATTACTCCACCTTAGATTTGATTTCTCTTTCAAATATCAAATAATTCTTTAGATATCAATTAATGGTTCATCTCTTCATTTATATTTATAGAATATCCTCTGGTTGGTCTATTTGGGTCTGTTTGTGAAGACCACATCCAGTTACTTCCATGACGCGACATCCAGTTAGTTTTAGTAAACAGTTACTTCTTTTAAACACTTATTTTGGCACTGGTACTGAAGTGCGGCTTCAAGGCCCGATCTCCACTGAAAAGGACCCTTTTGGAGGTTTATTTATCTCTGAAGAGCGAGCGGGAGTCGAAAGCTAGAATCTATTAAAGCCAATCAATGCACTTTTTAACTGAAATAAAGGCGATAGGATTTCGATGACATCACGGTCACATAACCTCTCAAAACAGGCCACGCTCATCAGCCGCTCTTCAGTACCTTACCCTTATTTTGATAACAATATTTATAACCTGTATTTGCAAATAATGGCCTAGATGAGAATAACAAGAATATATTTCGGCTATGAATATTTATTTATAATAGAACACATCCCTGTTCTATGTAATATTTCATTTTTCTGCAAAAACTGAAATGCCTTGTTTTTGTCAGAAATTTCTTGAGCTAATTTCAAAAGACCCATTTTTATTATCACTGAAATTACAAATTAAGGTTATCACTGTTTATAACCACTACAGATTGTTGAAAGTAACTGTTTACTAAAAGTAACTGGATGCCGCGTCGTGAAAGTAACTGGATATGGTCTTCGCAAACAGACCCGAATATTCAACTTACATAACCCCCTGAACCAAAAGAGAAAACACTTTAGCACATATTTATACTCGGCATTAAAATTAATTATATAAGCTGTTTTTTAATCATTAGAAATATTTTATTTACTAGTCATTTATCCATTTTTTTAAATATTTTTGTTATAGGATACAGTCGGTGTTTACCTCAACTATTGGATATATGCACTGGTTTCACTTTGGGGGGCGGTCTGTATGTATTACCTTTTGCCAGAGACCGCGAGCCGAAGTTTAGGTGAGATACAAAGAGAACTGTCAGAAAAAAAGTGAAAGGAACTTTTAATGATTTCTGGGGATACAAAAATTGTATACTCATTTTAATAATTTGTTCAGGGACAATCTTTGTACATATATTTATACATATCTATATATATTTATTGTTCATTTATATGATATCTTCAATAAATATTTATATAGTTTTGACTTTTTATATATTTATGATGAACTAAAATATTTATTTATTACTTATGCAAAGTTCTACTTCAGTTCAAACTAACAAGAATTTTCTTGGCTATTTGCTTTTATATTGAAGATATGATTATATTGAAAACCCTTTCCTCCAGTATCCCAATGCGTCCCAATACAATTATAAGAGATAACTTATGGATCACTCTAAATATTTTATAGGTTCTATGTTGAACCAGTCACTTTAAATACGGTAAATTTTTTTAAGAAAACACTACTTTGGTATGATCTGCAGATATTAACTGACATCTCACTGTCACATTGAGATGACCAAAAGACTTAGATTAATTGTTAATTTTAAATTTATTTTAATTTATATATACGTGTGTTGTATATATATAATGCCAATGTGTGTGTAGATATGTACATAAAGGTTATGCGATTGACAACATGCAGTTAAGCATGGAAAATATTTTAAGTTGTTTCCTGAAGATGGGGAGGGTGCCCCGAAACGTTGAAAAATGAAAAATAAATAAAAAATTACAAAAAAATTATTGGAAGTGTTATTTTTCATTAATCTTGAATTAAATGAATAGTTAATAACTTCCGGAAAAATAATTAAAAAAGTAATTACAATTAAAAAACTTTATCATTAATAATTATAAAAATTGTCATGAGAATTAAGAATTATCACCTGTAACAATGCTGAGATACCATTTAGACCTCCATCACTATATATTCCTAAGCACAAGCTTAATTGTCAATTTTTATAAAGAAACTAAAAACAATATAAATAAAATATAAATATTGCAAAGCATTATTTTATATTTTCAAGTTGAAAGTACATAAAACAACTTACTGAAGTGAACAAGTTATGATTAGTCTACATGGATCCTACATTTTTACACTATATGTGTGTAAGGGAATTTGATCCTCCCCTCCCCAATTATTGTCCTCACCACAGTCATAATATGTCCATTTATATTAAGAACCAAAATTCAATAAAATTAAATTAAATAAATGCACAAGCAAACAATCACAATTTATATAAATAAAAAATTAAATAATTACAGGCACACACACATCCAAATATTATCCAAGAATTGACTAACAGGAAAAAAAACACCGAAGGATTCTCCAAAACCAATCCCTCTAAGCTAAGCTGTATAGGACCCAACCTTTTGAACAATTCCCGAATATGGATAAACAATTAAATAATCACAAACATGCACTCAGACATACACACCTAAAACACTATTTAAAACCAACCATCCAACTTAACATATACAAGCATTTTAACATAGCTTGTATCTTATACTTTGATTATACTTAATACTTTGATATGTGTTACTTTGATTAAAATAAATATATTGTACAGTCTAACTATTGATAAATAATAAATTAATTTCAAATTCACAGATAGTTTATCGTATGGGCATTAAAATAATTAATGTGATGAGCAGGGTTGTTGCTCTTTGAAAATTTTATAAAGTAATAATGTTATTAATATAATATTTTGTATAAGAAAATAACAACTTAATTAAATAAGTAAATAATATAATAACTCTTAAATTTTAATTAAGGTACACCGGGGTAAGTGGATCCTAAAATTTTATTAGTTCAACTTCTAATTAACCTCTCACCCGCAATTTTTCGTCGATTCCGTCTATATTTTAACCGATAGTTCATCTATTATAGCTTAAATGTATGTCAAATTTTCAAATCGGCAGCATACCATACTGTCTTCCTTCACAAAAACAATATTTAATATATTTTGTTGAAAATTCCACTTGCCCCGTAAAATTGGGGTAAGTGGAACATATGGCTCGATTTCCCTTATGAACACATTGAAGACCAACGGGGAAAGTGGAAACAAATAAAAAACACATAGTTATAAAGGTGGTATTTTTTTTTTTTTTTTTTTAAGATGCCACAACGAATTTTATTTAACTTTTTTAATAGGAAGCTCTCTAACATCTCCTTGAAAACTGTTAAACATAACTAAATAAGTAATCTTAATTTGTTTTAATCATTTAAATCACAAATTGAGTCATTATATATAATAAGTATTAAATATATCAAATATATAAGTAAGTATAAAAATAATTAATATCCTTAATCTATGAAGACCAGATATGACCAGACATGTAAATAAATAGGTAAATAAAAATAGGTAACTTAATGATTACAATAATAAATATTGGTAAAAAAAAAAATCAAAAGTCAGAGTAATACATTAAAAAAATTAAAATTAGGAATACTTAACAAAAAAGTTGTATGATAATCAATACCTACTTCTTTACCCTATTTTCGAATATTCGAACGAAATATCAAACTTAAATTTTCCACGCTTTTCAAAAGTAGGAACAGGTAAAAAGTTCACAATTTCACCCCGTTGAATAACACTTTTATCATCGATGTCAGGCCATCGGAATACGGAAGATCCATTGAAAGATGGCACATGCCTAGCGAATTTGGCTTCTAAACACGTCTTCACTTCCGTGAGTTGGCCTATGAACATCTTTGAAGATTTCTTATTTGTAAATTTGACAAGAACCCAGTCACCTATCGCCGCCTCGGAAACATTTTTTGAAATTATATTTGTGTAGCTATTTTCGTCGAACTTAATGCTCTTGAAGGTCTTCCTCGAAATTGAAAGGTTCTTCTGAGTCAGAACACAAGAATTCTTCGTTTTCGCTTGATTCGTCCTCTGATCTGATTCGTTTCTTTTTCCTCTTCAAACTCTCATTCTTAGTTTTTACTTGTTTTTTTAATCTTGATAAGACTTCTTCGGATGTGATAACCTCTGCTCCTGGACACACCCTCTTCCGTTTTGATTGCAAAATCGGGGATTGTTTCACCTGCTCTAATAGCAGTTCTTCAAATGAAACCCTCCTTGTTTCCGAAATATTTGTGGGATGAGTAGTATGGCTCAGAGAAGTGCTTAAAGGAGGGTCAACCTCTAAGGAAGATGATGTTGAGGGGATCACTAGTGGAGCAAAGCTCTGAGCGTTAGATAAGGCTTTAGTCATTTGCGTGCAAGCAACATTATTGTTGGGTGAAGAAGAGTCTACTTGTTCCTCTATCGTTGACTCTGAACAGCCACTATTATTCTGGGCTTCACACCATTTTCGATACTGAACAGGATCAAATGATGCAGAGGGAATCACTTCAGAGTTGAAAGGATAAATCCCACATTTCCTAAATCCACTTTGAATGACGCTAGAGTCAAGCTCCATCCAAATCTTGGATATAAAAGCGACAAAAACTGATTTGGGTAGTTTGCGGCCATAGTGCTGTCTTTGCCATTTGACAATCAACTCTTCCCATTTATCTTTCATCGGTTTGAAAACGCTGCAATCCATCGGTTGCAACACGTGAGTGGTGTGTGGGGGTAACTTTAAAATCATCACGTCTTGTTCTTTTGCTTTCTCGATAAGCGAAATGCCCACATGAGAACTGTGACCATCGAGAATCAGCACAACTGGCCTTTGAGAAGGGATATTTTTTAGAAAACTATTGATAAAATAATTTTCATATGTTGTTGTGTCCATCCACCCATTTTTAGTAGCAGCATATGTTGTTCGTGGAAACTCTCCATCAGTCGGTATCCATGAATTCCAAACATATTTCCCCTTAAAGATGATTAATGGAGGCAATTTTTCGCCAGCGGCATTCGCTCCCACCAAAATTGATATATTTTCCCTCCCTGGGCCATTGGTAACTCTGTGGGCTGCAGAACCCTTTTTCCCAACAACCTTAGCTTTTCTTGGATCTAAATAAAAGCAGCTTTCATCCACATTGTAAATGTGGGTTGGTGGTATGTTTTTTAATACTTCCTCCAAAATTCGAAAGTATTTAAAAGTAATGAATGGGTCAATGCTTCGTTTTCTTGCTACCTCAACATGCTGTGGCTTTTTTATGCTAAGGTTGTGTGCGGTCTTAAATCGAACAAAAAAATCATCACCAGGGACACCATCTTTAAACGGTGTAGGTATGTCATTTTCCTTAACATAACGACCTATTAACTCCAACACCTCCTTCTTTGACAAGCCGAAACCGTTTTTTTCCATTGTTTTGATAGACGAAGCAATTTTTATTTCATCATCACTTGACTTTTGACACCACGCTGTCCTTTTACGTGTTTGAATAAAGTCGGATAAGGGATCTTAAACATTTTACTGGCTCCATACATAGTAAGCTCACCACATTTGGCCTTATCAACTGCACTTTGGAGCTGCTCTTTGGTGTAGGAAGGGGGGAGTTTTTTACGTTGGTAATTGCGTACCATCTGTAATAATAAAGAAAACAAATATAATTTTAGTTTAAGCCTACTAATAAATGAATTATAATAAAAACTGGTAAGTGGAATATATTGGGAAAGTGGATTATGTTATATTCCACTTCCCCACACACTTCCCCGAGGATCATTTTCAATGGGGCAAGTGTAATTTGGCCAACCGTCAATTTCCATTTAAAGATAGCTCAATAAATCTTTCACATTACATAAGGTAAATGAAAAAGCTACACTTACCTTGAAAATCGCGGGAAATAACTGCTTCTTGTAAGTTTGAGGGATACTGAACTGTCGGACCATCAACTTGTTGCATGAGAAGCCGAAAGGAGTGTGAGGTTATAAGCACTTTACCACTACCTGTGAGATTTGGCGCCAATTTGGACTATGAATCGTTCACTACGGAGTTTCAATAGATGGCACCAAGAAGATATTATGATGCATATCTCTTTTCTGTTGAAATGGAAACTCAATATTCCACTTACCCCGAATTTCCACTTACCCCGGTGTACCTTATATATAATTTTTTTTTTTTTTTTTTTGGTGCACATTAAAAAAAGAGAGAGATTTTAAAACTACAGCAATTGAGGAATATCACAGAAATTGGAGGGTGCAATGCCCAGTTAAAAATTTTTATTTTCTATCAGAAGATTGAATGGTCACAATACATTAATAATTTGAAATTAATACCATAGTCAGGAAATAAACAAATAAAATCAAATCCATTCTAGTGAAATGGATGAAAAGTTGTAATATAGTAAATACTTTTCGACAATTACCATTACTTTAAAAAATTAAGTGCAGCCTCATAGAACAAGATTAAGGAACATTGATAAAGAAATAACCTACAACAATAACTTAAAAACATATTCCAATAGCTATAGACATATTTTGGAGGAGGTAAGTGTATGGTTCAAAAGGTTAGAAATAAGTTGAATAAAAGTGAAATTTCTTAAAATTAAGTCATAAAAACCTTCATGCCAAGAAATATGGCACTTGTTGACAGCTTGAAAATTTTGTAAAAAATAGTTGAGAAAATAAATGAAGCCAAGGGAAACCTCCTAACACTTGTAAAACAAAAATCAGAAGATGAAAAAAAAAAAAAAAAAAACCTGAACTTGACTTGAAAAATATTGCACACCAGCACAATATTTAGAAAACCCAGAGAAAGATTTGGCCCTTGAACTTAAAGAACTAACTAAATGCTTTTAGATTCGCACCCATCACTTCAGTCGACTTAAAAAGATCGTTCAGCAAATGTAAAGCTTTACTTCGACCGAATCTTTGTTGATTTTCCGAAGAAAATCTTAGAATGCATCTTATTTGCAGCGTCTTTGGTGGTAAAGATAAGGAATTTCAAATGGGTTACCTAACAAGTTTTTAGGAAGAGACTATTGAATATAGATGTAGAATGTAAGGCCTCAATGTCTCCTATAATTTCAATAATTCACTTAATCATGCAGATTACATGCCAAATTTTCGCCTATTCAGGGATCTTCAGGGCTACAAGTGTAATCCGCAAGCAAGCTAGAAACAGACTCAGTTTCTGACAGATTCCATTTTTTTTTTTTTTTTTTTTTTTTTTTTTTTTTTTTTTTCTGATCCCTCTAAAACAGAAAAACAGGATTAAAATGCGAAATTCGAACCATTAATACTAATGGAACGATGCTGATTTACCTTATTACCTTATACTACCTGTGGTATTTGAAGGTGCGATGAGTTGATAAGTTATGTTATTTTCGCTGTGGTGCAGCTCAGCATGATATGTTAGGAGTTGAGGGGCCTCCGCGTGTTGTATGACAGATTCCTGATTTAATACTGACTAAATTTATACAGAATGTTTTTTGATCTATATTAGGAGAGTAGTAGTTTACAAGAGCTCACTTCTAGTATTTGTTTACATCTGTAGTTGCTAACTCTCCCGCAAGATAGCAACACTATACAGACGTCCGTCCATACATACTTGTTTAGCTTCTGCTATCTCCTACTCTCCTAATACAAATCGAAAAATATTCCGTACGAATTTAGTTTGAAAATAGGAAGCCTGTACAGTGCTGCGATCTTGTGGCGGTTCGTATAACTATTATTTTTTAAAGGTTTTTGATTAGTACTGCTGTCTTTTGACTATTATAAGAACTAAACTTGGTTTTAACTCTTTTTCTAGGAATTTTATCTGATACTAAATACTGAATGACAAATAATACTTCAGCTGATGTAATTTGAATAGAAAATAAAATCTTTCAAATAACTTTTATCGTTTTCAAACTTGGTATTCATAAATGGTATTATCTCAATGAAGTTAAAAATTTAAAATGCTATCAATGAGTAAGAAAATAAATATATAGATTGAACATCATATATGTATATGGTTAACTATCTTTCACCAGCGAGCATTGTATTCAGCTGATAGTGGTAAAAAGCAAAGATCCTTCAATTGGTAAGAATGCACTGATTCACTAATGGATAAGTAAATGCTGAAAGTTGAAAATTCTAAAATAAATCCATATACCTATAATATAACAATAATCATTTTTAGGCAAATATATATTATTAACAAAAAAAAAAATGAAAAAATATATTAGGTCTAATTAAATCATTGAACTACAATTATTTAGCCATAGTTATAAAATAAATATTGGTTTCTGCAGAAAAGATTATCAAAAGAATATCAAAGTCATTCACCTTATACGGACACTTATGATCAACATTTTGAACTAGATTTCTTATTTTGATTTGCTTCAATGGAAAGTCAGGAATATGTGGCTGTGCTCTTACATTATTTATGTCTATTTTATAACTAAATCATACAATATTATTTAAATTATTTTAAAAAATCTGGTGCGATGCGCACCTACTTAAATTTGAAATTGACGTGTTTTGATAAATACCATTCTGCAAAGTCATATTTTTCCACATTAATTTACTTTGTTTTTATTTGCTCTTTAAAGTACACTAAGATTTTTTATGATTAAATAAAAGTTTTTACTTGTGATAATTCGGCAATGGAAGCATAATACTCCATCATGTCTAATTTTATAACTCTCCTACATAGATGTTAAAAACTACATTTAGTTACCATGAAACAAATTATTTTCATTATAGTTGAACTAAATTACTTCCATTAGACTTATCTGACTGCCATGTATATTTTTATTAGGTCAGTTAAAATGTAGTGATATCAATAATAGGTCTTGAACAGTAACATCCAAGATATTTAATGAAGCATGTCAATTTGTGAACAAATTATTATTTAAGTTATTTAATGTACATAAAAAGTCAATATTATATAACTGCTTATATTATGGTCACATAACCTCCCAAAATAGGCGTCGCCTAGGAATAATATAGCCATAGTTTTAGTCTTAATTTATTCATTCATTCCGGATCCTAAAAAATATTGTTGAATTCAACGAAGTTGGTTAAATGAATTGCAACTGATTGTGTAAGCTGTGCGACTATGCCATCAATTTCTAATAATTATAATTAGGAGATAACAGTATATTCTGAAAAAAAAATCTATGTTTGGTAACCTAAAATGTCAATATAATTTTCTTGGAATCAAAACAATACCTAAATTAATTAACACGTTATATTTATTTATAGAGAATATTCAATGATTGAAAATGTATTAAACTAACAATGATAGCATTATCTAAGAATCAATAGTTCTTCTCAGAAACAAATAAACATAGCAAACAAAATATTTGATATAACTATAATTGCAAATAATCTCAAGTGCTATAAAATTTCTGATTTGAAAAAAAAGATGTTTTGGCTCATAATATATTCATAAAAGCAATCAAAATAGCAAAAGGAGCAGATGATAAAATTAAAGGAATTAAAGATTTTTTCATTTTATTGTTTAATTTCACTAATAAGATCATTTAATTAAATGATGGAATATTGCACTATATTTCTTCATGTTTAATCTGGGTATTTTTTGAAACCTAGTATGTTTAACACTATGTTGATTTATTTGCTTTTAGCTTGAACAAAATAAGGTCTAGCTTGATAAAAGTTTTCTTAAAGTTTGGTACTACTAAAAATATAACTTGTGACTTTTTGCAATAAATCCCTGAAAAGCAGTCCAAGAAAAAAGGAAGTTTTATTTCACATATTTAGCAGTTTGTATGGAAGTTTAGATTCTTTTTATGTTGTAGGATTGGCAATACAAGTTTCAAGAATTGTGTTGTTTTTAAAATTATTTTTTGTATATGGTTTCAAGGGACTCTTACCTCCATTAGAACTGCTTTCTGAGAATTATTGTGTGAACCATTGCAGCATGATATAAAATTTATTTATAAATTTTTCATTGGTCTGAGAAGAGTGAGCTTCTGCTCACTTTATTATATTATATTACTTTATTATATCATCTTGATATAATCAAGCTGATCAAAGCTCTTCTTAACCAAAAAGGAAGGGAAGTGAATTTGTTTATATTTCTGTAATAAATCCTGTCAGAATGGGTCATGCCAAGAAGTAACATAGTATTAGCTTTACAAACATTTCTAGCTATGCACCATCAGAAAGAAGGAAGATTACTTAATAAAAAAGCACCAACTTTTTTAATTGGCAAGAACAAATTAAATAGGGGACGAGAATCTCATCTGATTTAATAATAATTATAATCGATCATCGCATTTCGACAACATCACTTTCAATAACTCACCATCATAATCTACAGAGGTCACCTGATTCAAGGGATCCAGAATGAGTGAGCCAGCAGATGAGAGTTTCATCATGGTCAAATCCATTGGCGTCACCAGCACCAAATTATTGGGGGGACGAGACAATATTCTCCTAGACAGGGTAGATGGAAACTCGAGAGGCTAAAAGTTGAAATAATTTAGCCTAAAAACAACTTTTGGCACATTTGATTTTTCTTACAACGATGTGTTTTAAGGTACCTATCAGGTCTCTTAAAACTTGTCAATTTATGACTCTAGGTAGAGGCTAATGCTACATGCTGAAGGATATGAGTCGAAATTCCTTGTTTGAATTTTATCCAATATCATTCTGAAGCTAATCCCTTAATTTCATTGCTTTCCATCAATTTCTATACGTAGCTTCATCAGTGGATGGAAAGTAGTGTCAAGTTGTTTGGTTCAAAAAAGAAATGGAGACTTATTCCGGAGATCCAATTTTGTTAAAGAAATTCATAAAAAAATACAGTTCAACCTGAAATAAAAATTATATAATTCACCAAATATATTGTCACCCCTATTCTTAAGTCTACCCAGTCCAATGTGACACAGGGATCTTTGGGCAAGGGTTGTGAGGTAATTAAGCAATTAAGTATAATTTACACTATTTATTATTTACAATAGTTTCTACATGTCCCAACCACACAAGGGAGGGGGTACCTTGACTCATAAATCCCTTGGGGGTATTTTACTACTTCGGATCCTACTATGCCCCAGGCTCACTCTGCCAGTCCCAGACTTCGACAGCCCATCTCAGACCGCTGTCCGCTCCAGACTGCTGACTGTCTCTGACTGCCCCTCTCAGACTGACTGCCTCAGACTCTCTCAGACTTCCCCACTCTCTCCTAAGCCAGCCTCTTCCAGCAGCTCCCCCTCTCTCTCAGGGTCTCCCAGGTTCAATGGACATCTTCCACGTTACAACTCCCCCCTCCCCTGAATACCAACGTCCTCGTTGGTAAGTTGGGACCTGTAATAAAAAATAAACAAAGCGGCATAAAACTCGTTTTTTACCATAATTTACTTAACTGTAGAGTTTACAAACAAAAGAACCAAGTACTGAATGTTAAAAACAAAAAAAAAAAAGATGAGAACCCATAAAAAAACTCAAATAGAGGAACCTCACTGCATCATATTCTTTTTGAATTCGACAATCATCGGCTCACCCCTTTATCGTTCATTCTCTGATATACCGTGCTTTTGACTAGCACCTTCCTCAAATATTACCTCAGTGTGACTCTGAGAAACTTGTTGCATACTTAAGCCTTCTACGTTTGACTCGTAGGATTCCACAACAAATTCCAAAACTTTACTCTCTAAGTACTTTACTACTCTCTTTAAGTACTTTACTAAGTACTCTCTCTCAGGGTCTCCCAGGTTCAATGGACATCTTCCACGTGACAATATAATACACCTGACGATGCTTTTAAAAGGCGACACAGCGCCAATTTGTGAAAATAAGGTTTCAGATGAAGATGAATGTTGGGTATCTTAATTAGTCAATAGAATGTGCAGCAATTAACTAATATTTTATATATATTTATATTTTATTGGTTAAACTAGAATATATTGGGGTCACCTGTTAGCATGACAACCTACAATACTAAAGGTCGCATGTTCGCGCCCAGCGGTGGCTCTAGGATTTTTAATGGGAGTAAAAAATCCTTAGACATGCCGTCCCTCGGATAGGACGTAAAATGAAGGTCCCGAGCCTGTACGATGTCAGATACTCGTTAAAGATCCCTATCCTAATTACACCTGGATAGGCAAAATTTTGGACTCCCACTGTAGCATCGTCCGATTAGCCTTAGTGGGATAAAAATGACGTTAAACAAACAAACATCTAGACTAGAATACATTCATGAAATCGTAGTTTTATTTAATTTTTTACATTGGGGGGACAGTCTCCGCCTGCCAAAATATTGATGGGGGAGCCACTCATTAATGAACCGCACCAAGACAGTCACAAAAACCTAGAAATAATCATACACCTATAGTTAAAATAACTATTCTCCTCAAATAATATCAATAAACAAAAAAATCTGGTGCGATGCGCGCAACACACAACTTTCACTTACCAACTTACTTAGATTAGAAATTGACGTGTTTTGATAAATATGTAAACACCATTCCTCAAATTCACACATTTTTCCACATTAATTTACTTATTACTTTCACTTACCTATATATGAAATATATAGTAAGTGGAAGTATTGTTACTTTCACTTACCTATATATGAAATATATAGTAAGTGGAAGTATTGCGATCGTGAAAATTTTCGACTTCCGGTTTTCAACGGAAATACACGTTTTAGGGTCCCCTGAGTCAAAATAACCAAGTCCCGCGAAATGGTCTGTGTGTGTGTGTGTCTGTGTGTCTGTGTGTGTGTGTGTGTGTGAACAGACTAGCTCAAAAACTATAAACCGTGCGAACCTGAAATTGGGTATTTAGAGTATGTATATGCCCGCGATGTGACAGCAAAAATTTCATCAAATTTGCTCAAAGGGAGGGGGTACTTTATTTAATAACTTTTTAAGTTTTTTTCGATTTTCTCAAAAACGGCTCTAACGATTTTGATTAAACTGAGTATTTAATCTATTAATATGCCCGAGATATGACTGTAAAAATTTCATCAAAATTGATCAACCGGAGGGGGGACTTTACTTAATAAATTTTGTATCATTTTCACTAATTTTTTTTATTTACTCAATAACGGTTTAAACGATTTTGATCAAACTTGGTATTTGATGTATTTATATGCTCGAAATATGACTGTAAAATTTTCATAAAAATTGATCAACAGGAGGGGGGACTTTACTTAATAAATATTGTCCAATATTTACGTTTTTGATCGATTATCTCAAAAACGGCTTTAACGATTTTTATCAAATTCGTTATGTTTAATGAAAATTAGTTGTTATTTAATATCAGGTAAGCTTTATCATTATTAAAATGTTCTGAGGGGGCTTAAATGGGGAAGGGGCTTTTTTTGTTTTTCTATAAAGTACCTTTGTTTTAGTTTATATTGAGAAATTAACTGTCTCTCATCAGGCTTGAAAATAAAAAAAGGCTAAATATCATATATGAAGAAAATCAAGTAAACATATACAGGAGAAAAAAAGAAAAATATTCCGTCAACTCATAAAAAACCTTGAGCTCACGCATGCGCCGTACGCCTTTAATGACAAACCAGTGCGTTATAATTAAACTGTTCTGTTCATTTGAGAAGTGGCAATTAACAAAACGCATTAATTTCTAATCTAAGTATATTGGCAAGTGAAAGTTGTGTGTTACGCGCACGTACCAGATTTTTTTTGTTTGTATTTGCTCTTTAAAGTAAACTAAATTTTTTAATTATTAAAGTTTCTACTTGTGATAATTCGGCAATGCAAGCATAATACTCCAATTCGTCTAATTTTATAATTCTCAATGTCATTGTTAAAAACTTCATATCGTTACCATAAAACTAATAATTTCCATTACATGAACAGAACATCTTTAATTATAAATTATCGTCTGTTATTAAATGCTTACTGCGCATGCGTGGGCTCAACGTTGGCGGAATATTTTTCTATTTTTCTTCTGTATATGTTTACTTGATTATTCTCATATTTCATATTTAGTCATTTCTTATTTTTAGGCGAAACGAAAGACAGATAATTTCTCCATATAAACAAAAACAAAGGTACTTTATAGTAAAACAAAAAAGGCTCCTTCTCCATTTAAGCCCCTTCCGAACATTATAATAATGATAAAGCTTACCTGATATATAAGAATACTTTATTCTCATTAAACATGACAAGTCTAATCAAAATCAAAACTGAATCAAAGATAAAGCTATTTTTGAAAAAACCTAAAAATGGTAAAAAAGTTATGAAATAAAGTGCCCCCTCCGTTTGATCAATTTTGATAAAATGTAGCTGTCATATCACGGGCAAATACTCAGTTTTATCAAAATCGTTTGAGCCGTTTTTGAGAAAATCGAAAAAAACTTAAAAAATTGTTAAATGAAGTACCCCCTCCGTTTGACCAATTTTGATGATATTTTTGCTGTCACATCGCGGGTATAAATATATACTAAATACCCAATTTCAGGTTCGTACGGTTTATAGTTTTTGAGATAGTCTGTTCACACACGCACACACACACACAGACCATTTGTCTGGACTATTATCCTGGTGATTGGTTAGTATGACGACCTACATTACAAAAGGTTGTGGATTCGTGGTTTATGGGAGTAAAAATTCCTTGGTCATGCCGTCCATCGGGGAGGACGTAAAATGGAGGTCCCGAGCCTGTGCGATGTCAGTAACTCATTAAAGATACCTGTCCTAATTATACCTGGTTATGCAAAATTTAAGACTCTCACAGTAGCAAAGTCCGAATAGCCTTATTAGCATAAATTGACAATAAATAGATAAAGAAAACCTTGTGATATTTGATTCCGAAAATCACCAAAGAGTAAATGTAAACACGTTTCCAATACTGCTAAAGTGTTACTTCGAATTCGGTTTTAGTTGGAACAATCAAACATATCTAATCATGGATTTCCGAAAGATTACAGTAACTGATATATATATATAGAGAGATGAAAATACAGTAAAAAAAATAAAGTCTCCCTGCTAACAATATGAAACTATTTTGCGTTCTGGGATTTTACATTTGTACATGGTTATTAGTTTCTATCTCAGCCAGCAAAATTTACAAGATAATGGATTGGAACATTCAAGATAATAGAATGGAAACTCTAAGTAAGATTTTGAAATTAGTTTAGTTTATTTTTTGATAATTTTAACTTTTAGTTACTAATATGTGAGATGTGAAGATGCCAAAGGGGGTAACTCCATATTTGATTTACTGTTTAGCATCCTCTTTTCAAGTGGTATATGCTTAAACTTTCAAAACTTGTAAGATTACTTGTTTCTTACGTAATAGTTTATATTTTTATCTTTGACGATATGACAAAGCAAACATAATACAACATGGCGTCCAATTTTATTTTTCTATTTAGTTGATATAAAAACTTGATTAACCTTCTTCCGGGCGTGCCTCCGAACATAACATAAGCTGGCGCGTGACGGTAATTTATCGCATCACCAGTTATAAGCCTTTTTGCCTCAAATCTTTGCCAAAAATATTCAAATTTCTGCATTTTCATATTTTTAAAAATACATTGACCTATAAAGTAATGTAATTGAAAGAAGAAAAGGCTTGAATAAAATTCAAACTCCGTTTTTTACATGTCTTATAAATATTAATGAAACATGCAAACTACAAATATTATTTGCAATAAAACTGTATATTTATGACATTGAAGAACAAAAATAAGCAACAAAAAAATTAAAAGTTTAAAATTACTGTATAAATAAAAATTTAACTTGCTATCATTACACATTTAAACTTCATCATAAAAATTAACTTAGAAAGATATTATCAATTAGACATATTTTTAGGAAGAGAAAATTTAGCATCACAAAAACTAAGAACAAAAAATCACATACTTCGAAAGGAAATAAAACTTACTAATACTAAAATAAATTAGGAACAAAAATTTAAGTACGAAAATTAGGATCATATAAATTATGAACAAAAAATTAAAAACCTCGAAAAAAATAAAAACCTATTGAACTTACAAAGGAATTATCAGTCTTCAAATCAGTCAAAATTATAAACAAGCATTTATCATATCAAATAAAGATATTTACATTAAAATTATTTATTTTTAATACTTAGAAAGAACCTGGCGGTTGAGCGTGATCACGGTCAAATCACCTCCTTGCACGACCGCTGACCAAGAAACAGTACTCTTCCTTACATAGTACTGAACCCAAGACCCTTTATGGGTTGTAGTGGTACAGGTTTTTTTTTTTTTTTTTTTTTTAATACTTACATTTCGCTCCGATGTTTAGAGATAAAAAAAGATACGTAAATGGGCGCGCGACGGTAATCTTCCGACACCCGGCACTTTCGGAGTTAAAACACTAAAAGAGAAAGGACATTTCTCAGAATATTTAGATTCTTGTCTCTGCGGTGAGTGATAAGATTCAATTAGATAATACATGCCCCTCCCGGCAACCTGTGACTTGCCTGATAAAACCTGCACGAGATTTTTTAAATGTGAAGGTAATCTACCGCGCGCGCGCCCGGAAGAAGGTTAAGTTACCATGGAAACAAATGGTCTCCGTTACATTGGTATGTTCCAACAATCATTTCGCATGTGCATCACTCCATACTTGTTAACAATGGGCTGTTCTTTAGGCGTTATGCGCATGCGACACATGTCGGTTTCCACTCCAAACAGGTTGATAAGTGAAAGTTGTATGTTGCTCCATTCGCAACAGATTTTTTATTATTTTAATTTTGAATAATGGTTTAATACTTATTTCAAATTAGTAAAATAATTAAATGGGTGCGTTTTTATGAGTTTACTCCAGGTTTCTTTACTTTTTTTATCTTCAAATTTAATCTTGCAGATTGGGAAAAATACAATTTGATATTTGAAAAAGCTAAATGATGTTTTACGAATATATCACTGATGAAGTTTGAAATCTCTGTGCCAATCTCAAAAAACAATCCCATAATTTCATGCAGACTTTGTTGTTTCCTAAAAAGATTGGAAATGTAGATTTAAACCCTTTCAAGGGGTCACCTGTGGTGTAGTGGTTAGCATAGAAACTTAAAATACTAAAGGTCACCGATTCGCGTCCCGAGGTGGCCCTAGGATTTTTTAATGGGAGTGAAAAATCCTTGTCTATGCCGTCCCTCGGATAGGACGTAAAATGGAGGTCCCGAGCCTGTACGATGTCAGTTACTCGTTAAAGATCCCTATCCTAATTATACCCGGACAGGCAAAATTTAGGACTCCCAGTGTAGCATCGTCCGATTAGCCTTAGTGGCATAAAGTGACTTTAAACAAACAAATAAATAAGCCCTTTCACATCACCATAATAATATAGTATATTTCGTACCAAGGGCCGAAAGTGGGCGTTTGCCGGCCCGAGATATTTTTTGACCGAGACGTAGTCGAGGTCATGAAAAGTTCGAGGGCCTGCAAAAGCACTTTGGCCCGAGGCACGAACGCTATTTTTCACCATACTACAATAAATATTAATACGATATAACATTAATCAAAAACAAGATTTTCTTTTGGTTAAGTGTACCTTTTTGTTAGAAGGTTATCTTGTGGTTATGGGGACATGATGAATGTTTAATGTATGGATTGTTTTACGTTATGTTATTATGTAAGTTAATAAAGAGAGATGAACATGTGTGTGTTTCATTTATTACAGCTGATATATTTCAAAATGCTAAAAAAAGTTAGTTCGTTTATTTTTGATTTATAGAAATGTTAAAAGTACAATTTTGGTTGTTTGATATATTATTAGCCATAATTACTAAATAACTTAACAATAATACGAGCAAAACAAACTTATGTAATGTATATAATGAAATGAATGAATTAAAATAATAAACAGCTGATTTTGCGGCCCTAGGGCGAAATATTCATTTTCGGCCCTAGGGTGGCGAAGTGTAGCTTTCGGGCCGCAAATTAGGCGTGTAAAACAGGTGATTACATCGTAGTATGGTGAAAAAATTATTACTATAAGTAAATGCATGGAATCTTGTATCAAAATTGCCAAAAGTGTCACAAGATATTAAGATTTTATCAAAATTAATCACACTTTAAAATAATCTTCAATATCAAGGACTGTTCCTTGTTTTTATGCCTGTTAACGAAGTTTGGAGCCAAAGGCTGCTTTACTATTTGACAGCCACGTGCGGCTGCTTATACTGTTAAGTTTTATTATCAACCTTGTTGTTGAAAATGTTTTAGTTCGCTTATTACTAAGAATAATAATCATCTCAAGATTAGTTTTAACATTTAACCGTGTGAGCGGGCCTTTACACAGATATTTTCATAACTATATCTAACTAGCTGTATATCCCAGTTTCACCCGGGGAATTTCATTTTTGTCTATTTTGTAAAAACCAATGTAAAGCGAGATCATAACGATTTTTATAACAATAAAGAATATTCCCAGAGATTAGTTGAAGTTAAGCAATTTTAATATGCTCAGTTTCCCGCGATTCTGCCTGTCTAAGCCTCTGTTGTTCATTCCTATTTCGAAGTTCGTCAAGAGTTTCAGCTGCTCGTATTTGACCCTGTTTTTTAGCTTTTGAGGTCACTAATCCTATTGAAGCTCACTTCAGAGGAGGCATTTTTGAAAAATAAATTCACCATATATGTAAATAAACGTATTGTAATGTTAAAAAAAATATATGGTTTAAAAATCCCAGAAATCGACGCCTGCCAAGGGACGGTCTTGCCGGGCCTAGTTGGCCTCTTCAAAATCTATAAAATGATTTTTTAGGCCGTTTTTTCGACTCAAACGGCCGATTTCGTAAAAAAACCATTGTAAAACGAGGTCATGATGAATTTTATAACAATAAAGAATATACCCAGAGATTGGCTGAAGTTATGGAATTTTAATATGGACAGGTATCAAAGAACCCCTGAGCGAAATCTGGAGAATTTAGGACAAACGGTATGGATTTCTATAAAGAATAAATAAACAAACAAAAAGAATTTCATCTTTATTTATATAGAATACTTAGTTGTTACACTGTGATATGATATTATTACATATTGAGTAATATTTTTTTAATTGTTAATTTGCACATGTAAACAGGGCGTTTTACTTGTTTTGTTTTTTCTTATTTAAAAAAAAAAAATTATCTCTATTTTTTGCAGCTATTAGAAGAAATAATTCCAAGTTATATGGTCCGCCAATGATCCACTGTATCGCAGAAAATTGCTGTCCTTACTTCTACAGATGTTGTGATGGTGGGAAGGCATGCTGCGGTCGTTATTATGGGTGAGTAAAAATTTCCTGATATCCGATGTCAGCTCCGAGGAGGAGATGAGCTCATTATTGATAGCAATGATTGGGTGAGGTAGTCCAGCCAATGAAACATTAACAAGTAACGACAAAACAAAATCTGGTGCGTGCGCGCAACACACATCTTTTACTTACCAACTTACTTAGATTAGAAATTGATGTGTTTTGTTAATAGCTACGTCTCAAAGTCACACATTTTTCCACATTCATTTTTATTTGCTCTATAAAAAACACTAATCTTTTTATTATTAAATACAAGTTTTTACTGATGATCCTTCGGCAACACAAGCCTAATACTCTCAGTCGTCTCATTTTGTAAACCTCATTTAGTTACCATGATTTATTATGAATTGTTACCATGAAACAAATAATTTCCATTAAATGAATAGAACGCTTTTAATTATGAACAATGGCTGTCATTAAAGGCTTACTCCGCATGCGTGGGTTCAACGTGTTTTATGAGTTGACGGAATATTTTTCTTTGTTTTCTCCTTGTTGTTTGATTTTTTGATGTTTACTTGATTTTTTTCATATTTCGCCATTTTTAATTTTTAGGCGTAACGAGAGACAGTTAATTTCTCCATATAAGCAAAAAAAAGGCCCCTTCCCCATTTTAGCACCCTCAGAACATTTTAATGATGATAAAGCTTACCTGATATTAAAGATCACCGAGTTTTCATTAAACATGAATTTGATCAAAATCATTAAAGCCGTTTTTGAGATAATCGCAAAAAATTTATGAAATAGTGTCCCCTCCGTTTGACCAATTTTGATGAAATGTTGGCTGTCACATCTTTGGCATAAACATACATCAAATACCCAGTTTTATCAAAATCGTTAGAGCTGTTCTTGAGAAAATTGAAAAAACCCGTAAAAATTAGAAAAAGTTCTTCATATAAACTACCCCCTCCAATTGATCAATTTTGATGAAATTTTCGCTGTCACATAAGGGACATATACATACGAGGGGTGATCAAAAAGTTCCAGGACTGTTGAGATTGCGCGGCAATGGAGTGTCATAGAGCAGTGCGGTTGGCAGCATTGTTTAGCGTGACTCTTCCTGAGCTCAGCTGTTTATTCAGTTTGTAGATAACCTTCTTCATTGCAAAGTTACTGCTGTTTTCGTAAAAAAAAGTTTTTTGTGTTCGGCGATTTTGTGAAATGAATGTTAAAATCTGTTGACACGAACCAAATGAAATGTTCAATTCTTCAGCCATCTCACGAATGGTTAGTCGACGATTAGAACGCACGAGACTGTTCAATCTTGCAACATGATCGTCGTCAGTCGAAGTTGGTGGGCGCCCTGAACGAGAATCATCTTCACACGATGTCCGGCCTTCCTTGAACCTTTTGTACCACTCATGACACCTTGACCGACTCAGACATTCATCACCGAAAGCCACTTGCAACATTTGAAAAGTTTCAGTAAACATTTTACCCAACTTCACACAAAACTTTACGCAAACGCGTTGCTCTTCCTTTACATTCATTTCACAAAAAACTTTTTTTTACGAAAACAGCAGTAACTTTGCAATGAAGAAGGTTATCAACAAACTGAATAAACAGCTGAGCTCAGGAAGAGTCACGCTAAACAATGCTGCCAACCGCACTGCTCTATGACACTCCATTGCCGCGCAATCTCAACAGTCCTGGAACTTTTTGATCACCCCTCGTACACCAATTACCCAGTTTCAGGTTCGTACGGCTTAGAGTTTTTAGCCTTCGCTAAAAACTGCATCTTTTTCTTTATAAACCACACGATGGCACCTAATTCGCTAATTACGCAACTATTGCTAAAATTAGAACTACTTTAACATTAACGACACACAAAACTACACTTTTCAGGGCTCTTCCCATAAACTAAGTTGTGTAAATTTTTCCAGAATAAATATTTATTTTCTACATTGTAGCATTGTTAACTGGCATTAATGTGCAGGTTTTAAGAATGGGGACAAAGCCCCGAAACGTTAAGAATGTTACAATGTAGAAAATAAATATTTTTTTCTGGATAAAAGGAAGATACATTGCTAATATATCATCGGAAATATTTTATTTAGCTCGTTTGTGTAAACGCACCTTAAGCCCGCTCGACCATCTTGCCCAAATATAAATCACAATTAAATTTTATTCATAATTCAAGGATAATTTTTATTCTCCCTGATATGTGTTAACACATATAAAAAGAATAATTTATTTCCTGATATGTGTTAACACGGTAGGTGCGGCGCCGTATTTTAGGGGTATTCTGAATTTAACGGTATCGGTCCCAGGGGATGAGCCACAGATGATATCGGGCGTCGAGGTCCGATGGGAATGCACTGACGAAAGCGTTATCTTTTGATTAAAAGGGAATTAAATGAGCGTCTCAACGGCATTAATTATCTCTTGGTAAGGATTGGAATCAGAAATAATAGGCGCAGGACAGGCCGATACAGGATTTACGCCATACTTTATCGAAAATCGGACCTCGGAGTCCGATTCTAAAAAACAACAGCATTTCAGCTGTTTCAGCAACATTTTCTGCACTAAAATGCAATAATCTCATCAAAAATTGACTAAATTGAGTGTTTGAAGTCTTCGGACTTTCGGACATTTTCATGTGAAAATCGGCTGTTAAGGAGGGAATGTAAGACATCGGACCCCGGGGACCGATGCCGCACCTAACGTGTTAATGATAGGAAACTGCTATTTTTCAAAATATATTTGAAATGGTGATTTGATTAATAAGTCTTGTGACGGAAACTCTAATTATTACAATATCGTTATCATGATAAAATTATTTATAATATTAAGTATATCTGATAATTTATTGTTAATGATTATTTTTATTATTATATATATTTTTTTTTTCCAGAAAATATAATGTTTGGAAATGTTAGACCTACCTATGCCTTTATAATGACCGAAGACTGAATCCTAAGAAGTTAAAAAGTTCTCATAATTATTTATCTACTGCTTTTTCAAAAAGTTGTATCAATAGGAAAAAGATTTTCCAGGAAGTATAATCGGCATAAGTACATTGTAAATCAACGTAGCAAATGTGTTGGGGAAACCCATAGAATTTAATCCATTGATAAAAGTATAAATTTTATAATAAATTACCTTATCAACCTGTTTTCAAATTTTAACCTCATTACCAGGGATAGGATATTTATAAAATTAAAATTTCAAAATATGTACATATTTTTTGTATCGTCTTCTTAAAACTCTTAATTTATTATGAAATAATTTATTTTTTGAAGAGAAAAGATTCGGCTCCGCCGGGAGTCGAACCCGGGTCTCCTGCGTTACATGCGAGGATGCTAACCGCTACACCACAGAGCTCGTTTAAGGCAGAGCAAATCCTTCCTCTTCACTGATTCCTACTCCCCCTATCTCACAAATTTTGTGAGTAGTAGCGGGAGGTGAACAATTTTGTCCAATTTATGATAATTTATTGACATAAGTCAATTTTTTAAATTATTTTAATTAATCCATTCTTAAATTGTGGCTCACCACCAATTTTAAATTATTTTTAAATAATTTATTTTTTGAAGAGAAAAGATTCGGCTCCAACGGGAGTCGAACCCGGGTCTCCTGCGTTACATGCGAGGATGCTACCCGCTACACCACAGAGCTCGGCTCAAGGCAGAGCAAATCCTTCCTCTTCACTGATTCCTACTCCCCCTATCTCACAAATTTTGTGAGTAGTAGCGGGAGGTGAACAATTTTGTCCAATTTATGATAATTTATTGACATAAGTAATTTTTTTAAATTATTTTAATTAATCCATTCTTAAATTGTGGCTCACCACCAATTTTAAATTATTTTTAAATAATTTATTTTTTGAAGAGAAAAGATTCGGCTCCGCCGGGAGTCGAACCCGGGTCTCCTGCGTTACATGCGAGGATGTTAACCGCTATACCACAGACCTCGGCTCAAGGCCGAGAAAAGAAGGATTTGCTCTGCCTTGAGCCGAGCTCTGTGGTGTAGCGGTTAGCATCCTCGCATGTAACGCAGGAGACCCGGGTTCGACTCCCGGCGGAGCCGAATCTTTTCTCTTCAAAAAATAAATTATTTAAAATTGGTGGTGAGCCACAATTTAAGAATGGATTAATTAAATTAATTTATCATGATTTATTCGTTATTCATAATTAATTACAGTGTCTGTTGAAAGAATATAGTTTCATTTATTATTATGGAATAAAGAAATACAATAAGAAAGAATTTATAATGATCTTCAATAGCTTGGTAAATCGTTGTTTAAGCTTCACATTTTGATGACTTAACCCCTTTTGCCCAAACACCAGTGAAATATGGATTTATATTTGCAAATATGGATGTGTAATAAAATTATGAAAATATGGACAAAAAAATAAATAAATAAATGAAAATATTGACTGAAAATTAAAACATTTCAAAAGTTCAGTATTCACATTAAAAATAAATATACATTTAAAATACTTATAAAATATAAAAAAAAAAATTAAACGAAATTTTTGGAAATGTAAGAACACATTTTAAACTTCCTCATCTTCACCATAAAAAAAGATGCATTTTATAAGATGCATTTTAACCATGTAATAGTAACATAAGCCTATGAGGCTATCTAGTTTCACATTTTAGCCATTAGGGGCCGCTTAGATTAAGCCAGGAAGCCAGCAGCATCAGCCAACTTCATTCAGCCATCGGAGAGCGAGGAGAAAGGTTCAGAGTTCTGCATCTTGCTTTTTTGACTGGTAAGTAGCCGTTTTTCCAAAACACTGTCAGTCTGTGAGTCTTATGTTCCGCTTAAGGGACATTTTTTACCCCCGAAGTAGTCTGTCAGACGTATGTTCCTTTTTCTTTTTTCTTTTTATATTAGGCGTAAAAATCAGGCGTAGACACATTGGATCGAAAAGTCAGCGTTTACTCCGCAAATCGTAAACATGGAGGTGGCCTCTTGTGATGTTCTACCACATAGTTGCAGTGGCTTCACCCAATACAGCACTTCTGTATAATATGTACCCCGGATCTGACAACATGTCTAGATATGGTTTTATCAAGATCTTACTTCTCTCTTTGGCGAGTAATTTTTTGAAATCAAAATTAGGTATCGTCAATTTGCCACAAGAGCTACGAAACATAATTCAACAAGCAGCAGGAGTTCAAAAAGAGGGACAGGCAGCTGAGCAGTCACTCTCTGAAAAGTTCCAGAGGAGAAGAGCCATGCAGTGTCTGCGATTATAAAAAACATAGAATGACATGACAAATTATAAATGTATAAAATGTCCAAATCCAATATGTTTGGAGGATTCCAAAAAAATCTGTGATGACTGTGCTAAAAGACTTCAGTTCTTTATTATTTCCTTCTTTCACACTAAAAGTTCTCAAGTTCTTTTTTGATACTAAAGTCCCTAAAAACCTTTTTTACTAATGTTCCTAACAATATTTTATTCTAAAGTTTCTAAAAATATTTTGTACTAAGGTTCCTAACAATATTTTACACTAAAGATCCTACCAATATTTTATACTAAAGTTCCTAAAAATATTTTATACTTAACTTCCTACTTTTTTCATGTTTTTATTTTATTTTTTCATTTTGTTCATAGCTTAAATGAAAATGTAATTATCTTAAATGTTACTGTTGTCTGTATTTTAATAAAAGTTTTTTTTATATCGTTTTTCGAGATTTATTGTTTTTTGTCCAATTAACTGCCTCTAAATATACTTTTCAAAATCAATCTGAAGGTCTAGTGCACCAATAGAAAATTATCCGTTTAACAATATGCAGAAATAAGATAAAAGAAAAAGATAATTGGCAAAAATATGTTGTCAGCTATTGTGGTAGACTGTGAGTCGTATGTTCCTTGTAAATGGGGAAAAAATCATCTTCCCGTTGCAGGGTTAAGATTTTCTTCGGAAAATCGACGATTCGGTCGAAGTAAAGCTTTGTACCTATTTGCTTAAAGATTTTTCCACGTTGACTGATGTGACGGGTGGGAATTTTGTAGCGCAAGCAATACAGGACACCTTTACTGTTGCATTTAAATGTTTAAAAGAGTTCTGCAAACTCTGTGATGTAGGTACTTAGTTTTAGTTTTCTTTCCTTTTTGGCATTTTACACGCTAGGTATGAACTTGTCACTTAATTTATAAAGCAACTGAGGCTATATTAGCATTGCAAAGGATGAGGTATCTACGATTATGTAAGAAAAGAAGGGATAAAAATTCCTGAGAATCGTCGATATTGCTTTGTGCCTTTTGATTCTCCAAGAACTTTTTTAATCCTTAGGTTCATTCTCTGCTTTACACTTTATTTATTCTAGATATTGATTGAATATACGCAAAACAACTAAATAACTAATAATAATTTTAAAGTAAATTCCCTAAAAGTTGTAAAATATGGACAAAAATATGTATTTATCGAAATATATGTAAAAATATGGAAAATTAAAATGGTTTATATCATGGTAAAAAACTTTTAGAATACATATACGTGCATTTCTAGGCCTCGAAAGAAAATATGTAAACACATGAAAATCACATCCCTACTCATTACGATATAAAGCGAAAATTATGGAATCTCTAAAATGCAAGTAACAAATAAATCCATCAACATTTTGTTAATTTATTAAACTTGTAAACAGGATAACAGCCTAAATCAGATATGCCGTAAAAAAAAAAAAATAATAATGATAATAAAAAATGGAGAATACCTCACAGTCTATAAGGTGAAGAGAAAAGAAAATATTACTTCGTGATATTTAAACAGAAACTGAAGATGCTGAAACTGCAGAAACTGAAAATTAAAAAAAGAAATGGTGCGGAGCGTGCGTCACTCAACTTTGACTTACCACCCTACTTTGAGAAGAAATAGGATGTAATGTAAGGATGAAAAAAAGTGAAAATTATAAACAATATAAAATATTCAACATAAATGATTATATGTTTTTTCCATCCATCAAATCTGTTAAACATAAGTTTTTTTTTTTTTACTGTTCATTTGTCATACTAATAAACTATTGATTCTTTGAATAGAAATCAGTAACAATAGTGAAACGATAATGTGTCTATTGTAACGTGAAAGGGGCTCTACCGTCCCTTCACTACCCTATCTGTACCTTAAACAGATAGTATTTAGACAAATAAATAGATTACACAATAAATAAGTGATTTACACAACGAACAAACGATTTATTAACTGAGAAACAACAAAGGTACTCACTGTACAACAAAAACAACAGGACTCCACCACTAGCTTTCTTTAATTAGTTGTTTTAACACTCCTTGTTTTTTTTAACCTGCTCAAAGGTTCATCTTTTTAAAATATCACTATTTTATTTTCTAATCTAAACACATGTTTTTTTTATTCAGTTCACAAATTCATTACACTGCCCCCTCCTTAACACTGTTCGTCCCGAACAGGGGTTTCCTCTTCTACATCGAAGGGTAGCAGGCGGTCCAAATGGACGACTTTCATCTTGGCTCTTGGGCTCCGTTGTATCCTGTATATCAGGTCGTTAATTCTTTTGACGATCGTATAGGGACCTTCCCAATTCTTTTGAAACTTAGGTGATTTCCCCCTTCTCCTAGTCGGGTTGTATAACCAAACTTTTTGGTTTTCCTGAAAAGTTCTTCCGGTAATCTTGATGTCATATCTGGCCTTCATTCGATTACTTTCAATCCGGATCCTGTTTCTAACTCCGGCATGAATTTCCCTTAATCGTTGGCGCAGTGACCCCGCATAATCATCCACAAGGCATTCCTCATCTTTCGGGGTCCCGAACAGGAGATCACTGGGTAGACGGAGTTCTCTGCCGAATATAACGCTGGCCGGTGTTCGTCCAGTCGTCTCGTGTACTGCTGATCGATACGCCATCAGTACAAGAGGTATGTACACGTCCCAGTCATCTTGGTGTTCGTCGACGAATATCTTGAGGTGGCTTAGCAATGTTCTATTAAAGCGTTCCACCATGCCATCGGACTGAGGGTGCAATGGTGTGGTCCTCGTTTTCCTGATACCCAATATCTCACAAGCTTCCTTGAATACTTGAGATTCAAAATTCCTCCCCTGATCAGAGTGAACTTCCAATGGGATACCAAAACGTGTGAACATGTTATCCACTAAGACCTCGGCTACTGTCGATGCTTCTTGGTTTGGTATTGCGAAAGCTTCGGTCCACTTACTGAAGTAGTCACCAGCGACTAGTATAAATCGGTTCCCTTTCTTGGTACGAGGGAATGGTCCGGCTATGTCGATGGCGATCCTCTCGAACGGTGCTCCAACATTGTATTGCATCATGGCCCCCCGTGTCCTGGTCTTGGGTCCCTTGCATACCAGACACTCAGCACACCTGCGGCACCAGTCTGCGACGTCCTCGGAACAACCGACCCAGTAAAATCGATGCCGTATTTTCTCCAACGTCTTCTTGATACCGAAGTGGCAACCTGAGACACCTCCATGCAACTCCTTTAGCACTTCATTCTTCTTTCCTGTGGGTACGATAATTTGTGGTCGAAGCTCCTTCCCATCTGGACTCTCCCAGTTTCTTTTCAAAATGCCATTTTCTACAATTAGTGAGTCCCACTGTGACCAGTAGCACTTCACAGCAACGCTCTCTGTAGATATATCCTTCCACGTCGGTCGCTGTCCACTTTCTTTTGCTGTCAAAATCGGTCTGATGTCTGGATCCTTTAATTGTTCTTCTCTTATTTCATTCAAATTCCAGTCATCCGCTGGTTGACTGACAATTCTTTTGCACGGCGCCACCGCTGCTTTCTCGATCCTACTGCAGTGCTTGCATTCCTGCTTACATGGTCTTCTCGACAGCGCATCTGCATTACTATGTAACTGTCCCTTGCGGTGCACTATTTTGAACTCATATTCTTGCAGCCTTTGAATCCAACGAGCTACTTGACCCTCTGGGTTCTTGAAATTCAAAAGCCAAGTCAGAGAAGCATGGTCAGTGCGCAGCATGAATGGTTGCCCATACAAATATTTATGGAAGTGCTCTATTGTTCTCACTATAGCTAGAAGTTCTCTTCTGGTGACGCAGTAATTCTTTTCTGGCTTAGAGAGAGCCTTAGAGTAATATGCTATTACTCGTTCTTCTCCACCTTGAACCTGGGACAATACTCCTCCAATTCCGACGTTGCTTGCGTCAGTGTCCACTATGAATTCATGTCCAGGCTTAGGATACACCAAAATAGGTGCTCCACACAGAGCCATCTTGAGTTTATCGAATGCTTCCTGACATTCTACTGACCATTCGAATGGTTGTCTGTTCTCTGTGAGACGATGTAAAGGTCTAGCCACGTTGGCGAATCCTTCTACGAATCTCCTATAGTAGGTACACAGTCCGAGGAAGCTTCTTACCTCATGTTTATCCTTTGGAATTGGCCACTCTCCCACCGCACTAATCTTGTCCGGATCAGTAGCAACTCCACTCCCAGAAATTACATGACCAAGGAACTTTACTTCTTTCTTGAAAAACTGGCATTTCTTCGAATTTAATTTCAGCCCAGCGTTCTTAAACTTATCCAGTACCTCTTCAAGATGTTTTAGGTGATCATTAAATGTCTTACTGAAAATCACCACATCGTCTAAGTAAATTAGGCAGGTCTTCCAATGTAAACCGTGTAAAACAGTTTCCATGAGACGTTCAAAAGTTGCTGGGGCATTACAAAGACCAAATGGCATAACATTAAACTGCCACAAGCCGCTGCCGGTAGAGAATGCGGTCTTTTCCCGATCATCTGGGTGTACCTCTACCTGCCAATACCCACTCTTCAGATCTAGGGTGGAAAACCATCTTGCCCCCGCTAGCGTATCTAGCGTATCATCAATGCGAGGTAGTGGATAGCTATCCTTCTTCGTAATGTTATTCAGTCTTCGGTAATCGACACAGAATCTAGTGGAGCCATCTTTCTTCTTGACCAAAACTATCGGAGAAGACCATGGGCTATTGGAAGGTTGAATCACACCCTGAGCTTTCATGTCTTCCAACATGTTCTCAACCTCCTCCCTCTTAGCTAATGGTATTCTTCTAGGTGCCTGTTTAATCGGTTGGTGGTCGCCGGTATTGATCCTGTGACGTGCTATGCTCGTCCTTCCATGGTCGTTGTCGCTGGACGAAAAGATGTTGTGATACGTCCTTAGTAGATGCCCCGCGGGTTCCTTATGGTCAGTCTTCAAATCTTTTAAGGTTTCCTTAATTAATCCTTTTATAGTTTCCGAAACCTGACTGAACCCTTCATCCCGCCTTTTCTCGTCCAAGTTTGTAATGATCTGTGCTTCTCCACACTGTCCTACGATCGTTCCCTTGCTTAGTCGTTGCGCATAGTCCTTTGTGTTCATTATTCTGGCCGGTATTTTATGCGTTGTCGCCCTGATGAGTGTTCTTCCAAGAAGAATGCCATTGTCAATCGTTGATACTGGCTCCAGTACCCCAACCATTCCTCCGCTGCCTCTTTCTAACTGGATTTCGGCAATCACTTCACTTCGTGAGGGAATGATAAGGTCCTCAGCTAGGGCTGCTTGTCTAACCCATCCTGTTTCATCCTTATTCCGTCGTAGAACAAGCTCCTCGTTGCCTATTTTCATTAACCTCTGGTTGAAGTCGATTATCACCTTGTGCGCCTCCATAAAATCCATTCCCAGAATGATCGGGTCCGTAATCTTTGCCACGAACACTTGGTGAGGTATACTCAAACTACCTATCTCTATCAATATTCTAACTTCTCCTTGAACATCCATAGTCTCGCCATTTGCTGTCGTAATTATATACTTTCTAGACAGGGGTTTTAGTTGCCCTTTTGGTATAAGATCTGTTCTCACAATGGTATTACTAGCACCCGTATCCACTACCATTTGACAGTCCTGGCCAGCTACCCTTCCTTCCAACATTAAGCTATTCTCTCCGCATTGCAATTGCGATACTTTTAGTTGGATATTTGGGACATGGTAAAAATTAGCCAGTTTCCGCCCCCTAAAACTGACTAAGCTGAGTTTTCCTGGTTCCCCTTCTTGATCACACCCTGCTCCTCTAGTATCGGGCACTGTCTCTTGAAGTGACCAGGTTCACCACAGTTGTAGCACTTCAATTTTGGCTTGGTGGCTATTTTATCCTCCCTTGGTGATGTTTTATTCTTCAATCGTTGGCAGACACATGTTGCAACACTGTCGCTGTTGTAGTCCTCTTCCCCAACGTCTGTCTTCCTTACTCTTACTTGCCTTTGTCGAATGCTTTGCTTTACTGCTTCGAATTCCAATGCCCTCGCAAGGGTGCCTCCTAAAGTTTCCAACTTAGACAGTTTCAAATGTTGTTTGGTCTCATCGTCACGAACCCCATCAGCAAAGACCTCTATAGCCAAGTGCTCCAAGACATCTTCCGGTACAGTTGGATAAGCCAACCGCACTAATCGTGAAACGTCTCCACTGAACTGCTGGAGTGTTTCCCCAAGATTTTGCTTTCTGGTTCTAAATTGTGTCCGATGTAGCTGTTCCAAGTGTCTATCGCCGAAGCGCCTTTCTAGGTATTCAACAATGCAATGAAAATCATCTAGACGTTCTTCAGGTACAATAAGAAGGATGTCGAGTGCTTCTCCTTTAAGTGCGACCATCAGCATAGTAGCCTTTTCTTTGTCGTTCCAGCGGTTTGCCGAAGCGGCCGCGTTAAACTGTCGTAGATAGGCAGACCAAGATGTTTTACCATCATATGACGGAGCTTTCACCTTCAATATGTTTTCGTTTTGTGTTGTGGTCATGCGCTGTCCTTCCGCTCGCGATGTTCCTTCTCCTTCCCATTCTATTTTACCGCTCTTCAATTTTTCCACTTCGTTTTCAAGGACTTTTAGTTTTCTATCGAATTCGGTTTCTATTTTTTGTATTTTACCAGTCAAGGTTGCTTCCATCATAGCTTGAGCAACTTTCATTTCTTCCTTGCTAGCTTCTATTTTAGCAGCTAAACTAGCATGCATCTCAGCTTGACCAGTTTTCATTTCATCCTGACCAGCTTTCATTGTCTCTAACAGTTGCATGATTGCCTCCATTTCTTTGACTCGGCTTCTAGTACCTTCACTTATAGAAATATTTTAAATGTTGATCATCAACAGTCGAATTTCCGGCAATTAAGTAACCTCAGGTCACTAATTACTAAAACTGTCCAATTTCATTTATTTTTATCTACTAAATTACTTATTTAAACTAATTCATCACTATCTATTGTGCAAATCCCACTTCTGACACCAGTTGTAACGTGAAAGGGGCTCTACCGTCCCTTCACTACCCTATCTGTACCTTAAACAGATAGTATTTAGACAAATAAATAGATTACACAATAAATAAGTGATTTACACAACGAACAAACGATTTATTAACTGAGAAACAACAAAGGTACTCACTGTACAACAAAAACAACAGGACTCCACCACTAGCTTTCTTTAATTAGTTGTTTTAACACTCCTTGTTTTTTTTAACCTGCTCAAAGGTTCATCTTTTTAAAATATCACTATTTTATTTTCTAATCTAAACACATGTTTTTTTTATTCAGTTCACAAATTCATTACACTATGTTTTGAAAAAAAAATAAAAAAATATTTTTAATATAGATGTTTTGACAAAAACAAAGATTATATTAACATCTATGTTACGGAGATATTGACTTTTATGTCCCGTTCCTACAATACAATATTGTATGTTTCCTACAGAGTTGGGCATATTTAAATAAATATGTAATCATGATTATGACTAATAATCAAAAATGTGAATAATGATTGTAATCATCATTCACAAATCATTCTTTAGCGCGGAATCGTTAATCATGAATTGTTGATTATTAATCACTTGTCGTGGAGTATTCATGAATATAATGTATTCAATAATCATGAATGACCAATATTCATTATTAAATGATAGTCAGTAATCATGGTTATAAAAAAATTTGTTTTTACAATTCAATGTTTAGTCTTAAAATGATCTATTACAGTAGGGTTCCGATTAACCGAGACGATGGGAACCAAGTTTACCTCGGTTAATCGGAACCATACTGATACGAACTGAAAATATCGGTTATTTTTATACAAAAACTACATACATGCTTAAAAACCTAATAAATATTTAATAATAAAACTGCATAATAACAATAATAATAACAGAAATTATGAAACTATTTTTTTTTAAAAAGAAATCTTTTATTGTACTTTGTTTAAATGAACTCATATACATACATATACCCCCCCCCCCCTTTCAGACTTGGTAACTCGGTTAATCGGGACCTCGGTTGACTGGACCTCGGTTAATCGGAACCCTACTGTAAATCATTTTTTAAAAAGTATTTTGTATTTTGAATATTTATGGGGGTAGTATATAGTATTTTGAATAGGTATGGGGGTTGCTAAGGTCATTGAGGGCAGGTATTTTGTTTTGGGTTTAATTCATGAGCGTCCGCAGGGGAGGGCTGCTCCCCCCCCCTAAAAATTTTGAGAAACAAAAATTACATTCAGGATTGCACACAGGACATGTATTTGCTGAACGATCTCTCCACGTCAACTGACGCGGCATTCGACTTATTTTGCGCGTGTTTCGCCGTTTTCTAATTGAAATCTTTTTTGGCAGCACAAACAATACAGGACATCTTAACTGTCGCATTTAAATGTTTCTTCTAAAATACGCAACTCCGTAACGTGCTTAGCGGCACTAAATAAAGCTACCTTGTACTTGAAAATCAAACTTGAAATACCTTTAAATAATTTATAAACAAACAACAACTAGGGTAAACCATACAGTTATTGGCACCCCAACTTTAACTTAAAGAAATAGGTAAACAAGTCCTAATTTTATTACAAGATATATATGAGTCTAATGTTTGAAGGGTCCTCTAAGTCATCTATGAAGTAAGACTTTAACAAACTAACCAGAGGGAAGATTTCGCAACTAAATCCACAGGGTGTCAATAACTAGTTTTTGCACTTTTAACGATAAATATTGCCATATGGAAAAACTATTGAACTTTTCACCCAAAAAAAACTCTTGAGTCTTTATAAGGATAGATAAAGAGGATGTATAGGAAGTTTCAATCAGATCCCTTCATAAGAAGTATTACTTTTTAATGTCACCACTGAAATTTAGTCTTAAGGGTGCCAATAACTGTGCGGTTTACAGTAATATTAACTAAATAGGTTGACATTTTATTAAGTTTGAACTTGGGCTTCTTTGCGTGGCCTCTTTCGATACTAGGTTTTGTGACCGTGACATAAGTGAACTCCCGTCGTGTCCTTTTAAGTTAAAAAGGGCCCTGATTGGCTTTATTTAACCCCAGCTTTCGACTCCCACTCGTTTCGCCAGCTCAAAAGAGATAATTAAACCCCTAAGGCATCCTTTTCTGTTCAATTCTGAGTCACACTAGAAGGCGCCGAATAGGCCACTTGTAGAACAGAAGCAGCACTTCTAAAGTTCTACCGAAGTAGCAACAACAGTAAATTAAAAAAAAAAAGCAAACTTTAGAACAGTAAAACAAAAAAACACAAAAGAAAATTTTGCAATACAAGAGATAAGAAACGATATGGTAGCTAACTGGAAATAATTTGGTAAGTTGGAATCCTTGTCTTATATCCGACAAGTTCCGAAATTCTAGTTCAGACGCTGGAAAGGGTTCTCATTTTTATTTATTTTTACAAAAACTTTATTGACTATATGCTGTGATGGATGAAACCAAAAGAGATGTTTATTTCTTTTTAGTTTTTTTAGTAATAAGTTATAACGTATATTATTATAAACAAAAAAAGATACGGATTTATATTCATCGGATGGATGGATATATATACATATATATCGGGTATGTTTTCTTGACTGAATTGATATTAAATGTTATAGGGTTCTTGAAGTTCAGTCAATAATAAACAACTGTATTATGGCGACGTATTGAAACTATATTGTTCTCATAATGGTGACAATGCTGCTGATGTATTTTGCTATATAAACCACATAGTTGTATAAAAACTAACTCATAATTATTGTATAATTGCTTTATAAATATATTGTATAATTGAGGCACTGACATGGAAAAGGTATTAATAAAAAAAAAAAGTAAAAAAAAAATCGATCATAGGATAAAGTAGCATGAAGTAATAAGTGGTTTAGTTGCTATCAACACCAGAAGATCCTTTTAATCCATAACTTAATTTCAACAGTTCAAAATAAAAATAAAAATATTTTTTCTTGACTTACTACCTTATTCATGTCAACGCCTCAATTATTGTATGTAATTGGAAAATACTACTGTTAAAATTTGATAACTGGTTGCCGGAGGCGTAATTTTTATGTTTCTAAAAAAAATATTAAATAAAATTATATTATGCTTTGTTGCCAATTTTGTATAACCACGTCTCCAACCCCAACAGCGTTTGATTGTGAAGAATATTTATTCAATTCAGTGTCTGCACTAATCCCTAAACTGAGGTTTAAATTCTTCAAATGTGAAAAGTAGTGACAGAATGGCGGTTCTGGGTCAATTTGGTGGCAACTTCCCCGACTGTTATCCTGTATGTGTAAGGTTATGTTACTCTTACAAAGAAGTACATCAAAACGAGGTAAGTTTGTTACTCTTTTAAAAAATCAGGTCTAATGTTATGTTAATCTTATAAAACAGTAGATGTAAGGTTATGATACTCTTTCAAAATAGTGGGTTACAACAAGGTTAGTTTGTTACTCTTTTAAAACAGCTGGTGTAATGTTATGTTACTAAATTTAAAACAGTTGATGGAAGGTTATGATACTCTTTCAAAATAGTGGGTTACAACTAGACGTGCGCGCCGCCGCGCCGCGCCGCCGCCGCCCGATGATTTTAACTGCGCCAAGCCGCCGTCGATGAAGGTGGCGCGCCGCATTTACAACACTAGCAGAGCAGGGTGTTTTTGTGCTTGGCATTGATATTATTGGCAACAGAGTTTTTCTTTAAGGCCTATTTGCAAACCTTTATAAAGCTACGAGAAAAATTGATCAGCGGATATGAAACGTTGTTAGGACATATCAAGTCATTCCTCAACCGCCGCATCGTAGCAGCTAGAATTAGTTGCAACAAGTTGTTTCTATTTTTCTGCGGTATGATTACCCTAATCGAATTATTACCAGTCCTTGTTATTGTTTAAAGGACTGATAAAGAATTCCATTATTTCTTTTATCTTCATTCATTTCCCCCTCAAAATATAGTAAAACTTTGATTTTATTTATTATTAATTTTTAACGACTGTTACCACTTATTATGCTTTCTACTTAAACAATGTTTCTATTTCATCAGTGCTGTTCTATTCCATCTCAGTGATCCAGTATGTTTCAGATGAATCCTATAATACTCCACCATTTAACCACTTCCCTTCTTTCCCCCACTTCCCTTTCCCCGCACATTGAACACCTGTTTGCTGAAATATCCACCTCCCCACATCCGTACTCTTTGGTTTCATCTACCTGCCTCCGAAAGTTACCTTTGATGAAACATTCGAAGCCATCCATTACAACACGATCCCTTCATATTCCAACATTGTTCTCTCCGGAGACCTCAACAACAATCTCCAGATACCTTCTCCTAACCAAGCCTATCTTTCAAATATCCTCTATTCCCTTAATTTATTTATAGTCCCTTACGACCCGACTCTTAACAACCAGCACTCCATCACTTGGCTTGTCTTTTATGATCTCGATTCCCTAAAAAACTCATTGCCTTATCACAGCATCCGGTTCCTTTACAGTCTTCCCACGACCTCATACAATTATATAACCTTCCCATCCTGCTGTATTCCCCCACAGCTAAATCCTCTCGAAACCTTGTTCCCTATCACCTGCAATCCTAGCGCCTGATCTTGAGATGATCCAATGGGACCCCATATACACCTCAAACGCCATTGACTCAATGGTGGAAACCCTTACCACTTAACTTCATACCATCCTAGACCGTCACGATCTTCTCAAGTTCAAGACAGTTAACACGTTAGCTGCGAAGCAAATAAACTGGGATTTTCGTTAACTGCGACGAGGGGTCAAATGACCCCATGCTACCACACCGCTAAACTGCGTCAAGGGGCTGATTGACCCCTTGTCCCTTAGACATTAAAATTAACTCTCTGTAAACATTGATGAATGTTTTAAAGTGAAATCCATTTTTTTTACAAATACCTGACGTACTAGAATTCGTAGCAGAAGCAGGGTTGAATCCTGTTGCTTCTGAAATATTTTTTTATTACTTATTTTTTCCACAACATCTGTGTTATACTAACAGTAATTATTTTCTTTCCTTTTACGTTCAATCATAAAATGTCTACTATATGGTTTTAATTTACTTAATTGTCAGCATATATAATTCATGAAAGGAAGAATTCAGATATCAAAAATAAAACCAAACCTATGTTTTTATTATAAATAAATGAACATAGGTGTAGCTTTTGTGTATTTAAAAAATAAACCTTATTATTACAAATTAAATTATTAAAAAAAATAACACGTGAAAACTACATTTTATAATGTTTATCATTGAAGCACTGCAAGCAAAGAGACGGTTTTCGGCACAGTCGTCATAGTATGTCCGGACCTTCTTCACCTTTTTTTGGGCTTCTGCACTGCTCATAGCTGTTCTTAGCTTTTCATAACAGCCCAAACATTTCTTCCTTATATGAATCATAACTATCTTCAAAACCTGAACTAGTTCCTTCATCTTTGCTTGAAGTTGAATTCCGCTATGAAAGGGCTAAATCGGCAAGTTTCTTACCACGTGAATACGTATCGAAATTATTTACTGAATAGAGACAAATAAATGAGAGCGCTCAGGTGTCAAAAATACTAAGTAGGATCAGTCGAAGAACAAGAAAGGAAGGTGAATCTGTGATTCACCCTTAGATAAATGTGATTCACGGAAAATTACTGTCGCTTTCACCGCTTTCAAACATTTACGGAAATAGAAAAAATATTTTTTATTTACATATTCATTAATATTTAATATAATATGCTAAAACAATAGTAAGATGAAGTGTAATGAGCATTAAAAGACCAAGGGGTCATTTGACCCCTTGCCGCATTAAGGAAATCATTTAAACTATAATGCGACAAGGGGTCAAGTGACCCCTTACATTTTTTTTCGATATATAAGTAGTATTAAGTAGTGCATTATAAAAAATAAATAAAAAATCTGAAAAATATTAAAACAGGATGCGTGACAAGCATCGCAGTTAACGACAAATACACGTTTAATGGCTCGCAGTAAAGGAAGCCACCGCAAGGGGTCAAATGACCCCTCGTCGCAGTTAACGTGTTAAGCATCCTCGAGCACCCTGGCTAACACCTACGCTAAGGAATTTTATGAAACTAAGAGACGCAGCTAGAAGAAGATTTTAGGGCACCTGACTTTCTGAAGATTACCATCAAGCTCCTCCGAAATAGCACTCAATCCTTAATATACCGCGCCAAATCCAACTACTTCCTTATCTAGTACCCCCGACTCCAAAGCAAAATAGGTGATTCTCAGCAAACTGTCCATAGGTAAACCCACACAAAACCAATCAATTCCATTTTCAGCCGATGCACTCAATTTGTCTCTTTTTTTCTATCTTTATCAATGAACTTCCATCCTCCACCCATCGCTGTCAATACCATCTGTATGCCGATGACGCCCAGCTTTATCTCTCCTTTGCCCCGCTGATTCCTCCGACGATATCCTAAAATTAATGGAAGATATCTACAGAATATGTGCTTGGGCAAACCTCAACGAATTCACTCTGAACGCGAAGCAGACGAAAGCCACCTTGATTGGATCTCCCTTTCTCCTCAAAGCAACTCCTGTCGCTCCAAATCTAGTCCTAAACAACTCATCTATCTCATTCCACAATTCTGTCAAAAACCTTGGCGTTACCTTCGATCAATCCCCCCCTTGGAAACCACATATCTCACAAATTTCCCGTCGCTCTATCTCAACCCGGAAACAGTTCAACCGTCCTCTCTCATCTCTCCCCACTTTGACTACGCCTGTATGGTGTACAGCGGACTGTCTGAGGCACTCGAAGCCGAACTTAAACTCCTAATGAAATATCCAATACGTTTTGTCTTTAGGATCCCAAGAGATACGCATATAACCCTGTACTATGCCGAGATGAAGTGGCTCTACCAGTCCTACCGCTGCACAGTGGGACGAATCGCCAATCTAGGGGGAAATAATTCTGGAAGCGACTTATTTTATGGTTATGTTTGTAGAAAATTGCATTTAAGCATGAATTAATAAATAAATGTCAAAATAGTGGTTTTTGGCAATGGTCATAAAAAAAAAAAAAAAAAAAAAAAAAAAATTAGAAACCAATATAAAATTATTTAGATAAATTGTAAATAATGGAGTAATTCTATTTATATTTCTTTATTCAATTTTCAATTATTCAAGAAGAAAAAAAAGACATTAACTGTCAAATACATTTTTAAAAATTTATTTATTAAATTCTAATATCGAAATGTAAAAAAAATTGTTTTTCATTCCGAATCATCTGAATCTGATGGATCTGGATCCATCCATCTGAATGCATACATCCGGCGACTTCAATACAAATATTCTATCCAATTCTCCCAAAAAACAGTTAATTTTAGACCTGGTATGCTCCCTGAACCTATTTATTGTTCGTTTCGAGTCGAGTAATCATGCCCAATCTTTCCTTACTGATATCGATCATATTTTCGAGGACTTTGGTCAACAACTAGTATTATACTCATAAAATCTGTGAGCGACGACTTACATATGTACTTAGCCACGACTTAATACGTATTTCCAATGATCTTTCGAATCCTACTTTATTTCTAAAATATATATCTTGGAAAAACCTAGATTACCTGACAGCAGATGAAATAAATTTATCCCTTGATCTACTATCCCGTTGTATAGGACCCATCTATTCCTATGAATCAATTGACGACATGGTAGAATGCCTTACATCCAATCTCGTTGCCATCCTAAAATAAATTGAACCCCTTAAAACTTGTACCTTCAGATGCTCCCTAGTCCTTGGAATTAACCCAGATATTCCGGAAATATTTAAGAAAAGGATGATTCCAGACGTATCGGAATAATCTTCCGGTATCTTACAGTATACATTCTAGACCTGGTATGTTCCCTGAACCTATTTATTGTTCGTTTTGAGTCGAGTAATCGTACCCAATCTTTCCTTACTGATGTCGATCCCCCACTACTACACCACAAAATAAAGACTGTTTTAATATTTACCTATGCGAGAGGTAATTAGATAGGAAAGAAAAAAAAAACCCGAAATATACATTTCATCTATACGACCGTGCTGTTCCCACATATTAAAAATATCGGATCTTAATAATGACACGTTAACACCTGAAAAAAAAAAAACACCGTACCATACATTAGCAGGAATAAGAAATGCGTAATGAAAAATTTGTCATTATATAATGTTGATTGTATTCTGTGAAAATATCTGTCTATTTATCTAAGACGTTATAGATTTTTAGCTATCGCATTTTTATTAATAAAAATTAAATAAGTATTAGTTTAAAGTAAGTAGCTTACTAAGTTGACTACTGGAAATAAAGAAGGGTACTATGTATCCTTAAAAAATATAGGCTCTCAACAATGAGAGATTTATACCTTTAAAAAAAGCGCACACCTTTATTAGCAGGTATTAGCAGTTCATAATGAATACTTTATTTCTATATAGTGTGGACTATATTCCGTATAAATATCTCGGTGTAGATCGGTGTAGATTTTTAGTAACCCCTTTTTTTATAAGAAAAAAATATAGCTTATCGACTATTGAAAAGAAAGGAGGATACTCTGTATTATATCCACATTTAAAGAACCAAGAACTTATATAAACTTAATTTCTGAATCGTCTTCTATTGCCTAGCATAAATTTTTTTCAAAAAAACACGATCCATTCTATGATTCTATTGATTTTACAATATAATTTGGAAATACGCTGACTAAGCATTATGAGGGAACTACCGTATTCAAACCCCCATTATTCTGTTAATACTTGCTTAAAGTGATTAATAATTTGTAAATGCCTTAGCTAGACTATTGTTTTCAAGAGACCGACAAGATTTTTTCATTTCGTTGATGTTAACTATTTCCGCCTAGATTGGCGATTCGTCCCACTGTGCGCTGTCGGTATCTACTGGCTTTCTTCGTATACTAGACCATCAGAACTCAACGACCCTCCTATATCTTACAGATCCTACAATTTAAATCCTCCATCCAATCCCGCCAAACCAGATCCCGTACGTCCGATATATATCCTCCACCCATCGTACTTATACATGAACAAATCCTTCATAATGTATTATGTCTTGAGGGCAGTGATCCAGTATGTTTCAGATGAATCCTATAATACTCCACCATTTAACCACTTCCCTTCTTTCCCCCACTTCCCTGTGGGGGAATAAGAGTTCATGATCTGCATCAGTAACTTTATTTTACAATGTAATTACAATGTAAAAAAAAACAATCTGTACACCACTCATTAATCCAATTAAACTATATCGTTCCAGAACGACCCCTTTGTACGAAAGAGGTATGAATATATTATACTTATATACAGTATATATATATCATAAAGCAAGCAACATCCCTCTGGAACTCTATTCCCTCCGGTATCCGACACGCTCCATTAACTTCCACTTTCAAATCACTCCTCTTCGAGATCCTATTCAACTTTCAATTCAACTGATCACTGAAGGAACGCGATGGATCTTTAGAAGTACGATGGGGGAAAGAAAGTTCTAAGCCTGATATACATATATATAAAAATATATTTTCAACTTACATATTTTTATTTTTCAATATAGTCCCCCACAACAGCAACGCACTTATTCCACCGCTTCCCTAACATCTTTAACCCGGCCAAATTTTTTTTTTTCGAAACCTTCCAAAACGACTTTGAGAGCTGAGATCACCTCATCGTCTGACGAAAACACTCTCCCACACAAATGTTTTTTCATATTAGGGAAGAGGTAGAAGTCTGAGGGGGCCAGGTCTGGCGAGTAGGGTGGGTTCGGGAGCAGCTTGGCCGTCTCCGTGGTAACTCTTGATTTGTGGAAGGGAGTGTTGTCCTGCAGTAGCAGCACACCTTTGGTGATCTTTCGGCGTTACTCTTTGATGGCCTCTCACAGTTTCACGAGAAGGTCTGTGTTGACGCATCTGATACAAAAAAATATTAGAAGATCTATTTATTTATTTTTTTTTTTTGTATCTTCCCCTTTTTTAATATTTTTCAAATACTGAGTAGTATGTAAAAAATTGTTTTATTTTTAATATTTACGCGCGGACCGCTGTATGCGCGGCCGCCGGCAATAAACAAAGGGAGCCGTACCTTGTACTCTCGTATAGGGTACGAGCGGCCCTGCAGTCAGTAGTAGCCTGATGCAACAACAAGCAACACCAGGGCATTTCTCCAGGACCTTTCCTTTCTTTAGCCCGACTACGTTCCATGAACAAGGGCCCACGGCCACCAGTCGCTAAAGGGAACTACGTCCTACGGCCCAGCCGCCTAACAAGTGAAAATTCAGCTCGCAGAGTAGCGAATTAACGGGGGGGTACCAGGTACCATCCGTCCACTTCAATGTTCTTCAAAACTGTAAGTGAACATTTTCAGTTAACTCTTAAGTGGTTGCATATGTACATAATATTCAACTTCATAGTGCAATACGACAGTTGGAGTAGCGCATTACTCATTATTAGTTACAACTTATATCAGCCTCAGTGGCTAGACCGTTAAGTGCCAGCTTCTAAGTAAAATTATTAGAGTTCAATACTCATCTTACAGTGAAAACTTTTTTTTTTTTTTCTCATGGAACACTCAGTGCATATAATTAATTTTTTTTGGGAAGAATTATTTTAGTTTATTTGTTTTATAAATATAATATAAATTATGTTAAGCTATTGCGAAATTAATTGAGTAATTGATGTATATATGTATAAATATTTTTTTTTTTTCTTTTCTATTCTATTCTCTTGCACTATTCTATTCAAGTAAAATTTTATTCATCATTTTATCTGATGCATAACATAATATTTTACATTTTACTTGATATTTTGTTAGCTGTTCTATAGTATATATATCATTTCTATAAATATTTTTATTTTTTTTTTTTTTAATAATTTATTTCTTTGCTTACATTTAAGAATTTCATGCCTTTAATTTTTATTTAAATGCTAATATGCTTTGGTCATTTTTATCTATAATAAATAAGGTTATTATTTTGTTTAAATAATTTTCCTGTTTATTCTTAATACCCAGTTGCACGTCAGTCTCAACATATTAACGATTGTAAATAGGAAAGTCTTCTTGTGAAACTCTATTACATTCGTAACAGTCTGCATAGTATTTCCCTGTTATTGTCATGCCATGCTGCAGAAAATCGACCACCAAGACTCCTTCCGAGACTAACGTCGCCCAGATCGGTCATCATCTTCGAGGTTTCCTCGGCCAGCTTTGAAGAGTGCGGTCCACCTTTTGATAGTGGCATACGATGGGGCAGAGTCCCACAAAGTTGCAAATATGTCTTCAAATATTTACTTCGGCCCCATCCCATTTTTTACAATATATTTTATCACTGCACGGTGCTCAAAATTAGACATTTTTAAATCGAGCAGTAACTCACAACAGTTGGAAAGAAACTGACCTGAATTGAAAGGTGGAAATAGAGAGATAAGAACTTGTTATAAGTAAACAATGACCTTTAACCCCCATTCAGCCTATCTGTTTTCATTTCAAAAACTAGTTATCTATGTCACAAGACTGTAAAGTATGTTTTTTACAAGTGAAACTCCTTTAATGTACGGCCTTAACATTGACAATCCAACTCAACCAATAATATAAAAAACGAGTACTCCCAGGTGCGTCCGCAGGATTTCCTCTGGGGGGGGGGGGTGCAGGCTGATAAAATTTTCGAAAGGGTCGAGGTATTCTGACCTTGTAAGGCTCCATTAATTGTCAAAATAAAACTTACTGATATTTAAATGTTATAATAAGTGTTCATATAATGCTTTATAAATATATTAAATGAATACGAATTTATTTATTGGTTGTTTTTGTTTCTCAAAATTTGTAGAGGGGGCAGCTGCCTTCGCCTGCGGACGCCCATGATACAAAAATATCGCGAGCATCGGCGCGCCGGTATGCGCCGCCGCCGCCGGTTAAAAATCATCGGCGGGCGCCGCCGAAGATTTTTCTGTGGCGCGCATGTCTAGTTACAACGTGGTAAGTTTGTTACTCTTTTAAAACAGCAGTTATAAGGTTATGTTAATCTTTTAAAACAGCATGTGTAAGGTTATGTTAATCTTTTAAAACAGTTGATGTAAGGTTATGATACTCTTTCAAAATAGTGGGTTACAACGAGGTAAGTTTGTTACTCTTTTAAAACAGCTGGTGTAATGTTATGTTACTCTTTTAAAACAGCAGGTGTAAGGTTATGTTACAGTTAATGTTAAGTCAGATAAGAGTGTTTTAAATTAAGGTTCATTAAATTTATTTAATTGAGATCCTCCCCCCATCACTTTTGTGAATCGAAAAAATATAAGAATTTTATATTGTATTGTAGATAATCAGGGTTTTTCCTGAATTATAGGTTATGAAAAGATATTTTCTAAAACATTGGTTTAATGTCACAATTTTTATTTATTATGTCAGTTGAGATTTCAGAGAGGTGAGACAAACCTTTTTTTAAGGGAATGGTTTTGAATGATTTATGCGGTCCAAAGGTCGACTGAATGAATGATTCCTCGTTCTAATTCAGTTGTTCCCAAGGTTTTGCGTCGACATTTTTGAATAATTCATTTTTAAATTAATATCGAAATCCTCCAGTATCAGAAAAGGTATTTTGCATAACAATTTGATCGAATGCTTAAATAAAAGTGTTTTACTTTTACTAATATTAAGTAGCCTTATTGTAACAGTAATCGTCTCCCGGTTTCTGGAAATTCATCGGGGACTAAAAATCTAATATTAATTTTTAACTTACTGAGCCAAAATACCCCTTTAATTGATTCACGTTCATGATATATCAACAATAATTGGGACGAAAAAAAATCAACTATTAATGATGGAGTTATTTCGAAGGCCCGTAAAAAAAAAAAAAAAAATAATAATGATAATGATAATAAAGGCTTAACGAACTCAAAGGTTCGATGCCGACACCACAACTCGCTCCCAACAAAATTTCATCCACCGACCGCCGTTCAGTGGTTAATTATGGTGCAAAAAATCCCAAAAACCAACTTTTTTTTTCTGGATCTAATAATTTTTCTTGGTTTTTATATGAATGCTGGACCTTGAAAATATAGCTGTAACAAAAATAGAGTAGACTTTGTGGAATATACATTTCAAAGCTGTATGTTTTTGGCATCTCCATCCGCGCCCTATTTGTAGCCCGTTGTGGGGGTATTGTATGCAACCATAGTTTGTATCAATCGCTAGTTAATTTATATCAATTTTTACTTATGTCACCTTGAATGTGCATTCCATATACAATATACAGCCATCCATATGATTTCTGTATCCAGTGATTTAAGCGAATGAACTATTTTTTAAAGTAAAAAAATAGGTTTTTTGGTCACCTATTGTTCATATTGGGGAATGTCTGAACAATTTTGACCGCGAGAGTCCACAATGATTGTGGCACTACACGTTAGAGAAACTATCCGAGTTCCCATTGTATAAGTTTCACGTCCATCACAATCCATCAACATTAGGAAAAGGGAAGTTTTAGAGATAAAACACGAGTCACGGCCGGCCGGCTCGAAGGGTGATCTACCTTAATTTGATATTTGTGGTCCTAATTTCTGTTGAGTTAGTTAATAAATCACTAATTACAGGAAAATGAAATGTTCTGTGTTTAATTTTTATTTATAAGATTGAAATTCTTAACTTATATAATTGAAATTCAATATGTACATTCTAAAACGTGTTCTTTTTATTCCACTGTTGTATATATGTACTTCAAATTATTCCCAGTGAACATTCTTATGTAAATGTGCACTTATGTTTTTTTTTTTATTAAATTATAAAAAAATAATGCACCTAATACAAATGCTCTAGTGATGACTTATTAAATGATTACTTAGTATGAGTAATTCGGAAGAGCATTAAAAGAGTTCTTTTTGTTATAAATTAAACATTTTACATGAAGTTATTATAAAATGAAGTATGAACCTATTTAAAACAACTGTCCAATCCACTAATAAACACAAATTCTCCTACCTTTCCCTCTTACCCCCACCCCCACCCTTACCTATTTTCATGAAACCGCAATAAAACAACTCTACAATAGTGGATTAAAATAACAAAAAGTTTGAACAAGATCCGTCAACTGTAAGTATTTTTTGCACCATGATGGGCAGATCGGGACCACTGTGCGTCGCTTACCAGTTCTGTCTTCACGCAATGCTCCCACCTCCGTCTCGGCCTACCCCTCGGACGTTTTCCAGTCGGCACCGTGCTCATTAATCCTTTAGTGATTCGCTCACTACGAAGTTCCTAAATTTTATCATTTTATTCGCCACGCTGCAATCACCTATCTATTGTATTTACCGGATACAGTTCACTTAGTTCGGTATTGTGTAAACGTCTAAATTATCCGGTTGATTCGTCCATCTTCGGTCCCAATATTTGACACAATACCTTATATTAACCCAAGAACGCTAACGATACGCCTACGAGGCGTATATAATTCTTTGCCGCGCCCCCACCCCTTTCGTTTCAACCCCTACTCCTCCCCACCACCGAATAAGCCAAGCCTGATTTGTCATCTACGAGCCGCTGAGGATGGAGCACCGAAGCGCGTCATTCAAGATCAGTGTAATCAAAGACTCTCTGACTTATACGCCTCTAAGACGTAGTGTAAGCAATGCATGTAAATATCCATACGTCTTTCAGACGTAGTGTTAGCAATATCCAGTCATGTCTCCTGCGTCTCTCTGGCTTATTAATGAAATTAGAAATTCTAATTTCCAATGCAATATATGTATAATATCTCAATATGCAATACCAATGAATATATGATTTTCAGATTTAAAAAATGGCCCAAAAATGGATCTGGACGAATGAGGAAATCATCAATGAACTTAACATGCCAATGTCTTCTGATGATGAAGAGGAAGAGGATGAAGTGGAGTATGCTTCAGACAACTCAGACATCGATCCCGACTATGTGGAAGAGAAAAATGAAGACGATCCGGAAGAAGTAGAAGAAGTTATTCAAGAATCTATTCAATCAACAAAAGGAAAAATTAACCTACGAGAAAGGGAAACAAGGAAAATAAAAAGAGATGCTGATGTGTCTGAAAAACATGAATACATAGAAAAAATTGATGGGGAAAAAGTAGTAGGCAAGAGAGGGTGTTTTAAGTGGTCGACAATTCCTTTAAAAAATGTCAACAGAAAAGTCCCATTCTGAAATATCGTGCATGTCAGTCCCCGGACAAAAAATGATGGGAGAAATGCCCAAACACCATTAGAATGTTTTCACCTATTTTTCAATGACTTTGTTTTGAATGAGATTTTGTCCCACACCAATGAAGAGATTGGACAGCAGAGAAATAAATATACTGATTCTTCATTGAGCTCTCTCAAAAACATGCAGCTCGATGAATTGAAGGCTGTAATTGGCCTAATAATTTTATCAGGAGCAATGAAAAATAATCACCTTTCAGCAAAAATTCTTTTTGACCCAGCGCAATGCGGCATAAAATATCGAGCCACAATGACTTTATTTAGATTTAATTTTATTATAAACTGCCTTAGGTTTGACGATCACCATACCAGGGAGGAAAGAAAAATACAATCAAAACTAGCCCCTATAAAGACAATATGGGACGACTTTGTTCAAAGCTGCAAAACTAATTATGAACCTGGTCCTTACTTACAAATTTATACAAATACTTACAAATTTGTTATATTTCAATATAACAAATATTTTGAGACATTTTGAATTATTTTATTATAAATGCCAGGGATAGAATCCCAGTTAAAAAATGAGATAATAGTATTATACGCCTGATAGGCGCAGTGGTAGTAATAGCTTATGATAAATTGATGGTAGTACTCTAGGGTTAAAAATCTGGTGCGTGCTCGCAACACACAACTTTCACTTACCAACTTACTTAGATTAGTAATTGACGTGTTTTTCTAAATATCATTTCCCAAAGTCACACATTTTTCTACATTCATATCTTATTTTTGTTAATCGTTAAAGCCGTTTTGGAGTAAATAAAAAAACCCCGTGAAAATGATACAAAATTTATTAAGTAAAGTCCCCCCTCCGGTTGATCAATTTTGATGAAATTTTTACAGTCATATTTCAGGCATATAAATAGATCAAATACTCAGTTTAATCAAAATCGTTAGAGCCGTTTTTGAGAAAATCGAAAAAAACTTAAAAGTTATTAAATAAAGTACCCCCTCCCTTTGAGCAAATTTGATGAAATTTTTGCTGTCACATCGCGGGCTTATACATACTCTAAATACCCAATTTCAGGTTCGCACGGTTTATAGTTTTTGAGCTAGTCTGTTCACACACACACACACACACAGACACACAGACAGACACACAGACACACAGACACACACACACACAGACCATTTCGCGGGACTTGGTTATTTTGACTCAGAGGATCCCAAAACGTGTATTTCCGTTGAAAACCGGAAGTCGAAAATTTTCACGATCGCAATACTTCCACTTACTATATATTTCATATATAGGTAAGTGAAAGTAAAAAACTCAGCGTTTACTCACCCCTCACTGCCAGCGTCCAAGTTTCACATCCGTAGAGGACCGCATGAAGAACAATCGTTTTGTAAAACCTAATTTTACTTTCACTTACCTATATATGAAATATATAGTAAGTGGAAGTATTGCGATCGTGAAAAAATTCGACTTCCGGTTTTCAACGGAAATACACGTTTTGGGGTCCCCTGAGTCGAAATTACCAAGTCCCGCGAAATGGTCTGTGTGTGTGTGTGTGTGTGTGTGTGAACAGACTAGCTCAAAAACTATAAACCGTGCGATCCTGAAATTGGGTATTTAGTGTAGGTATATGCCCGCGATGTGACAGCATAAATTTCATCAAAATTACTTAAAGGGAGGGGGTACTTTACTTAATAACTTTTTAGGTTTTTTTCGATTTTCTCAAAAACGGCTCTAACGATTTTGATTAAACTGAGTATTTGATGTATTAATATGCCCAAGATATGAGTGTAAAAATTTCATCAAAATTGATCAACCGGAGGGGGGACTTTACTTAATAAATTTTGTATCATTTTCACGTGTATTTTTTATTTACTCAAAAACGGTTTTAGCGATTTTGATCAAACTGGGTATTTGATGTATGTATGTGCCAAAGATGTGATAGCCAACATTTCATCAAAATTGATCAACCGGAGGGGGGACTTTATTTAATAAATTTTGTATCATTTTCACGTGTTTTTTTTATTTACTCAAAAAAGGCTTTATCGATTTTGATCAAACTGGGTATTTGATGTATGTATATGCCAAAGATGTGATAGCCAACATTTCATCAAAATTGGTCAAACGGAGGGGGCACTTTATTTCATATTTTTTTCCAATATTTACCTTTTTTTCGTTGATCTCAAAAACGGCTTGAACGATTTTTATCAAAATGGTCATGTTTAATAAAAATGAGGTGTTCTTTAATATCAGGTAAACTTTATCATTATTAAAATGTTCTGAGGGGGCTTAAATGGGGTATGAGCCTTTCTTGTTGTTTTTGTTTATATGGAGAAATTAACTGTCTCTCGTTACGCCTAAAAATAAGAAATGGCTAAATATGAGATATGATAAAAATAAAGAAAACATATAGAGGAGAAAAAAAGAAAAATATTCAGTCAACTCATAAAACTCGTTGAGCCCACGCATGCGCAGTACGCCTTTAATGACCGACCGTTGTTTATAATTATAGCCCTTCTGTTCATTTGAGAAGTGGCAATTAACAAAACGCATTAATTTCTAATCTAAGTAAGTTGGTAAGTGAAAGTTGTGTTTTGCGAGCACGCACCAGATTTTTTAAATTTCGGGACAGAAGGCGGGAGCTGAGCGATTTCGCTACTTAAAAGAATTAAGCATTTACGGCTTTTAATCTAGCCTTAATTTCCACATCGATTTCGTTTTTTCTAGTTCACGTGCTCAAACGTATTCCCTTTCATATGAATATCATCAAAATCTTTACCATTTCTACAGCTAACCATATATTTTTTTTTATCCGTATTAATTACCAAACCTAGTTCTTGACCGGATTTCATTAACGTTTTTGTATTTAGTTCTATAATTTCCGCGTCCTAGCACGGATATATTTCCTCCCAGATTCAAACCTCTTCCGGTACATGTCACCTCCTTAATGGAATATTCAGGTACCATATTAAATAAAAAATGTGAGAAAGAATCTCCTTTCAAACCAGAGCGAACCTCAAGCCTCTCGAAAAATAACTATAGATTCTAACTTTATTGAACGTTTTGGCCATACCCATTTTTACATGGTTTACAAACATTTTTGTTATTACCTGCTCGGGAAGAATATTATGCAACTTTTGGTGCATAATCGTGTCATATGCCTTTTGAAATCGATAAAAAGCTGATATATTATTCTGTTATATTTAATTTTTTCTCTAATATCTAACGGAGGGAAAATATTTGGTCAATGGTTGATCGGTTTCACCTAAAACCACATTGATAGACTCCGATATTATCCTCGGCGTATACGTATATGATTGGACTAGTCAGGATTAGCGTTAATATTTTATATCAAAACGGAAGGTGTAAGATTACGCGATAGTTATTGCAATCCGTTTTTGAACTCCTTTTATAAATCGAAATAAGAATAGGTTCTTTCCACTCTTCGGGTATTTTTTCCTGATCTTAGATTAAATAAATAATGATAAATTTACTATAAATTTATAGTTTCCTGTGATATAGACAAATGGCGTTTATACGTTTAAAAAATTCGCCGATTTCCACTATGGTTGATAAATAGAAGTTCTGTGTCACGCTCATTGCACCAGTTTTTTTCTTTTGCCTTTTTTTTTTTTTTACATACCTATAATTATAGCAAAAATAAAACTATAGCAAGTTAATATATTTTATTTTATAATAAAATATCTATATTTTTGAAACTTTGAAGATTGAAATAGGAATAAATTTGTATACGGATGGTAGAAATTTAATTTTAATCTTATATGATAATTTGTTTAATAAACGTCACTTTATGCAACTAAGACTAAATAGGACGATGCTACAGCGAGAGTCCTAAACTTTGGCTATCCAGGTAAATTAAGACAGGGATCTTTACAGAGAGAGATCAATGAGTTCTCAATCAATCAGTTCAGCCTCGAGACCTCCATTTTAAGTCCTATCCGAGGGACGGCGTAACCAAAGTTTCTCCCCTTTAAAAAATCCTAGGGACAATTGCAGGGCTAAGAACCCGCCACTTTCTATGTTGTAATTGGTTAAGCCAACTAACACACAACAGGTGACCACAAAATATATTTGTTTCTTCTCTTTATTTTAAATTCTAATCCAGTAAATTAAATAAGATAAATGATATAATTTAAAATATTGTAATAAAATCTTTAAATAAAGATATATTAGATATTAAAGTATAGGCTAGGATTATTTGCTTCCATTAAAATCTCCTAGAGCCCACCGCGGAACGCGGACCAGCGACCTTTAGTATTGTAGGTTGCCATGCTAGCCACTTTACCATGCATGACCCCTCAGTGATAGAAATAGAGGTATTTTCAATGATATTTTTTTTTTTTTTTTTATGAACTGCGAAAAGAAATCCATCCCACTTTGGCATTATTCGTATAAATGCTCAGGTATATATTATATGAACATTAATTTAATAATATTACCTATAATTAAGCTCAGTTAATTAATTTAATTAATGTTTAAATTTGATCCAAAAAATAATTTATTTCCTAAAGCAATTATCGAGTATAATAAAAATAAATAAATCGAGTTAATTCATTCCCATTGCAAAGAGCTCGTAATCAAATTTGGAGTCTGGAATTTTTCAGCACTTCTATAATTTTATATTATTCCTTTAGCTTTTTCGAAGAGATTCATGCACAAGTCCTCAGTGAATTTTTAATTTAATAATTACGACCAAGCGAAAATATAGTAGAAATGGGCTAATAGATTTTACTAGGCCAGCTTGTTTCACACTATATTTATTATTTGGGAACAGCATGAAAAAGTAAGAAAATGCATGTATCTATTGTTATGCCAATTTTCAAAAAGGTATAGCTATATATACCTATCAGTATATCAATACAACATGTCGATTTGCTTTTGTTCTGCAGACCTTTTAGATCTTGAGCCGCTAAAAAAAAGTATATATGTTTAGCTTAAACAATCTTTATGAAGGAACCAATGCCAGGTATAGACAATGCCTGGGCATAGATGAGGGTTGAAGTAAATAATAGATGTGTTTAAATTGTAGATTATTTATTTTTGAAACATAAGTTTAAGGTATTTACATATTATTTACGTGTTTACAGACCTATTTGAACACTATGTTTGAAGTTACCATTTAGCCACTGTGATTGTTTGTTGGTGGGCTTGTTTTACACAGACATAGATGTCACAGAAAGAGCGCACCCTGGAAAACGCCGCATACTTAAATACACGTTTCGGTTTCGTGGAAGGCGAGTAAAAAATAAGATTCCATTGACTGAAATCGCATGTTTTTGCTTGTGACTCGCAAACGACGGCGACAATAGGAAAAGTTTATGTAACCAAAAATGTTCGTCTCGATTACGATTACGAAAAAGTCCTGCGACCATTTTCGCTGATACTTTCAGTTTTTCGCTTACAACTTGCAAACCAAGGGGTTAATCGAAAAAATGTAAATGACCGACAATGTTCTCCTAGAAAGTCTGAAAAGAGTGATACCATTTAAAAACCTCTAGGACTATTTTGATTTTCTCGAACCGCGGTTTTGCTTATAACTCGCAATCGAAGAAATTTTTATATTTTTCCGGAAAGCTTTAAAATGATACCTCAATCATTAAATTTAATGAAGTATTAAGGAAGTTATGACGTACCGATAAAAAAAAGGCTCTTAAAAATTAGTATATGATATGAATTGCCCCGTCCAAATAGAGTTTGGCTGACACATATTCTTACATGACATTATGAGTATGAACATAAATATAGTCCAACTACAATTCAAATCAAAATACAACATAATATAAAGAAAATACATACAATATTTACATTTTCAGGTAATTATCGGATTATAATCAATAATCTTTAAATAACTAAATAATTGGATAGCAAAATTATGACAGACATATGTACGAGAGAACAGTAGATATAGATTATTATCGGTTATTTAAAAACAATTCAAAATAAAATTCCTTTCGGTAAGCGAATATAGAAGGAAGTTAGATATATCATTAAATTTGGCAATCGATTCTATTTCCAGGAACTCATAAATTGAGTTTTTTACAGGTAGGTATTTGGAAAGATATTTGTTTCTGAAGCTATTGTACATGGGGCAGGTGATGAAAAGATGTTCTATTGTTTCCAACTCATTTCTGTTGCAGATGGGGCAAACTTCTCTACTGTCTATTGTATGAATTTTTCTTTTAACTCTAAAACGGTATGATATGATAGATTGAAATCGCACGTTTTTGCTTTTGACTCGAAAACGAAGCGTTAATCGAAAAACTTTATAGGGCCAAAAATGTTCTCCTTGAAGGCGTGAAAAGATAGATACCATTTAGAAACCTCTTGGACCATTTTGATTTCCTCGAACTGCGGATTTGCCCTTTTAACTCGTATTTTAATGCGAAATGAGAGATTTGTATATTTTTCCGGTATTGGGGTTAAGGAAAGCTTTAAAATGATGCCTCATTCATGAAATTTGATGAAGTAATAAGGAAGTTATAGCGTACCGACAAAAAAAAAGCTCTTAGAAATAAGTATATGATGATGATCAGTTGAAAGCAAACAAACAAATGAAAAATTCATAGATAATCCAAATCCTAAACGTACACAATCGCGAGTAACCACTGTTTTTCGAGTATTCTTAGAATTTCTATGAAAATCCATTAGGAAGGATCTAAGAACTGAGCCCTCTGGAGATGGTCTCTCAATTGTGTCTACTTGTTCGTAGAAGATACCCACTTACCTTCACGTGGCGTTCCTGGAGGAAGCTTCTCACAAGGTCCTATAGGGTACTAGGAGCCTCATGTCTTAAGTAGTTCTGCCACCAAACACTAACGAAGGCGGAGGATATATCAAAGGGAAGTAACATGACACTCATGGCATAATTATAACCTTAGGCATAATTATCTGTCCGTCTGTCAGTTGCGTTTCCTCACAAAAACAAAGCAACACTCTATCTGTTCATCGTGGATTAATATTATATTGCATATCATAGGTCCCCAATTTTCGTATCGTTGAAAGGAACCCATTCAGGCCTCCTTCGCTACTAGGGGTTGATATAGACCACTTTGAGGATCAATGAAGTACATACGTAATGTCACAACCAGCAAGTGGCAAGATTGCAAATGCCATGGCCTCGGCAAAACTCCTAAATCTCGCGTTAGTGACAGAATTTTATTTTCTTGTACCAACTTTGTCCGTATTCATATATATATATATATATATATATATATATATATATATATATATATATATATATATATATATATATTTTAAATAATTTATTTTTTAAAGAGAAAAGATTTGGCTCCGCCGGGAGTCGAACCCGGGTCTCCTGCGTTACATGCGAGGATGCTAACCGCTACACCACAGAGCTCGGCTCAAGGCAGAGCAAATCCTTCCTCTTCACTGATACCTACTCCCCCTATCTCACAAGTTTTGCGAGTAGTAGCGGGAGGTGGACAAATTTTGTCCAATTTATGATATATTATTGACTTAAGTCAATTTTTTAAATTATTTAATTAATCTAATCTTAATTTGTGGCTGACCACCATTTTTAAATAATTTTTAAATAATTTATTTTTTAAAGAGAAAAGATTTGGCTCCGCCGGGAGTCGAACCCGGGTCTCCTGCGTTACATGCGAGGATGCTAACCGCTACACCACAGAGCTCGGCTCAAGGCAGAGCAAATCCTTCCTCTTCACTGATACCTACTCCCCCTATCTCACAAGTTTTGCGAGTAGTAGCGGGAGGTGGACAAATTTTGTCCAATTTATGATATTTTATTGACTTAAGTCAATTTTTTAAATTATTTAATTAATCTAATCTTAATTTGTGGCTGACCACCATTTTTAAATAATTTTTAAATAATTTATTTTTTAAAGAGAAAAGATTTGGCTCCGCCGGGAGTCGAACCCGGGTCTCCACACACAGATACAGATACAGACCCGGGTTCGACTCCCGGCGGAGCCAAATCTTTTCTCTTTAAAAAATAAATTATTTAAAAATTATTTAAAAATGGTGGTCAGCCACAAATTAAGATTAGATTAATTATATATATTTTAACTTTTAATCTTTATTCACACCTATTAATATAATAGTAACAACCAGTGAATTTGTTGACAATAAATTCATAACAATGGCATGAGAGGCATGAGGGGGAGCATTACCCAGCGGCATCTCCTCCTGGCTTCAATGTTACTAGGTTTGACTACTAGGTGAGGAGGTCCCTCATCCAGCTCTTCAGCCTTCTGCGGGCGGTGCCTGGCATGACTGTTGTGGCCATGTCATTAATGAGTGAGTTGGGGTGACCTTGTAATTTGTCAAGGAATCTTTTTTAGTGGGTTCGTATGTGTTCGTTGACAGTCGGCATGTATAGGTCGGTGTGTAATGTTATGTTGCTAACATTCCATGGTGCTTTAGTGATCGTTCTGAATGTTTTTGCCAGAAAGATTGTAGTTTGTTAATATGTGTCTTTTTTGCCGCCCCATATATTTGTGAAGCATAGGTCCGAATAGGTTTCAGTAAGTTTCCGTATTCATAATTCACTATGTCATATGTAGTGAAAGTAGAAAATTGTCTGCTTCCCAATTTAATTTTACCTCTAAATTTATATCTCTATGTCATATTTTAGCAAGTAATGGAATTGTATGATATCTCATATTTGCTGGGTTATGGAGCCAACTGCCAAAGACGCTTTCTCTATGTCGATACTTTGATCTTTTCTGTTAAAAGAATTCATATGTTTGTTGTGTAATTTAATTCATATCATTGTAACTGAAAAATGGCATTTTTCCTATTGAATAGACAAATAGTAAAGAGTTTCACTAGAACTTTGTAATTTTTTTTTTTTTTAACCTGGAATTTAGTAAATCTGAATAGGGTAAACCATACAGTTATTGACACCCCAACTTTAATTCCAGCTCTCTCGGGTTCAACGACAGTGATAAACTGGTCCTAGTCCAAGGATTATGTCAGCTCAGAGTCAGCAGTCCTCTAGGACCTATATTACTTTATGGATATTTCACGTTTTTATTTGTGTATCAATACAGGACTTAGCTAATTTTATATTTTAGGATCTCAGTATCTAACTTTATTCATTTGGCGTCACCGTTTTCGAGCTAGTGGTATTGGAATATAAGCGTTATTATTTTTCCGGCAAATTAAAGCACGCTTAAGATAGTCATATACCATCAATAATCAATCACCATCAGATTATTCGGAACAATAAGGAAACTATTGGAAATTTTTCTTTCCTTTTTTTATTTTCACTTACCTATATATGAAATATATAGTAAGTGGAAGTATTGCGATCGTGAAAAATTTCGACTTCCGGTTTTCAACGGAAATACACGTTTTGGGGTCCCCTGAGTCTGTGTGTGTGTGTGTGTGTGTGTGTGTGTGTGTGTGTGTGTGTGTGAACAGACTAGCTTAGAAACTATAAACCGTGCAAACCTGAAATTGAGTATTTAGTGTATGCACGATATTGATCAAACTGTGTATTTGATGTATGTATATTCCAAAGATGTGATAGCCAACATTTCTTCAAAATTGATCAACCGGAGGGGTACTTTATTTCATAACTTTTTTTCCAATTTTTTGATTATCTCAAAAACGACTTTAACGATTTTCATCATATTCGCCTTGTTTAATAAAAATTAGGTGTTCTTTAATATCAGGTAAGCTTTATCGTTATTAAAATGTTCTGAGGGGACTTAAATGGGGAAGGAACCTTTTTTTTTTTTTATGTAAAGTACCCTTGTTTTTGTTTGTATGGAAAAATTAACTGTCTCTCATTACGCCAAAAAATAAGAAATGGCTAAATATGAAATGTGAAAAAAAATCAAGTAAACATATACAGGAAAAACAAAGAAAAACATTCCGTCAACTCATAAAATACGTAGAGCACACGCATGCGGCGGAGTACGCCTTTAATGATAGACTATTATTCATAATTAAAGCCGTTCTGTTCATTTAATGGAAATTATTTGTTTCCATGGTAACTAAATGAAGTTTTCAACAACTACATAGAGAATTATTAAATCAGACGACTTGGAGTATTATGCTTACATGGCCGAATTATCGTAAGTAACATCTTTTATTTAATAATAAATAAAATTTCCTGGACTACAGGTCAACACTTAACTTACGAAACAAAAGACTAATTTACAACACGATATTAAAACCTATTTGGACCTACGGAGTAGAACTTTGGCGTTCCGCAAAACAAGTACACATAAACAAAATTCAAACCGCACAATCAAAAATCCTTCGGAAAATCGTAAACGCTCCATGGTACATTTCTAACAACACAATACACACAGACATGGACATTCCAACAGTAAAATCATAAACTCACGACAAATACACTACATTTCACTGTTCAACTCACAACCATCCAAACCCACTTGTTTCTTCTCTTTCTTCCCAGTTACCCATCCAACGAAGATTAAAAAGACAATGGCCGAGAGATATGCTCGAGCAAGTAATTTAAATCAAGCAAAACGAAGATAAATTTCACACTATCCACAAATTTGCTAGGTGCGCTACAGCGCAGGCTCAAAATGACTTGAAAAAAAAAAAATAAATAATAAAAAAAAATAGTGTTTTTCATAGAGCAAATAAAAACAAAATTAAGAAATGGATGTGGAAAAATGTGTCTTTGAGAAGTGGCAATTAACAAAACACATCGATTTCTAATTTAAGTAAGTTCGTAAGTGAAAGTTGTGTGTTGCGCGCACGCACCAGATTTTTTCTACACAGTTAAATATCGAAAATCGTTAAATGCACAATTCTCTTGCACCACACTTGCAACAGTGGTTAGTGGGGAGTTATTGACTCCCCAACTTTAACTTAGAGAAATAAGTAAACAAGTCCTAATTTTATTACAAGATATATTTAACCAGATATTTGGTTATTTTAGATAAATAAATAACTATGTCACTCAATAAACCTATTTTTATTATACAGATTATGACTAACAAAATAAATACTTATACTTAAGACAATATCAGAAAATAAACATTAAAGACGGAACTTAATATACAAAAATTAATAAAGGAAACAAAAATGAATAACCTAATTTCGTAACTAATAAATTAATAATTAATGAATAATGTCCTACTTACAAACTTAGGTGCACCTTATCGCTAATATTATTAACAAAAACAATATTTATAACAGGCCTGTCACCCTACTGAGCTCAATTTTTTATTTTCACTCATTTATGTCCACAATGGTACCTCTTCTACCTTAATTGCTTCATTAGTGACAATCGTCATATGTCTCGTATAATTCATCTGTCTTCAACCCAAAGAGGTCGGGACGAGATTATTTATTTGAAAATAATGCACCGCTACAGGTCTCCCCCCAAATAATCTCGTCCATGAAGCGAACGGCCGGTTTTATAAGTCTTCCTGATCGACTCTTGATGACCGGAGGAGGTGCAGAAGGCATAGGATGGACTGCTTCATTCCTGGTAGATGCTGGGGGAACGATGATCTTCGCCGTCGTAGTGGGCATTTCCTCAGCCAGAAGAAAGGCTGGTTTCACTCTGTCCAAGGACACTGTGACTTCTCGATTTGGTAATTGTAAGGTGCAGAGTTTATCAGTCCGGCTCATGACACGAAAAGGTCCAGTGTATGGTGTTGACAGGGCTTTCTTAACTTTGTCCTCCCTTAAGAAAGCATGAGTGCACTTTTCCATTGCCTGATGAACAAAAATTGATTTACTGCTCTCCCTAAACGGAACTGGACGAATTCGATTAATGGCATCTCTCACCTCTCTCACGATGGATCCTGGGTCGGTTGCTAGTGAAACTGGTTTAAAGAGATCTCCAGGAAGTCGAAGAGACTGACCATAGAGAGCTTCTGCCACGCTATGCTCCGTTTCTTCCTTAATTGTTGTCCGTAGACCAAGCAACACTGTAGGCAGGTATTTGGTCCAACGATCGGTGTCAAGGTGAGCCATAAGAGCGCTCTTCAATGACCGGTGCCACCTCTCAACTAAACCATTGGACTGCGGGTGGTAAGACGTGGTTCTAATTCGCTCAGTTCCAAGGTAGCTCATCAGTCGCCTAAATAGGTCACTTTCAAATTGCCTACCCTGGTCTGTGGTTATCTTACTGGGGACACCAAACCGGCTGATCCATCCATTATAAAAAACAGCTGCAACTGTATCAGCGGTTATGTCCTCCACTGGAATGGCTTCTGGCCAACGAGTGTAGCGGTCAATTAGGGTTACGCAATACTTCATTCCCTCGGACGGAGGCAGGGGACCTATGATGTCTAAGTGGACGTGTTCTAGTCGTCCGACCCCTGGGAACTTCCCTGGTGGTGAAACTGTGTGGCGAATAACTTTAGAGCGCTGACATCCAATACAAGAACGTGTCCAGTCGGATATATCTTTGTTCATAGATGGCCAAAAATATCTTTGCGCTACCAATTTCCGGGAAGCACGTATACCTGGGTGGCTTAATCCATGAATACCGTCGTAAACTGGTTTCCTACACCCTCGTGGAAGATAAATCCGAGCTTGAGATGTCGTCGTCTCACAGAGTATCGGCTGTGTTGCTCCTGGCAGTGTAAGCAGTTTAAGTTTTAAGTTAGGCTGTGACTTCAAAGTCTTAACCTCGTTGTCGGATTTCTGAAGATTGGCAAGCTCATCTAAATTGTTCAAGAAACTGATTTCCTCAATCCTTGAGAGAGCGTCAGCTACTTGGTTACCAGAGCCTTCTACGTGTCGGATATCCGTGCTGAATTGGCTCACATAGTTTAGCCACCTGATTCTGATGGGTGTTGCAGATGTGGCTTTTTGCTGCATTGCATAAATTAAGGGCTTGTGGTCGGTAAGAATACAGAACTCCCTTCCCTCTAATATTTGCCTAAAATGCTTAACGCTTAAGTATATTGCCAGCAGTTCACGATCATAAGCGGAATACTGCTGCTGGGATTCCGTCAGAGCCTTTGAGAAGAAACCAAGAGGTGCCCATTTTCCATCGTCCCACTGTTGAAGAACAGCCCCTACACAGTGATTCGACGCGTCACAAGCCAGGGACAGTTCAGCTTCATGCTTAGGATGGGATAGTAGGACAGCTTCTTTCAGTGTATTCTTGCATTCTTCAAAAGCTTGTTCGCTGACTTCATTCCACTCGATAACACTTTTATCATTTTTCTTTGCCCCATGTAGGTATCTATTGAGAGGTTTCTGAATTGCTGCAGCTCTCGGTAAACATGGCCTATAAAAGTTAATCATCCCTAAAAATCTCCGAAGAGCTTTCACATCTTTAGGCTTAGGATAATCTATTATAGCTTGAATTTTCTCCTTCTGGGGCGTGATACCTTCCGGAGATATATGGTATCCCAAAAATCGTATTTCTTGAACGCCGAATTCACACTTATCCGGGTTTAAGGTGAGTCCATTATCCTCTAGTCGTCGAAATACTATGGTGAGATGTTCCACATGTTCTTCTTCATTACTCGAAGCGATTAACATGTCGTCTAAAAGGATCCAGACGAAGTCTAAGTCTCTAAAGATCTCATCCATGAATCTCTGAAAGGTTTGGGCGGCGTTACGCAAACCAAAACACATTCGGCAGAATTCAAATAACCCGAACGGAGTTATCACGGCTGTCTTCGGTATGTCCTCTTCGCGCACTGGTATTTGGTAGTACGCTCTGACTAGATCTAATCGAGAGAATACAGTTTTCCCGTAGAGATTGTTTCTAAAGTCCATGATGTGAGGGACTCCGTAGCGGTCAGGGATCGTTTGTGCATTCAATTGCCTGTAATCCCCACACGGACGTATTCCTCCATCTGACTTTTCAACCACATGCAATGCACTGGCCCACTGACTTTTTGAAGGTCTGCATATACCTTGCTCAACCATCTTCTGAAATTCCTCCTTTACTTGTTTGTACCTTTCTGGGGGAAGTCTCCGAGCCTTTGCAAAAACAGGGCGTCCTGTGGTCTCAATTACATGTTCAGTTTTATGCTTCGCAGGCTCCTTCGTCGGCGTCGGTCTGGTTATCCCTGGAAAACGATGAAGGAGATCAGCAAAAGGATGTCCGTAGGGAACTGAAGAGATGGATGCCCCTGATTCTTTAAAAACTTTTCCTCTTGAAGAAAGACCCGTTGTCTTGTCGATCAGCTGCTTCCCTTTGAGGTCAACGAGCAAATTAAAATGGTACATAAGGTCTGCTCCGATGATAGGCTTCGGAACATCGGCCAGTATAAATGTCCACGAAATATCTCTTCTTAAACCTAGGTTGAGCTTCAAGAACTTCTCTCCATATGTTTTGATCCTGGTCCCATTGGCCGCGTAGAGATAAAATGCCTGAGGACTACAATTCTTGTTACGACCTGGAGGTAAAACGGAAATGGCAGCCCCGGTATCTATTAGAAACATCTGACCCGTCCGCTGATCTCGGATGAAAAGGCGGCGTTGGGCTTGTGCGGAATCGGCTGCCGCTACTTCCGATCCGCTATTTAGTTTCCCGCTGGCTGGTTTATATTTTCTTTCCAGGCGCAGGGCTCCACACACTTTTTGGCTTTTTCTTTAAACCTGTAATGGTAGAAGCACAGCCAATTTGGGTTGCTGGAGTTCCTTCGCTGCCCGCTATTCGACCTACTTCTTCCTCTGTATGGACTTTTACTCCTATATCGGCCTCGTTGTTGGTTTAAGCTAAGGGCGGCGACCTGCTGGGATAACTTTTCAATTTTTTGTTCCAAAATGCTAATTACAGTTTCACTTCCCTCTGCCCTAGTATTTTGGCTCTGATTGGACACTGAATATATGTCTGCAGGTTGGGTAACCTCCTGTATTTTATCTGCTATGTCGGCTAATTTTGATACATCCGCCTGTTCCGTACTCATCAAAATAGCCTGCATATTTGGAGGGAGTGCCCGCATCCAGACTGTCTTTAGAGTACCCTCTGCTATTGCATTTCCTGCTAACTGCCGCATATGCCTTAAAAGTTGCGAAGGTTTTTGATCGCCTAGCTGCTTACCCTCTAACAATTGTTGAATCCGTTTGGACTCCGAATCCGCATATATATTAACTAGCCTATTCTTAATGTCTTCATAGGGAGAATCGCTCGGACGCTTTACTATGTCGGCTGTTTGTTCTAACACGTCGAAATCAATTTTAGGTATAATTGTATAAAATTTGGTAAGGCTATTTGTGATATTAGCTCTAGAAAATAATGCCTCAATTTGACAAAACCAAAGTTCTGGATCGCGTTTCCAAAACGGGGGTATTTTATCTACAGCTGAAAATGCAGATATCGTTTCCGGGCTTGGAGATGGAAAACCATTGTTTAAGGGACATTTATCGCTATTTTCCGTCATTTTTACCTATTTATTTATTAATGATGAAATAATTAGGTATTTTACAATTTCTGAATTTATCAATGAATGAAAAGAATTATAAAATTAAATGTGTTCAATGAGTGACATATGGCGAACGTAAACATATGTTTTATAAAAATTAATATTGACTGGTTATATTAATATTTTAAATAAATACAGAAAAGAACAATTTAATTAATCATCAAAATAAGTTTATGTAAGCCTTAATTACTCTCTGTAATTACTATTAATTTACTATATCATTACAACTGTCGGGGGTCACCACTTTAACCAGATATTTGGTTATTTTAGATAAATAAATAACTATGTCACTCAATAAACCTATTTTTATTATACAGATTATGACTAACAAAATAAATACTTATACTTAAGACAATATCAGAAAATAAACATTAAAGACGGAACTTAATATACAAAAATTAATAAAGGAAACAAAAATGAATAACCTAATTTCGTAACTAATAAATTAATAATTAATGAATAATGTCCTACTTACAAACTTAGGTGCACCTTATCGCTAATATTATTAACAAAAACAATATTTATAACAGGCCTGTCACCCTACTGAGCTCAATTTTTTATTTTCACTCATTTATGTCCACAATGGTACCTCTTCTACCTTAATTGCTTCATTAGTGACAATCGTCATATGTCTCGTATAATTCATCTGTCTTCAACCCAAAGAGGTCGGGACGAGATTATTTATTTGAAAATAATGCACCGCTACATATACATGAGGCTAATGTTTGAAGGGTCCTCTAAGTCATCTATGAAGTAAGACTTTAACAAACTAACCATAGGAAAGATTTCGCAACTAAATCCACAGGGTATCAATAACTAGTTTTTGCACTTTTAACGATAAATATTGCCATATGGGAAAACTATTGAATTTTTGACCCAAAAAAACCTCTGGAGTCTTTATAAGGATTTAGGAAGAGGAGGTATAGGAAGTTTCAATTTGATCCCTTCATAAAAAGTATTTTTTTTAATTTCACTACAGAAATGTAGTCTTAAGGGTTCATAGTATGGTTTACCATACATACATTTACTAAATTTCCACATATATTATTTATTTTTCTACTTGCCTCATTTCGATTTAGACTTTTCTAGTGTATTTCAGCATAAAATAATAATTCAATAACAAAGTTGATAATTCAATAACAATTATATAATCTGAATGGAATTTTACTCCCTATAAAAATTGGTAGGACAAATGTCATTGCGCACTAAATGTTACTTGTCATACGATACTTAGAGATTTTACTTGTATATCATATGATTTAATCAAACGGAAATTTTCATTGGTTATATTTGGTAAAATTGTTGGTAGAAAAAGTCGGCTGTATTACCATACAGACACATTTTTACTTTCACTTACCTATATATGAAATATATAGTAAGTGGAAGTATTGCGATCGTGAAAAATTTCGACTTCCGGTTTTCAACGGAAATACACATTTTGGGGTCCCCTGAGTCCAAATAACCAAGTCTCGCGAAATGGTCTGTGTGTGTGTGTGTGTGTGTAAAGAGACTAGCTCAAAAACTATAAATTGTATGAACCTGAAATTGGGTATTTAGTGTATGTAAATGCCTGCGATGTGACAGCGAAAATTTCATCAAAATTTCTCAAAGGGGGTACTTTATTTAGTAACTTTTTAAGTTTTTTTCGATTTTCTCAAAAACGGTTCTAACGATTTTGATTAAACTGAGTATTTGATCTATTTATCTGCCCGCGATATGACTGTAAAAAAATTTCAACAAAATTGATCAACCGGAGGGGGGACTTTATTTAATAAATTTTGTACCATTTTTACGTGTTTTTTTTATTTACTCAAAAACGGTTTTAATGATTTTGATCAAACTGGGTATTTGATGTATGTATATGCCAAAGATGTGATATCTAACATTTCATCAAAATTGATCAACCGGAGGGGGCACTTTATTTCATAACTTTTTTTCCAATTTTTTGATTATCTCAAAAACGACTTTAACGATTTTCATCATATTCGTCATGTTTAATGAAAATTAGGTGTTATTTAATATCAGGCAAGCGTTATCACTTTTAAAATATTCTGAGGGGATTATAGAGCAAATTAAAACAAAAATAAGAAATGAATGTGGAAAAATGTGTAACTTTGAGAAGTGGCATTAACAAAACGCATTAATTTCTTATCTAAGTAAGTTGGTAAGTGAAAGTTGTGTGTTGCGCGCACGCACCAGATTTTTAGATTTCGAGCAAGAAGTTTATGGGAGCTTCAAAATTTTCCCCGCCACGCCACTCCCCATGTATGAGCTCTATTATAAACATTATTAATGGGACATAATATTATTTTCAAATAAAGATTAAAAATATCATATGAAATAATTTCGTGAGGGTTGAGGTCTTGAAAATTAAACAAGGTTTATTTTTTTACTTGCCAACGTTTCGTCTATTTTATAAAAATCCTCAGGGCTACAATGGAAGAAAAAAAAAACAGATGAAAGAAAAGATTACATTATAGAAAGTAGAAAGTAAACTGACTATACTATACACTACTGATTATACAATATAGATCTATAAACTAGATATACATTTGGCATTATTTCCCTTAATAATAATAATAATAATAATAATAATAATAAATTGTCAATTATTGTCACCAGGTTATCATTACAATTATCAGATGATTTATCTTTTGTTTCATTATCATTTATTCATATTTTATTATTTTAGAATCATATTTAATTGTTATATAGTTCACATTATCATAGTAAATTGTTAATAAGATATATTATTGTTTTCACATTATCAGAGTCAAATATTTTAATATGTATATTATATCTGTCCTTGTATGGTTGGCTCAATGTACATATATAACCTATGTAACCTACCATAAGATATAACCTCTTACTAGTGATAAGCGGTTGTTTATGTTTTAATACTAGCTAATAGTAATAGTATGTAGAGAATTATTTTATAATTACTAATCTAGCAAGGGCGTACCCAGGATCAAATCTACGGGGGCAAGCTAAAAACTAGGGGGGGGGGGCAAGCTATGGTCGTTCAGGTTGTAACACCTTACCGCGGAAAAGGTGAATGAAATCAAAATTATGTATAATTATAGCAGTGCTTTATCAACTAAGTTATTACAATTATTTGCTTGAAAAAAATATATTCTATTATTGCTTCCAGTCTTAAAAGCCTAAAAATCTATTGCTTCCAGCCTTCCGGGGGGGGGGGCAGCTGCCCCCTCCAGCACTCCCCCGCGCCTCACTCCATGTAATCTAGTCTTACAAGGTATGTTATCAAAATTTTATTTTCCACTAATTAACCTTTTGGAAATTTAATTATTAGTTGTTTACACTCCCCACCAAAATACCAACATGGTTTCATACATTCTCAATCAAACAACACATGACACATCATCATATAGAACATAACACATGAGATATTACAATTGTAACACTATACGGTATTCATCTATGTGATATATTAAGGGAAATAATGCCAAATATCTATCTAGTTTATAGATCTATAGTGTATAGCATAGTCAGCTTACTTTCTACTTTCTATATAATGTAATCTTTTCTTTCATCTGTGTTTGTTTTCTTCCATTGTAGCCCTGAGGATGTCTATAAAATACGATATAAAAGACGAAACGTTGGCAAGTAAAAAAATAAACCTTGTTTAATTTTCAAGACCTCAACCCTCACGAAATTATTTCAGATTAAAAATATCTAGAATAAAAAACAGCGAATTCAACAAACAACAGAGTTCATTATTTTTTCTAAATATTTAATTTTAAGTAGGTATTAAATTTTTTTTAAAACAATTCTCTTCAGACAGTATATGAAACGTTTTATTTTATTCCTTTATGAGTATTCCTTCTCTGTTTGAGAGGATTATTTAAATTTAAGTCCAGACTTATATTTTTCTCAATGTGGGAGTCTTTCAAGTTGTGCGTGGTGAGTCCGAGTTTTCCCGAAGTCGGGCAGCACTGTGCTTGGGCTTCAGTCTCCGTAGAACACTCGACTGGAAAGGTTGTGGACTTTGCAATGCGCCTTCTATACGTAATGTGCTCGAATTTCGCTCCGCTTCATTGAATATAATAGAGGTAAATTATTTTTTTTAAATATAATATCTCTATAAAAAAAAACCTAATTGAAAAAAATTTAAGAATAAATTTAGTTTGAAATTAATTCGTAGCTACACATTGAAAAAAAGAATTAGCAATATATCTTTTAATTCAGTTTATTCTTCCAAATATAATAATTAAATCTTTGTTATATCCGGAAAATTTAAAATATATATTATAATGAATTATATATCTACCCTTAAATGCGCTCTGTATACTTAACATGTCCTAATTTACCTAGGTAAATTATATTTTGGAATATAATAATTGGAATATTTAATTTGGAATATAATCTATATAAATAGAGATGAAATTTTGTTTGTTTGTTCTTTATAGAAATCCACACCGTTTGTCCTAAATTCTCCAAATTTCGCTCAGTGGTTCTTCCATACCAGGTGCGAACAACTGTACATATTAAAATTACATAACTTCAGCCGATCTTCAGCTGATATTCTTTATTGTTATAAAAATCGTAATGATCTCGCTACAATGTTTTTTTACGAAATCGACCGTTTCATTGGAATAATGAAATTCCCCGGGTTAATCCGGGATATAAGTACAGCTATAATCTATGTAAATATACATGAAATTCTGTTTGTTCTTTATAGAAACCCATACCGTTTGTCCAAAATTCTCCAAATTTCGCTCAGTGGTTCTTTCATACCAGGTGCGAAAGCCTGTCCATATTAAAATATATGGACTTTAGCCGATCTTCAGCTGATATTCTTTATTCTCCAAATTTCGCTCAGTGGTTCTTTCAGACAGGTGCGAACACCTGTTCATATTAAAATTGCATAACTTCAGCCGATCTCTGGGTATATTCTTTATTGTTATAATAATAGTTTTGATCTCGCTTTACATTGGTTTTTACAAAATCGACCGTTTGAGTCGATACAATTCTCAGTTAATAGGTTTAAAAAATATAATTCTAGGGGTGAAACCGGGATATACAGCTAGTAATCTATATAAATTAAAATGAAATTCTGTTTGTTTGTTTGTTTTTTATAGAAATCCAAACCGTTTGTCCTAAATTCTCCAAATGTCGCTCAGTGGTTTTTTCATACCAGGTGCGAACACCTGTCCATATTAAAATTGCATAACAGCCGATCTTCTGCTGATATTCTTTATTATTATAAAAATCTTAATGATCTCTCTTTACGATGTTTTTTTTACGAATTCTACCGTTTCATTAGAATTATGAAATACCCCGGGTTAATCCGGGATGTACAGCTATAATCTATGTAAATAAAGATGAAATTCTGTTTGTTCTTTATAGAAACCCTTACTGTTTGTCTTAAATTCTCCAAATTTCGCTCAGTGGTTCTTTCAGACCATTTGCGAATACCTGTCCTTATTAAAATTGCATAACTTCAGGCGATCTTCAGCTGATGTTGTCTATTGTTATAAACACCGTAATGTAATTTATAAAAACTGTACTACTAAGAAATGTTCACTTATATTGCATTAAATTTACCTAAGTATATATTATATATAGATTAAATGTAATGTGCTGATCATACATTAGCCTTCTTATGAGAAAACTAATTTATAAGGAATCCAGTTGGTTTTCTAATTGATTGCAGAGATGTAAAAACATTATTTTATTTTGAAAGCAAAGGAGAAACTAATTATTTTCCCTTAATTTTTTAGTAATTTAAAAAGAACAGCTGAACAAATATATAACCTTTACAAACTGAACTGGATGAATGAACAATAAACATTGAGTGAAACGCACCCTAGCGCTTCCTGGTAGTCTGGAGCCCGAACTAAATTTTTCATTCATAAACTCGTATCTTAATCTCAGAGAGGCTAATTAAATGGTGCGAGAGACTTAAAATTCCAGTCCTTTTCTCTTCAATTTTACACACTTAAGAGAAAAACGGAAACCTTCTTCTCCGTTAGGGGTTATATGGCTAAACGACGACATAACTTCCTTAATCCTACGTGGAGTCGTTTTTGAGCCTTTTCGGCACGCACATTGTACACTTTGCTTTATAATATATATTGATTAAATTTGATTGGTTAAATTCGTCAAATCGCACTTTTATTTAATTTTTTACATTGGGTCCTCTACTGTCAAAAGCTCCTCCCATCGGTGACGCCTTTGCTCTAGGATATGACATTAGGCAGTTGATAAGTACCGGAAAGGGTTTGAATATTGGAGGAAATAACATCCGTATTCGGTTATGCAGATGATTTGGTTTGCTTGGCGATAAAGAAGTATGGCTGGAAATAAGTAGGGAAAAGACATAGTATAGGGTTAGCTGTAGGAACGGCGACGATTTTGGCAATATTGAAGTATAAAAGAAAATGTTTGAAGCCGTAAAATTTAGATATTTAGGAGCGTCCCCCCTGCCCCCCCCCCCCCCACCGGCGGTGATGCCCGTGTCCTAGAGCTAAATTAAGTAAAACAGGAGATAGTGAATCAATCCCATTGTTTCGAATCACAGCCTCAACCTCTCAGAAAAATAATTCTTAAAAAAACAGGAAATATGGTAAAAGATTTATAAATAAGTCTTCCCAGTTTTTTGGTCTTTACGAACAGTTTTTTCCGAAAAATGATTTTCAACCACTGTGCGCCAACCGCCTCCTATGGGTCGCAACTTTCCTGTTTCTTGATTTACATTCTTTATAAAACACTCATAAAGAAGGTTTGAAAGCTTTATAAATTATTTTCCCCACTTTTTTCCTAATTTGCCTGGTGTTAAAACAGATATTAAACGAAAGTGTATTTATCATAATAAACCATAGTTACCTTATGTTATTTGATACCGCATTGGTATAAACTAAATCGAAACTTACAGAATTACAAACAACCCAAAAACTTTTTAATATCTCATTAAAATAGGAAATAAGAATTATTACGTTGTACTGTTGTGTACAATGTAATTTGCATGTCATTTATAAGTTTTTAGGATTATAAGTGGCTTGCAATACGTATTTTATCTAACGTAATACTAGTTATCTAATGTTTTTTTTTTTATTGAAGGGTCATGTCAATTCAACACATGCTTGAGCCTGACCATCTCAGGTTTTTTTGATATTTGTTACATTCGTGCTACTTGCATTGAATAGAAAAATTGTGAATTATTACTAAGATAAGTCCGCCCGTTTTTTAATTATAGACCTGTAACGTCCTCAAAATTAGGTCCAGAAACATAAAAAAAAAATATCAAAAATAGCTGTAGATGTTTCCTGAATTTGAATAGGACTATAAAATCGGTGTCGCTTAACAGCACAATCCATGCCATTTCATATAATATACAACAATGTATAGGTTGGTACTAAAGACATTTTCTCAAAACCTAATTTAAAATTTTAATTTTCTAAAAAAAGGACATTTTTCAAAATGTTTAAATTTTTTTTTAAATAGGCAAAATTATATCTAATCATACAACAAAATATCGTTTATATCGCGTAAGTTGAAATAAATCTATACCTGCGCGCGTAATCAAAAAATCGATATTATTTTCGTAATCAGCACCCTAATTAACCTAGCAGTCGACCTCAATATTGTAAATATCGTATAAGTACTCATAATGTACGTACTCATGATATCGTATAAGTTGGAATCGATACCTTGAGCAAGCCTGAGGTTTTATATCGATATTATTTTCATTATCAGCAGCCTTGACAATCTAATAATCGATCTTAAGATCGATATAAAGTAATTTATTATTTTTATATTATACTAGCTGTATATCCCGGTTTCACCCGTGGAATTTCATTTTTCAAATAAACGTGAACAATTCTATGTTATAGCTGTATGTCCCGGTTTCACCCAGGAAATTTCATTTTTCTAATGAACCGGTCGATTTCGTAATAAACCATTGTAAAGCGAGTTCATTACGATTTTTATAACAATAAAGAATATCAGCTGAAGATCGGCTAAAGTTATGCAATTTTAATATGGACAGGTGTTCGCACCTGGTATGAAAGAATCACTGAGCGAAATTTGGAGAATTTAGGACAAACGGTAAGGATTTCTATAAAGAACAAATAAACAAACAAACAGAATTTCATCTTTATTTTTATAGATTATAGCTGTATATCCCAGTTTCACACGGAAAATTTCATTTTTCTAAAGAAACGGTCGATTTCGTAAAAAAACACATTATAAAGTGAGATCATTATGATTTTTATAACAATAAAGAATATCAGCTGAAAATCGGTTGAAGTTATGCAATTTTAATATGGACAGGTGTTCGCACCTGGCCTGAAAGAACCACTGAGCAAAATTTAGAGAATAAGGAATATCAGCTGAAGATTGGCTGAAGTTACGCAATTGTAATACTGACAGGTGTTCGCACCTGGTATCAAAGAACCACTGAGCGAAATTTGGAGAATTTAGGACAAACGGTATGGATTTCAATAAAGAACAAATAAACAAACAAACAGAATTTCAACTTTATTTATATAGATTAATTTAATCATTATTGTGGGTAACCACCTCGTTTTTTAAATTATTTTAAATAGTTTATTTTTGAAGAGAAAAGATTTGGCAACGCCGGGAGCCGAACCCGGGTCTTCTGCGTGACATGCGCGGTAGGCTAACCACTGCACCACGGAGCTCGCTTCCAAACGGTGCCAAATCCTTCCTCGTCACGCGGAAGACCCGGGTTAGACTCCCGTCGGAGCAAAATCTTTTCTCTTAAAAAATAAATGATTTAAAATATTATCTTTATATATTTAAAAATAAATGTCCCGATGTTTGTCGGGGGTAAAATCAGAAACTACTCAACCGATATTTATCAAAGTTGGCTCATTGTGTGTAGTTTGTCCAACTTAAGAGATACAATAGTTTTTATCTCGATTATTTTCGATTTCTTATATTATTATTTCTTTTGTTTCTTTCTTTCTCGATTCTCGATTATATTTCTTTAATTACAAGTTAAGTGCTTATTATACTATCATAACCTGTTTCAGGTAGAACCTACTTATACACTATCTTAATCATCATGTGTTATATTCTGAATTTAATTAATATGTATCATGGATTAATTTGGTTCATTTTTGCTAACTGACTATTGTGATTGTACTAAACCCTAATCCATTTATATTCTTTGTTAGTTCCTTTTACATCTGTCTTATTTATATTTAATCTCGCCTCTGCTGAAATAATCCAGTTAGTGCTTAATGAATGGATCATTAATACTTACTATAGTCAAATATGAGACGTAAAAAATAAAAACTTTAACCAAACAATTTTAAATTAGGCGTAAAGTTCTATTTTAAATACCGTTGGTTTTTAGATTAGGTGAAACGTTTTCATCTTTATCTGTGGATTTGATTTGACTGTATTAAAAAGAATAGGATATAATTAAACCAATGTATTATACTGAGACTGCTCGTACCCTATAAGATTTCCATAAAAACGGTTAACCCAATAATGAATACCAATGTGGAGAAATCCGAAAACAAAAAAAGCTTATAAATTTATCCTTAAATAATTAAAATCGAGCTTAGATTCTTATATTAGATATCATTGTGATAAAGATCATATCAGGACTTTTATTTTCTGTCCCGAAATATAAAAGTCATGATGTGATTTTTATCTATTTATTTGAACTATAAAAGTCCGGATATGAGTTTTATTCTCTTTTCGAGAAAAAAAGAGATGATTTCAAACCCTGGTTTTCATGACGAAAATAATTGTGGAAACTTGAAATATTGATAAAAGGCAAATATCCGATCCGGGGAAATGTTTGCAGTGACTAGGCCTGCATAGAGAACTTCATCAAAGCCGATGGTAAACATATATGTGTATATATGTACATGCACACATTGTGTTTGCCAAGCGATGACAAACGTCGAGTGTGTCTATATGCCTGATATAAACAGGTGTAGTATTCCGGATTTTCGAAATAGTATAGTTCATCTATCGAGTTATTACAATGACGAATGAAAGTGTACCTTGCTAGGTAAATTTATACAAGGGTTTTGGGAAAATAATGAATTGAAAACAAAAGGAAAACGGGAACATTGGATAAATTGCTCTGAGAATTCCCCCTGCTTTTACCGGAACAGAAATTCAAAGAATGAATGGTATTTTACAAACTTTTGTTTGCTTTGAAATTTCAATTATCCTTGCGAATTATATCTCGATGGTGATTTTTCTTTTAACGGTAAGCTGGCAGTAAATTACTACTAATTTTAACTTGATTTATACAAAATACAAATAAATTGTTTTATTATTTTGATAATTAACTCTTTTGCTAGTGCCGAAAAACAAACAGGGTCAATGCTTAAGAGAAGTTGCTGACATGCTAACTGCTAAGAAACTTTAATTATGATAATTTTGTATTTTTGATTAGTTCATCCTATAGAGCTACTTCTCAGCTTTCAATAAAATATATAAAATTCAAATGATCAAAAAGAGTAGGTAAGCAAAAAAATATACTTATATATATATATATATAAGTTAGCTAGATAAGAAGGTATTGATTTCAGTATTAAGTCTAGTTTATGTTATAGGATAACTAGCACTGTTTAACAACAAACTTGTATCTATATATACCTGGAGTGTATTACAATAAAGTTAGTTCTTCTCTGAATGTCGTGCGGCTCATTTCCCCTATACCCACCTTTTTTTAAGTGTTAGCTTCAGTCTAATCGTAACTGGTGCCGAAACCCGGGAACGTCCGGAAGTGTAGTCACGTGACGTAAAGTGCTATCGGGTTAGGGAGTTACAATCTTAATTTCTCGATATTTCACGTTACACAGCAAACAGTTATGGCGGAAGAACAGTTGGCAAAATTGGAATACCAGTTGGCCCAGGCTACTGTAGAGCGGTCGAAATTGGAGTCCCAACTATCTAAGGCGACGGAAACGCAACAGATCGAACTCCTCAAGATAAGAACACAAAACTCGGCATTCATACACGAGGTAATAAGCCAATTGGAGCCGTTTACGGGTATAGTGGGAGACCTCGAGCATTTCATCAAGGGAGGTGACCAGATTCAAAATTTGATAATATCTCGGAAGGAAGCGGGCACTCTGATGGAATCTGATGTGAGATTACTAGAAGCTTCCCTTGTCGGCCGTATCTCAAGGCGGGTACTAAATACCATTCAAGGTGATCTCACTCACTCATGGGACACACTCAAGGTGAGACTTAAAAAACTATACGGCGGAGGAAGATGGACACCGGAAGAAGATGTTTTCTACCTGTTTAAGGAGCGCAGGGCCCAAGGCCAGTCAGAGGGCGAGTTCGCCGAGAAACTTCTCGTCTTGTATAATCGCCTGACGGAAAAAATGGTAGAAACCTTTGGCCAAGCAGAGGGAAGCCAGAAACTGGAGTTTTTAAGAGGTGTAATGAAGGTGCAGCTAAACCACTATGTTGATCGGCCAGGCTCACTCCCGAGAGACAGGGACTTCATCGAGTGCGCTCACGATCTAATAGATGCCAAGGAGAGGAGTGAAACTCGATTCGAGAAACCCGAAATGGAGTGGGTGGAGGTGCGACCACCAAGAAGAAAACAGGCTGGTTACAATAGGAGCTTCGAGAAGCGGCCAACTAAGGGCCCGGATGAGAGGAGAAGAAAACCAGACCGCCGCTGCTACGAGTGTAATAGGACCGGCCATGTAGCAGCTCAATGCAGCCTCACGAGGTGTTTTGAGTGTGGCAGGCGAGGCCACGTAGCCAGGGAATGCCCTAGGCGGAATCCTCGGTCAGGCAGAAGAGACCCGCATCAGCCGGAACCTATGGAGGTGAACAACCAGGACTGGAACGTTAGGCGTTCAGGCAGGAGGACCGGAAGGCGCTATACCAGCGGAGAGTCATCGGGAGAAGAAAGCACCCCTTCTGAGCGCAGCGGTCCGGCTACCAGGACACACGAGGTAAGTGGTAGCAATTCTTGGAGAGGGGGCCCTTCCGGGGCGGAATTAGTGGCGGGGAGGACGCGGGCTGATTGAGGGCACGGAAAAGGGTGGGGCAACCAATCGGGGGAGTTAGTAATTAATAATAGTGTAGAACTAAAACAGCGAAATAGGTTGCCCGTGGCGAGACTAGGGTTATCGGGAGTGAGGTTTCTAATTGACACCGGGAGTACTAATTCTTTAATTAGTAGAAAGGGAGCGGAAAAATTGGGAGTTTGGAGTAAGCGCGCGAATTGTAGATGCATGGTCTCTACAGTCAGTGGGAAATGCCAAACATTAGGGGAAACCTTACTAAACCTCGAGGAGCTTGCAGGCCGTGAAGACTCGGTGAAAATTCACATTATGGAGGAGCTGATGCCGGGTTACGATTTAATCATAGGGTGCGACATTCTTCAACGCGCAGGATTACATATGAGGGTTGAGCACAAAACCTGGCGTTACGATATAGGGAATCGGAGATACTTAACTAAAACGGGAGATATGCACAAAAACATCGAAATCGGGGCGGTGGAGTGCTCAAAGCAAGCAATAGGCCACTTGGTCGAGAAGTATAAGGGGTTGTTTTACAAAGACGGTGAATTTCTACCCACCACTGGGAGGACGGTACATAGGATTATCCTAAAAACTGAAACACCCGTATATGTCAAAAACAGGCGGTACCCTCAAGCTATGCGAGATATCATTAAAGAGCAATTAGAGGAACTTCTCAGGCAGGGCATTATCAGGCATAGCAACTCTCCGTTTAATAGCCCCTTATGGGTGGTGGAGAAGAAACAGGACGAACAGGGTGGGAAACGATATCGAGTAGTAGTCGATTATCGCAAACTTAATGAGGCAACAAAGGACGAACGATATCCCCTACCGCGAGTTGAGGACATACTCGATCGTTTAGCCGGTGCGACGATCTTCAGTACCTTAGACCTCAAAAGTGGGTACCATCAAGTTCGGATGGCGGAGGAGGATATTCGGAAAACGGCGTTTTCCTGGGAACGGGGTCATTTCGAATTCGTAAGAATGCCTTTTGGGTTGAAGGGCGCTCCCCTCACGTTCCAACGCCTAATGGACGAGTTACAGAGAGGCCTCGGAGAGGATTTTTCGCAAGTTTATATGGACGACCTCATCGTTTTTAGCAAGACGGAGGAAGAACATATTAAGCACCTGAGGTTAGTCTTTGATAGGATCCGCGAATTCGGAATCAAATTATCACGCGAGAAATCTAGGTTTGGGTTACGCGAAATTAAATTCTTGGGGTATGTAGTTTCGCAGAATGGGATACAACCGGACCAGGAGCGTGTAAAAGCCATTCGAGATGCACCTTTGCCTCAAAACGCTCGCGGGATCCGGCGATTTCTAGGTATGATAAACTACTACCGGAAATTTATCCCCGGCATCGCAGAATTAACTCACCCGCTGACGGAAATACTGAGAAAAGGTAAGCGCTTTCAACTGGGTTCCGATCAGCTGACTAGCATTCAGAAGTGCAGAGAGATTTTGACTACTCGACCACTATTAGCCTTCCCCAATTTCCATAGAACGTTTAAGATTACCACGGACGCGAGTGAGGTCGCTATTGGGGCCGTACTTTCACAGAACTTCGAAGAGGGCGAGAAACCAATCGCGTACGCAGGGCGGAAACTAAATGATGCTGAGCGACGATATAGCGCGATAGAACGAGAGCTGTTAGCGGTGGTTTGGGCGGTCGAACATTTTCGTCCCTACGTTTATGGACGACGATTCGAGCTGGTAACGGACCATAAACCGCTTATCTATCTGGGAACTTTGAAGGAATCTTCCGCGCGGGTATCGAGATGGAAGGAGCGGCTCGCAGCTTACAATTTCCATGTTATACACAAAAAGGGAGTCGAAAACGCCGTTGCCGACTGGTTGTCGCGAGACTTGGTGGTAAACGCCCTGGGGGAAGAGGAGGAATCAGCGGAGCCGTTCGCTTTGAGGTATTTACGCGAGTGGGCGGAAAGCGGTCCAGAAATTCCGTTGGTCCAGAGGGAACCGGGGAGTAATCCCGGACCATCCGACAGGCACAGCGAACCGGAGGGACAAACCACACCGTCGGATAGACCTGCGGAACTACCGGAGATCGATGAGATTATTAATAATAAGAAACTGCAAATAATTATTAGGTCAAAACAGGACCCTAAGACTGAAACTCGGGCGAGCACTTACGAGGGTTTATTAACTATCCTGATCCGCACACCCACTTCGATAGATGAAAGTGAACTAGAACGGATATTCGCGGAATACAGTAACCCGGGCCGGGATTGTCATGTTTATGTGGGAAACCGATTGATAGCAGACAAGTTAAAGAGGTTATGGAGACAGGAAAGGATAGGGGTTGGATATCATCTGACTAGGTGCCTACGCCAGGTTGAGACGGTTACGGAACCAGTAGTTCAGAAACGACTCGTAGCGGATCACCATTCCGGTAAAACGAACCATCGAGGGGTAGAGGAAACCTTACGCGCTTTGAAGTTGCTTTACTACTGGAAGAATATGTCGCGTACGGTAAGGGATTGTATAGCGCATTGCGAGATATGCCAGAAAGCAAAGTATGACCGGCAACCTCCGATAGCTGAACAAGTGGTCACACCCACAGCGTCAGAACCTTTACGATTGGTGCAAGTGGACATTTATTCGAATGAGGGACAATCGTGGGTCACAGCGGTCGACACGTTTAGTAAGATCGCGATGGCCTACCCCATAGAAGCAAAAACACCGAGGGCGGTATGGGAGGGAATTTTACAATGGTGTGCAGTCTACGGCGTGCCGGAGGAAATCATTTCGGACTGCGGAAGGGAATTCGATAATTCTCACATCCGGGAAGAAAGCAAAACGTTAGGCATTAATTGGAGGCTCAATACCCCACACCACACCAAGGGCAGAGGGGCGGTGGAACGACTCCACAATACCTTAGGGGAACACCTGCGACTTCTCAAATTGGGACGTGACCTCGATTCTTATGAGGCGATGCCGCGAGCGGTGATTGCGTACAATAATACTATTCACGCAGCCACTGGACTAACGCCAGTGGAGATCGTCTTTGGGCAAAAACGACGAGACCGAGGAGACCTCATAACGGCAAATAACAACACGCTTAGGGCAGCGCTATGTAGGGCTCGAGCCGAACGCCGAAGTATGTGGGCGCGACTTAGAGAAAAATTGGTTCGGGAAAAACAGACCCGGGTAGATAGGGAAAACAGAAGGCCGGGGATTCATAAAACGGGACCATTAGCGCTGGGAACAATAGTGTACAGACGCTTGAGAACTGCGAGAAAAAAATCGGCTGCCCGTTACGAAGGCCCTTATAAAATAACAACGATACGGGAAAATAACCTCTATACCATTAGGGATATGAACCACCCATTCCGTTCGCGAACAGTACATTTGGAAGAACTTCGTGTGCCCCAGCTACTAACAGACCCGGAGCCGGGCAGCAGCGCTCAGATGGAGACACCAAGACGATAGGAAATTTTATTTTTGTTTTAATATGTTTTTTTTATATTATTATTATTTTTTTTTTTTTTTTCTCTTCTCTTATTAACATAATTGTAGTGTTTTACAATGCTTTTAGGTTAAGGGTTAATTGTCAATTTTTAGGCTAAGTTCAAAGATGGACTGTTCATTCTGTTAAGTGAATATGTTTATGTTACGTGTATATTCTTTATTTCTTTTCCATTAAATTGTATTCTTATTCAGTGTATTTTTAGTTTTGTGTTAAGGATATTTTATTTCTATTTTTTGTTAGGAGTTCCTCCATACGAAGGAACTGGAGGGAGGGAGTTAGCTAGATAAGAAGGTATTGATTTCAGTATTAAGTCTAGTTTATGTTATAGGATAACTAGCACTGTTTAACAACAAACTTGTATCTATATATACCTGGAGTGTATTACAATAAAGTTAGTTCTTCTCTGAATGTCGTGCGGCTCATTTCCCCTATACCCACCTTTTTTTAAGTGTTAGCTTCAGTCTAATCGTAACTTATATATATATATATATATATATATATATATATATATATATAACTTGACTGAATATAAATAGAAAATAAAAATTTTGAAGTGTTCTTATTGTAGTTATGAAAAAGAAGTTGGTTTGATTACTATGTATATGAGGCTTCCAGTTGACAAAACGACTAACTCCAATTTCAGCAGTTTTTCAATAGGATTTTATCACCCCTCACAGTTCAGGATAAAAAGAAATATGGTAAAGAAATCGTTAAGAATGGTTCTTTATTTGGGCTGACTCTGCAGAGCTCGAATCTTAATATTAATACCAGGTTAAAACCGCAGATTCATAAGGTGCTAATTTCGTTCCATATTTCTTTTAAGTTTAAAGTTTTTCTGTTATTAAAACTACCAAACAACTACCGGAGCGAAGCCGGGCACCCTACCAGGTGTGTTAATATGAAAAGGGAATTTTTCAAATAGCAAATAAGAGTTGATTGTGTAAAAATGATTCATACTTTTTTATTCGAAGTACTGTCCTTCGCTATCTATGCATTTTTCCTATCATTCAGGCAATTTGTGGATTCCCCGCCAAAATAATGCTTCCTCTTCTGAGTCAAACCAATCACTTAACCAATTTCGTACATTTTCATAAGAAGTGAAGCGCTGCTCAGCTAGTGCGTGTCCCATCGATGCAAATAGGTGGTAATCGGATGGGGCCAAATCTGGTGAATAAGCCGCATGCGGAAGAATTTACCAACCAAACACTTGGATCGTTTCCTTGGTCCATGGTGATGGTGCATTGTCATGGAGCAAGATCACTTTGTGTCTCCTTTCTTGATATTTGGCGCAAATCTTTAATCAAATTTATCATCTGTTGTAGGTAACGTTCCGTATTAACAGTTTCCCCAGGTTTCAGCAGCTCAGAGCATTTTTTTCCTCCCCAAGCGATACCGATGGTTCACCAGGAGTTACCCAGGATTTTTTACGCTTAGGATTCTCGAAGTAAATTCACTTTTCATCACGTCACAATTTGATGAAGAAATGACTTTTTCTGTACCTGGCGAGCAGCATTTGCTATGAGGTTTTTCGAGCTTCCTGCTGCCTGTCATTCAGTTGGCGAGGTACCCATTTTCCGACCTTCTGGATCTTTTCCATACCTTTCAAACAAATGGAGACGGTGTCCCATGTAATAATTGTCCAACAAACGCTTCCGAATCAGCGGTTTCAAAGTTTTTTTTTGTGGTTTTCCACGGTCTTTGTTTCTTTTATCGAAATCCATCTTTAAATTTTTTGAACCAATCGAAACATTGAGATTTGCCTAGGGCATGCTCCCCGTAAGCTTCAACAAGCATCCTATGTGATAATGCTCCAATTTTTTTCAGAAGGGAACGGAAAATAAATGCTGTCCGCAAATCTTGATTTGTTGGCACAAAAGTCGACATGTTCAACGCCACTAAAAACACGGTTGTAGAATGAAACTGATGTGGGTATCAATTGGATCTCTTTATTACATGTAGGCAAAAGCAGATAATACCACTGACGGATTAGTTAGAAGATTATATTGACTGCTAACTCCTATTATTGGCGAATTCCGGTTTCATGTTTACACACCTGGTATAATACAAGAATGTGATAATGTACTCAAACGGTGAAACACCTTCTAATAAACTGTGCAAAATACAAAGATGTTCGGAAAAATCTTAAAATAGAAAAAACACTAAACGAATTGTTAAAGGACGACGAGGAAAATATAGAAACTTTGTTAAAATACTTAAAAGAAATCACGTATTACAACAAAATATAAATGAACATACCGCCAATGACCCTATAGGATAGAGGCGAAGATAACAGAAAAAAAAATTATATATAGGTAAGTATATTTTTTTGCTTACCTACTCTTTTTGATCATTTGAATTTTATATATTTTATTGAAAGCTGAGATCCCTAAATACCCTATTTCAGGTTCGTACGGTTTATAGTGTTTAAGCTTGGCTGTTCACACACACACAAACACACCATTTCGTGGGACATGGCTATTGAAACTCAGGTGACCCCAAAACATGTACATATTTCAGTTGAAAACCGGAAGTCGAAATTTTTCACGATCGCAATACTTTCCCTTACTATATATTTGTACTACCTATACTATATATAGGGAAGTGAAAGTAAAATTTGAAATTTTATACTTTAACAACCCTTTTTAATCGTGTTGTTTCTTAATTTTATCTATGTCCAACGCAAAAAAAAAAAAAAAAAAAAAAAATTGGGTCTGATTATAATTAAAATCTACTCTAATAAATTTTTATAATTTTTTTAATGAAAAAACTAACCTTATCCATGCCGTCCCTCGGATAGGACGTGAAATGGAGGTCCCGAGCCTGTACGATGTCAGGTATTCGTTAAAGATCCCTATCCTAATTATACCTGGATATACCTATTTTAGCTGTAATATCGCGAGCATATGCCTACACTCAATACCGGTTTATAGTTTTTGAGTACATATGTCTGTTCACACACAGACCATTTCGCGGGACTTGGTTATTTGGACTCAGGGGACTCCAAAACGGTTGGAAACCGGAAGTGGAAATTTTTCCCGATCGATATCCTTTCCCTTACGTATATCTCTATATATATAAGAGGCTTTGTCCTGACTGACATAGTCAACGCAGAGCAAAAATTACTAATGATAGAAACTTGAAGTTCGGAATTTAGGTTTTAAACGCGATTTAGGTAACCACTAAGAAAGGAATTTCAAAAATGTAACCCCTAATGGGTTTCAATGGCGAAATTGTCGTTTAACTCTAACGGACACCTATTTTTGCACTTCTACAGAAAATACCTAATTTGGGCTCATTTTAAAGATTTTGATACGACGAGTTTATCTCGAAAGACCCTACAGGCCCTCGAAAACCATGTTTTAAAGTCGAAAAATGAAGCGTTCACGACGAGTAAGCAATTTTTTGTTTCGGCGGTTTTAGTGAACTCTCTCCATTGCATGTCTCCCTTTCTTCTACCGAGCCGGCAGCTTCCCCCTCCAACATTCCACCTACCGCAAGCTCCGATGTTCCTTAACATCAGTTAACATATTATATTAAATCAATACGATGATAATGATCACAAAATTGATTTTAAAGGCTCGCGGTCAAAGCCACGTCGGGGAATGCTAGTATTATATATATTAATATTATATAAACTATAACTTATATTAATACCAACTTCCCTTTCAGTCTATTTTGTAAAATTAATACGTTTTTTGTCATTGTTAATTCCCTTCTAAAGAGATAGATTTTTCATTGGGTTAAATCCCAACACAAACAAAGCCTAATCTGACTACATAATGCTACATTTTAGTAATTAATATACAGTTTCCCAATACTTCACAAGATATAGTTTGGATACAGAATTTTGGTATAATTGATTACACCATTAATTCATCTGAAATAAAGATTAAATGAAATGAGATTATCTAAAAAAAATCTGGTGCGTGCGCGTAACACACAACTTTCACTAACCAACTTACCTAGATTAGAAATTTACGTGTTTTGTTAATTGCCACTTCTCAAAGACACGTTTTTCCACATTCATTTCTTATTTTTGTTTTCATTTGCTCTATAAAAAACACTAATTTTTTTATTATTAAATAAAAGTTTTAAAAGCTCTTGAAACGAAGAGTTTAACTCGAAAGCCCCTATATACCATGTTTTAAAGCCGAAAAATGAAGCGTTCACGACGAGTAAGCCATTTTTTGTTTCGGCGGTTTCAGTGAACTCTCTCCATTGCGCGTCTCCCTCTCTTCTACCGAGCCGGCAGCTTCCCCGTCCAACATTCCACCTACCGGAAGCTCCGATCCCTGTTATGTTTTTAATATATAACATATGTTGTCAATATAACATATTATATTAAATCAATACCAAGGTAATGATCACAAAGGCTCGCGGGCAAAGCCGCGACGGGGAATGCTAGTATCATATATAGGTAAGGGAAACTAATAGCGAAATTAACTACTAACAAAATTAAATAGTTCCTTCTTCGATAACAGGTATATAATGCGACATCACAAGCTAAGCTCACTGAACTGTCTAATGTAAACAGGAACTTATGAGGTATTGCTTCAACGTCAAAGAGCAAACGTTAGGATCCAGACCTCTCTCTCTGTGCTTACATTTCACTAATAACCCTCTCATGTTCTGGCCTGGTTTAATCATGTGCGGTCAGAGCTGGCTCGTCCACAGGATTAGTTGGTCAATACATCGTGGGCCTTTCGTATATTATAACACATACATATTTAGTATTCTGCGTTTCTAACACACACACACAAACACACACACACACACACACACACACACACACACACACACACACACACACACACACACACACACACACACACACACACACACACACACACACACACACACACATATATATATATATATATATATATATATACACATATACATATATACACATGAAATATTATCCTCATATTTACAAAACTATCATTCTTCCAACGGTCCTTCACGGATGCGAAACGTGACATTGAGGGATGAGTAACGACTTATGGTTCTCGAAAATAAAATACTGCGTAGAATATTTTGACCGAAGGGGGATTAATTAACAGGAGAATTCAGACGCTTATACAACGCCGAACTTAGTGATCTGTACCCGGTAATAGTTAGGTTAGGTTAGGTTTTATTGCTTATGGACACTCAACTTCGGAGGTCATTCGTGTCCTTTAGCTCAGAGATTTATTTATCTATTGTTATATTTTTGGAAACTCTACTTTAGACCATCTTTTAACAATCGAACATGAAATAATAGACTGTTTCGTTAAAAAAAAAAGGATGCATAGGCATCTTCTTCGACATCGAAAAAGCTTATGACAATCTAATCCCGATGCTCGTTCTGCAACAGTTAAAGGAATGGGGATTCGATGGCCGCATTCTCACAATGATAAGAAACTTTCCGCGGCACCGCACATTCCAAGTCAGGATAGGAGACCACTTATCTTCAGTCAAAATAATGTCGAACGGTATACCTCAAGGAAGCGTCCTAAGTTGTGCCCTTTTCGCTATTGCCATCAACAAAGATGCTCACGTAATTCCCAAACCCATTAGGACTTTTTTATTCGTGGATGACCCAGCCCTACTAATTCCGTTCAACAATCGAAACTATGCTACTCAAAAATAACAAAATTGTTTATTAAAACTAGAATCGGGGTTAACACAATCCGGACTATATTTCTCAGCCGAAAAAACGAAATTCCTGCTCTTTTCAAGACGCAGAACACCAACATTACCTCCAGAGGCGTAGAATTAAATTTCGAATCCCAAAGTTTTTGGGATTATTCCTTAACTGCAAACAAGACTGGAAGGACCATATTAGATGTCTAAAAGTGGAATCTGGAAGAAGGCTAAATACACTTAAAGTCCTTGCAGGAAGTTCATGGGGAGCGGACAGAAAAAGCAGGCTAAGAGTATATACGTCTTTAATCAGGTCAAAATTAGACTATGGCAGTTTTATGTATGCTTCAGCCAGTCCCAAATTGCTCACCACCTAAGACTCAGTCCACCACTGAGGTATTCGTTTCGCGACTGGTGCCTTCAGAACTAGCACGGTAATAGTTATTTACATTATGCTGAAAAATAAAATAATATATAAAATAAGAATTTTATTTTGAGTAACATTTAATAAAAAGTGTAAGGTTAACAAATAATGAATGAAAATCATATGGTTAGAGGTTTTGATGACTCGTAAAAAAATCTACATATTTATATTAATATTAAATGTAAAATTACTTAGTATTATTACTAATAATTAATCCTTCAGATGGCAATTGAATGTCACGTTAGTAGTTAGTATACTTTTTATTATTCATGTGATAAGGTGAACATTACTTGTCTTCATCCATTCCTGTAGTTTATTATATTTACATTCGTATCTGTGTCGTGATTTTAAAGGAAGAAGTTAAGTTATTCTGTTATTATCTAGCTTCATTTGCTTGATCAATTGTATTTATGGGAATATTCACACCACTAACTTCAGTACTATTTAAATTAAAGTAATAAATAGGTTAATAAGCTTTTTAAGAGTTTTATTAACATGTGTTTTCTTTACTGTACTAGTACAGTATAGAAAACAGATGTTTCCTTTGCACTACTAGTAGTGTAATGGATCACTGTCTAGGCTAGCCACCATTTGAACCATGTTTATTTTCCATATTTCATGGTTTTTAAATATATTTACATTTATTGCTATAAATAAATATTTTTGTCCATATTTTACAACTTTTAGAGAATTTAATTTAAAATTATTGTTAGTTATTTACTTGTTTTACGTATATTCAATGAATACTTAGAATTAATAAGTCTCTGTAAAGCAGAGAATGAAGTTACGGATTAAAAAAATTCTTGGAAAATCAAAAGGCACAAAGCAATATCCACAGTTCTCAGAAATGTTTATCCCCCTCTTTTCTTATATAGATACGTCATCCTTGATAATGCTTATACAATTGCATCAGTTGTTTGGTTAATTTAGTGATAAATTACAAAAAGGAAAGTGAACGGAAAATGCTTAGCCGCTAAGTACGTCGCAGAATTTGCAGAAGATACATTTAAATGCAACAGTGAAGGTATCCTGTATTGTTTGTGCTGCCAAAAAAACAGTTTAACACATCAACGATTTTTGATTTTACAGCATTTGAAAATAAGGAAAAAAAAACAAACCTTTTTGACTTTTGTAGGAGCAAGTTCAAGTAAGTCCACTATTAACACTGATTTGTGCCGGACATTGTTAAAGGCGGTTATTCCTTTATAGAAATAATCTAGTTTTTAAAGGATTTTCGAAGAATAGTAGTCGATATTCTGAAGAAAATATTAAAATACATTTTCTTTGCAACGTTGAATGGAGGAAGATTTTTTTTTTTTTATTTATTGAAATTTACAACTGTATTTACAACACAATAAGTAAATCTGATATATGTACATCAATAACATGTAACGACGTGTGGATGGAGAAACTACCCAGCGGTAGCACTCGAATATTGTTTTAATTTAGAAGATCTCTAGGCCATCTTCTTTTCAGACGCCTCGGAGGATTGTCCGGGATAGAGGAGGAAGCAAGGTTGGAGACAAGAGGGTTAGGATGAGCCGGGAGTTTATTGTGAAAGGTCTGGTATCTGGATCGGGCCAAATCGGTGACATAAGGAATATTAAGGTCTTCATGGATAATTTTATTCGGGACGAAGTAAGGAGCATTCAGGATTTTACGAAGGATTTTGGATTGTAGGGATTGAATGCGAGAGGAATTGGATGGTTTGGTGGAACCCCAAAGTTCGACACCATAAGTCCAGATAGGTATTATTATTGTCATGTAGATTAGTCTTTTGTGGTAAATTGGAAGTTTGGAGCGTTTGTCTGGTAAATGTTGTAGTAGTCGGAATCTGCGGGCAGTTTCTTGTCTTTTCAGTCTTGTGTGAGGATTCCACGTGAGACGTTTGTCTATGTGGAGTCATAGGTATCGGATCTGTTCGACGGGTGTAAGTTGGATATTATTGAAGGATACTGTAGGACAGGATGTAGTGGGTTTACGACGTAGGGTAAAGGTAATTTGATGGGATTTGTTGGGATTTATCTTTATTATCCAATTTTAACACCATTCTTCAAGGGATGTGAGGTGTGATTGTAAAGCCTGGGATGCAGCAGATGGGTCATTATTCACAGATAACACGCATGTGTCATCAGCATAAGTGGTGAGGACGGTACTAGGATGGGTTGGGATATCAGCTGTATATACCGTATAAAGGATGGGACCTAGGATACTGCCTTGAGGGACACCGGCTGATTGAAGAAAGAGAGAGGAATAGGCAAAATTGTGGTTTACTTTGAAGGTTCTATCGGTGAGGTAAGAACGGATTAAAAGGAAGTACGTAGAAGGGAGGATTTGACGGAGTTTGTAAAGCAATCCCGGGTGCCAGACTCGATCGAAGGCCTGCTCCACATCGAGAAAGACTCCCGTGCAATACATATCGCGCTCCAATGTGGAGGATATGACAGAAGGATGGAAGGCTTTAGGAGGAAAGGACATTTGGAGTGGAATATTTAGTTCTGCTTTCACATGTTCATGAAGGATTGGGTTAATTATATCAGGATGAGGAGTGAAGGATTGGAAAAGGTATTTACCAAATAACTGGGATTTTTCTTCGTCAGATCTAGACCAATTCTGTGTTTCTGAGAGGAGGGGGTGATTAAAGGATTTGTGTTTTAAGAGCTTTTTAGTTGTGATCCATAGTGATTTTTCGGACGTGATAAGGTTTTCTGTCATATTCTGAAAGCTTTGAATTTTGAATTGTCGGATCTCTATTTTCAGTTTGTTTGTCAATTTATTGTAATGAGTTTTGTCTGATGGATATCTGGTTCTGTGCCACTTTGATCTTGCTCTTCGTTTTTCTGCTAACAAGATACGGATATGATGTGGTAGGTTAGTTTTACGGAAATTTTGTTTTTTGTTATGAGTTGTGTTGTCTTTGATAGTAGTACCTATTAATGAAGTAAATTCATTGATAGCATCGTCAATTTGCTGTTTGGTTTTTAGTGGAATATTCAAATCCAATCTGTTATCCAGATCAAATCGGAAGTTGGCCCAGTTAACTGGTCCCGTAATCAGTGCAGGAAAAAAAGGTTTAGGGACAGGATATGAATGCATGACAAGCAGAACCAGACTATGATCTGATGAGAGGTCATCTAAGGCTTTGACTGTGCATTGGAAGGAAGGTATCTGGGAGGCAATGAATATATCAAGGATATCAGGACGTTTTTTGAGGGATGTGGGCCAGTAGGTAGGATTCTTGGGAGAAAGAATGGAGTAGTTATGGAGGAAGATTAATATGTGTTTTTGCATTTAGAAAAATGGTGTCAACAATATTTTTTTTTTATTTTGATATTTTATAAATAATTCAAATGTATATTTCTTTTTTATGTGAATTAAACTATTTAACCATTTTAATTTTCAATCCATGTTTTCATTTTTTCTTTCTTTTTTTTGTCCATATTTTCATATTTTTGTTACATATATTTGCAAATAAACATTCATATTTATGAACATACTTTGAAATTTTTATTGCATATTAATCCCATCCCTGGTTATTACTTGTAAATAGTGTATCTTTTTCATCAATATTATAAATATTTTTTCTTTATAGCATTACTTTTAGTGCAAAATGTGTACATAAAGTTTTTTTTTATTTTCACTTACCTATATATGAATATATAGTAAGGAAAGTATTGGGATTGTGAAAAATTTCGACTTCCGGTTTTCAACCAAAATACACGTTTTGGGGTCCCCTGAGTCCAAATAACCTTGTGTGTCTGTATGTGTGCGAACAGACTAGCTCAAAAACCATAAACTGTACGAACCTGAAATTGGGTATTTAGTGTATGTATATACCCGCGTTGTGACAGTAAAACTTTCATCAAAATTGGTCAAAGGGAGGGGGTACTTTATTTAATAACTTTTTACGTTTTTTTCGATTTTCTCAAAAACGGCTTTAACGATTTTGATTAAACATAGTATTTGATGTATTAATATGCCCGAGATACGACTGTAAAAATTTCATCAAAATTGATCAACCGCAGGGGGCACTTTACTTAATAAATTTTGTATCATTTTTGCGTGTTTTTTTTTATTTACTCAAAAACGGCTTTAACGATTGTGATCAAATTGAGTATTTGATGTATGTACATGCCAAAGATTTGACAGCCAACATTTCATCAAAATTGGTCAAACGGAGGGGCACTTTATTTCATAACTTTTTTTCCAATTTATACCTTTCTTTCGATTATCTCAAAAACGGCTTTAATGGTTTTCATCAAATTCGCCATGTTTAATGAAAATAAGGTGTTCTTTTATATCAGGTAAGTTTTATCGTTATTAAAATGTTCTGAGGGGGCTTAAATGGGGAAGGGGCCTTTTTTGTTTTCTTTTAAAGTACCCTTGTTTTTGTTTATAAGGAAAAATTAACTGTCTCTCATTACGCCTAAAAATAAGAAATGTCTAAATATGAAATATGAAAAAAATCAAGTAAACATATAGAGAAGAAAAAAAAAAATATTCCGTCAACTCATAAAATACGTTGAGCACACGCATGTGGCGGAGTACGCCTTTAATGACAGACCATTGTTCATAATTAAAGCCGTTCTGTTCATTTATTGGAAATTATTGGTTTCATGGTAAATGAAGTTTTCAACAACTACATAGAGAGTTATAAAATCAGACGACTTGGAGTATTATGCTTGCATTGCCGCAATACCACAAGTCAAAACTTTTATTTAATAATAAAAAAATTAGTGTTTTTTATAGAGCAAATAAAAACAAAAATAACATATGAATTTGGAAAGATGTGTCTTTGAGAAGTTGCAATTAACAAAACACATCAATTTCTAATTGATTCTAAGTAAGTTGGTAAGTGAAAGTTGTGTGTTGCGCGCACGCACTAGATTTTTATATTATAAAGCTGCACACCCTGCTGGTGGTCTATAATGACCAAGTCTAAATAAGTTGTACTTAATTCTAATTTCTTTTCTTTAATAATATTATTATTATGTTTCATATAATATGTATTTCTTCAATTTGAGAAATGAACACATTTAATCTATCTACATTTTTACGTTTCAATGGTATCTTAAAGCTTTATTTTTAATATAATGGATTAGACAAATAAATCTTTTACTGCCTGAAGGGGGTAATTCCTCATTACTTGAATGCCATTTTAGCTGTTATGGCTCCTCCAAAATATAAGGCTCCTGGCAGGGCAATATGGCGTTTTCTAATTAGGCTGGAAGAATTATTACCTGGAGCTTGTAGCAATAAATCACCTTACTTGTTATCTTCTTCCTCAATGATTAATCCTGATTACATCGATCCTCAATGTTCGATAATTAAAAAATTCTTTTAGATATTAATTATAAATATTTTTTACCTATATCGCACGGCGGAAAGAAAATTGAATTGATTTTACAATTCAAAATATATCAATTTTGAGTTATTCATGCGGTTGGGATCACCAATTGTACTAACTGCCTATATGGTAGATTATTTGTGATCAAAGACTATTTCCCTGATTAAGAAAGTATGGCCGGTGCTCAATGCTCCTAGTTTTGTCGGTGAATGTAATAAACAGGTATAAATAATAAAAGAATAACATAAGTAAACTTAATAAAAGATAAATCTTACCTTTGAAATTTAGAAAATAATGAACATGATTAATAAGATGAATAAAGTAATATGAATGAAAGGAAATAAAGAAAGTTCTCTGATATTTAAAGCTTAAACAATTATTTATTAAATACGAATGAAACTTAAATGATTAAATGAAAATGTAATACAACTTATAAACTATTATACACCAAAATATGCTTTAGTCGAATCGCCATTGTATAACTATAGAATAAAATAATAAACAACCTGTTAATAACTATAATACATAAATAGATAACAAAATTCAGCAATTTAATTTTAATGTTAGAAGGTAAAGTCCAATTTTTAGAAAATTTTATTTCAATTTGAAGATCAAACAAAATTTAATGTTCATACATTATTAAAAAAAAAGGAATAATATTGGAACTATTTTACTTTAAATGTCCATCCAGCTGGGAACTGAATCTTCCTCTTCGATCCGTCTTCTAAAATAATGTCTGCAAATGTGCACAATAGACAAATGAACACCCTGGGCGAACGAGAAAGTCATAAAATATTTTTAAAGAATGTTGAAGCGTGAGAGAGTAATGTGAACTCGGCTGGCGAGAATCAACAGCTGACTGACTGATAAGCGTCTTTAGTTTTTCTCAGAGCTTTGGCTCCAAGCGTCTTCAACCAATCACAGACGCCCACGCGTATAACACTAAATGAATTTGTATTGGCTACTTGATATCGATTGGTTTATATATATAATATTCAATTTTAATAAACTTGATAAATTAATTATACATTAACGACAATATATTAATTACTGAATTTAGAACTTATTAATTATTGAATTTAGAATTGGTTTAAAAATGATGAACTAAAAATTAAACTAAACAATTATATAAAATAACTAATGGGTTCCATGAACAGTAACCATCTTCTTGCCGACGTGCGATATTGTTTTATAAAACGACGTGGGTTTAAATAATGTTTTGTGAAGCAAATTATAGTTCACAACGCCATGTAATAAAACAGTTACGTAACTGTTCCAACAACAAGTCTGAAACTCTTTTAACAACAGACAAAATCACATGATTTCGGTTCACGTTACAATACGATACATTATCATTTGTTTAACGTCCCGTTATGCTACTAAGGCTAATCGGACAATGTTACATTAGGAGTCCTAAATTTTGCCTATCCAGGTTTACCATAATTAGGATTATTAACGAGTAAGTGATATCACACAGGCTCGGGACCTCCATTTTACGTCTGATCCGAGGGAGGGCATAGCCAAGGATTTTTTACTCCCTTTAAACAATCCTGGGGCCACCGCGGGTAACGAAACCGCGACCTGTAGTATTCTAGTTTGCTACATTACAAACAGGTAGGGGAGAGCGGGGTTGGTTGGCAACAGTTTTCACTTTTCTGATTGTTGAATCGTTCCTGTTAATATAATCCCAATGGGGCTGATACCACTGTAAACTCCAAGTATTTGAGTACTTCAAGTATTTTTTCACAACATAATATTTAATGCTAAAATTGGAGAATTCGTCAATCCAGAGTATGCCAATTAATTAAAAAGCTGCACTATAATGGTATAATAATTTTGAATCGGTTTTTAACAGCTTTTAAGGGAAAATAGTATTACAATAGAAGAAGATAGAAGTTAAGACTGTCGTCACTTTTTGCATAAGAAAAATTGCTCTCATCTTCTTCGCTGGAACTAAAGACAATTGGTAGTTTCACCTTTGATTGTTTACCTTGCTTATGTGAATTGCTACTGCGCCAAAAAAAAGGTGAAGAGAGCCAACTAACCCCACAGGAGAGATCATACGAAAGATGACTGCCAGGACAGGGGAGAACAATCAAACAAGAAACTGGTTAGTGGAAAGGTTAGGTTTTTCAAAGGAGTTCGGGGCTATGTGAACAGAATCGGAGTCAAATGTTTTTCCATGCCTTTAAACCAACTTTACTGAAAATATAAAAATTTACTTACATGTTGTAAAATCAATCAATGAAGCACAATCTTATCTACACTGTTAGCATCGGATTGAAAACTCAGGACAAGATTCCCGAGGTCGAGTGGGTCACATGGTACAATGGTGGGGCCTTCACAACAAGGAAACTATAAGCAAATGGCCAACCTACCCCCTATGCCAACCAACCCCGCTCTCCCCTATACATTATTATTAAGTATGGTTACATTTTATTATTATAATTAATTGTTTGTTCATTTGGGCTTGGCCAAAGAAATTAGAAAATTTGTTAATTGATAAAGAAGGAATTTTGTATAACAATACAGTTGATTTCTGTAAGACTTATTGATCTCAATATATTATAAGGAGGTACTATTGTTTAAATTAGATGACAAGATATAAATAACGTGTCGACTTAGTAGGAGAACTTTGTACAGTAAAGCGTCCGTTATCGCCCCAATACTTGGAAGCCCCTCCTAAACAGTCTGTAACCAGATACTGTCTGTACCAGTCGTTCCTTGAGATCCTGCCTGAACTTGTAACTATATATAGTTCTATTACTCTATTACTCTATTGCTTTTGATATTATTATATTATGCTAACACATTTTTGTTAACATTAAAAACTTGAAAAAAAAAAAAAATGTTTGGATTAAATGGATGTACCCGGTTTTGAAACCAAACGCTTCACATGTTTTTATTGTTTAGTTTTTCTGTTACACCATTTACATATTTAAAAAAAAATCGATAGCTTTTAGCTATTCGCCAATATAGTAGGGCCATTCCACGTCAAATCAACATAAAATATACCATTTTGAACCTCCTACCTAACCTAGGTAGTGTTATATCTATTCATACAACAAAATGTAAAAGTGGATGAAAATTTCTTCATTACTAAACGTATTGAAAACTAGTGATAAAATTCCATAAATCTATCATTTTATGATTAGAAATAGCTGTAGATGTTTTGCAAATTTGACTAGGACTATGAAATTGCTGTAGTTTAACAGCGCATTCCGTGCCGTTTCATATGATATACTGCAATGTATAGGTTGGTACTAAACAATTTTTTTTTTAAATCAAGTTTAAAATTTTAATTTCAAATTCCTCAAAAGGGCATTTTTTTAAAGTTTTATATATATATATATATATATATATATATATATATGATATTTTGGTTAAATATTTATTTTATAATTTTTAAATTATTTTATTAGAAGATAAAAGATTCGACCACGGCCGGGAAACGAACCCAGGTCCTCCGCATCTACGTTGCGGCGCTCTTACCACTGAGCTAACCGTGGGGCCGTCCCAGACATGATTGAATCTTTCACTTCTGCGATCCCTCCACCAATCAGTGGACCAAAAGATCATAAATAAATATATCATTAAAACCAAAAGACCATAAATAAATATATCATTAAATGAATATCTTCAACGTATGTCAATCAGATCCCGTTCGTCTGGACAATTGTTCAGCCACCCGGTCCTTCGCTACAATGTGGCGAGACCTGGTGGAGGGATCGCAGAAGTGAAAGATTCGATCATGTCTGGGACGGCCCCACGGTTAGCTCAGTGGTAAGAGCGCCGCAACGTAGATGCGGAGGACCTACCTGGGTTCGATTCCCGGCCGTGGTCAAATCTTTTATCTTCTAATAAAATAATTTAAAAAAAAAAAATATATATATATATATATTTTTTTTTTTTAAACTAAGTCATAGTGCCTATACCTATACATTGTTGTTTATCATATGAAACGGCCTGGAATGCGCTGTTAAACGACACCAATTTCAAAATCCTAGTCAAATTTGAAAATATTAGCTATTTTTAATCATGATTTTTTCGGTCTTTGGACCTATGTTTGAGGGCTTTAGATACCAATAATTTAAAAACGAGTAGACATATCTCAGTAATATTTAACAATTGTTCTAGTAGATACCAGTAGTACACATATACCAAATTTCAAGAAAATCTGAGATGATGAGGCTTGAGCCTGTGTTGAATTGACATGGAATGAGCCAGTATACTTTTATTCATAGTGAGAGAGAGAGAAAATATTTTTATTATTTAAAGATTTACAAAATAAATGATATTTTTGTACAGGATTTCGGATTATTTATCCTTACAATCAACAAGTTAATATAAATGACTTTATTGTGGTATAATAATAATAAATATATAACAATTCCTTGTGTGTAAGTAGTAGAACAAATAAAAAAAACCTACAAAAATGATTTTATTCTTAGTTTTTCTCCTGGCGCATTCTAGGGTAGCTGACTATTCTTCTCACCCGGAGGGGAAGCGAATATTTAAAATGATACCTCCATTCATTTTATTTCGTTCCTGGCACATCATCAGCAGTAACTCGTATCACCATTAAACGTGTCCGAACGGAGGGAAAACATTTTCTCGAAGGCATTTCTTCAATGTACTGTGATTATAATTTAATATTTTAACACCGCAGCATAAATTTTTGTCCGTAAGAATAAAAATCTGGTGCGTGCGCGCAACACACAACTTTCACTTACCAACTTACTTAGATTAGAAATTAATGCGTTTTGTTAATTGCGACTTCTCAAATGAACAGAACGGCTTTAATTATGAACAATGGTCTGTACTTAAAGGAGTACTTAGCATGCGTGGGCTCAACGAGTTTTATGAGTTGACTGAATATTTTTCTTTTTTTCTCCTCTTTATGTTTTCTTTATCTTTATCATATCTCATATTTAGCCATTTCTTATTTTTAGGCGTAACGAGAGACAGTTAATTTCTCCACATAAACAAAAACAAAGGTACTTTATAGGAAACAAACATACAAAAAAGGCCCCCCCCAAAAAAAAAGCCCCCTCAGAATATTTTAATAATGATAAAGCTTACCTGATATTAAAGGACACCTGATTTTAATTAAACATGACGAATTTGATAAAGATCGTTAAAGCCGTTTTTGAGATCATCGAAAAAAAGGTATAAATTGGAAAAAAATTATGAAATAAAGTGCCCGCTCCGTTTGACCAATTTTGATGAATTGTTGGATATCGCATCTTTGGCATATACATACATCAAATACCCAGTTTGATCAAAATCGTTAGAGCCGTTTTTGAGTAAATAAAAAAAAAACAAGTGAAAATGATACAAAATTTATTAAGTAAAGTCCCCCCTCCGGTTGATCAATTTTGATGAAATTTTTACAGTCATATCTCGGGCATATTAATAGATCAAATACTCAGTTTAATCAAAATCGTTAGAGCCGTTTTCGAGGAAATCGAAAAAAACTTAAAAAGTTATTAAATAAAGTACCCCCTCCCTTTCAGCAATTTTGATGAAATTTTTGCTGTCACATCGCGGGCATATACATAGTTTTTTCTGTTCACACACACACAGACCATTTCGCGGGACTTTGTTAATTGGACTCAGGGGACCCCAAAACGTGTATTTCCGTTGAAAACCGGAAGTCGAGATTTTTCACGATCGCAATACTTCCACTTACTATATATTTCATATAGGTAAGTGAAAGTAAAAAGTAAAGCATTATCATTGTAAGTTTATACAGGTCGGCAGGTAACAGTGATGGTGGATGTGACAAGAGAACATCATAGAGCCATAATTTATAAACTATAAGAACATTAAAATAATGAATAATTAGTGTAAAAACAAAGCTAAAAAACTCAAACAAAAGAATAAATAATAAGCTCCTTTTGTTTATCAATCTTTTATCAAAGAATATTTTCTGTTCGAGATATTTTATATTTCATCAAAAAGTTTGGAATAATATGGTAGCATATTGCAGATGTTCGGAGTAGATGATATTTATTAAAAAGAAAGAAGACCCCTGAAGGACTTTGTTTGTGTTGGGCTAATGTGCTATTGATGTCTCGTTCGGAAGCGACCCTTAAAATTTTCTCAGTCTAAAAGTTTTATATTTCATCCGAGTTATTATTATCATTGTTAGTCCAAGCCTTCTAGCATAGCTCTTCAAGAAAGTTCTTTGTTTGTTTGTTTCAAAGGGATTGTTTTCCTATCCCTAATACTGGGACCTTCATTATTTCATTTTTAATAAAGATTCTAAATATTTTTTTCTTTCGAGCTCCCTTATAAAGTTCTAGTTGATTCTTAAGTTTATAAAGAACGGTAAAGGGGTCACCTGCGGTGTATGGCAAGCTACTGTACTAAAGGTCGCGGGTTCGCCCTAGGCTTTTTAGGACGTAAAATAAAGGTCCCGAGCCTGTACGCTGTCAGGTACTCATTAAGGAACGTGAAACGAAATCATATGATTTTGTCTGTTGTTAAAAGTGTTTTAGACTTGTTGTTGGAACAGTTACGTAACTCTTATTACATGTTCTGGGCGTTACGAGAATTTTCCATGCCATTCCGGAATGTTCGATATAAGAAGCAACGGACTAGGGGCTTATCCTGCACTAACTCTGTGCATCGAAGCATACGAATTATTTTATTGTCTCTACAACTTTTTGTAACTTTGTTAATAATTTGTGCTCTTATTGCTTGTTAGGCTTAAACAAACAAACAAAGAACTTTAGAAACTTGTGAGAAATCTTAAGGTGCCTTTACACTCTACGAACTTTACCGTCGAACGCCACCTTCGAACACCCTTCACGTCGACTTTTCGGATATTCTAGGTATTTCATTTGTTCGCCTGTGTTCGGGGGTAGCGCTAGTGTCACTTTTGATTTGGGTTTTTTTCCCAAGTGACATGAGTTGTTTGTGATACTAGTGCGCCGCACAGTGGTTGAAAGGCGGAAAAAACCCATTTTTTGAAGGTATTGGAATATTCTTTTTCTTTTCAATATTAATTACTAGAATAGTTACCTGACACATTCCATCAATTTATTCGGATATATTCTAATTTTTAAACTTGTTAGGACCCTTTGAAAATCGATCATTGAAAAAGTATATTTTTCAACGGAAAATTTATAGCACTATAATAATTTTTACAACTCGCATTATTGTTTCTTAGAGCGATTTTCCTTCATAACCATCAAAAGCGATCTCACATATTACACTAGCATAAAAATGATGCTAATTGGTCTATGTTTTAACCCAGAAATAAAATCCCGAATAAATGCAATAAAATTTTTTTGGTAATCCATATTTTTCAAGCGCAGCCGAGCGCAGTCTTAAAATCCATTTTTTAAAGAAGAAGATACATTCAAGGAAATATTAAAACATATTCTAGCTGCGTCCACCTGCGTCTGTACATGTGGGATTTTTTTATTTATTGAAATACCTAAGCTATTTTTTGCAGTTTATTCGCTATGGAGCTTGTGCTTCGCATTAGGGTATTACTAATCGTTTAGTAAAACATCATGCCTTACTTACCAGGTCTGTAGCATCATTTATAAAGTCAGTCTGAATCGTTGTTAGGTCGATAATAAATCAAATTTTTCACCTACCGTGATTTTAGAATGAATTTGGAAATTATTAATAATAAGTTTATTAACATGACCTCCGATAACTTAAAGGCTTCGGCACTTTTCATTTTAAGCATCCATTTGTTTTTAGAAGATTGGTATTAAAAAAAAGGTTCAGCTATTATTTAGCGTGAATAAGGGAACTAAATTTGTGCAGATAGAGTTTCAGTTATTAAACCTACGTTGAACAGTCAATCCCACCATCTCCTATCAAAATTATATTAAAGTCGGATGATCCCAATCTTATGTTTTAATATGATATACATTTAATAGTTAAGAATTAAAACATAACGACAAAAATAATTGATAGTTCCTACGTATGATTTTTTTTTTTTTACCTAACTTGAGTGTTTTCATGAAATAAAATTAAATTGCAAGTACTATCAATGATATTACTAGCATAAAACAGCATAAGTGTTTAAACTAGCCGATTTCGAGTTGAAAATTGATGTATAATTTTTTTTCTATTTTCCTTACACTGCCGGTTAATCCGAACAGCCGGTTAAGCGGGGCTCCAACCTATACATTTTATAGGAAATTCAATCGTGGTTATGATAATATCAACTTTATTTTTTTGCGGCTCACAGATCGGGTTTTACAAGGTTTTTTCCGAAAATAGTCAATTTTCAACCACTGTGCGGCGTGATATTTGTAAACGAAGATATAAAGGTGCCTTTACACTCTACGAACCTCACCATCGAACATGTTCTCCTTCGAACCTTGCCGATCTTCAGCTGATATTCTTTGTTGTTATAAAAATCGTAATGATCTCGCTTTACATTGGTTTTTTACATTAGAAAAATGAAATTCCCTGGGTGAAACCGGGAAATAAAGATGAAATTCTGTTTGTTCTTTATAAAAATCCCTACCGTTTGTCCGAATATTCTCCAAATTTTGCTCTGTGGTTCTTTGATACCAGGTGCGAACACCTGTCCATATTAAAATTGCATAACTTAAATTGGTTAACTTTACATTGGTTTTTACGAAATCGACCGTTTGAGTCGAAAAAAGTCTCCCTTTATAGATTTAAAAAATGAAATTCTCCGGGTGAAACCGGTGTATACACCGAAAAAAAAAATCTGGTGCGTGCACGCAACACACAACTTTCACTTACCAACTTACTTAGATTAGAAATTAATGCGTTTTGTTAATTGCCACTTCTCAAATGAACAGAACGGCTTTAATTATGAACAATGGTCTGTCATTAAAGGCTTACTCCGCAAGCGTGGGCTCAACGAGTTTTATGAGTTGACTGAATATTTTTCTTTTTTTCTCCTCTTTATGTTTTCTTTATTTTTATCATATCTCATATTTAGCCATTTCTTAGTTTTAGGCGTAACGAGAGACAGTTAATTTCTCCATGTAAACAAAAACAAAGGTACTTTATAAGAAAGAAACAACCAAACAAAAAAGCCCCCCCCCCCCCAAAAAAAAAAAGCCCCTTCAGAACATTTTAATAATGATAAAGCTTTCCTGATATTAAAGAAAACCTAATTTACATTAAACATGACGAATTTGATAAAACTCGTTAAAGCCGTTTTTGAGATAATCGAAAAAAAGGTAAAAATTGGAAAAAAAGTCATGAAATAAATTGCCCCCTCAGTTGGACCAATTTTTATAAAATGTTGGCTTTTACATATTTGTTATATACACATCAAATACCCAGTCTCTTCAAAATCGTTAAACCCGGTTTTGAATAAATAAAAAATATGTACATGTGAAATTGGTACAAAATATATTAAGTAAAGTCCCCCCTCCGGTTGGTCAATTATGATGAAATTTTTACAATCCTATCTTGGGCATATAAATAGATCAAATACTCAGTTTGATCAAAATCGTTAGAGCCGATTTTGAGAAAATCGATAATAACGAAAAAAGTTATTAAATAAAGTACCCCCTCCCTTTGAGCAATTTTGATGAAATTTTTGCTGTCACATCGCGGGCATATATATACACTAAATACCCAATTTCAGGTTCCCACGGATTATAGTTTTTGAGCTAGTCTGTTCACACACACACACACACACACACACACACACAGACCATTTCGCGGGACTTGGTCATTTCGACTCAGGGGGTCCCAAAACGTGTATTTCCGTTGAAAACCGGAAGTCGAAATTGTTCACGATCGCAATACTTCCACTTACTATATATTTCATATATAGGTAAGTGAAAGTAAAAATCTGGTGCGTGCGCGCAACACACAACTGTCACTTACCAACTTACTTAGATTAGTAATTGACGTGTTTTGCTAAATATCATTTCCCAAAGTCACACATTTTTCTACATTCATATCTTATTTTTGTTAATCGTTAAAGCCGTTTTTGAGTAAATAAAAAAACCCCATGAAAATGATACAAAATTTAATAAGTAAAGTCCCCCCTCCAGTAGATCAATTTTGATGAAATTTTTACAGTCATATCTCGGGCATATAAATACATCAAATACTAAGTTTGATCAAAATCGTTAAAACCGTTTTTGAGTAAATAAAAAAAAACACGTGAAAATGATACAAAATTTATTAAGTAAAGTCCACCCTCCGGTTGATCAATTTTGATGAAATTTTTACAATCATATTTCAGGCATATAAATACATCAAATACTCAGTTTAATCAAAATCGTTAGAGCCGTTTTTGAGAAAATCGAAAAAAACGTAAAAAGTTATTAAATAAAGTACTCCCTCCCTTTGAGCAAATTTGATGAAATTTTTGCTGTCACATCGCGGGCTTATACATACTCTAAATACCCAATTTCAGGTTCGCACGGTTTATAGTTTTTGAGCTAGTCTGTTCACACACACACACACAGACACACACACACACACACAGACACACAGACAGGCACACACACACACAGACCATTTCGCGGGACTTGGTTATTTTGACTCAGGGGATCCCAAAACGTGTATTTCCGTTGAAAACCGGAAGTCGAAAATTTTCACGATCGCAATACTTCCACTTACTATATATTTCATATATAGGTAAGTGAAAGTAAAAAGATGTAATGACCGCTCAGTTAATTGCCAAGCAAACTAACAAATGAAAATACTATCAATAATAAATGCAATCGTAATAAGGAGAAATACTGGCCCTTCTCAAAAGAAAAAAAAAACCAAAAGGGGACCGAGATCAGAATTTAAATAAGAATATTTTTCTTAAAATTAAGAGAAACCTTAGTTTATTAATTATCATTTCGTCTGTCCTGCCGGTATAGTTCCAAATATTGAAAAGAAGTTTTGATTCGTTATTATAAAAAGTTTTAGAAATAATTTTTCTTTAATTAAGATTGAGAACGGACTCAATTATTCAGGAACCTTATTTTATTTTTATTAAATGAAAAAAAGTCTTTTTTAAAATACTTTTGTTTTAATTTAATATTCTTAATGCCATGTCCTTAAGGTCGGTAGAAATAACAAGCAGAGGAAAGGCGGTGGAAATTACTTTCATATTTCATTAGACAGCATTTTAAATTATTTCTCTCTACTAGGTTAATTAAGATTGTCAAGTAAAAGAAAGACAGCTAATTTTGAATTTCTTTTGGTCTTATTTTTAATAATATAAAATTAATATTAATAAGTAGAATCTTAATTTAGAGTTTAAGGAAAACTCTAATTCTAATCCCACGTTATTCCATGTGGAATTTACTTCATCGAAATTAATTAAGTTTTTATTAAAAGATAATAGATAGTCAATTTTATCTCAAATTAACAATAATCTGATAATGTAATAATTATAATTTAAAATATATAAAAGAGGCCTATTAAAAATATTTTTAATAAATTATCGATTGAAATTTTAGGAAAGACTTTTGTGTCCAATGTTTTTATACTGTAACACTGCGACTGATAACGCTAGCCTTCTTACTCGTATTTATGGAAATTTAAGTCCGGTTAATCGACATTTCAGTCAATCAACGTCCGGATAATCAAAGCTATGAGGGAGACCGAGGGGATTTGAAACAGAAGTGAGTTGAAACAGTAGCGATTTATCGCAACTTAAAATCGCTAGCGATTTGGCAACTTCGCTCATCAATCACTTCCCCACGCCTGCTGACATGTCAGTTCGCGTCGGTTGCGGAAGTCGCGCGGTTATGGAGTTTAAGTGGCACGTGACAAAAATCGTGAAAAGTAAGTTTGTAACGTTTTTTTACGATGCATATATTTCGATAAGGGTTTTGTCTTTTGGTTTAAGTTATATATATGTTTCGAAAGCTCATTAACTAAAGATGTATTATATATGTTTGATATAATTGATTTCTGTGTAGTTGCTTCTTGATTGTGGATTAATTAAAAATTGTGGCATGACTTCCGCAGAGAGGGGAACATTGGTTACTACAGCTCCTATTCTGCATAAGAAGAAGAATCCTTTTGCCTTTGTTTTTGGAGTCACTTTCAGGTAGCAGGGCCAAATAAAAATTGGTTCAATGTTTGGAATACAACAACGGGGCTCATGAAACTTGCACTCGTGTAATGTTTGCCACAACTGCTTGTCAGATTGGCGTTTATGTTATCATAATATTTTTATTTTTGACCTTTGTGAGATTATTGTAACTAAAACATTTTAAGAAATATTGATCAAAACTGATTTTAATAGTTAAGAAACTGCTGGAAGTTAATAATTATTTTATATCAAAGATTCATAATGTAAAACAATTTGTTTATCTTACTGTTATTTTAATTAATGTTACGAATAGGACGTTTGGTACTTTTAACTACTTTAGGAGTTGATTATTTGTATTATACATACCTAGGTACCTACTTGACTAATGCATCTGCACAAAAAATTAGTAGAAAAGTTTGTTTCGTATTTCAAAAGTTTAATTTTAATAAATACCTTTAAATTATATCATCATTTTTATTTTTAAGACCTTTATACTTCTCAAAAATCACATGTTTCAAGTTTCCTCGACCCCTGTTTCATCTCACCTCAGTATGAGGAGAGTTGAAACAAGTTGACTTGTTAAGGTTAAGTGGATTTTTAACCACAATATTTAACTCTTGCAATGTCTTTATGTTAGTCATTCACAAATGTAAAGAATGTCTTATCGAGTGGTACTAATATCATACGATTTCTGTCAATAGGATTTGGGGTATGAAACAAAATGTGAAAATTGTTTCAACTCCCTTCGGTCTCCCCTACTGTATGCTCAGCTATTTATTGTTCAAAAAAGTAAATAGTGGTTTAAAGTTGTAGAACCAAACTTTAAAAATGACTGGTGCAAAGTAAGAAAAATTGGACTTAATCTCGAAACTATGTCGTCTGCTGACTCAACACTGTTTCGGCGTGTTAATGCGGTTATTTTGCAATGTGTTATTTTGGTTATGTTGCTTTGTCCAAACCAACATAAGTTTTAAAAATATGACAAATAAATAAATATTGGGTTGTCCGGAAAATAATGCAGGTTTTCAAGTTTTCTTTTAAAACATTCTATATATAGTAATCTGTTTACTTTTAGGGGATTATTTATTTGTACGAGTGTTAACAGTTGCTAATCCTCTTTTAAACGACAATGTTTGTTTATCTCTATAGCATCACGCTACTTGGAAACAATCCAGTCTTTCCTACGATGTCACGTCGTGAATTTCGTACGATTTTCTTTTACGAGTTTAAACTCGAACGCAGTGGAACCGAAATTTTTTAAACCACCTTTGAACAGAGCACTCAGTAACAATTCCCTCGCCCCACACTTGGTTGATGTTTCAAGCCTTCTGGGCTCCACTGCGGCCGAGTTTAAACTCGTAAAAGAAAATCGTACGAAATTCACGACGTGACATCGTAGGAAAGACTGGATTATTTCCAAGTAGCGAGGTGTTATAGAGATAAACAAACATTGTCGTTTAGAAGAGGATTAGCAACTGTTGACACTCTTACAAATAAATAATCCCCTAAAAGTAAACAGATTACTATATATAGAATGTTTTAAAAGAAAACTTGAAAACCTGCATTATTTTCCGGACAACCCAATATAATGCCAAATAAATGTAAAATAAGAACAAGGACAGATGTATGCCTATATATTACATATTATGTTGATGACAATAGACAGGCAATGGGAAAAAAATAACTTATAGATAAAATAACCCTAGAGGATGGGCCAACAGCCCGAAACGTTGGGATAGTCAAATAAAGTTTCAACAAATACGGAAAAGACTCCTTCATTAAAATAATCCTAAAAATAAACATCTTCCTCACTATAGTGTAAAAAAGAACCGAGTATATTTAAAAAAAAAATTAAACCTAATCTCAATAAATCCAATGAAATCTAAATATTTCATGGTATTGGAAATTGTTTGGGACAATTTATTGGGAACCCAGCTGGATCAGGGATAATACAGTTTTGATGAGACTCAGATCAGAAGCTATTTATTAAAAGTTTTGATGTAGGTAAGTAGAAGCCAGTTATTAAGGAGAGTTTTAGAGCTGGATAAATCTGTTATTTACGATAAAGATTGATGATATTCCTTCATATTTACCGTCAAAATTGAAAAAGTTTACGGACGCTTCGGCCGCTCTCAGTTTGGTCTAACTTTAAGTAACTTCCCTGTCCTATCCTTTCCTTCTTAATTTGAATCTGTTTCTTTCTTATTTCAGAATACGTTAGTTTCTTTAATTCTCAATGTCTGAAATTTATAATGAAAAGTCGGTATTTTGACCTTAAATTTGGCTTTATCTACGTTATTGAATTGAAGCTCCTATTGCAGTCTCATAATAAATGCGTCTCCATTTTTACATTTTGGTGAAAGTTTCGGACCAGTGTATGCATATTCATCACCTATACGTGCAATGCATAATTAATTATAAAAATTTACACAAACAATTATAAACAAAAAATATATAGCAACCATTATACCAGGTGTGTAAATATGAAACCGGAATTCGCTAATGATAGGAGTTAGCAATCAATATAATCTTCTAACTAATCCGTCAGTGGTGTTATCTGCTTTTGCCTACATGTAATAAAGAGATCAAATTGATAGCAACATCAGTTTCATTCTATAACCGTGTTTTTAGTGGCGTTGAACATGTCGACTTTTGTGCCAACAAATCAAGATTTGCGGACAGCATTTATTTTCCGTTTCCTTCTGAAAAGAATTGGAGCATTATCACATAGGATGCTTGTTGAAGCTTACGGGGAGCATGCCCTAGGCAAATCTCAATGTTTCGATTGGTTCAAAAAATTTAAAGATGGATTTCGATAAAAGAAACAAAGACCGTGGAAAACCACAAAAAAAAAACACTTTGAAAACGCTGATTCGGAAGCGTTTGTTGGACAATTATTACATGTGACACCGTCTCCATTTGTTTGAAAGGCATGGAAAAGATCCAGAAGATCGGAAAATGGGTACCTCACCAACTGAATGACAGGCAGCAGGAAGCTCGAAAAACCTCATGGCAAATGCTGCTCGCCAGGTACAGAAAAAAAGTCATTTCTTCATCAAATTGTGACTGCTGATGAAAAGTGAATTTACTTCGAGAATCCTAAGCGTAAAAAATCCTGGGTAACTCCTGGTGAACCATCGGCATCGCTTGGGGAGGAAGAAAATGCTCTGTGTGTGGTGTGATCAGATGGGTGTTACCTACTATGAGCTGCTGAAACCTGGGGAAACTGTTAATACGAAACGCTACCTACAACAGATGATAAATTTGAATAAAGATTTGCGCCAAAAAGTCCCAAATATCAAGAAAGGACACACAAAGTGATCTTGCTCCATGACAATGCCCCATCACATTCGGCTAAACGGGCCAAGGAAACGATCCAAGTGTTTGGTTGGTAAATTCTTCCACATGCGGCTTATTCACCAGATTTGGCCCCATCCGATTACCACCTATTTGCATCGATGGGACACGCACTAGCTGAGCAGCGCTTCACTTTTTATGAAAATGTACGAAATTGGTTAAGTGATTAGTTTGACTCAGAAGAGGAAGCATTATTTTGGCGGGGAATCCACAAATTGCCTGAATGATGGGGAAAATGCATAGATAGCGAAGCGAAAGACAGTACTTCGAATAAAAGGTATGTATCATTTTTACCCAATCAACTCTTATTTGCTATTTGAAAAATTCCGGTTTCATATTTACACACCTGGTGCATACAAATATTGATTCGAAATAGGTATAAAAATGACAAGAGAAATATATTTTTTCAATTTAAAAAAATATATAAATAAATAAAATGGCAAGGTTACTCACAAAACCTTTCTCTCTTGTGAATATTAAATTATTAGGAATTGTAATAAAGAAACTGTCAATTATTGATAAGTTGATGTTTCATGTCACATCCTACTTGGTCTCTGACCTGTGGTGAATCTGCTATCTTTTATTCCTGATGGTTTTATTTTTTATTTATTATGACATAGTAATGTTTGCTGACTATTTCAGAATCTTTTTTATAGTTTACTAGTTCTACTTCATTATTTTTTATATATATGGACTCAATGATATTTATTTTAAATGTATTGCTTTCCCTGTGTAAAATCTGTGCATTTTCAAAGTTAATTTTATGTTTAGTGATTTTAGAATGTATTGATAGGACTGTGTTGGTTTTGGAGGATTCCTTAGGGTTATTTTTATGGTTGTATATTCGTGTTTTGAGATTAGTTGATGTATTGCCTATATATGATTTTTTACAGTCATTGTATGGATTTTTATAAATTAGGTGTTTTTTTTTCTATTGGTGGGATTTTACCTTTAGTTATAGTTATAATATTTTGGATTTTATTGATGGGTTCAAAGGATATCAAGTTGTCTGTTATATGTTCTATTAGTGTTTTTTTAATGAGTTGCGATAATTTATTTATGTCTGTTAAAGAGCTGTGTTTAATGTAGGGTGGGTTTACTATTTCCATTAATTAGCGGTGTTTCCTTAGTTAATATCTGTAATATCTGGGTTGAAATTCTTTATCTTTGTAAGCCACTAACTGGGAATTAAGAGTTCTGTTTGTTTGTTTAATATTGTTTATGTTATTATGGCTGTCCGTCCATGTTACAGTCCTAAATTTTCCCTATCTTGGTATAATTAGGGCAGGGATCTTTAACGAGTATCTGACATCGCACAGGCTCGAGATCTACGCTTTTACGATCCATAACTTCCATTGTAATTTCCCCTCGCGGCCAAAAAACTTAACCATGAAAAAAAGGCTTGCTATCAATAAATTAATTAACTGATGAACTTTAATTGACACAATAATAATCATTATCACATTGTCTGGACCGTAAAAAAAAAAAATCTGTGCGCAACACACAACTTTCACTTACTAACTTACTTAGATTAGTAAGTGTTGTTAGGTTGAGTCGTTTGTTAAGGGTTTTCCGTTTCATCTTAACATGCGGGCCCCATGTCATCCTTCGGTCTAGAGTAAGACCAAGGTAATCTACGGTGTCAGTGTGAGAAATTTGGACATTGTCTATATAAATTGGAGGGCAGGTATTTTTTCGAAGACTGAACTTTAAGTGTTGTGATTTTTCATGATTTAGCCGAATTTTCCATAATTTACACCAGTTGTTTTCTTTATGTAGATGTTGTTGTAAAGCTAGTGAGGCATGTGATCTTGAAGTTTAGTGAGAATTAAAATGCTGAATTACATCTACGCAAGGATGACGCAAGTTACAAAATTCTTTTATGGAGTGGATGATTGTGTTATCGCAGGTAGAAGGTTACTTTTGAGTATCAATTAGTACAACTGGTAGTAACTTCCCTAATGGTAGACTATTGTTCCTGGTCGATGTTGGTAGGTGCATATTCAAATTGAGAGTGCAGTTAAAATTTCAAATGTGATTATTCAGAAAACATTTTTTTTTAATTGTAACCACGTGGGAAAGAAAGAAAGAAGGCTGCTTACGTTCTTAAATAATTTCACGCAAATGAAAAAACGAAGTTATTTCTTAGAATATGTAAACCTAGGAAGGAAGAATAAATTGGAAAATTGAAATGCTGAGTTACATGTACTTTACCCAGCAATTATTATTAAGATTGAAATTGTCAGGCATGATAGCGCTATTGTTGGGGTGCGAATCCCTAAAAATAAGTTCTGTGTCAATGCGTAGGCCAAGACGAAGGGGGGGGGGGGGATAAGCATTTTTTCGAAGAGTGAACGTTATTTGTGAAAAATAAATAATAAATGTGTAATAAAAAGTGAACAATAAATAAATAAAAACGCTTGAAACGGAAGATTTAATGTAACGTTTAAAAGTATCCTATCCTCTGAAAGCTTACAAGCATTATGTTTTTATAATCATCTTTGAAAAGCTAACCTCCAAATCGGCTTGAACATCGAAACGTCGTACATATATAAAATAATGTAGGGTATGATTTTGGACCACTTTGTAAATATTTAAGCATAGAATCTCTTGTCTTCAATAAAAGAAAAAGGTACATAACATGTTCAAAGAGAATTGTACTAAAAGGTATTGTTCACTCTGTTCTGTCCACAATGCCGCTTCAAAAATACAAATCACTAATTTTGTTATAGTGCTTTTGTACATGAGACATTGATCCGTCCAGTAATGAGCTACGGTTCTGAATCATGGACAATTACCAAATCGGATGAATCTGCTTTACTAATTCATGAAATGAAGATCCTCCCAACCATCTACTGAGGAATCATAGAGGGCCATGAATAGCGTCGGAGAACTAATCTGGTCTTGTATACTCTGTTCAATGGACCCGACATTGCAAAATTCATCCGTCTCGAAAGGCTAAGGTGGGCTGGGCATTTGGGTAAAGTAGTTTCAGTCGTTTATCAAGAGTTTTTCTTATTATTTTAACGTGTCCCATGGCATTCTGAAACCTATGGTGAATTCGAGGTACTAAACCGGGTCTGTTTAAAGAATTTGGAAGTTTTGGATGTAAATTGTAGGGAAAGAATTTTTAGAGAGTAAAAGTTTTTTATGTGTTGGTCGACTGTTGGCATGTCGAAGTCAGTATGTAAGGTTTGATTAGTCACGTACCATATACCGTATTTTTGGCACTCCCGTTTATTTGAGGGCAATAAGTCCATACAGGTTTAAGTATGTATGTATACCTACTTAGCTGTTGTATGAGTAAAGTAAGGTAAATCGTGTATTAGGAGTTCTCCTTTTCGGTTTAGTGCATCAGGCATTTAATTTTTTACTTTCACTTACCTATATATGGACATATATAGGAAGTGGAAGTATTGCGATCTTGAAAAATTTTGATTTCCGGTATTCAACGGAAATGCACGTTTTGGGGTCCCCTGAGTCCAAATAACTAAGTCCCGCAAAATGGTCTGTGTGTGTGAACAGACTAGCTCAAAACTATAAACCGTGCGAACCCGAAATTAGGTATTTAGTGTACGTATATGCCCGTTATGTGACGCAAAAATTTCATCTAAATTACTCAAAGGGAGGGGGGACTTTATTTAATAACTTTTTACGTTTTTTTTCGATTTTCTCAAAAACGGCTCTAACGATTTTGATTAAGCTGAGTATTTGATTTATGTATATGCCAAAGGTGTGATAGCCAACATTTCATCCAAATTGATCTACCGGAGGGGGCACTTTATTTCATAACCTTTTTTTCCATTTTTGTCGATTATCTCAAAAACGGCTTTAACGATTTTCATCATATTCGCCATGTTTAATGAAAATCAGGTGTTATTTAATATCAGGTAGGCTTTATAATTATTAAAATCTTCTGAGGGGATTATAGAGCAAATGAAAATAAAAATAAGAAATGAATGTGGAAAAATGTGTAACTTTGAGAAGTGGCATTAACAAAACGCACTAATTTCTTATCTAAGTAAGTTGGTAAGTGAAAGTTTTGTGTTGCGCGCACGCACCAGATTTTTGTAAGTGGTTTTGTAATTTTATTGAGGCTTATGAGGGATCTTGATGATTTGTTAAAATTATTGTATCGTCTGCGTAAGTAGGTAAGATTAAAGAAAAAATTATTCAGGGGCAAAGTTTATAAATTCAAAATATATTATCTACTATGTAATTTTTCCTGAAAATTGCATGAGCTGTTTGTAATTCTGATCAAAGGGGTTATATATATATTTTTTTAGGAAATCCTTTACATCAAAGTGATGGTCTTTTAACTAGATGCTGATCGAGTAAATATTTATTCTTTTATGGCAACATCGAGAGAAAATGGAAGTTGATAGGTGCTGGATAACATCGGGCTTAAAATGGAAGCCGGTGTTTGTGGGTTAGGGTAGAAAGAAGCCCACTCGTGCATAATCTCCGCTCTCACCGATAAGACCAGATGGTTACAATATATTCCATCTTTTTTCGAATCTCTATAGTAAAGCTTAGCCTCAATCACTTCAAAAAATATTTCGTTATTTAATCGTCTCCCATGCTAGTATAAACTGCTGCAGGAAACACAATTATTTTACTTAGGCCCTATCACAATATAGGTTCGTTTCCTGTTTGATCTCTATCTGGACCATTCACGCCATAGGTCCGCTTCCCTTTAAATCTAGGTCTAATCATATTTACAGTTACAAATCTGACGCCACTCAAGATCGAATTCGTCGATAATGGTACTCACATGTATTTGGATCGTAATATTTTTTTTTTCCTATCATTTACCTATAAATTAAATATGTAATAAGGGAAAGTATTGCGATCGTGAAAAATTCCGACTTCCGGTTTTCAACGGAAAAGAAAATTTTGGGGTCCCCTGAGTCCAAATAACCAAGTCCCGCAAAATGGTCTGTATGTGTGTGAATAGACTAGCTCAAATACTATAAACCGTACGAACCTGAAATTGGGTATTTAATGTATGTATATGCCCACGATGTGGCAGCCGAAATTTCATCATAATCGGTCAATTGTAGGGGGCACTTTGTTTAGTAAATTCTGTCTCATTTTCACGTTTTTTTTTATTTATTCAAAAACGGCTTAAACGATTTTAATTAAACTGGGTATTTGATGAAGGTATATTCCTGCGATGCGACAGCCGAAATCTCATCATAATCGGTCTATTGTAGGGGGCACTTTATTTATTAAATTTTGTCTCATTTTTAGATGTTTTTTTTATTTCCTCAAAAACGGCTGTTAAGATTTTGATCAAACTGGATATTTGATTTATTTATATGCCCGCGATGTGATAGCTAAAACTTCACCAAAATTGGTCAAACGGATGGGGCACTTCATTTAATAAATTTTGTTTCATTTTTACGTTGTTTTTTTTCATAAACGGCTGTAACTATTTTGATCAAACTGGGTATTTGATGTATGCATATGCGACAGCCAAAATTTTATTTACCGTATTATGGAAATAAATACATTTATTTGACGATTAAAAATTTTATTTTACTTTAGAGAGTAAATACGTGATGCTCAAAATTTTTAAAGCATTGAAGGTGAGAAAAAATATGGTATAAGATAATCTTTTATCAATTATATTTTAGTTTAGAAATATAATAAAACAAATAATAAATTTCTGATGGCAGTATTAAGTGATTTTAGAGGAACAGTAATCTTTCTCGATTTCCAGAAAGACATAAGAGACAAACTTTACAACGAGAAATAAATACACCTATGATATATATTGTACGCCTTTGCCTGTACCCTTTGGAGTCATGGCTCAATTTTATTTTTAATCCTGAATGTTTGCTGATAAGATTGGTGCCTAATGTTTTAGAATTATGGTCTACTAATGTTTTAGAATGGCCTCTACTTTGTGACAGGCTAGGGAGTGACAAAAAGAGCATTGTTATTGATTTTAGTGAATGATATCCTGTCTTTAATCGCTTGAAAATAAGATAGCAGTATTCATTACCAAAGCGGTAATAAATAGCAAAAATTTTTTTTAAATACTTCTGGCGATTGTCGATTTATCACGTTGTGACACAAATTTTAGACATGACCGATACAACCGTTGAAACATCTCCATGAAATTGAACCGTATCAAATCTATTATAAATATATTTTTCTGTAATTCGTTATGTTTCTTGCTGTCTGGTGGATGTGCTTATTTTCCGGCAATGGAATTAGGGAGTCTTCGAAATGAGGTTTTAATCATTGGATTTGATAAAGTATGAAGGAAGAATATGAAAGGCCGTGAAAAAAAAGTGAACACCCTATAGCCATGAGGATCGATGTTAATTTGAAACCTTTGAATATCTGCGCAATTGTTTGTCCGCGCTTGTTTGTTTATGTGTGTGTGGGTGTTTGTGTACGAGTACATGCGTTAGTCGAGCAGATTGGGTAAGTGATTACAGTGCCTGCCTTGATCTCACTAATACCAAGGGCATACTGACATCAGAGGCCTGGGTTCTGTGACAGTTTGAATGTAACTAATCCACTGATGAGTTAGTCTTTTTCTGATTAACCCTAATGAAAATTCATCAAATCAACCGTAGATTTTAAGTTGTTATGCTAAACTTTTTTTTATTTTAATAGAATGAAGGCATAACGAACCCAAAGGTCTGATACCGGCATCTCCTCTCCCTCTACACCTCCCCCTGTCCAATCCCAAGCACCCTTTGGCAACGGAATAGTTTCCTAACTTCCTATCTGTTTCATAATGAATGTCGTCGAGACTAAATGCGTTTTTAATTAAAAAAAAATAAAGAAAATCTTGGTTTCATCGATCGATTAGATCAAGGCTTTAGGACAACCATTTGTGAATTATTTGACAATTCAATTTTTTTTTATGTTTTTATACAGTTTTATTAGTATAACAATTAAATTAACAATATCAAAGGCTACCAAAATTTATTTAATATCAGTTCAATTTCAGGTGCTAATATATTGGCAATATGTATAGTAGAAACATGGCTAACGAACGATAATTTTATCATACCACCTTGGCTTATGAATTTCACTCCGTTTATTAGTAACGCTGTTAAAGCAAAACAACGAGGTAGGGCAAGTGGAGGTATCGTCACTTTCTTAAACAATGCAATGATAAAAAATATAGGGAACGTTATTGTTTTAGAAACTAACCAATACATGATCATAATTTCTTTTCAACTCAGTAATAAAACTGTATTATTGGGAAACGTTTACTTGCCCCAAGACTGTGATTTCGAAGAATGCCTGGAGAGAATTAGTAGGGTGGTATGTAATTTCGTATCCAACCACCCCAATACCAATATAATCTTGTGTGGGGACTTCAACGGGCACATTGGAGGATTAAATAATTTAGAATCTGATTCCCTCCAGAACACAAATTTTTACGAAAACAGACGGGTAAATCATGGAAAAATAAATGCGAGGGGAAAGCTGTTAGTCGAAACAATGGAATCTATAGGACTACTAGTATGTAATGGAAGATGTCCATCAGACAGACCCGGAAAATATACTTATATTTCTAAAAATGGTAATAGCACTATCGATCTTATTTGGATTAACGAAAATTCCCTGCAAGTGGTCGAAGACTTGGAAGTTTCTGTTTTCTCTGATTGCTCGGACCACTTAGCCTGTAATATCACTATTTGCTTCCCACATGAGCATGTTATAAAAATATGGAAGCCACTTGAATATATAAGATGGGATCCGGACAGAGCTATGGTCTTCCAAGATTATCTTCGCAACTCTAGAGGAATATATTTCAATTCTGAAAGTAGTGAAGAGCTTTACGTGAATTTCGTCGAGTCTATGTCTGAATCTTTGGCAAACAGTGGGCTAATGTTACGTAAAAATAAATCATATCTCCAAAATCGCGTTTTTAAAAATAAATGGTATGATAATGAGTGCCAAGTACTTAAAAGAATTCTACGGCAAAAATACAGATTATTGGTTAAAAATAATTATTCGCAATCTTCACTTGAAACTTATCTTACAATAAAATATAACTACAAGGAACTTATCGAAAATAAGAAATCCAGTTACCGCAATATGATCACAAATAAACTACAAAACGTAAAAAATAGTAGTGAATTCTGGAAAGTAATAAGAAATCTTAAACCGGTAAATATGCACGCTAATGAAATAGATATTGATAAATGGGCAGAACATTATAAACATTTATATGGACCAAAATTGATATTGGAAACACTTTTCTTTTCGGTAACCCATCCTCTTTTGGACACTCCATTCTCATTAGAGGAACTTCAACTAGTAATAAAATCCAGTAAAACCAAGAAATCCCCGGGTCACGATAACATCATCTATGAGGTCTTCAAAAACTTAACTCCTGAATGGGAACATTATTTATTAAACTTATTCAATCAAATAATGGAGACTGAAAAATTACCAACCGCCTGGTCAAAAACTAATTTAATTTTAATGCACAAAAAAGGTGATAAAACAGATGTAGAAAATTACCGTGGGATATCATTGATTAATAATATAACAAAGTTATTTACAGGCATTTTAGCTCAAAGGATCCAAATTTGGACTGAAAGTGAAAACTTAATTCCAGAAGAACAAGCGGGATTTCGAAAGGGGAGAAGTTGTGTTGAACAAATTTTCTCACTTATGTCGCTTATCAATATTAATCTCCAAGTTAAGGGTAGTTATGTTTTCGCGACATTTTTGGATTTTAGGAAAGCGTTTGACTCCATTAACCATGAGCTGCTTTGGAGAAAGCTGTTTGACTTTGGTATCAGCGGTAAGATAGTGAGATTGCTTAAAGCATTGTATGATACAGCAATAATGCAAATAAAAATTAGGAATGAGGTGTCAGGGGAAATCGAAATCAGTTCAGGACTACTACAAGGCGAAACTCTAAGCCCGATTCTTTTTATTATATTCGTCTCAGACATAATAACCTTCTTCGAAAAGAGCGGTGCATCTGGTTTAACAATAGATAGTAAAAATGAAGTTTTAATGCTACTATTGGCTGACGACATAGTAATGTTAAGTAACTCGTGGCATAGCACCCAAAAAAAACTTCAGATCCTTGAACAGTATTGTGGCCAAAATTCACTGGTTTTAAACCCCGAAAAATCAAAAGTTCTGGTATGCCATAAGTCTCCACGAATGAAAAAATTAAAGTCACTGTTATGGCAGAAAAAAGCCCTGGAATTTACAAAATGCTATAACTATCTAGGAGTGCCATTTTCAACATCGGCAAGATTTCATAGGGCTGCTGAACACTTTATTCAGAGGTCAAATATTGCAGGAGCAAAGGTACGAGAGATTTTAATCCGAGGTAAGAGCGATGCGTGGGAAACAAAGATGTCTCTCTTTGATTCAATGGTCTCCTCATCTCTTCTTTATGCGGCAGAAGTTTGGGGCTTAAGATATTTTGAATCAATCGAACAGGCACAAGTAAAATTCCTCAAACAACTATATTTTTGGCCCAGAACAACTCCTAATTATATAGTTCGACTGGAAACCGGCCGCTCACCGATTCTAATGGCAGTTTTGAAGAAAACTATAAACTTTTGTATAAAAATATCTTCATTACCAGACCATCGACTTCCTAAAAAGTGTTTGCAGAAACTTGTGGATCTGGACACTAGGCAGCCTAATCTCGAATTTAATTGGATATCACAAATTAAAAATTTAGCGGCTTCCAATTTTGTTCAAGAGTACTTCAACGACTTTTCCGATCCAAAAACATTAATTAGGAACAAAAAAAACATTTTGTTATGTGTATCTAATAACTTACTCTCTAAAGACATCGAACGTGCATTTAGTTCAAACTATAGCCACATCTATAGGCGAATCTGTTGCTATAATCACCCAGAACCTGAAAACTACCTGAAATTCACAACCTCTTTCCGAAAGCTTCGAACTGTGAGTCGCCTGAGAGTTTCGAGTGAAGACCACCTGGCGCTGTACCATGGGAATATTGCTCATCTTTTAAGGACTGAAGAAGTCTGTAAGTGGTGCGGCCTCCTAATCACTAACCCTCTAAAGCATTTGGTCCTAGAGTGTTTATTTTTCGAGACCTATAGAACGAGATATCTCGATAAATATAACAATGCGGGCTCGGATGACTTGTCACTGATGAGGGTTCTAGATATTCAAAGCCTAGAACACTTGGATAATGAGTTCTACTTTATTGTGTCGTCAGTTAATAGCTTAAACTCTGGCAATTTACCTGAAAACCCATTATTATAAAACAATCTTTTAATTATTCCTATGCTTGAGTTATATATAAATAAAGTGCATATTTTTAGTATTTTGGTACCCTTTTGAATGACAAGTGCATCGCATCATTGTAATTAAAAGAAATGTATATTTAAGAAAAGTTGGCTATTATTTAATTTTATATAAATGGTGGTATTTATAAAAATTTTAATTTTTTCAGTAAGTTTATTTTTAGTATGAGTATCAGTAAGATGAATATTTAGTTAATTTGTTTTATTTTTGTTTTGCTTTAATTTTATTCTAACCTTAACAGGTAACACTAACTCTAACTAACATTGATTGGGCCAGACTCCATGGCTACGATGTTTTATAAGCCAATAAATAAATAAATAAAAAAAAATAAATAAATACAGTTTTATTAGTAACTTTGAGGTCGTTTTTTGATATTAAAAAGCATATAAAATCTTATAAATCTAACAAAAAAAAAAAAAAAAAAAAGAATAAAGAAAATGGGGAAAAAAAGTTATAAGTTTCTTTGTTTATGCAGAGATATATTAGTTTTATTAGAATTTAGGATTTAACAAATAACACAGGTCTGCGACTAAAAAACTGCATAGGATTTTTTCACCTTTTATTATAGATTTTGACCTCCCAAAAACGGGAAAAATATTCAAAACATTCTATCACATAGGTTTTTATAGATGTTAGTAGCTTTGATATACTGTATAATCCGTTTGAATGGCGCCTCTTCATTGATTCATCCAAAAGTAGTCTTAAAGTATTATTATTGCACAATGAAAATAAATTAGCTTCGCTTCCAATGGGGTATTCTGTGCATATGGAAGAAAACTTTAACGATTTGGCCATTATCCTGGATAGAATGAAATATCAGGACCATCAATGGATGGTTTGTGGGGACTTCAAAATACTCAATATCTTTTGGGTCAGCAGGCAACATGGGATAGTTGAGCCAGAGAACAGCAATGGACTAAAAGTGATTGGCCAACTCCGAGAAACTTTAAACCTGGAGAGAAAAATGTTATCAATACTACTTTGGTGCTACCAGAAAAAGTTTTTTTTCCACCTCTCCATATCTAATTGGGGTTGATGAAACGATTTGTGAAATCACTGCAAAAGGATGGAGACTGTTTTAAATATCTATAAACAAAATTCCCGAAGCTGTCAGAAGCATAGTTGAAAGAGGGAGTTTTCACTGGCCCCGACCTAAGAAAGCTTTTAACCGACACTCTCTGTGTGGAAAGTATGAATGAGAAGGAAAAAGAAGCTTGGGTTTCGTTCAAGGATGTAGTGCAAAAGTTTTTGGGAAATACTAAGAATCCTGACTACAAAACCATTGTTCAACGGATGCTAGCAGCATACAAAGCTCAAGGCTGCAAGATGAGCTTTAAGGTCCATTTTCTACTCTCCCACATAGACTATTTTCCTGAAAACCTGGGAGCTTACAGTGCAGAACAGGGGGAGCGGTTTCACCAGGATGTCCGCGATATCGAGAAACGGTACCAAGGAAGATGGGATGTCACTATTCTTGCATACTATGTTGGATGTTGGACTAACGAAGGAAATCGGAAAAGGACTCGGCCAAGTATCAAGGAAAAGAAGAAAAGGTTTCATAAAAAAGATGAATAAGTATATAAGTATATTTATATTATGTATGGGTTGTAAAAGATATTATACAAAATATTACTTAAAATTACAATTTTTAATAAACGAGTGCTTTTACAAATTTCTTGTGTTCGAATTTGCAAAAAACCCTTACGTGATAGAAAAAAATGGCCATCACTTCTGAAATCAGCGCATTCTAAAACATAATTTAGCAAAAATATCTTATGAAGCTGAGATTTTTTTTTTTTTTTTTTTTTTTGCAGACCTGTGTAATCTGTATAACAGGTTTAATGATTTTCATTTAAAACTTTTTCATTTTGGAAAGGCAACGTTTCGATCGAATTTTTTGGATCGACACGTTGGCTTTTCAAAACAAAAAAGTTTTAACTGATAATCATTTAACCTATCGTAAAGAATAGTAGTTGACTCTCTCTCACCTCTACAATCATCTGTATAAGACAAATGTGTATGTTGTGTATTAGCAATCCAATGGTTGCTCTCTCTCTCTCTCTCTCTCTCTCTCTCTCTCTCTCTCTCTCTCTCTCTCTCTCTCCCTGCAATAATTTTAATTTGCATATTAAATTTATTGCGCATTAATTTGTTTCTATGCCATATACTTCGGTGGCATAATTTAACTTCTTCCATAGACACTAGTAAATCAATAATGCGCAAAGACAGCAATATGCGTTCTTTTTTTTCGGTAACTAATGAGAATCCAAGAAAATCGTATTTTTTATTTTATTTTTTAGTTGTAAGTAAGTCTATGTGCGGGTTCTCTTAGCTGCTTGACTAAAGTTTCAAGCATCGTACAATTATAGCAACGCTAGTATTAAATTATCAATGGTAGTTATAAAAATCGGCTAGTAAAAATAAGCGAAAAAAATAAAAAAGGATTATCCACACTATGCAAAAAATAATATAAAACAATATAATAAGATATTACCGGCGAGATATTTAATGATACAACCGATCTTGGAAAGGTACTCCTCTGCGGTTTTCTCGCTGGATTTTGTACCTCTTTGGCCGCGACTTCAAAGCTAGGGATGTAATATTAGCCTGGCCACTGGCTTCACCACATACAAACAGACAGAAGAAGTAAAGCAAGATTCCTGCGGTTTAGTAGCCGGGATTTCCTGATGAAAGTTAAATGATGGTGTTTGAAGAATTGTAGGATCCAGCCGGTTTTAAAGGGGGGCTGGAGCCCCAAATACCCCCCCCCCCTTTTGATCCTTTGCCGGATCCCACTGAAATCTTTTACTTTATGTTCCTTTCACAAATGACTTCCTACTTGCTCTGCACGTTTTTTTTTTTTCTCTTTACTTTATTAAATACATATTCTTTCTTTAAACAACAGAAAAAATACCAAAAGGGAAGGGAGTGCAACCCACACCCCATCATGTCCGCCCACGGTATGGAAAAAAATACACTTATTTAATTTTTTTTATGAATAAAATTAATTTGCTGCTGTGTCAAAAAAAAAAAAAAAAATATATACGTACAGGACAAAATGACCCCAAACGACTCTTTCGATTTTTTGAATATTTAGATATTTTTAAAAAAATGAAATGTGATATTTAGCGCTTGCTTGAAAGCATACTCGCAGTAACACCAATTAGATTAGTCGTTCTAACATGATAAATATTCAAACTCAAGTCCATTAAAAATATAATTTTTAACTCCAATACATTGGTCTATATCAATAATTCTAAGCGGCGTCTTAAATTAGGACCTAATTTAAAAAATCTGGTGCGTGCTCGCAACACACAACTTTCACTTACCAACTTACTTAGATTAGAAATTAATGCGTTTTATTAATTGCCACTTCTTGAACAGAACGGCTTTAATTATGAACAATGGTCTGTCATTAAAGGCGTACTCCGAATGCGTCGGCTCAACGAGTTTTATGAGTTAACTGAATATTTTTCCTTTTTTCTCCTCTTTATGATTTCTTTATTATTATAATATCTCATATTTAGCCATTTCTTATTTTTATGCGGAACGAGAGACAAACATACAAAAAAGGCCCCCCCCCCAAAAAAAAAGCCCCCTCACAACATTTTTATAATGATAAAGCTTACCTGATATTAAAGAACACATAATTTTCATTAAACATGACAAATTTGATAAAAATCGTTAAAGTCGTTTTTGATATCATCGAAAAAAAGGTAAAAATTGGAAAACAACTATGAAATAAAGTGCCCGCCCCGTTTGACCAATTTTGATGAAATGTTGGCTATCACATCTTTGGGATATACATACATCAAATACCCAGTTTGATCAAAATCGGTAAAGCCTTTTTTGAGTAAATAAAAAAAACACGTGAAAATGATACAAAATTTATTAAGTAAAATCCCCCCTCCAGTTGATCAATTTAGATGTAATGTTGGCTATCGCATCTTAGGCATATACATACATCAAATACCGAGTTTGATCAAAATCCTTAAAACCGTTTTTGAGTAAATAAAAAAAACACGTGGAAATGAAACAAAATTTATTAAGTATAGTCCCCCCTCCGGTTGATCAATTTTGATGAAATTTTTACAGTCACATCGCGGGCATATACATAAACTAAATACCCAATTTCAGGTTCGCACGGTTTATAGTTTTATTATAGTCTGTTCACACACACACACACACACACACACACACACACACACAGACACACAGACCATTTCGCGGGACTTGGTTAATTGGAGTCAGGGGACCCCAAAACGTGCATTTCCGTTGAATACCGGAAATCAAAATTTTTCACGATCGCAATACTTCCACTTACTATATATTTCATATATAGGTAAGTGAAAGTAAAAATCAATGTAGTTACTGTTTTCATTTAAATATATTAAGTTGTATTCTATGAAACCAATATTTAACCTGTTTTCAATTATAAACAAAAGTCTCATTTCAGTTGCGAACTGAATTTTGGCCCTGAATTCATGAGATAACCTCACCAGCAAATATTGAAAAGTGAATAAGATAATTTTATTTTATTTATAATTTTCTAGTAACACGTTAAATAATACTAATAAAATATTTTTACTGACGCTTGCCTGAAAAATTGGACAGATAAATGTAGCCCAATGGGTATCCCAATCAATGGTACGTACATACACTATCTATTATTCGCTGATGACCAGGTGGTCATTGCACAAGATGAAGATGATGTATTTAGGAAAGTAATGGACCAATAAAAAGAATAGGGATTGAGTGTGAACGGGAAGAAAAAAAAAAAAATGTGTACAGGCATGGGTGAAGCGAACGACTCTGTTATATCAAATCTAGAAAGAGTGGAACACTTTAGATACCTTGGATCCATATTAGAGAGTAATGGCTCTACGGACACGGAAGTGAATAAAAAAATAATCAGTGACCGAAAAGTCATTGGTATGCTTAATTCTCTTCTCTGGAACAGCAATATTCCTGGCAAAATCAAAAAATAATTATACAGTGCTCTGGTTGAGAGCATTGTTGCGGCCAGTGGGTAAGACAAAGCGCTTATTATTAAAACTTACACTACGCGACAAAATGATAGGCCACCCCACAATTTTTCAGTTACAAGAACTAGTAAATAATTGAAAAGAATGTAATTATACTTATTTTACGTCTTTGGCAAGTAGATTATTATATCGATGTATAAATCCCCCCTAAGTTATCATTTTAATCCTTTATCTTCTTATAAGGCTTTTTCATGTGCGACAAAAACATAGGCCACTCAGTGTTTTATTAAATCCCCAGTCAAACTATTCGTGCTATTGAATTAATTTTTTGTTTTTTAATTACTGAAGTGTTTAGAAATAAATTTAAAACAATTGAAATTCCTAGAGATAATGTGCTGTGAAATAGGTGAAATTAAATCCTTACGCGGAAAAATTGAACAATTTCAATAATTAATAGAGGTCGATACCGGTGCAGGCACGTGATTACAAATTATTTAAATGTGGGAGGTAAAGATGACACAAAGAAATGCCCTGACAGTCTAAGGGAATACCCTATGCTAGAAAAAAGGAGAATATTTTGCGAAGCATCCAACTCTGCAGGAGCTTCAAGACACATCGCTGTTAGCTGCAGTGATCACTAACATCCGAAACGTGCAAAAAATCCTTCTGAGTGCAGAACACTTGAAACGGCAGAGGATTCAGAAAAAAAACATCAGTTTCACAACAACGCTAAGTCGAGTATAAAAAAGTTTGTGCAGGATCGTATTGTTTGTTAGAAAAGTTTGAGAAAAGTTATATTCACTACCAAAAACCGATAAATTTAGATAGTTTATAGATGACCTCAAATACTATTTTCATTACCACCAAGAAACCAAAGCATTTTAAGTCGCTGGCAAATGGGTGATGGTGGCGTCATGATTTGGGTCAGTAATAATTATCGTGGCGAAGTCAGATAAAATTTTTTCTTTAGAAACTAATGCTAAAAAGTATTGGGAAACATAAGAGAGCCAGTATTGGAGCATATAAACGAGTTCATCAAAGAAAGGTCCGTTTCCAACAACGCTCCAGCCCACACGATTTGGTTGGTAAAAAAATATTTTGAATAGAATAATATTTCACTTTTGCCTCGGAAAGCTTGTTCTTTTGATCTCAACTGCATCGAAAACTGTTTGGTACAATTGAGTAGGGCAGTATTCGCTGCAGGAAGCCAATTCACTTCTCTGGACGAACTCAGAGCTCAGCATTCAAACTTAGTAGTTTAATTTAGGCACAGATTTATACAAACCTCTTTAAATCCCTTCAAAATAGAATGATTAACGTTTTAGAAAAATAAGGCGGCTCAATAAATATTAATAATGATAAAAATACACATAATTTTAAAAGTGGCCTATAATTTTGTCGCAATCAATTTTCGTTTATTTTCTTGTTTTCATGTAAATATTTTTAATTATTGGATTATTAGCCTATATTTATTTGTCAAACTTCTATTATGATTCTTACATACAATGAAAAAGATAAAAAGTTGAGGATTTCTTATGAAATTTTAAAACGAATGGGGTAGCCTATGATTTTGTCGAGGAGTGTATAAATACCGGCTTTAATAAGCCTCAGTGGAGTTATTCATCAACACCCGTCGAGTGCACTTCGAAGTAACGTGTGATAAGTGATAAGTCCTATAGTGGTAAGCCTTATTGTGACAAGTGATCGTGATAAGTGTGTATGTCGTAGAAAAGACTCTAGTTTCAACCCGTGCGGTTTGTTGTAAGTGATTAGAGTCAACATACACATCCTATTCTATATCTAATAATAAGGCATTGTAAGCATTTGATTAATAAATTATAGTTCTAGTGCTAATTGTTTGTTTTACCGAACCCGAAGCCCTCAACTGTATATTGCTGTATGACTACGAGACATGGACTCTTAACAGAGCACACTAAAAAAGACTTTAGACTAAAAAACAGCCAGATCATAGAAAAAATGGACGTTAAAGGAAATATACTGAAGTAATAGAAAAAATAAAAATAAACCTGGTATGACCATGTTAAAAGAATGGGTTCGAGCGGAATACCAAGAATGATATTGAAATGGGAGACAGATGGAAGAAGAAAAAGGGGAAGACCTCGTATACAGTGGATAAGATAAATAAAGTATGGCCGAGGGAAGTTTCCTCTTCAGGACAGGAAGTTGTGGAGGAGGAGACTTGAAGAATAGTTTGGTTGAGGGAAACTTCAAACAAAGAAATCCTTTACATTTCTTATTGAAATTAAATTAATCATCAATAATAATTTGACTTACATATAATTCCAAATTTAATATAGTCCTCGCTCATGTAAATAAATTTATCAAGGGAATTTTCGCCATGTGATCAGAAAATTCAGCTTTTTTTTTTGGTTTTTTATTGGTTTTATTTCATAATTTTTATTTGTTTAAAGAAAGATTTTATTTGTTAAATTTAATATGAGAACATTACGGAAGTTTTAGGTGGAATAGACCACAATAAATTATGAGAAATAGATTGGACAGGTGACACCACATAGAACATCACGATTTAACAATATTTTTATTTTTTATTTCATACTTTTTTCTATTTTGATATTATTTTAAATGTATATTCTATTTACTATTTCATTGTAATATATATATTCACGAATACTTAAGTATTTTGTAATTTTGTATTTTGTATTTTGTTCTATATTTTGTATTTTGTACTTTGCATTATGTTGTTTCCTTTCTTAAAAGTATTCTGTAAAAGTATGGAAAAATATTATTTAAGTTATTTTCCTGCACGCAGTATCACCCGATGGAACGTGCAGGAGTTTCTGTAACAATAAACTCCCCCATACCCAAGTTTACTGGAATGGGGAAGACATTTAAAAAAAAAAAAATAACGAAAGTATTTCATGCATTTGATGTTTGGTTAATTATATAATTAAAGATAAATTTTAATAAAATACCCAATAATCATTCTTTATTTTTCCTCAAATCTAATATATTTTTTTCCAAAACAGTGATTTTTGTTGTTTTTTAGGCTCTAACTCTGTCAAATATTATTTCCGATCCCGCTTATGAGGTATATTCATAATCAGCACAGCAGTTCCGATACTATTCCGTAGTCGATCGAAAGATTTTTGTCCAAGAACTCGAATGTACCGGAAGCACTTTGCGTCCTCCCCAATAATTTGGTGCTGGTGAATCCCATGTAGGGATGTAGAACGATAGCTAATATCGATAGTTTTAAAATATCGAGGCTATCGATGGTTTTTTTAACTATCGATAGTACTATTGAAAACTTTGTTTTTAAAGGAAAAAGTGATAGCCTCTGCCTGTAAGCTACATAATTCATGGAAATGAAAAATAAACAAAATGTAAAACTAATTTTATTTACGTTTCTAAAAAAAAAAAAAAAAAAATGCTTATCTACTCTATAAACAAAATATTAACTTCACGCAAAAAATATAAGCCTGAAAAATTGAATGTTTTGCTCACATATGCCTTCCAACTTTATGGAATTTACAAACAAAACAACTGATTGCCTGCCAGTATCCTGACTTGAAAATTAATTGGTCAATGGCATAGAAAACAAATGAATGTTTGTAACAAAATATTTTCGACCTCAATAAATCAGCTACCTGAGAACATTTTTTAGCGTACCTTCCAAAGTAGATGTGTATGTAGATGTAGATAGACAAATGTCACAACAATGTCCTTTTTTCTTCGACAACTACGATACATTAGAGGATTGCGTTCCGAATGTTGTCAACTACTTCGACAAATGGAAATCCTGGTTGCATGGTTCCTAGAAGAGGCTCGTATAGCTCTCCTCCAAATACAGTTTCTTCGACCTTTTGATAAAGTTTTTATTCTTTGCGGTTACGACCAAGCTTGAAAATGATAAAAATTATTTCAATAGTAGAAGTGAGAGATAGTCAACTGTTCTTCTTTACGATAGGTTAAATGATAGTCAGGATTTTCAGTTTACAATGATTTTATTGTGGCAAGCCAACGTTTCGATCCAACTTGTGGATCTTCATCAGGGCTAAAAATTATTTTCGTCTATGTCTAAATTAGCAGAACATGCCATTGCCCACAACCATTTCTTCGACTTTGAGAACCCCTCCATATTAGCTACCGTACCTAACCACGATAAACGACTCCTCTCAGTCGTTTTCATCCATCTGGAAAAAAATAACCCTGTAAATCATAAAACAGATATAAGAGATAATATCATCCACTTATTCTAACATCTCCCGCATCCTCAAATCCTAGTTTTGATTTCATAGGTACCTGAAATTATCTCTGTACCTCTTGTACTATTATTATCATTTTGTATTGTATAACTTCTTTCTGTATATTTTCCAATTTTTATGCATTGTTACATTATGTATTATGTCATTTTTATGTTATTATTGATTCCAGACATAACTATTAGTATACAGTACCATCTATTTTGTTAGTTTTTAATATTTTTTACACTTAGTTGTGATGTGCCTTTCACTTCAAAAGCGTTGGATTTCCCCGTCATAAACCTTTGAAGTCGGCAAACTAACCCCCTTTCACTACCTCTCACCTTTTTTTTACCTTTAGTCTTAGTATCCACCTGGACTCAGTAGGTAAATATCAGATTCTATTTTATCTTGTTAATCTGCCACTTATTTTAATATTCATGTATACACCATCTTTTATATTATTATCAGTTCTGTAATGTATCCATTTATTGTCACCCTCTAGCATAGATACTCATATATTAGTTTATTTTTCTTTTAGCCCTGATGAAGATCCAAAAGTTGGATCGAAACGTTGGCTTACCGCAATAAAATCATTGCAAACTAAAAATCCTGACTATCATTTAACCTATCGAAAATTATTTCAAGATATAATGGAACCCATTCACAGAAATTTTCATTTTATTCCCTAATAAAAAAGGACGATAGTATCAATAGTTTTACGTATCGGAAATCGATAGCGGAAACTATTCACTAGACTTATTCACTGTCATGACAGAAATATGACACGGAATCCAAAAGATGAAAAAAAAAGTTTTGATTGCGGTATAAAAATTAGAAGGATTGAGGGCAGCTCAATTAGTTATTTATATTTTCATCAACTTCTCTATGATGAATTTGGTAGATTTACCCGGCTATATTGAATATTTTAAAAGGCCTTAAAATTTTTAAGCTAGGCATATTTAGCATCTACTTTTTACTTTCACTTACGTATATATGAAATATATAGTAAGGAAAGTATTGCGATCTTGAAAAATTTCGACTTTCGGTTTTCAACGGAAATACACGTTTTGGGGTCCTCTGAGTCCAAATAACCAAGTCCCGCGAAATGGTCTGTGTGTGTGTGTGAACAGACTAGCTCAAAAACCATAAACCGTGTGAACCTGAAATTGAGTTTTTAGTGTATGTATATGCCCGCGATATGACAGCAAAAATTTCATCAAAATTGGTCAAAGGGAGGGGGTACTTTATTTATTAACTTTTTACGTTTTTTTCGATTTTCTCAAAAACGGCTGTAACGATCTTGATTAAACTTAGTATTTGGTGTATTAATATGCCCGTGATATGACTGTAAAATTTTCATCAAAATTGATCAACCGGAGGGGGGACTTTATTTCATAACTTTTTTTCCTATTTTTACCTTTTTTTTCGATTACCTCAAAAACGGCTTTAATGATTTTGACAAATTCGTCATGTTTAATGAAAATTAGGTGTTCTTTAATATCAGGTAAGCTTTATCATTATTAAAATGTTCTCAGGGGGCTTAAATGGGGAAGGGGCCTTTTTTGTTTTTCTAAAAAGTACCTTTGTTTTAGTTTATATTGAGAAATTAACTGTCTCTCATCATGTCTAAAAATAAGAAATGGCTAAGTATGATATATGAAAAAAATCAAGTAAACAAATACAGGAGAAAAAAAGAAAAATATTCCGTCAACTCATAAAACACCTTGAGCTCACGCATGCGCCGTATGCCTTCAATGACAAACCAATGCGTTATAATTAAAGATGTTCTGTTCATTTAATGGGAATTATTTGTTTCATGGGAACTAAATGAAATATTCAACAAGTACATAGAGAATTATAAAATCAGACGACATTGCCGAATTATCACAAGTAAAAACTTTTATTTATTAAAAAAAGAAATTAGTGTTTTTTTTTTTCAGCAAATGAAAGCAAAAATAAGAAATGAATGTGGAAAAATGTATAACTTTGAGAAGTGGCAATTAACAAAACACATTAATTTCTAATCTAAGTAAGTTGGTAAGTGAAAGTTGTGTGTTGCGCGCACGCACCAGATTTTTTTTTTACTTATGAAACATTTCGTTTGGATAGAACTTTATTGGGTTAAATGTGATAAATTCGTGAATCAGTAGGTGACTCAAAAATGTACATTTTTCTGCAGGGAACTGTTTGTAAAATTGTTATTATTTATCAATGTTTTATCTTATTATTTAATGATTTATCGGAAGAACCTTCTTCTTTTTCTGTTGAATTCTATGTCAACGATTTATTAACAAAGTAGATAAATTTAATTTATCATTGATTATAAAAGTAACGTAAGCTTATTTTCAGGTAACTTTTTCCCTACAATAGAGTTCCGATTAACCGAGTCGATGGGGAACAAGGTTACCTCGGTTAATCGAAATAATTGGTTAATCGGAACCATACCAATACCAACTAATAATGTAATGTATCTTAATAATAATAATGCATAATACATACTGACTTACAAAGCAAATAGTAGACCAACATATAAAGACACTTTAAAAATGTTTCCATACACACTTACACGGTCATCTCAACCAACTGATATGCCCATACCTATTTGATTAAAAAGGCGCTGGATGAGAGATCTCCTTCGTTAAAAATCCAGATTACCTGAAACAAGCGAGGGAAGAGGTACTGCTGGGTGCCATCCTTCCCCATGCCTAACGTGCCCTTATTTAAATAGCAGCATAGCTCACATTTGCTGATTGTCTGCGTTTATTGACAGGCGCAAATTAAAATTAATATGAAGCCAAAAAAAAAAAATCTGGTGCGTGCGCGCAACACACAACTTTCACTTACCAACTTACTTGGATTAGAAATTAATGCGTTGTTGTGGTCCCCTTAGTTAGACCAATTTTGATGAAATGTTAGCTATCACATCTTTGGCATATAAATACATCAAATACCCAGTTTGATCAAAATAGTTAAAGCCGTTTTTGAGTAAATAAAAAAACACGTGAAAATGTTACAAAATTTATTAAGTAAAGTCCCCCTTCCGGTTAATAAATTTTGATGAAATTTTTACAGTCATATCTCGGGCATATACATAGATTAAATACTCAGTTTAATCAAAATCGTTAGAGCCGTTTTTGAGAAAATCGAAAAAAACCTAAAAAGTTATTAAGTAAATTACCCCCTCCCTTTAAGTAATTTTGATGAAATTTATGCTGTCACATCGCGGGCATATACTTACACTAAATGCCCAATTTCAGGATCGCGCGGTTTATAGTTTTTGAGCTAGTCTGTTCACACACACACACACACACACACACACACACAGACCATTTCGCGGGACTTGGTCATTTCGACTCAGGGGACCCCAAAACGTGTATTTCCGTTGAAAACCGGAAATCGAAATTTTTCACGATCGCAATACTTCCACTTACTATATATTTCATATATAGGTAAGTGAAAGTAAAAATTGTATAATAGCAATAACAGAAATTATGAAAATATTTTTTAAAAAATTGTTTTTCATTGTAGTATGTTTAAATGAACTCACATACATATACATACCCCCCCCCCCACCCTCTCAGACTTAGCACCTCAGTTAATCGGGACCTCGGTTAAACGGAACCCTAATGTATTTTAAGATATGAATAAACATGTTAGGTGCAGCATCGGTCCCCCGCGTCCGATGTTTTAAATTCCCCTCTTAACAGTTGATTTTCACATGAAAATATCCGAAAATCCGAACACTTCAAAAACTCAATTTAAAAGAAAATTTTAAAGATATGCTTTATTTTTAGAAGGTTTTTCCCTAAAAGAAAATAATAATAAATAAATAAATAATGGCCTGTAGATGGAAAATGGGGGCGGGGAGTGAGGTGCTTTTCTTTTTTGGTTTTACTCTAAAGTATTGTAATTTTAACGTGGTTAATTTTATCTCAAGTTATTTTATTAATAATATTTTTTTATTTATTTTAGATATGCGGCAATAAAAGACGATGTTACTGCTGTTGAGTTCTCTGGTAGCTCTGTGGTACGTCGCCGCAGAACAGTGTGGTGGAGTCCTCACAGATCCGAATGGTGTGATACAAACTCCGAGCTTCCCCGAAGCTTTTCCGGTACCTATCAGGTAAGTTTTTTTTTTTTTTTTTTTTTTTTTCGAGGTAGCACAATGAAAAAAAGATCTTTTCCCTGGATTAAATATAAAATCGATTTTATTGTATACTTACGGAAATACTAGTTATTTACTATTTATATTTGAGGAGGTGAGGTGCGAAACTCGTTTGTTCCACATGAATCCGTATTTTTTTCGTTCCACATGAACACGTTTTTTTCGTTAAGGAAACTCAAAAAACTTAGCACGACTTGTAAAGGGGAAAGATAATTTTTTTTTTTTTTTTATGTCTTCGAAAGGTATAGCTACCCTGTGTAAGTGAGCTTGGTATGAAAAAAATTGCTGTTAAAAAGATGACAAAAAAAAAAGTAACAAAGTATTAAATGAGAAAGATTTGGAACAAAATAATTTATTTTTTGAAGAGAAAAGATTTGGCTCCGCCGGGAGTCCCGCGTGACATGCGCGGATGCTAACCACTACACCACAGAGCTCGGCTCCAAGTAGAGCCAATCCTTCCTCTTCACTGATACCCACTACCCGATCACGCAAATTTTGCGAGTAACGGGAGGTGGACAAAGTTTGTCCAATTTATGGTATTTATTGACATCAATAATTACGACTTTTGATTGATATGTATTGAAATGACTTCAATTGAATTGAGATGACTGGTATTGATCTTCCAATAAGGGTAATAATAAGCTTTATCATTATTAAAATGTTCTGATGTGGCTTAAAATGGGGAAAGGGCCTTTTTTGTTTTCCCATAAAGTATCTTTGTATTTGTTTATCTGAAGAAATTATCTGTCTCTCGTTTCGCCTAAAAATAAGAAAGGGCTAAATATGAATATGAAAAAAATCAAGTAAACATATAAAGGCGAAAAAAAGAAAGATATTCCGTCAACTCATAAAACAAGTTGAGCCCTAGCATGCGGGGTACGCCTTTAATGACAGACCATTGTTTATAATTAAAGCCGTTCTGGTCACTTAATGGAAAGATTTATTTCATGATAACTAAATGAAATTTTCAGCAATTACATAGAGAATTATAAAATCAGACGACTTGGAGTATAATAGTATTATATTGTATTATTATGCTTACATTGCCGAATTATCGCAAGAACTTTTATTTAATAATAAAAAAAATTAGTGTACTTTAGAGAGCAAATAAAAACATAAATAAGAAACGAATTTAGAAAAATATGTGACTGATAAATGACAATTAATAAATCTGGTGCATGCGCGCAACACACAACTTTCACTTACCAACTTACTTAGATTAGAAATTAATGCGTTGTGTTAATGCCACTTCTCAAAGTTCACATTTTTCCACATAATTTCTTATTTTTGTTTTCATTTGCTCTTTAAAAAACACTAATTTCTTTTATTATTAAATAAAAGTTTTTACTTGAGATAATATGGCAATGCTAGCATAATACTGCAAGTCGACTGATTCCTCCTGATTCGACTGATATAATTCCCTATGTACCTACTTGTTGAAAATTTTATTTAGTTACCATGAAAAAAATAATTTCCCTTAAATGAACAGAACGGCTTTAGTTAAACAATATGAACAATTAAAGGTCTGTCATTAAAGGCGTACCACGCATGCGTGGTCTTCTTTTTTTTCTTTTTCTTGGTTCCTTTCCTCGCCTGTAAGGCTATACGGGGTAAAGTTTACCTGATATTAAAGAACACCTAATTATCATTAAACATGATGAATTTGATGAAAATCGTTGAAGCCGTTTTTGAGATAATCTGAGAGTAACTGAAATTGCTTTAGTGGACGAATGGGATGGGTGCAAAGTGAGAAGTTATTATAGGAACCGAAGAGTTTTGATTCACACCGTGTAACGAACCAGTTTTGAAACACACCGTGTAACGAACCAGTTTTGAAACACAATGGGCAATGATTCGTTCAGTTCTGCAACAAACCGCTATTTTGTGTAGCAAAAATCCCAATGAAATAACAAGGTTTGCTCCAATCTGAAAATATATGTTGAAAAAAAAATATATATATATATATATATGTTGAAACAATTATAAACCACTATGGTCTCATTTTTCAAAAAAAAAAAAAAAAAAAAAAAAAAGAAGTCGAGTTTTGCACCTCACCTCCTCATTTACTAGTTATTTTAAGAAATACTTAAATACTCTCTATCATGTCAGAGATATATTGCATTAGTCTCCCCTCAGTTGTTGGTCAAACAGTAATTAGACGGTTTGTTCCAACAAACGGTCCTGGACTAACTGTCATCAACTTCAATCAATCAACATCAATGTCATCAAGTCAAGCCTGGTCCATCAACTAGGTTCTAGCTAAGAGAACACAACATTAAATAAAAATAGTTTTCATGTATTTTTTTTTAAGACCATTTTGATTGCTATAATCTCCTAAATAAGGCAAAAAATGAAGCCATCAGACATCATTAGCTACCGCCCTTAACTTGAACTCACCCCGCCATTTTCCTTCATTTCTCGCCTTCTACTCTTGGTAAACATTAATATTTTTTATCTCTCTTACAATCCCTCTATTTTTTCTTTCTTTCCACCTTCATACTAACTCATCGATCACTATAAAGTAGAACCCCCTTTATCCGGGGTAATGATGGGTAGGGGGGTCCACGGATAATCGAAAACCCCGGTTAATCGAAATAAAACATTTTATTGACTTAATGTGACAGAAAAAAAAGATTAATTAAACAAAAAAAAAACTGCAGAAAATTACTTTTATCAACAAACGAACGTTTTAACAAACAACAAACGTACATACATAAGTAACAAATGAACTCCTTCAGCGCGTTTTTGCACGAACCACTGATAGCTTCGTCTACGTCTTTACGTAGAGTTCTTCATTGTTTTCCGAAGACACGATGCTTGGGGCGACGACGATACGAAGTCGGAAATGTCTTTTTTCTTCTTCAAAATGTCACGAACAGTTTGCTCGCCGATTCCTAATTCAGCTTACAATTATTTAACACTTTCACCTTTTTCTACTCACTTTTTAATGATTAATTTCTGTTCAAGCGTTAAAACAACGGGTTTTTTGCGACATTTAATTTGTCCGTATTTGAATGGAGACTAAATCACAACTGTTTTGTAGTCAAACAGGTCAGAGTAAGGAGTTTCCTAGAAAGAATTGAAAACAATATCGTTCTCAGAATATGATTTGGAGTAATAGTTACCGGAAACATCTCATCATACGATACCAGCTTGCCTTGTTTTTCCAATTATTATTTTATTTCATAATTTCTAAGCACAATGGACAATTAAACAATCGTCTGTCATTAAAGGCGTACTGCGCATGCGTGCGTTGAAAGTGTTGTATGAGTTGATGGAAAATTTTTCTTATGTCTCTCGTATATGTTAACTTGATTGATTGGTCGTAGATGTTTAGTTGATACTTATTTTTAGGCGTAACGAGAGACAGTTGATAAAAAATTAAAGAATACTTGATTCTCATCAAACATGACGAGTTTAATCAAAATCGTTAAAGCAATTTTTGGTAATATCGAAAAAAAAATAAAAATGGGGGAAAAAATTAAGAAATAAAGTGCTCCCTCCGGTCGATCAATTTTGATGAAATTTTTGTAGTCATGTCTCGTGCTTATAAATACACCAAACACCAAGTTTTATCAAACTCGTTTGAGCCGTTTTTGCGAAAAACGTAAAAAGTTATTAAATGAAGTAGACCCTCCGTTTTGTGTGTGTGTGTGTTTGTGTGTGAACAGACTATCTCAAAAACTATAAACCGTACGAATCTGAAATTGAGCATTTGGTGTATGTATATGCCTACGATGTGACAGCAAAAATTACATCGAATTTAGTCAAACGGGAATACTCGTACTTTACTTCATAATTTTTTACGTTTTTTGCGGTTTTGTCAAAAATAGCTTTAACGATTTTGATTAAACTCGTCATGTTTAATGAGAATCAGGTATTCTGTAATATCAGGTTAGCTTTCACATTATTAAAATGTTTTGAGGGGGCTTAAATGGTCAAGGGGTCTTTTTTTTCTCTCTTAAAGTACCTTTGTTTTTGTTTATATGGAGAAATAAACTGTCTCTCGTTACGTCTAAACATAAGAAATGACTATATATGAAATATGAATAAAATCAATAAATGTATATGTTTAACAGGAGAAAAAAAATATTCCCGCAACTCACGTTTAGCATGCGCTGTACGCCTTTAATTATGATTGTTTATAATTAAAGACGTTCTGTTCGCTTAATGGAAACTTATTTGTTTCATGGTAACTAAATAAGGCTTTCAACAACTACTTAGAGAATTATAAAATCAGACGTGATGGAATATTATGCTTGCATTGCCGAATTATCACAAATAAAAACTTTTATTTAATAATAAAAAAATTTAGAGAGCAGATACAAACAAAAATACGTAAAACAATGTGGAAAAATGTGTGACTTTGATGAATGGCATTTAAAAAAACACGTCCATTTCTAATCTAAAAAAGTTGGTAAGTGATAGTTGTGTGTTGTGCTCATTGCACAAGATTTTTACTTTCACTTACCTATATATGAAATATATAGTAAGTGGAAGTATTGCGATCGTGAAAATTTTCGACTTCCGGTTTTCAACGGAAATACACGTATATTTTGGGGTCCCCTGAGTCAAAATAACCAAGTCCCGCGAAATGGTCTGTGTGTGTGTGTGTCTGTCTGTGTGTGTGTGTGTCTGTCTGTGTGTCTGTGTGTGTGTGTGTGTGAACAGACTAGCTCAAAAACTATAAACCGTGCGAACCTGAAATTGGGTATTTAGAGTATGTATAAGCCCGCGATGTGACAGCAAAAATTTCATCAAATTTTCTCAATTTGATTCAATCAATTTGATAAAGTACCCCCTCAAGGGAGGGGGTACTTTATTTAATAACTTTTTAAGTTTTTTTCGATTTTCTCAAAAACGGCTCTAACGATTTTGATTAAACTGAGTATTTGATCTATTTATATGCCTGAAATATGACTGTAAAAATTTCATCAAAATTGATCAACCGGAGGGGGGACTTTATTTAATAAATTTTGTATCATTTTCACATGTTTTTTTATTTACTCAAATACGGTTTTAACGATTTTTATCAAACTTGGTATTTGATGTATTTATATGCCAAAGATGTGATAACCAACATTTCATCACAATTGATCAACAGGAGGGGGGACTTTACTTAATAAATTTTGTATCATTTTCACGTGTTTTTTTTTATTTACTCAAAAACGGTTTTAACGATTTTGATCAAACTTGGTATTTGATGTATTTATATGCCCGAGATATGACTGTAAAAATTTCATCAAAATTGATCTACGGGAGGGGGGACTTTACTTAATAAATTTTGTATCGTTTTCACGGTTTTTTTTTTTAATTTACTCAAAAACGGCTTTAACGATTAACAAAAATAAGATATGAATGTAGAAAAATGTGTGACTTTAGGAAATGATATTTAGCAAAACACGTCATTTTCTAATCTAAGTAAGTTGGTAAGTGAAAGTTGTGTGTTGCGCGCACGCACCAGATTTTTTATCTTTGTATTCACATTTACTTGATTTTTTTTTTTTTTTTAAGATGTAAATATCAATAAATGCTTTTAAAAAATGTTTAGTCCGAAATGGAACTTCCCAGAAATGCCTAGAACATTCCATAACATGTGGTCACGTGCTAATACAAGAATATAACGTTTCCAGAAGATTTTAGAATTCTCTTTCAATGAAATAGAATTAATCATATGATTTTTTTTTTTAAACTTTACAATGTAATAGTAGTTCTTTCTTACCCCCTTGAATCCGGTGGTGTTTTCGGGATCCCCGTAACCCCCGAAAAAGAGAAAAAGCTATCTCTATTTGTATTTTGTTATACGGTGATCGGTTTCTGATAGCTGGTCATTTATTTTGTTATTGCCGGGCCGCGCTATATCCTTTCTGCACAAATCCTATTGTTTTGATAAATTTTCCGACTTTTCGGCTTTTTATTATCTAATAAATGTCTTCTAAAAACAAATTTTGTTTGAATAAGAAGTAAAGTTACAGTACCAGTCAAAAGTTTAGACTCGCCCTCAGTTTTGTAAAATTACAAAATTAACAACATATTATTTATTTAATAACATAAAAACTATAATTTTACTATTACATTATTTATAATTTGTTTCTTTAACGCCCCTTTTGCTACTAAGACTAATCGGACGATGCTACCGTGGGAATCCTAAATTTTGCCTATCCTCGTATAATTAGGATAGGGATCTTTAACGAGTACCTGACATCGTATAGGCTCGGGACCTTCATTTTACGTCCTATCCGAGGGACGGCATAGCCAAGGATTTTTTACTCCCATCAAAAAACCCTAGGGCCATCCCGGGATGCGAACCCGCGACCTTTAGTGTTGTAGGTGACTATGCTAGACATTACACCACAGGTTACCCCTACTTATAATTGTATTCTAAACTTAATCATATAATGTTTCAAATGTTACCTCTTGAGTTAATGATGGTGAAAGATATCCACCATATTCTTACTCTTGAGTTAGAATTATTTCATTAAACTTGAAGATTGTGATTTAAATAAAAGTGAATCTAAACTTTTGACTGGTACTGAAGGTTACTACTTACGTTACGTCACTAAGCTAGGTTATGTTAGGCAAACAACGAAAACTCAAATTAACAACAACGTTACAAAAAAATCTGGTGCATGCTCGCAACACACAACTTTCACTTACCAACTTACTTAGATTAGAAATTATTGTGTTTTGTTAATTGCCACTTTCAAAGTTACACATTTTTCCACATTCATTTCTTATTTTTGTTTTCATTTGCTCAAAAAAAAAAACTAATTTCTTTTATTATTAAATAAAAGTTTTTACTTGTGATAATTCGGCAATGCAAGCATAATGCTCCAAGTCGTCTGATTTTATAATTCTATATGTACTTGTTGAATATTTCATTTAGTTCCGATGAAACAAATAATTTTCAATAAATGAACGGAGCATCTTTAATTATTACGCATTGGTTTGTCATTAAAAGCGTACGGCGCATGCGTCAGCCTAAGGTGTTTTATGAGTTGACGGAATTTTTTTCTTTTTTTCTCTTGTATATGTTTACTTGATTTTCTTCATATGTCATATTTAGCCATTTCTTATTTTTGGGCGCGATGAGAGACAGTTAATTTCTCAATATAAACTAAAACAAAGGTACTTTATAGGAAAACAAAAAAGGCCCCTTCCCTATTTAAGCCCCCTCAGAAAATTTTAATACTGATAAAACTTACCTGATATTATTGAACACCTAATTTTCATTAAACATGACGAATTTGATCAAAATCATTAAAGCCGTTTTTGAGATAATCGAAAAAAAGGTAAAAATTGGAAAAAAAGTTAAGAAATAAAGTCCCCCCTCCGGTTGATCAATTGTGATGAAATGTTGGTTATCACATCTTTGGCATATAAATACATCAAATACCAAGTTTGATCAAAATCGTTAAAACCGTTTTTGAGTAAATAAAAAAAACATGTGAAAATGATACAAAATTTATTAAGTAAAGTCCCCCCTCCGGTAGATCAATTTTGATGAAATTTTTACAGTCATATCTAGGGCATATTAATACATCAAATACTTAGTTTAATCAAAATCGTTAGAGCCATTTTTGAGAAAATCGAAAAAAACCTAAAAAGTTATTAAATAAAGTACCCCCACCCTTTGACCAATTTTGATGAAATTTTTGCTGTCACATCGTGGGCATATGCATACACTAAATACCCAATTTCAGGTTCGCACGGTTAATAGTTTTTGAGCTAGTCTGTTCACATACACACACACACACACACACACACACAGACCATTTCGCGGGACTTGGTTATTTCGACTCAGGGGACCCCAAAACGTGTATTTCCGTTGAAAACCGGAAGTCGAAATTTTTCACGATCGCAATACTTCCACTTACTATATATTTCATATATAGGTAAGTGAAAGTAAAATAACTACTAGTGAAGGCCTGGCCACACATGTCCGCACCGGATCCGCACCGTAGCAATAATACAGGTTATGTTCAGAATATTTTTAATTTAACTTACATATTACCTTTAGTTGTGCCTAAAGTTCAGGCCACACATGTCAGACACAGGCCACTTTAGGCATAACTAAAGGTAATATGTAAGTCAAATTAAAAATATTCTGAACATAACCTGTATTATTGCTACGGTGCGGATCCGGTACGGACATGTGTGGCCAGACCCTAATACGGTGACAAGCCGGCAATCATATTTTTCGTTTTTTTTTTTTTTTTTAAATATTCTGGGCTCTTTATTATCTAATAAACGAGCAGTCCGCCACCACGCGTTGAATTAGCTATACCCTATTCTTTTTTATATTCAAATAAAAATTCATCGATAAAGATAAAAACATTTCAGCTCATTCAAAAACCAACGGGATATAAAATAGAACTTTATGCCAAATTTAGAATTGTTTGGTAGAGAATTTAGATAGGTTAAAGTTTTTGTTGTTTACATCTTATATTTGACCATAACGTTTTAATAAATGACACATGTAAAAGGAACTAATAAAGAATATAATTGGAACAGGGTTTAGTTTAAATAGACAGTTAGCTAAAATGTATCAAAAATAATTTATTTTTTTTTAAGAGAAAAGATTTGGCTCCGCCGGGAGTCGAACCCGGGTCTCCTGCGTTACATGCGAGGATGCTAACCGCTACACCACAGAGCTCGGCTCAAGGCAGAGCAAATCCTTCCTCTTCACTGATACCTACTCACCCTATCTCACAAGTTTTGCGAGTAGTAGCGGGAGGTGGACAAATTTTGTCCAATTTATTCCCTCCCGGCGGAGCCAAATCTTTTCTCATCAAAAAATAAATTATTTAAAAATAATTTAAAATTGGTGGTCAGCCACAATTTAAGATCTGATTAATTAAAATGTATCAAATTAATCTTTCGCCATAATGCATATTAATTAAGTTCAGAATGATATCATATGATGATATGAGATATCAGGAGGTATACTAATAGGTGCATAATGATTTTGATTAACCTTTCTTTTGCTAAAACAAATAGATTCGATGTTTTCCCCATACGTGAAAAGGCGACACATGTTTTTCCATGGGGAAAACACTAATTTTCCTAGTCCAATCCAGAAAAAATATATTTATGCTTAACCTCCCTAAATATCGAAAGAAAATGAAGTGTTGTGTCAATAACTCAACATACACCGCCAGCTGCTAGAAATTTATAGAACTCACAAATAATCACGCTCAATTGTAGTACAATAAGCATTTAATTTGCAAAAAAAGAAAAATTGAGGCCAATAATCGAGTTAACAACTATCCTATATTTTAAGTTTTACAAAAAAAACAAATTTCATCATAATCGGTTGGGTAGTTTCTGATTTTACCTCCGACAAACTTCGGGACACGAGATTTTTATATATACGGCCCTGCCAAGCGCTGCTGGGGCTTAGTAGCTATTATGCGTATGAATTAGAAAAAAGATCAAACTAAAAATCCTGATTATTTATCGATATATATGTATATTCTGTATTCTATATATAACGATTCCTATAAATAAACAGTGTTGAAGAAAAGATGTGGAATCCAATGTCCCAGCAAATATTTATTGAAAGCGAATGGAGTTTGTGGATGGAGGACAAACATGGACCCCTCCCTACCTTTGAGGTTGGTAGCCCCGGTTCTTATGTATCGCCGAAGGAAATGAAGTTTCGGTGGAATAGGTTCTTAAGGGCTAGAGGGTTTTAGCATAGTTTTCCATGGATAAAATATTTCAGGATAAAAATCATCTGGGAAATATTGGGGAGAGCGCACAGTGGGACGAATCGCCAATCTAGGCGGAAATAGTTAACATCAACGAAATAAAAAAATCTTGTCGGTCTCTTGAAAACAATAGTCTAGCTGAGGCATTTACAAATTATTAATCATTTTAAGCAAGTATTAACAGAATAATGGAGGTTTGAATACGGTAGTTCCCTCATAATGCTTAGTCAGCGTATTTCCAAATTATATTGTAAAATCAATAGAATCATAGAATGGATCGTGTTTTTTTGAAAAAAATTTATGCTAGGCAATAGAAGACGATTCAGAAATTATGTTTATATAAGTTCTTGGTTCTTTAAATGTGGATATAATACAGAGTATCCTCCTTTCTTTTCAATAGTCGATAAGCTATATTTTTTTCTTATAAAAAAAGGGGTTACTAAAAATCAACACCGATCTACACCGAAATATTTATACAGAATATAGTCCACACTATATAGAAATAAAGTATTCATTATGAACTGCTAATACCTGCTAATAAAGGTGTGCGCTTTTTTAAAAGTTATAAATCTCTCATTGTTGAGAGCCTATATTTTTAATATTTTGAGGCAATACGGAGGTGCTAATGAAATTTTTAGATATATAGTAAACCAGTTTCATTGGAATACATTACGGCAATCTCCGAAGCTATGAAAAAACGAGATTCGATGACCATAAGTACAACAATTAAAAGCAAATAGCAAGATTTTTTCCTTTCTTAGAGAAGAAGAAGAATAAGAAAGAAATAAAGCATGAAAACAACAGTATACCTTAGGTATCTACAAACCATTAATTCCTTAAAACAAATACCAGCGGAATAACAAAAGAATAAACACGCCACATTCGTCACAATGATCAGCGAATTTCATATTGTTTTGGAAAAAAATTATACCACGGTATGGAAGACGATTCGGCAATTAAGTTTATATTTATTAGGCTTTTTAAATGTGATGTACCCTTCTTTATTTCCAGTAGTCAACTTAGTAAGTTACTTACTTTAAACTACTACTTATTTAATTATTGTTAGTAAAAATGCGATAACTGAAAATCTATAACGACTTAGACAAATAGACTGATATTTTCACAGAATACAATCAATATTATATAATGACAAATCTTTCATTACGCGTTTCTTATTCCTGCTAATGTATGCTACGGTGTTTTTTTTTTTCCAGGTGTTAACGTGTCATTATTAAGATCCGATATTTTTAATATGTGGGAACAGCACGGTCGTATAGATGAAATGTATATTTCAGGTTTTTTTTTTTTTTTTTTCTTTCCTATCTAATTACCTCTCGTATAGGTAAATATTAAAAAAGTCTTTATTTTGTGGTGTATGGTAGTGGTGGGGGATCGACATCAGTAAGGAAAGATTGGGTACGATTACTCGACTCGAAACGAACAATAAATAGGTTCAGGGAACATACCAGGTCTAGAATGAATACCGTAAGATACCGGACGATAATTCCGGTACGTCTGGAATCATCCTTTTCTTCAATATTTCCCGAATATCTAGGTTAATTCCAAGGACTAGGGAGCATCTGAGGGTACAAGTTTTAAGGGGTTCAATTTATTTTAGGATGGCAACGAGATTGGATGTAAGGCATTCTACCATGTCGTCAATATCAGTAAGGAAAGATTGGGCATGATTACTCGACTCGAAACGAACAATAAATAGGTTCAGGGAACATACCAGGTCTAAAATGAACTGTTTTTTGGGAGAATTGGATAGAATATTTGTATTGAAGTCGCCGGATGTATGCATTCAGATGGATGGGTTCAGATCCATCAGATTCAGATGATTCGGAATGAAAAACAATTTTTTTTACATTTCGATATTAGAATTTAATATATAATTTTTTAAAAATGTATTTGACGTTATTTTATAGTTAATATGTTTTTTTTTCTTTTTGAATAATTGAAAATTGAATAAAGAAATATAAATAGAATTACTCCATTATTTACAATTTATCTAAATAATTTTATATTGGTTTTTAATTTTATTTTTTTATTTTTTTTTTTTTTGCCAAAAACACTATTTTGACTTTTATTTATTAATTCATGCTTAAATGCAATTTTCTACAAACATTAGCATAAAATAAGTCGCTTCCAGAATTATTTCCCCCTAGATTGGCGATTCGTCCCACTGTGGAGCGTTCTGGCTTGTTAGAAAACTGGTTTATAACTCACGACTATACTAATTTTACAATTTATAATTATTATAATAAACAATAATAATTTACTTTTGTATCGCTTGGGCGCGAATGGCTCATCCTCCGGCATGTTTATAACCTTAACACCGCTTTATGGCACGATGGCTAATCGGTACTGGTTATATAGTGGTAACCAACCTCTTCTAATCCATGGCAAGCCGCTGAGTCTGTTCAGTGAGGCTTTCACAGAACAGAATAAGCGGGCTCGGGTGGGATTCGAACCCGCACCGCCAGCTTGGGAGTCGGAGATGCTATCCCCTCTGCCACGCCGCGCCCCTTAACCTTAACACTTAAAACGCCTAGCTTCATTGATGAAAATTTAAATAGCTGTAGATAAATTAGATTCAAGGTACTGTAATGTAGACAAGGGAGTCATCTTATTTATTATTAAAACAAAAATAAAAAATCTGGTGCGATGCGCGCAACATACAACTTTCACTTACGAACCTACTTAGATTAGAAAACGACGTCTTTTGATTATTTGTAAACGCCATTCCTAAATTTTTCCCTATTCATATGCTTGTATTTGTATATCTCTATAAGAAATAGAGTATGTGTATTGCAAAACTTGAAAGTTCACAGTACTTTCCGATTCATTATTGCTTATTTATTTTTTAAGGGACCTAATGTCATCAGCAGTCGAGTTTTTTTTTTAATGCTTGCTTGTTTATAACTGCAAGTTGCTTTTTGTAAGTATATCGTGAAGGGGAATCGATAGAAGGTGTATTTACGTCTCGTAGTAAAATGCCCCCTCCGTTTGACCAATGTTGATGAAATTTTGGCATCGCGGGCCTATACATACATCAAATACCCAGTTTGATCAAAATCTTTAAAGCCGTTTTTGAGTAAATAAAAAAAACACGTGAAAATGATACAAAATTTATTAAGTAAAGTCCCCCCTCCGGTTAATCAATTTTGATGAAATTTTAACAGTCATATCTCGGGCATATACATACATCAAATACCCAGTTTGATCAAAATCGTTAAAGCCGATTTAGAGTAAATAAAAAAAAACACGTGAAAATGTTACAAAATTTATTAAGTAAAGTCCCCCCTCCGGTTAATCAATTTTGATGAAATTTTTACAGTCATATCTCGGGCATATTAATACATCAAATACTCAGTTTAATCAAAATCGTTAGAGCCGTTTTTGAGAAAATCTAAAAAAACCTAAAAAGTTATTAAGTAAAGTACCCCCTCCCTTAAAGTAATTTATGCTGCCACATCGCGGGCATATACCTACACTAAATACCCAATTTCAGGATCGCAGGGTTTATAGTTTTTGAGCTAGTCTGTTCACACACACACACACAACACACACACACAGACCATTTCGCGGGACTTGGTCATTTCGACTCAGGGGACCCCAAAACGTGTATTTCCGTTGAAAACCGGAAGTCGAAATTTTTCACGATCGCAATACTTTCCCTAACTATACATTCCATATATAGATATGGATCCATACATAGATAGTAAGCGAAAGTAAAAAATATTGCTCACTCCTTTCAACTTCATCATATTTCAAAATTGTGCTACTTTTGAGTTGATGGTTTTCTGAATGAGTAGATTATCCTGAAAATATCATAAATTTTTTTAATGAATACAAGATCAACGTATGAATTTATCATAAAAAACCTCATGCATATGTGTCTGTTTAAAATTTTGATGTTGTTGATGCGGAATAGGGGCTCAAATAATAAGTAACGGTTCCTTTATATGCCATTAATAAGACCTATTTGGACTTACGGATTCAATCTTTGGGGCTCCACCAAACCTTCCGATTCTTCTCGTATTCAATCATTACAGTCCAAAATCCTTAATGCTCATTAATTTGTAACAAATAAAATAATCCACAAAGAACTTAATGTTCCGTACGACGCCGATTTAGCCCGATACAGATACCAGTCCTTTCATAGTAAACTCCAGACTCATCAGTATCCACTCGTATCCACCCTCGCTTACTTCTCTATTCCAGACAATCCTCCGAGGCGTCTGAAAAGAAGATGGCCTTGAGATCTTTTAAGTTGAATACTTAATTTAGTTTATAACTGTCAGTGGATAGTTTCTCTACACGGTTATTCAAGACATTATTTTCTTTTATTTTAGCACATTTACGTAATGTAGGGTAAACCATTCAGTTATTGGCGTTCAGTACAGTTATTGGCACCCCAACTTCAACTTAAAGAAATAAGTAAACAAGTCATAATTTTATTACAAGATATACATGAGTCTAATGTTTGAAGGGTCCTCTAAGTCATCTATGAAGTAAGACTTTAACAAACTAACCATAGGGTAGATTTCACAATTAAATCCATAGGGTGCCAAAAACTGGATTCGGCACTTTTAGGAATAAATATTGCCATATTGTAAAACTATTGAACTTTAGAGCCAAAAAAAACTCTCTAGTCTTTATAAGGATAGATAGTGAGGAGCTATAGGAAGTTTCTATTTGATCCCTTTATAAAAAGTATTTTTTTTAAATTTAAGCACAGAAATTTAGTCTTCAGGGTGCCAATAACTGTACGCTTGACCCTATTATAAGTAAATACAGTTGTAAATTTCAATAAATAAGTATATGTTAAAAAGATATTTTTTTTAAGTTAATACAAATTCTTAAAAAATACTATTTATTGTATACAATAGTTACAATTATACCTACTGCATCATAAATTGAAAAATACGAATGATTATAATTATAGCTTACGAACTTATTATTTGCGCTGATTAATCTAAATCACAACGGTACGACAGTCACGGTCGAAAGGAACACTGTCGGTCTATTGCCTGAAAACTCCAGCCGGTTCTCAGTTTAAGCAGGATACGAATTTCTATAAGGCCCCAGAAAGATCATTAAAGTCTGCTTTTGATCTTGCCAGTGCTGAAACCTTTCTATGGCGCTTTGAATTTTAAGCTCCATTCCACTCTGTTGTTATCATTCCCTCTTGGCCGCAACATTAACATATTGTGTTTTATATTATACATATTATACAATATTATACATATTTATATTATGCAAACTAAAACAAAAAAAATCTGGTGCGATGCGCGCAACACAACTTTCACTTACCTACTTACTTAGATAAGAAATTGACGTCTTTTGTTAAATGCCATTTCTCAAAGTCACACATTTTTCCACATTCATTTACTTATTTTTGTTTGTATTTTCTCTCTAAAGTACACTAAGTTTTTTATTATTAAATAAAAGTTTTTACTTCTGATGATTCAGCAATGCAAGCATAGTACTCAAAGTCGTCTGTTTTTATAATTCTCTGTCGTTGTTGGAAACTTCATATAGTTCCCATGAAACAAATAATTTCCATGAAATGAACAGAACGGCTTTAATTATAAACATTCGTCTGTCATAAAAGGCGTACTGCGCCTTCTTTTTTTCTTTTTTCTCCTCTATATGTTTACTTGATTTTTTTCATATTTCATATTTAGCCATTCCTTATTTTTAGGCGAAACGAGAGACATATTATTTCTCCAGTTAAACAAAAACAGAATCACTTTATAAGGAAACCCCATTTAAGCCCCTTCAGAACATTTTAATAATGATAAAGCTTACCTGGTATTAATGAATACTTGGTTCTCATTTAACATGACGAGTTTGATCAAAATATTCAAAGCCGTTTTTGAGATTGAAAAAAAAGTGAAAACCGGAAGTCGAATTTTTTCACGATCCCAATACTTTCCATTAATACATATTTTATATATAGGTAAGGGAAAGTAAGAAAGGAGCATTGCATCTTGAAATGTTCACGTTATATTTGAAAAACCTCGCATACTCTCAGTTTTCTGAAAAATGGGCATGAGTCCTACAGCTGATGTGGCGTGTAGAGGAAGGCGAGTAAAATAAAAAATATTGTAACACTTCTGTGGGTAACAAATATTTATTTAACAGAAATATACAGTTATCACAATGCCAACGAATTATTAAAACTCAAACACTTGAGTAGGTTACAAAAATGATAACTTTATCACACACAATCACATGACTTGGACAACACAGTCAAGACACATACTTCAACTAACTCGTTCAGTCACTGCTCCTAATCGTAAATAGTCAGGCTTGGAATATTCCAGAACAATGTGGGCAGTTCTACGCCATTTCGGAAAGATCTAGACTGTCAAATATTAAATCATTTCAATGGCTAGTAATGATACCATAAAGATTAATTCACAAAATTTCAACATAAAAACCCGGCATTCAACATGTGTGACTGAGAAGCACATGACAAAAAACTTGAATCATACAGTTACACGGTTTAAGTAGCTCTCGTTTGGCGAAACGAGAGACAGATAATTACTCCATATAAACAAAAACAAAGGTAGTTTATAGAAAAACAAAAAAGGCCGCTTCCCAATTTATGCCCCCTCAGAACATTTTAATAATGATAAAGATTACCTAATATTAAAGAATACATAATTCTCATTAAACATGACGAGTTTAATCAAAATCGGTAAAGCTATATTTGATATAGCGAAAGAAACATAAAAATGGGAACCAAAGTTATGAAATAAAGTGCCCCCTCCGGTAGATCAATATAGATGAAATTTTTGCTGTCACATCCCGGGTATATACTCGTACGTACATCAAATACCCGGTTTTATCAAAATCGTTAGAGCCGTTTTTGAGAAAATCGAAAAGCGTAAACCGTTAAACCGGGCCGTGGTGTAACAGGGCAGACTATCGGTATGGATTTCTAAAAGGAACAAACAAACAGAATTTCATCTTTATTTATATAGATTGTATATAGTAGCTAAGCATTTTTCGAACAATAATTTAAATTACACTGTTAACTTTGGTTTATTTTTCATTTAAATAAATTATAGAGCAGAAGGGGGCTTATCACTTTATCAGGAGATATCACTTTTCCTCTTTAAAATAAATTTTAATAGTTATTTAAAAACAAATCGATAGAGTCGATAGTTTTACATCACTACGTCGGGATGGGCTTTACTGGTTGTGTGAGCATTTTAAATGTTCTATCAGAGGGTTTGTATTGTGAGACAACAGAAGTAGCCAGTAGACCGTTGTTGTGTTGTGGTAGGTCTGACATATATAAATTGAATAACATTGGACCCAGGAACTCTCCTAAGCTTGTCCTCCCTTGTTACAATCAATGTCAGAGAATCCAGTTCCTACTTTTAACACAAAATGTATGTCTTATCGCTGCATGGAGCATGTACTGATTCCACCAGCATTTATACAGAGTTTATGAAACATTTATTTGTAAAAACGTCAGCAGCACAATGTCGTTTTGAATTTTTTCGGAAATGAAGTATTAGAAAAGAATAAAGGCTTAACGATCGCTCCCTACACACCTCTATCCACCTCCCCCATGTCCAATCCCAACTACACAAGATCAGCCATTACGGCTGTACCCATGGGCGTACCCAGCGGGGGGCAGGGGGGGGGGGCAGCTGCCCCCCCCCTGAAGGCTGGAAGCAATAATTTTTTAGGCTTTTAAGACTGGAAGCAATAATAGAATACATTTTTTTCAAGCAAATAATTGTTATAACTTACTTGATAAAGCACTGTTATAATTATACATAATTTTGGTTTCATACAAAATACAGTACCGGTCAAAAGTTTAGACTCACTTGTATTTAATTCACAATCTTCAAGTTTAAAAAAATAATTGTAACTCAAGAGATAACATTTCAAAAATTATATGATTGTTCCGAAATACAATCTATATAAATAAAGATGAAATTCTGTTACTTTGTTTTTTTGTTTGTTCTTTATAGAAATACATACCGTTTGTCCTAAATTCTCCGAATTTCGATTAGTGGTTCTTTCATACCAGGTGCGAACACCTGTCCATATTAAAATTGCATAACAGCCAATCTCTGGGTGTATTCTTTATTGTTATAAAAATCGTTATGATCTCGCTTTACATTATATTTTTACGAAATCAACCGTTGGAGTAAAAAAAAATCTCATTTCTGTCCTAACGAACTGTTCTGGACCCACGGCTTTTCTCATTGTTTTCAAAATTCCGTGGGTGAAACCGGGATATTAAAGCTAGTTATAAATAAATTAAAAATAAAATTATAGTTTTTACGTTGTCCAATAAAAAAAATGTCACTTATTTATGTTACAAAATCTAAGGGTTAGTCTAAACTTTTGACCGGTACTGTATTTTCGACCTCTACAAATCTACTCGATCTCTACCTGAGAACATATTGTAACACTTATGTGGGTTAAAGAATATTTATTAACAGAAATATACAGTTATCACAATGTCAACGAATTAATAAAGCTTAAATATTTGAGCAGGTTACAAAATTGATAACGTTATAACACACAATCATATGACTTGAGTTTCACAGTCAAGACACAGACTTCAACTAACTCGTTCCGTCACTGCTCCTTATATATAATCGTAAATAGTCAGGCCTGGATCATTCTAGAACAATGTGGGCAGATCTACGCCTTTGTGGACTAGGCCACAGAATGATCTAGACCCAAACAGTTTGTTCCAACCGCTTATTTTGTTCCAACAAGCGGTCCGGGAGGTTACGCAATATGTTTTTTTTAATTTTTTTTGTTTGCTTATCGGTTTGAAGTTACAATATTTTTGAAGTATACGCGTTCCATAGTATTTCTCGACAAATGTCAAAGTTCGAGGATTGCGTTCCGAATGTTGTCATGTATAATCAATTACATCGACAACTGGGAATCCTGGTTGCATGGTTCCTTGAAGAGGGTTGGTATAGCTTTTGCTCTAATTTCAGTTTCTTTTACTTTTTGATAAAGTTTTTATTCTTTGCGGCTACGATTAAGCATCAAACTGATACAAATTATTTCACGGTAAAATGGAACCCATTCTGTATTTACAGAAATGTTAATCTTATTCCCTAACAAAAGAGGAAAGAAAAAAGTACAAACGGAAACGTTCACTTTAGCTCCTACCGTTCCCAATGAAAATTTTTACTATTCTATCCCTTCCCCTCTAGTACTACGCTACTATCGAAACTGTAGATAGCGGGGACTATCGATAGTTTCACATCACTATATCCTTTAGTAAATCCTTTGTCATCCGTGCTGCCTCCTTCTGGAATGCCTACATAATCCTATAGGCGGGCGCAAGCGACGGTGCTGCTACTGCGACGGCGCTGCAGGAACTAGAGAAACGGGGATAAAAGCGGGGCCATTACCTGGGATTTTTGGCGTTTTTAATTTATTTTTCCATAATTAAAACCCGATTGAGCAAAAAATCATTTGAAAAATATCTAATATTGCTCGGTCCCTCAGTGTTCAATTAGAAAATCAAAAGACGTGTCATTCCCTTTTATTTCCAAAAAATAAAAAGCTTCTGAAATAGTGGATTGTAAAATTAAGAATAGATAAGCCTGTTTCGAAACATATGACGATATGTAGTCTTTATTTTAAAGAAAAAGACTATATTTATCCAGGTAAATATTAGTATTTGACATTCTATTATTCCAAAATGCTAGTTTTATGCAAATAACATTGAGACCAAAGTGTCATAGATTTGTTTTTCTTTTTTAATTTTCCCCATTTTTCTATTACATCCGTTGTGCTTAATTGTTCCATGTTTTCAATGCGAAGCCTGAAAGTTTTGACAAATAAATAAATAACATGACAAAGAATCTAAGCTGTCATAACAATGATTGTGCGAACAGGTAATTAATGTTATTACTAACCGAAAAACGTCGAGTAAAGTTACAATGATGTGTTTGCATTTACCAGAACTACCAGCTTTACACGTACAATGACAAGAAAATTGCTTATTATTATTAATAAATTTGATTTCCACTTTTATTTGATGGGGCAGTCCTTTAAGATTGCTAGTTTAAAGGCACGAGGCTTGTAAAATAACTGTTTTTTTATTTTTAGATGTTATTCCACATGTAAATATGTGGTTTGCATCAAGAATAGCCTGCCCTTCAATTAATGGTCTTTTAAAATTACCAATTATCTCTGTCACATCAACTAAGTCTAACACCGTTCTTTCCGACATTTTGCAAAACTACTAGCGCACCCTATAGTCGATTGCGCCCGCCTATACTTCAATTTCTAACCCTAATTTCCTTCAAGGAAAAAATATTTCCATACTCACTTTATAATTAAACCACAGCTCTATTGTAAGTAATTTTATTATTGTTATTATTATTATTAAACTTTTTTTTTTGTGCCTCTAGATGCCACTGGCTCATCGATTCATCCGGCATGCCGGAAGACGAAGTGCAGATAGTCGTCTACCTGACCCAACTCTTCGTCACTTCCGGGCTCACCTTCACGGAATACGCCTTCTACGACCCCCAGGACCCCAGCCTCCAGCGGAACCCCTCCCTCTTGCTGTCGGTCACCGAACAGAACGCCGCCTCGACCCGATGGCTCTACACCAACTCCAGGTTCCTCGTGGTCGAGCTGGAACTGGATCGGCTGGAAGGGAACCACCTCCGGGTCCTGGACCATCTCCTCGATGTCTTCGGGTTCAACATCACCTACGAGATGGTCAGCGGGCCGGCGAGGAACGATAGCTGCTCAGTCATTGACTGCTCTTTTGCTGGGAACTGCTATGTCAACTCAGACTACACGTGAGTAAAAATATGATTGAACTATATATATATTTATAATCCCAACCGGTTTTAGTTATTGGTTCGCTTTTTTTTTTTACTTAATAAAGAAGTTATGAGATAATTTCACAAGCAATGGTAGAAAGTGTTCCTCGACAGGAGGGTATTAACACCAACTTTTGAACATATATTCAGCAAAAATCATTGCAAACACATACATTGATCTTTGCAGTTCGAAGTATTACTGTAAACCATCGATATAGCGAATTGGTAGGGGGTTAGATATTCATAGTTCGATATATCGAGATTCGTTATAACCGAGGATTCTTTTTTTTTTTATTATTTATTTCCATATTTAGAAGGAAATTCATTCATTCGAACTAGTTAAATTACAACGCAAGTGTGTAATTTATTTTTAGTTAAACCACATATTTAATAAACAATGAGATTCACTCATTTACCTGCCAAGTTCACTTGAGAGTTCTTTAGCCTTAGCTTATTATTCGAATAATACTGAATGGTTAATAAGAGGATCTGAGATTGGTATTTGAGATCTCATTTGTTTAAAGCACTTTACCAATTTTTTTCCGAATATTCAGTCAGTCGTTTATTTGATGCTGAAGTTAATTCTTGGGCTGCCGTTGAATCTACTTTATCTTTGTTTTTTATAATGGTTGACATTGTTGATTTGTGAATTCCATATTTTTCTGCGATGGTTTTCTTACTTAGAATTCCCGATTTAATATCCAGGAGAATTTTTAATTTTTCCTCGATTGATAAGGATTTACGTTTGTGACAGACGTCAAAGAAAGAACTCATTAAAAAAACAAACAGTATAAACGACTACAGAACACTAATTCGAATAATACAGAACTCCAAACAGAACTGAGCTAATTTTGAGAAAAAAAGTCAATGGAATCAGAGAGGGAGCAAAAGGAAATCAGATTAGTTAAGAGTAAAAAAAAACACCCTAATTCTAGAAACTGGTGCTACTTCGTCTTTCTCATTATACGTAATACAGTAAAAAAAAAAATAATAAAAATTCTAGCAGTTCGTTATAACAGAATATAATAATTCTCAGGCATCAAATTCAGTTCGTAGTTCGCACTAAGCGAGGGATTTCGCTATAACGAGGGGTTCAGCAGAAATATAATGGTAATTTTGGGGGGATAGTATTTTGGTTCCCTATATCGAGGTGTTCGTTATATCCGAGTTCGTAATAATGAGGGTTTACTGTAGTATGTTTTTAGTGTACCATGATGGGATTATTATAGGCGAAGCGTTTAGAGTTCCAATTAAAACTTTGTAAATTTAATTTTAATAAATCTTTAAATGTCTACATGTATTAATACTTTTTTTTTCCTGCCTAATTACGTTTTCTTTCCATAAAGTAATTGTTAAGCCACTAAGCGTTTCAAACTATTAGAGTTTGTTCTCAGCATAAAAAAATAAATATCAAATTATATCATATTACGTAGTAACACTTATGCAATTATCAAATAGTTTAAATAATTTTATTCGTACAAACAATATAAACTCACTTTATCAAGCGATTACAAAACTTATCACACGCTCCCCTGTCTCTCGCTCCTTATATTTTGTCTGTATTAGAACATTCCAGATCGTTACTGATAAGCATAGAAAGTTCTCGAACAGTCACGAACATGCAAGGGCGTACCCAGGATCAAAACTAGGGGGGGCAAGCTCTGGTCGTTCAGGATGTAACACCTTAACGCGGAAAAGGTGAATGAAACTAAAATTATGTATAATTATAGCAGTGTTTTGTCAACTAAGTTATTACAATTATTTGCTTGAAAAAATCTGGTGCGTGCTCGCAACACACAACTTTCACTTACCAACTTACTGTCACTACCCTACCCCATTTAAGCCCCCCAGAACATTTTAATAATGATAAGGCTTACCTGATATTAAAGAACACCTAATTTTCATTAAACATGACGAATTTGATGAAAATCGTTAAAGCCGTTCCTGAGAAAATCGAAAAAAAAGTAAAAATTGCAAAAATAGTTAAGATATAAAGTGCCCCCTCCGTTTGAGCAATTTTGATGAAATGCGGACTATCACATTTTTAACATATACATACGTCAAATACCCAGATTGTTCAAAAGCGTTAAAGCCGTTTTTGAGTAATTAAAAAAACACGTGCAAATGATACAAAATTTACTAAGTAAATTTTTGCTGTCACATCACGGGAATATACATACACTAGATACCCAATTTCAGATTCGCACGGCTTATAGTTTTTGAGCTAGTCTGTTCACACACACACACACACACACACACACACACACACACACACACACACACACAGACCATTTCGCGGGACTTGGTCATTTGGACTCAGGGGACCCCAAAACGTGTATTTCCGTTGAAAACCGGAATTCGAAATTTTTCACGATCGCAATACTTCCACTTACTTTAACTTTCAATCGAGTAGTAATAGTCGATTACTACTTATAATAGTATTATAATAGTATATAGTATATAGTATATAGTATTAATATACTATATAGTATATAGTATATAATATACTATATACTATATAGTATATAGTAATATAGTATATACTATAATAGTATATACTAATATAATTACTACTATAATAATCGATTATTAATATAATAATAAGTAGACTATTATAATTATAATAGTCTACTTATTATTATAGTCTAGTTAACTAGTAATAGTTGGCGACGGTGGTGGTTCCTGGTGGGGTCGGGGAAAACCCGCCCCCCCTCCCCAATCTATAGTCTTACCTAATAAAGATTTTCGGACTAATTACCTATGCGAGAGGTGATTAGTCACGTACACACAAAAGGCACTCAAATTGGCACACAAGGCACACAAATGGCACACATTTGGTTGACCTCATCAACCACCTCTTTCCTTGAAGAAACGGCCAATATGTTCCTTTCAGCGATTTACCCCAGGGATGATCCAATCCAGGACAGTGAAAATGACGGTTTTGTGAGACGAACCACAATATATCCGCCAGGAACAGACTTGTGCCCACCATGGGACGTTCATGATCTTCGTATCGCCGTGGATAGGCAGAAAACTAACCGTTCTCCAGGTCTTGATGCAATTGACGCGGCGATCTTGAGAAATAGTCTCCCCTACATTGAACATGCTCTGTTAGAGGTCTTTAATCAATGCCTAGAAACGGGATACTTTCCGAGAAGGTGGAAGATCGCCGATCTGAGACTCCTCTACAAGGGAGGAAATAGAGATAAGGAACTTCCTAACTCTTACCGGCCTATATCTCTACTCCCTGTGATGAGCAAGGTCCTGGAGAACCTCATGATGTATAGTTTAGGCCCCGTGCTTAACAGGGCAAGCCACCCACGGCAATACGGTTCAACTAGGGGCAGAGGAACCGCTGACGCTTTACTGAGAGTGCGCAGGGACGTTGAGGAGCGGGCGGAGCGCTATGTGTTGCTGCTGCTTTTCGATATCTCCTCCGCTTTCGACAGCGTATGGTGGCCCAGCGTGCTGCAGCAGCTGCAGAGATACGATGCTCCCAGCAACTTATACTCTCTTGTAAGAAGTTACTTGCAGGACAGGATTGTGAGGATCAGAGGGAACTATTACGAGGTAGAAGCTTCCATAGAAAGAGGATGCCCCCAAGGATCCGTACTCGGTCCGGCTCTGTGGAAGCTTGTCTTTGATGAGTTGTTGGGAGTGTTGGAGGGTCAGCGGATCTCTGCCACTGCCTATGTAGATGACCTAGCAGCTGTGGTGGCGTCCAACAGCAGAGCCGGAGTCCAGAGAGAAGCAGAAAGATGGGCCAGCCTAGTCGCAAGATGGTGTGAGGGTAAAAAGATGAAGATGGCCGCTGCCAAAACCAATGCGATACTCGTTAAGGGCAAGACAGATAGGGCTCACCCAATAATAATGAACATTGAAGGCCAGAGGATACGTCCAAGTGAGGTGGTAACCTACCTAGGCGTTAGGTTAGGTGTAGGCTTAAATGTGACGCCTCACTTGGAATACATGGCTGGTAGGGTGGCCCAAACTGTGAACAATCTTAGTAGAGTAGGAGGCGCATTCTGGGGCCTTAGGTACCCGGCAACGGTATTTATCTATAAAGGAGTGGTTGAGGGTATCCTAAGGTATGCCTCCCCCTTCTGGTATCGAAACCTCAACCAGAGACAGAGGAATAGGCTGGCATCAACTCAGAGGACGGCTCTGTTTCGCGTCACCAGAGCTTATAGGTCAACATCACATGACGCAGTGCAGGTTCTAGCGGGGGTGGTTCCTCTCGACCTCCTCCTGCAGGAAGAAGTGACAAAGTATGCATACAAAAAGGAAGGCTCAGCAGGAATTTCGGACGCTCTAAGGGAGAGGATTGCTGAAAACCCAACCAAGTGGAAGCAGATAATCCGGGAGGATACTATTGAGGAGTGGAGCCGAAGGTGGGCAATATCCCAGAAAGGAAGCACCCTTAGGAAATACTTTCCTTATGTAAAATCCCGGCTATTGGCTAAGTGGGTCCTCCCGGACTATTGGGTTTCACAGTTCCTCACGGGGCATGGGGGTTTTAGAGCCCATCTCCATCGAATTGGACTAAACATAGACCCCCACTGCTCCACCTGTGGTGTCCCAGAGACTGTTGAGCACGTGGTCACGACCTGCACTGTATTTGATAGTATAAGGGCCAGGATGCTGGAAAACACGGGACTTTTCGTCCTCACTGAGCAAGAGTTCCCTCAGCTGGTGAGCGAGGAGAACTTCCCGCGGTTCAAGTTCATTGAAGGGTGGAAAACGGCATTGGGCCCAGCCCACTTCAACATGGGAGCCCGGAGAAGAGGACCTGGACCAAGAAGACCATCATAGAAGTAGAAGAGACCTTCCAGCTCTTGGGGACAGCTTCAGAAGATGAAAAATAAAATAAATGGTTTTCTAGCGGTAGTGAGTTGTTGCGTAGTCATACGTAACATCCCACTACTGCTCATACCCGTATTGCCCGTGAGGCATGGGAGGGAGGAATTAAAATAAATAAAATAAAATAATATAGGTAAGTGAAAGTAAAAAATGTATTCTATTATTGCTTCCAGTCTTAAAAGCCTAAAAAATTATTGCTCCCAGCCTTCCAGGGGGGGCAGCTGCCCCCCGTGCCCCCCGCTGGGTACGCCCTGCGAACATAACAGTTTATTCTAACAACTAGTCTTGATTTCTTTTAAATCGTATGTTTTGTGTTTCACGTTACAATGTTATATTATATAATAGTAATTGTGGTACTATTATTAGTATACATCCACATTTTAAAATATATGACAAACATCTACATTTTTGAATTTTGAGCAAGAAGTTTATGGAGGCCAATAAATTTTCTCCGCAACGGGCTTGCGCCAGTGCGTTTCAGAGACACTCAAAGAGGAACTGAAATGCGTGAATTGAGGACTTGCTCATAAATTGAGATTAGATGCCGATATTGTATTACATGATGAAAAATTTCAAAGAATTACTGATAGGGTGTAAAGAATTATTGAGGAGTACAATTTATGCATGAATCTAAACAGAAATTGATAATTTGATGGCTCAGTTCAAAATCGAACCAACTCAGAAATCAATGTTTTATAGTTTTGCGCTGAAACCTATAGCCTGTAATCCCATCTTCATAGTGAAGACAACGTATATGAAGTCTTTCAGCATTGCATTATGCTAAACGAGGTAGGGGAGAGCGGGGTTGGTTAGCACAAGGGGTAGGTTGGCCTTTGGCTTGTAATTTCCGTCACACCTGTAGTGAACGTGCGTACCATGTGACCCGCTCGACCTCGGGAGTCTTGTCCTGAGGTTTCAGTCTGATGCTAACAGTGTAGAGAAGTGTGTGCCTCATTGATTGATTTTACAACATTTAAGTAAATTTTTATATTTTCAGTAAATTTGGTTTTATGGCATGGCAAAACATTTGTCTCCGATTCTGTTCACATAGCCCTAAACTCCTTTGAAAAACCTAAACTTTCAACTAACTTGAATCTGGCTTGACGAATTCTTAAATTTCCTATGATCATAATGTTAAATATTATGTATTGAAAAAAACACTTGAAGTACTATAATACTTGGGGTTTACAGTGGTATCAGCCATAATGGGATTATATTAACATATGATGGCCTTGGGAATGACTCAACAATCAAATAAGTGAAAACTGTTGCCAACCAACCCCGCTCTCCTCTACTACAATTAAGAAAATTACGTAAAGAAGTAAAGGATCTCAATTCCTTACTTTAACATGTTTAGTCCCCATAGCGGTCCAGGGACCAGTTAATAATTTTTTTTTTTAAATAAATTTGTTTTTATGGCATGGCAATAATTCTGTTCACATAGACCTAAACTCCTTTGAAAAACCTAACCTTTCAACTAACCAGTTTCTTGTTTGGTTGTTCTCCCCTGTCCTGACAGCCATCTTTCATATGATTTCTCCTGTGGGGTTAGTTGGCTATCTTCAATTGGGGTTTGTTGGCGCAGTGAAAAAAGTAAGGTAAACATAAACAAAGGTGAAACTACCACTTGTCTTTAGCTCTTGCGAGGAGGAGGTGAGCAATATTTCCTATGCAAAAAGAGACTACAGTCTAAACTTAAACGGAATCTTTAGGAACAACGAAAAAGATAATAACATAAAAGATCACCTTCAGCCGCAATCGAAGCTTATTGATGAACCAGCCACACCTGGTTACCATGAAAATGAAACTAGTGCACCGCTGACACTTTTTATTGATACGAAAAGGGCCAGAGAATATTTATCCTACCTAAAATTTTTGAAGTGTTAAATTATATGTGTTAAATTGGTTTTGTTTTATGAAAAATTTGTTAACATTGTTCTAACGCAATGATGCTTCTAAGCCATTACATTTTTCTAATTTTTGCTGTTTGAAATTTTTTGTAATTTTGTTCAATTGAAATAAATGCAGTCGTATGGTAAAATGCAGCCAATTCTATTTTTCCTTAATAGCTGTTAAAAACCGATCAAAATTATTATATCATTATAGTGCAGCTTTTAATAACAATGATATGTGTCAGGCAGTACTTGAATGAGATGGCCAAACAACACTACCTTTTTGGCCAATCTGCCCCACACGGGGGGTTAATTGGCATAATCTGGCTTGACGAATTCTAAAATTTCCTATGATCATAGTGTTAAATATTATGTGTTGAAAAAAATACTTGTACTCTAATACTTGGGGTTGAATCAACAATCAAATAAGTGAAAACTGTTGCCAACCAACCCCGCTCTCCTCTACTACAATTAAGAAAATTACGCAAGGAAGTAAAGGATCTCAATTCATTACTTTAACATGTTTAGTCCCCACAGCGGTTCCAGGGACCAATCAATAATTTTTATTGATTTTCACGATTAAAGACCAACCGGAAACGTGGTAAGAAGTTAAATTAAATTAATTAAAGGTTTGTATTTTTATAAGTATATTGAATTAAAGTGTACCAATATACCGAAATGCTATTAAAATATGTTTAAAATTTAAGCTCTAGAGCGAAGGAAAGAAGTCTAGGAGAGGAATGTTATGCAATGTTAAAATCAACAGGGTTCACCGTACGAAGGGATTTATAAATTTAAAATGTGGAAGGTTCCCAAAATGTTAAAGTTTCAACCTCCTTGGTTCCATCCCTAGCCCGGAAATCGAAATATTATTCCCTTTAATTTTCTTCTCTGCTCTAGGCAAAGAGGTTTTAATATTTACCCAATTTTTTTCTCCTTTGACAAGCCTTATCGATTCAACTTTAATTATAGAAAATCAAATAATGATTAAAAAAAAAAAAAACTATGGTGGGTTCCCTTTTTGATCAAAATCAAAGAAAAGTATAAATATTTATATTATATGTTTTTTTAAAGCTCAACGTGAAAAAATTCAACCCTTCTTTCATCAACTAATCATCACCCTTGACGAAAGTAAACATCATCTCTGCTATGTATTGTGGATGCTGCCATGATAGGAAAAGTAAATTGAATTAATAATTTAATATCAAAATTTGTAAAGTACTGTATATGGTCAACCCTGTGGTCAGTTTTACCTGAAGGCGGCTAGGTCTTGGAAATACCACCTTGTAAGTTATTGGGGCCATAAACCTTCTGTTAGAGATTCAAAATAAGCAAAGCTTAGGACCGGCAATGCTGCCGACAAACATCCAGGGAAATACCTAAGAAGATTGTTAGAGAAATTTGTGGCCATAAACCCTGGTTTTTCCCCGGCAAAGAGGCCGCTGGGAAACACGTTGAATATGGAAAGGAAGGGAAATTTTAGGCAGCCAGCCAATCAGACGAAGTCTGGAACCAACCAGCCAGCCAATCAGAAGAAGTCTGAAGAGAGTGGGGGAAAGAGGACTTATACGGTGAAGAAGGAGGCTCGGGGAGTTGGGGTGGAGAGTGAGTTCGGAGGTGGACAGAGGTCGGGGGCGTGTGCCAAGAGGGCGAGAGTGGAACGAGAAGGGCAGAGGACCAGATAGGCAGGAGCGGAGAGTCCAGATTTCCGAGAGAGACTGAGATGGGATGCTGTGCTGAGACTGAGAGAGCGTCAGAGATGGCAGAGACTAATCCAGCAGATAGGCCAGAGACAACACCAGAGAGTGCCCACCAAATAAGGTTAAGACATATACAGTACCTACTATTTGTAATATTGTGTGGTTAGTATTTATTAAAATAATGTTAAATTGCCAGTCAGCATCCATTAACTAATTTGTGCTAGTAAAATATGTTTATATGAGATATTAAAGGGGGTATAAATAATTTACATTATTGGTCAATACAATTAAAGATATAGTTCAATTTAGATTTGTTTATTCATTATCATTTACCCTATGCCACAGGTTTATTAGAATAATATAGGATTGGTAAACACGTCACCTTTGGAAACGTATCCAATTTACATTAAGGTGAATTAAGTACATTAATTACAATATTAATTACATATATGCCGTTTCTGGTAACCCCCACCCGCCTTAGAAAAGCGGGAGACCAGAAACGTAGCATCTCTCATTCCCAATATCAGTAATCCAAAATTTTGCTCTAAACATCTATAATACCATAATGCTATTCTATACTGCTTTAAATAGCTTTATTCTGTTACTTAAGCAAAGCAATACGTTTGTTTAGCGATTAAATTAAATCTTAAAAGTGCAATTAAAAATCAAATGTTATGTTTATGTATATTGTTATGTTATGTTTTTGTTGATGTATATGTTATGTTTTTTTTATCTTATTGTACGTATTTTATTTATTATATGTACGCGTACATGTATACTTTTGCGTATGTATTTATGGATAGTATACCATACTATATCACATGGTACATACTATATCATATTGGTCTATGTATTTTGTAGGTATATTTTATTCAGCTTCATTATTTCCATTAATCACTAAATAAACTGGCCATATACTTAAAAGAAATAATTTACTGTTAAAATTACAACACCATTCTGAATCGTAAACCTTTTCCTTTTAACCATTACTATGATTATTATATTCTGTTATTATATTTACTACTCATGCTCTTATTTTTAAATTCTGTTTACTTTCTTTATATTTTATTAGATATAATTTTTCATTCTCATATTTGCATACCTATATGTGTATGTTATATATTATACATCTATTTCTATGCTTATGCACATATGTCATTAAATACGCGTTATGTCATAAGATGGTACGCGTAGAAATAAAGTTACTCGTTACTGTAATGAGAAAACAAGAGAGAGAAAAAAAATTATTCAAAAAAAACAAATAATCAAATTGCTATCAGTAAGTTATTATAACTACTATATACTATGATGTTTCCAATGTTCTAATATTTCTAATTTTAAACAGATCTATATACCTTTATGGTACAAGGAAGTTATTTTATTGATTAGTTAAATTGTAATTTCCAACTGTTAGTATGTATTATTTTTTTTTTTTCATAACCGTTTTATAATTTGTACGCATTTCTTCTTCAGGTTTTGACTGTGTTTACAAGAAATTCTTGTATAGGCCCTGAGGAAGAAGCACACAGCAAGATGGGTGAAAGCTTGGCAGCTGAAAATCCTGTTACATGGTCAAACTCTGAAGAAGAAATGCGTACAATGGATTCAGACCATGGAAGCCTAAAATAACGTTTTATAATTGTTTGTTTAACGCCACTTCATGCTACAAAGACTAAACCGACAATGCTGTAGTGGGAGTCCTAATTTTGCCTATCCAGGTATAATTAGGATAGGCATCGTTAACGATTACCTGAGTTTGTACAGACTCGGGCCCTCCATTTTACGTCCTATCTGAAGGACTGCATATCCAAGGCCACCGTTTGCTGCTATGGTAGAACTCACACAGATGAGCCTAATTAAACACCGCAGGTGACCCCCGTTTTATAATTCTTTATCATTCAAGAAAAACATTTTCAAAGTAAATAATTTCATAAAATTATTCAGAGTTTATAATATTGCATTAGTCGATATATAGTAATAGAACATTTAGTTGTCAAAGGCTTACCCCAACCTTATTAATTGGAAGTAGTCAATAGTAATATGTAATTAATCAATCGTAATTTATATTATTTTTTCAATGAATCATTGTTACCTCAATAATTTTATGTAACTTAAAAAATAAATTACTCATTGAGCAAAACTTGTTGTTGCCAAATATCGTCGAAAAGACCGAAACTTTTATATACATTTTCAAAAAATATATAATAAAAGTAAACAGATTTATATCAGTATCTATCACTAGGGCAGCATAAGTAAGGTCTTTATTCTAAAATGTTTATACCTACAAAATCTTGTCTCACGATGTTTGTCGAAGGTAAAATCAGAAACTACTCAAACGATCTTTATAAAATTTGGCTCATTGTGTGAAGTTTTAAACAACTTAAAAGATAGGATAGTTTTCATCTCGATTATTGATCTCAATATATTTTTTTATTGCAAATTAAACGTTTATTATACTTTCTTAAGTTCTTTAAGTTTCCAACATATGATGGTGTAAGTCGATTTATCGACTCGATATTTCATTTTCATTCGATGTTTAGGTTATGTGAATTTCGAAAGCTGACAAATAGCATAGTTTTTGTGCTGACTACAAGGTTGGCGTCAATAAACCGCCGAAATTTGCTTAATATTCCAATTGAAGATTGATGGCATTGTCATAATCTTCGGAATCCCAATTTTCTTTAAAGATATGGATTTCTTTAAACCTTATATTTTCATATTCAGATCTGTTACAAAAGCAAGGCAATAAAAGTATCTCAACTTATCGTGGTACTTAAATCGTGAATCTTCTGTCTTTTGGAATAAAACCACGCCAAGACCGCCCAATTCAACAGATTGCTAGATCAGAGTTTGTTCAACCTAGATGGAGCTAAGTCATATTATGAAGAAATAATCGTACTATGAATTGTAATAATTTAATAAATTTAATAAATTATTAGCAGAAGGTGAGGTGGAAAACTCGTTCGTTCCATTTTTTTGAAAAAATGAGATGGCAGTGGATTTTAAAAGATATTTTAATGCTCTTTCAACATATCTTATGAGATTGGAGTTTGTTATTTCATATGGAGTTTTGCTATGCAAAATAGCAGTTTGTTGCAGAACTGATTCGTTCCATAGCCCAACTCGTTACTCGTTGTGAAGCAAAACTCTTTGGTTCCAATTATAACTACTCACTTTGTACCTATCCCATTCGTTCACTTCAGCAGTTCCTGTTAATCTTTCTGATCTAAATATCGACAGCACCTTAAACTCGCGTGTTTTATGTCAGTTTATATTCGATTCTTCTTACCTAACTATATTAATAATTGATTTTCCAATGGTTCCAACAAACTGAAAGACGTTGATAATCAGCTCAAAAAGCATTTTGGTGACGAGTGAAGGGCCAATGATTCATTGAAGTATTACACACGAGTTCTCAATATATCTGCCACAGACGAGGGAAACAACGAACAATAGGGTGATGAAGTCGCTATTATTGAAGACGACGATGGCCTTAGGATCTAGTCTTTTTGTAACTTTTTTGTAGTCAGATGTTTTATACCAGTACGCGGATATTTTTTAAAAATTCATCAACAAAAAAAATTTTTAGTCAAATGTTTTAACCCGGTGGGTGATATTATTTCGTAAAATGATACCGAATCGATTAATAAAATGGTTGTCAAACTAAATAAATATAACTTATTTAAAAAAAAAAAACTGGCTTTTGTTTTTTTCTCCTCGTATTATTATCCTTATCGGAAGATCAACTTACTCAATGTGTATTAAAACTCCTTGGTTATAATGTGGTATGCAGCAAAAGTCTTTCCTTTAAGCATTTTGTTGCTAAAGTTTCTCATTTCATACTTGTTAATTTTTTTTGTTTTTGTTTTATTGTTGTAAATTTTTTTCATTCCAAGCTGATTTCCACAGGGTAGCTGTACACTTCGAAGGCAAAAAAAAATGTTATCTGGCCACTCTACGTGGTATGTTTTTTGAATTTCCTGCAAAACGTGTTCATGTGGAACGAACGAGTTTTCAACCTCACCTCCTTATACCTATTATTAATAAATAAACGTTATCTACTGCATTCATAAAATTCTACTTTTATGTTTTATTTTACATTTTTTGATAAGTAGTACTTAGTGAATGAATCATTAATACATGCTATAGTCAAATATGAGATGTAAAAAATAGAAACTTTAACTCTACTAAATTCTTTACCAAACACTTTAATTTGGCGTAAGGTTTTATTCTCAATCAATTAGGTTTTTAGAAGTGAGAGATAGTCAACTGTTCTTCTTGACGATAGGTTAAATGATTGTAAGGATTTTCAGTTTACAATGATTTCATTGAGGTAAGCCAGCGTTTCGATCCAACTTGTCTCAGAATCCATTTTCATCCATCTGGAAAAAAATAACCCTGTAAATCATAAAACAGATAAAGAGATAATTTCATCCATTTATTCTAACATCTTCCGCATCCTCAAATCCTAGTTTTGATTTCACACTATTATTATCTTTTTGTATTGTATAACTTCTTTCTGTATATTTTCCAATTTTTTATGCATTGTTAAATTGTATATTATCTCATTTTTATGTTATTATTGAGTCCAGACATAACTATTTGTATCCAGTACCATCTATTTTGTTAGTTTTTAATAATTTTTTTTTCAATTAGTTGTCATGTGCCTTTTACTTCATAAGCGTTGGATTTCCCCGTCATAAGTCGGCAACCTTATTTTTACCTTTAGTCTTAGTATCCACATAGACTCAGTAGGTAAATATCAGATTCTATTTTATCTTGTTAACCAGCCACTTATTTTAATATTCATGTATTCACCATCTTTTATATTATTATTAGTTCTGTAATGTATCCATTTATTGTCACCCTCTAGCATAGATACTCATATATTATTTTTCATTTAGCCCTGATGAAGATCCACAAGTTGGATCGAAAAGTTGGCTTACCACAAAAAAATCATTGTAAACAGAAAATCCTGACCATCATTTAACCTATCGTAATTAGGTTTTTAGATTAGCTGAAACGTTTTTATCTTTATCAGTGAATTTTGATTTGACTGTCTGTAAAAGAATATGATACAATTAATTCAACGCATTAAAGCTACTTAGCCACAGCAACTGATGGTCGAGTCTGCTAGTTATATTTTTGTTGCAGATATTTCTGGTGCTCCTGTTTTCCGGGATTCTCTGGACTTTACTGCAACTTCGGTCCGCTCTGTAAGCCTGACAGTAACCCGTGCCGTAACGGAGGTATCTGCAGGTAAGTCACTCCATCATATATTATACATTTATTTCAATATATGTATTTATACTGCACGTATTAAGTATGATAAACTTTTTTTTTTTCTTTAACGTCCGCTTTATGCCACGAGGGCTAATCGGGTTATCAACGGGTAACCAACCTCTTCTAATCCATGGCAAGCCGCTGAGTCTGTTCAGTGAGGCCGTCACCGAACAGAATCGAGCGGGCTTGGGCGGGATTCGAACCCGCACCGCCAGCGTGGGAGTCGGAGACGCTATCCCCTCGGCCATGTCGCGGCACTATGATAAATTTTACCAAGTTACATTGCATCTTACCATATAAGTTAAACAATACTACTTGTAGGTCATACATCCTTTAATACATGTAGGTATTAACACTAAACCTACCGACATGTTATATAAACCTATTTCTACCGATGGCGGTCAAAAGACGGCTTTTGAAATAAACATAATAGTCTTTTCCAGTTGATTGTAATTGTAGCAGCACCTACTTCTAATAGAATCCTGCCTTTGAGTGTTGCCACAAATTATATAAATGTATTTATACCTGGCTACACTGCGGGTAACCAGACATATAAACTCTCTCAGAATGTTTTGTTGATTACGTATGTGGGATACTGTGACTTGCTAAAAAAACTGCATATTAAAACTTATATTATATTTTCATGCGGTTTATTTATTTTTTTCAACAGAAGTTTCTTTATTTTCATTATTCGTTTTCTTATTTTTATCTGAATACAATATTTTTAATTTATTTTATCAAACGTTTTTATTATTTTCATCCCGTACTGTTGCAATTAAAACTAATCATGTCGCAAATATTTATAATACCGCGTACAGAGTCAGTAATCTAAATTGAATGATCGCTATTTTGCCTTACCGCGTGAGTTACCAGCAGTGGCTCTGTACCCATCATAAAACAAACCTAGAACACCTAGAACACAATCGGATACATTTCCTTGGAAAACTATCTACCTAACTATAAGTTCAATGCAGATAATTTCATATATATTCTAGCGGTCAAAAGACCGCAGGAGGTTAGACAACGGTAGAGTACATATTATTATCAGGAAAAACGAAAGAAGAAGTATATATATATATTGAAAAATTAAACAGCTATTAATTATAGACAATATGTTTTTACTTTGAGACTGCATTTTAACTACTGTTTAAAAGTTTTGGATCTTCCGTCTCACAGGCTTTCGAAGTTAACTGCCATTAAAATTATTCGAGAAAAAACGCATTGGTTTCGAAACTGGATTAATTTAGCAACTAAATACTCTTGTGACTTCAACGAGGATGACAAATCTCTTTGGAGGACCCAGTTGACGGTGTTGTTGGATAGAGTCAGTCAGGTGCACCGGGAGGAGTCCATGAGTAGGCTTGGAGCCTCCAATCGGTTTTTGCTTTATAAAAAGTTGGATACAAGTTTAAAACTATTTTCATTTGATGGTCAGAGCCCTTCCCCTTTAGGTTTGAAAGACATGCGCTGGCTTTTCAAGATGAGGGGTGAATTGTTATATTTGAATTTCACGCCATGGATGGAAAGGGATAGAGACGCAGAAAGATGTTCCTTGTGTAATTTAAATGTTAGGGAGGACATAGTTCACTTTTTGGCCGTGTGTCCGACTCTCTCTGAGTTTCGTTTGCGCTACCTGGGAGTACGTTCCCTAACTGAGCAATCTCTCCGTGATTTGCTGAACTCCAATACTAGTAGAGATCTGATATCTATGGCTCGTTCTGCATGGCTCTATAGGTTTAACTTAGTGCAAGAGTTTAATTACTGAAGGTATGCATTATTTTCATAACAAGTATTTCTTTATTATGTTTAACTTTAATTATTGACAAATTATATTTAGTCATTGTATACCTACCTTCGTTTTATCTCGTATTCTTTTTTTTTTTTTTCTTTTTTTTCTCTTCTTTTTTTTCATTTTTAGCTTCATACCATCTTTTACTATTTCACTTATTTTTTTTCTTTTAAACATTATTTTCTGTAATATTAAAAAGAAAATATTAATTTGTTTTTTGTATAGGCATTTTTTCTGTTGTAAATACTATATTCTGTTATTTTTTATAACTAGTGAAATTAATTTTGCAATTAAGGTTCTATTTTTATTTTATTTTTCTCTTGCTATGTCAACATCACTCCGGCTGACGGGTACGTCCCAAGCCGTAAATGCTTGAATGAAATTTTGTATTTTCTTTTTTTACAATAATAAAGCATTATTATTATTATTATTATTATTATTATTAATTATAGACAAAGTCGTTCAGTAAGTTCAAGAAAAATAAAAACCTGGAATTTAACAATTTAGATTAAAGTCTCAAAAGCGGTCATTTGACCACTCTGGTAGGTTTAGTGTTAAAGGAAACGAAATGACAGATAGGGCAGCGAAAGAAGCTCTTATTCTTTTATTTTGTAACAAACACGATTTCTCCTGCGGTAAATCGTTTTCGAGTTATTAGCGAAAAATTGAAAAAAGTTCCAAAACGTCGATTTTGTTCGCCTATAAAAATTGATGGCAACCGATCTAAGGTGGCAGACGTTCACGTTTGGTGTCTCTGACATGAGTCCTTTCAGCCTACATGATCAAAAATTTTCTTCAAATCAGGCACCTTTTTGGCACTCAGCTCTCGGACTATCATGTATAAGTGAGCAAGCAGCAAGAGAGTGTAGTCCATTTTGAGAGCTCCGTTTCTAGTTATAATATTTGAGTTCTCCTTGTTGTTTTTTTTTAAATTGATGTTTTAATTTAATTTGAATAAAATTATTCAAACACCGGTCGATGCTATAATAGGATATGAAACTGTTCAATCCATATTTTTTTGTGATATGGCGGCGAGAGAAGGTTTAGATGGGTCGGACACACACGTGCTGCTCCAAGCAATCCAACTGAAAGCCTCTGTACGACAATAGATACTTCCAAATACACGTGAATAAACTCCAAATCCTTTCGCAGGAATTCTATGCTTAGTATATTTTAGAAGTTTGCGTTTTTGCCTTCTCCTTTTCTGAAGAAGATGAAGCCAAGAGCCAATATGTTACGTTTTCACTTAAGCACGACTCTTGCCCTCAGATATTTTTTAACAATATTCCGATACCCACTTCTGACTCAGTGCGCTATCTCGGCCTTTACATGGACAAACGACTGACTTGGAGAGACCATGTTAAACGCAAAAGAAAAGAACTGAACCAGCGGTACGGACTTCTTTCAAGGCTACTTGACAGACGATCAAAATTATCTGTAACAAATAAATTAACCGTTTACAAAGTACTTCTTAAACCACTTTGGACGTACGGTATTGAGCTATGGGGAACAGCCAAAAAATCTAATATATGACTCATACAGTCATTTCAATCTAAAATACTAAGAAAGATCGTAGATGCCCCCTTTTATGTCACCAATGAGACCTTACACACCGACCTTGACATTCCTTAGGTCGAAGTAACAGCCATAGAGCATTACCGTAACTTTCATGACAGACTTACTCTAAATTCCAACCCACTAACACAAGCTCTACACACTCCCACAAACCCTTATAATACGCCAAGAAGATTGTTGAGGCGTTGGCCAAGAGATTTTCTGCATTAAACAGATATCTTACAGTTTTCTCGTACATTTGTCAACTTATTCGATTTTGATTTATTCTTGTATTTCTGTTTGTTAATTACTTTTGTTTATGTGTGTTTGTTTTGTGTTTTGTGTTTGTTTTTTTGTGTTTAGTGTTTTTCATTCTTTCATATTATAACTCATGTCAGCATATTTGCTTATTATGCAAGTAGATGGCAAATTTAATAAAAAATGTCTCAAGTTAACATATGTAAATAAAATAAAATCCTTTTCTGTTCGAAATTGTACGATCCATCGAATAAATTTATTTTTGGTGGATATTATATAAATCATCACTCCCCAGAGTTCCTCCATTGAAAAATCATCAAAAACAATGTTCAATATGGAAACTTCCACACCATCTAAAAGGAAATTTAACTCTCTTTCATATGTTGTAATCGGTTTTGTTGTGGCTGAATTTCATCAGGAACTCTAGGCGGCTTTGTGGCGATAGATAGAGAAAAAAAAATGAAAAAAAAATCTGTGTTCAGATCAGGAACCAATTCATCGTGAAATAAAACTTTGCGTTTTTTTTAGAATCAGAGGTATCAAACAGTTCGTGTTTTTCAAATTGTTTACTACCCTTTACTATAAACCCAACTGTATACGGCTTTATTGCAAAACGTACAGAACATTTAAAAAAAAAAAAAAAATCCATTCCACATAACTTGACTATTCGGAGTAAATTATTCAAAATAATTCCTCAGTAATCCTCAACTTTATTTGCGATGATTTTTTTTTTTTTTTTTTTTTTTTTTTTTTTTTTTTTTTTTTTTTTTGTCACTTTGTACTAAAACTAGAAGTTTCCATAAAATTGAAAAACCTGATTTACGTATAACTTTGCGTTCATTGGCCTCAAGAAAGCCACTATTATTAATAATCTTGATAAAGTACATAACTCCTCTTTTTATATATACATATAAAAAAATCTGATTTTACATGGCGCACCTAGAATCTTGACCAATCCATTCTTATGCAATAGTGAAGAATGCGATCACCTAAAGAAAACATATTGGGTTGATGCAAAATTAATGCAGGTTTTTAATATTTAATATACTTTAACTATATATATTTAATTAAAATAATTTCCATCTGAATCAATGCACTTTTGCCAACGTTCAACAAGCTTTATTATTCCACCAGAAAAAAAAAATCTGAATCCCTAGACTCAATGAAGTCACAAAAAGAATTTTCAATTTCATCCTGGTTTTGAAAAATTTTATCCCTCAAAAAGTTATCCAGATGCCTGAAAAAGTGGAAGTCTGTAGGAGAGATATCAGGTAAATACCATAAGGTGGGTGTGGGAGAACTTCGTAGCCCAACTCGTGCAGTCGTCGTAACGTTGGTTGTGCGACGTATGGTCTGGCGTTATCATGGAGAAGGATAGGTCCCTTCCGATTCATCAATGCTGGGCAAAGACGTAATTTTTGATTCATGTTGTCAATTTCTTTACAGTACTTGTTAGCAGTTATAGTCTCACCTCGATTGAGAAAGCTGTAGTGGATAACACCAGCAGTATACCACCAAACTGTGACCATAACTTTTTTTGGGTGCAGGTTGGACGTCGGGAAAGGTTTTGGTTGTTCATCTTTGCCCAGCCATTGGCTACAACGCCTTCTGTTGTCGTATAAGATCCATTTTTCATCGCACGTCACAATGCGATCGAGAAAGGGATCATTTTTATTGCGTGTCACAAGCATGGAACAGATTTCAAAGCGGCAATTTTTTTGGTGGTCGTTTAATTGGTGTGGCACCCACTTGGCCAACTTTTTTACCTTACCAATTGCTTCCAAGTGGCGTGATCCCTATTTCTCGGGTGGTTTTGGTTGGGTCTTCTTCCACTATTGGCCTCAGCTGGTCGTTGTCAAGAGCAAAATGACGGCCCCGACCTTCCTTGTCTTCGATGTCGAAATCTCCACTGCGAAACTTCTGGAACCAACGCTGCACCGTGCACTCGTTAATAGCCCCCTGACCCCACACATCGTTAATATTACGAGCCGTTTGCGCAGCGCTGCGCCCTAATTTAAATTCGTAAAAATAAATTTGACGAAAATTTTACTTCGACATTTTCGATTTAAAGACCTTTGAACACAATGAACAAAACGATTTTACTGATCAAAATCATGGTGAAAGAGAGGCTATTAGATAAGGTTTGTTTTGGTATAATTATGATCAATGTTAGGACTTTGTTTACACAATTGGAATTAAGTTATCGCAATAGAGGAAACCTGCATTAATTTTGCATCAACCCAATAAATATTGACTTTTTTTCGTATGAATTTGGGCCATGCGTCAAATGCATAGATACGGGGTTTGAGTTATTTTAAAAGCAATAATGTAATAACATAGCAACTAGACCATAAATTTACCACTTGTAGTTATGTTTATATCGCATGGGTTGTGGGATGGCCGAATGGGTAAACGCGTTAGTAGATACACCGTATGGCAAGGTATGATAGGGGAACCCGAAGATAGCAAATTCAAAACCCGGAGCCAGGTTTTTACCTACAGGTTATAGTAGGACTAGCTGTATATCCCGGTTTCACCCAGGGAATTTCATTTTTCTAATAAATGTGAACAAATTTAAAGTGAGATCATAACGATTTTTATAACAATAAAGAATATACCCAGAGACTGGCTGAAGTTATGAAAGTTTAATATGGACAGGTGTTCGCACCTAGTAAGAAAGAGCGAAATTTGGGGAATTTAGGACACACGGTATGGATTTTTATTAAGAAAAAACAAACTAACAGAAATTCATCTTTAAGCAGAATAACCCGGTTTGATCAGGGAATTTCATTTTTCTAATGAAACGGTTGATTTCGTAAAAAACATTATAAAGTGAGTTCATTACGATTTCTATAGCAATAATGAATATCAGCTGAAGTTATGCAATTTTAATATGGAGAGGTGTTCGCACCTGGTATGAAAGAACTACTGGCGAAATTTGGAGAATTTAGGATAAAGTATATAATAGTATGGATTTCTATAAAGAACAAACAAACAAACAGAAATATTGGCCAGCAGTTTCAGCCTCTCGTAAATCGGCTTGCCTAAGCCGGCGCAAAGCGGGCCTCGTATTCCTGGGCAGACTCAGTTTCCCGCGATCCTGCCTCTGTTGTTCAATCCTATTTTGATGTTCGTCGAGAGTTTCAGCTGCTCGTATTTGACGTTGTTTTTTAGCCTTTGAGCTCACTACTCCTATTGAAGCTCGCTTCTTAGGAGGCATTTATAAAAAATAAATTCACCATACATGTAAATAAACGTATTGTAATGTTAAAAAAAAACAAAAAACATATGGTTTAAAAATCCCAGAACTAGACGCCTACCAAGGGGCGGTCTTACCGGGCCTTGTTGGCCTCATCAAAATCTATAAAATGATTTTTTATGCCGTTTTTTCGACTCAAACGGTCGATTTCGTAAAAAAAATCATTGTAAAGCGAGATCATGACAATTTTTTTAACAATAAAGAATATACCAAGAGATTGGCTAAAGTTATGCAATTTTAATATGGACAGGTGTTCACACCTGGTATCAAAGTACCACAGAGCGAAATTTGGAGAATTTAGGACAAACGGTATGGATTTCTATAAAGAACAAATAAACAAACAAACAAACAGAATTTCAACTTTATTTATATAGATTACAGACTTTGAGAGATTTAGAGCCCCTTATCTTAAGTGTTCAAAATGTTTCAATAATTTAATCTGGTCTATAGTTTTTAAGGTGATGCAAAACTTTTTTTTTGATGTGTGTATATCTCTGTATCAAGTACCGCTACATTGATAAATACGCCCTGATCAAACGAACTTATTTTTGTAAGGAATCTTGTCTAGAATCACCTCCCAGAGTTTCTCCATAAAGATCTGAATAGCCCTGTGTATATACGTTCGCAAAGGTAACGTAATAAGAGAATTGTGCTGTTGACATTTTAATTTATTATAATCTGCTCCCACCTCCACTCAGCATTTTACTGCCCACCTGGGGATTTCATCGCTTTGCCATTTCGTTACCTTTTTAATTAAACGATTTATTTCTTCATCCTTTTAAATTAACTTTTATATAATATAAATGATAATTATTACTTCATACTGATTATTTTTTGTTTTATAATTTTTTTGTATCATTGCAACGAAAAATAAACAAAAAAAATTTTTTTTTATTTAATAAAAATCATTAATTACTAATCGAAGAGGGCTTAATATATTTTTGAATAGAATTAAAATATATGTTGTTTTAAAAGTTTTTGTAGAGATAACTTTTTTATTTAGCTATAAAAATAATTATGTTTTATTTTAAAAGAAGAGGCGGAACCACATGTAATTAATTTAAAACAGCTGTTATTAAGGCATTTGTTTTTTAAAAAAACAACGAGAGAAAACACGAGAGATGCTCGCTAGCGTTTAAAGGGTGAGGATCAAATGAGACTGTTGTGGTTAAAGTGGTTGTGGTCTGTATCGCTAAATTTCAGCGAATTGAAGAATAGTGGCGTTCACGGAAGAGATTCCGGTGACGCGAATCCACAGGCCGAATGGCTGCTGGAAACCGAAGCTACGAGAGAGAAAACAGGCGAGTTAAGGGAACAGACTGGAGATATTTTTTCTTTTAATTTTCTTGTTAAATCTTGCTTTTTTTTGTTTATCGTATAGTTATAAGTTTAAATTGTTTCTAGTTGTGTAAATAGAGTAAGATCTTCATCAGGCCAGACTACAGAAATTGTGAGTAAATTTTATTTTTAATATCGTACTGTAAATATGTATAGCATTCATTAAAAGTTGCTTTTATTTGAGGTTAATTTGTTTTTTTCTTTTTTTTAATTCATTATTATATTATATATATTATAAGTGTAAATTGAATTTTAAGTACAGCTCTCTCCGAGCTTTTAAGGTAATCTTTTTTATTTATTTTTTTCCCACTTATATTAAATTTAAATATTTTCTTTATTTTCTTTTAGGTTTTCGCTATTTCCCCAAAATAAATAGCGTGGCGCCCCTTTATTTATTTTATTTATTTGTAATCACTAGTCATTTAGGAACCCGCCCCGCCCGTCTCCACTGAGCTACCATTTTTTTGTTACGATTGTTTTATTTATTTATAACCAATTAATATTTTTTTAACGTAACATAATGATACTTTGATATAATTAAAATACAATCAAAGAGGTAAAATACCATTCGTATATAAGATAGGGACCGGACAGTTATTGACACCCTTAAGACGACATTTCTGCTGTGAAATAAAAAAAAAAAACTTTTTATGAAGGGATCAAATTGAAACTTCCTATGGACCCTATTTATTTATCCTTATAAAGACTCAAGAGATTTTTTTGGGTCAAAAGTTCATTAGTTTTACCGTATATAAATATTTATTGTAAAAAGTGCAAAAACTAGTTATTGACACCCTTTGAATTTAATTGTGAAATCTTCCCTACGGTTAGTTTGCTTAACACTTACCCTATAGATGACTTAGAGCACCTTTCAAATTAGATTCATGTATATCTTGAAATAAAATTAGGACTTATTTACTTATTTCTCCAAGTGAAAGTTGGGGTGTCAATAACTATACTGAGTGTCAATAACTATATGGTTTACCCTATGTAACAAAACTGTTGCAAATGTGATGCAAGAGAATTGTGCATTTAACGATTTCCGATATTTAACTGTGTAGAAAAAAAAAAAAAGGAAAGAAAAACATCCAACAATGTTTCCTTATTGTTCCGAATAACCCGATGGTGATTGATTATTAATGGTATATTGCTATTTTAAGCGTGCTTTACTTTGCCGGAAAAATAATATCGCTTACATTCCAATACCACTAGCTCGAAAACGGTCAGGCCAAATGAACAATGTTAGATACTGAGATCCTAAAATATAAAATTAGCTTACTCCTGTATACATATAAAAATAAAAACTTGAAATATTCGTACAGAAATATAGGTCCTATGGTCCTATGCTGACTCTGTGCTGCCATAATCCTTGGACCTAAACCAGTTTACCACTGTCCTTGAACCTGAGAGAGCTGAGGTCACCGGTGGGAAAGACACTGCCACATTGGTCCCAACGGGATTGGTTATGGACCTATGGGCAGTCTGCCGCTGCACTATGGTGACCATGGCTTGCAGCAACGTGACGTTGGGCTAACAGGCTTTCTGTGCACCCCCAACCAAACAAAAAAAAAATATTCATCGTCGTGCTTACTCTTTGCAAAGACCATTTTGTGAAATAAAATTACTTTTTATTTACAAATAATCTAACTTTTTCCAACTGTTAATATTAAATATCAACTTAATTTAATAAACATCTTCTCAAATAGCTACCATTTTATATCTTAAAATCATTCTAGGCATTATTTTTTTTTTTTTAAGCCCTTGTAGAAATTAAGATAATGTTCATGAAAAACTTTTTTTTTGTTGTTGTTTTAAGTAACTTTGATATCACTAGAGTAGCATGGATAAAGCAATTTTCCCCACAAAAATTCCCTTCAGGAAATGTTTCTGTCTAAAAACCGAGAAATGCTTGGAATTTTTTTTTTTAGTTTTTCCTTATAACTCAAACGTTTGCTGCACATATTTTATTAATTTATTATTATTATTTATTGCTTATTATTATTATTTATTATTTAATAGGGTGGCAGGATGGCCGATTGGGCTAACGCGTTAGAAAATACGGACAACCGTAGATATGATTGAGAACCCGAAAATAGCAAGTTCAAAACCCGGATCCAGGGGAAATTTAATAATTCTCGGCATTAATCCCCCACCCTCTCCCCTGGCCCGGGAAACCCCGTAGAGCATTAACGTAGAGGAAGGGAAGGACAAAAAAGAAGAAAAATTATAATTAAGTAGCTTATTTGACGAAAAAAATAATGCTATAAAACTTTTATTTGTAGCAGCATTTTTGTTGTGGCAAGCGTTGGACCATGAGCGTAATTGGTTTTACCACCGAAATGGTAATCATTCTATCAGTGGAGGCGAAATCAATAAACAGTATTTTAATGATTTTTTTTTTCATAAGTGATATTCACCAACGGATATAAAAATGACACTGGAGCTATAAAATGAAAATTAGCATTATATCAGAAATAATTAGACCTCTTGTTGGTTGGACAAATGGAAGCTCGTGTGGGACCGAAGTCCCCCAAGCAAATTGAAAAATATCAAAAAGACGGTCAAACATGGTATACAACTGGTGCAACTTAACTGGTGAGGTGAAATCTACTAACACTACTGGTGAGGTGGGGTCTGTGGGACCCCAACTTTTGTTAATATTTTACTCTTTTAAAAATTTATCCAAGATCTTCACCTCAGAATATGTTATATATCAATCATCAAAATTAATAAAAAAGTTTTATACACTGACAATTCAATTATTTCGCAATGTGTTTAAAATAACGTACAAAAACTTTATGAGTTGCGTTAAAAATTAAATGGCTTATAGATTAATGTATTTATAAAAAAGTGTTGTAATTAAAACCATAACAAAATACATCGTATAATAATGGTGCAAGTATAAATCTATACACAATTTCTGTACCTGAGAGGTAAACTGTTGTAACTATAAAATTCTCGAGTTTCCATTTATTAATGTAACTGAATTGTAAAGATTTCTAGCGAAAGGTATTCATATTTATACTCCTGATGAATGGTGTTTTAACCGATTATTATTATTTTTTTTTTTTTTTTTACGACAAGAAATATGAACATTTAAAATTCAAAGTGCTTTCCTTTAAAAATTTAATAATGTCAGTTACGACAGTTTAAAATTTGTTTTGAAAAATCCGGGTGATCAGTAAAGAAAATAACACGCTTATCAGTCATTTCAATTTAGAATTAAAAATAATCCAACTAATTAAAGAAATCCAAACTTTAGTGGAGAGGTGGGGTCTGTCAGACCCCACTAGCTCTCTACAGTAATAACGGCAGATGATAACTGACTGAAAAAACTTGTCAAGTGTAAAGGTGCCCTTACACGTTCGGTTTTTTTGCCGGTTTTGAACGCCGTTCCGGACCGTCGTTCCAAACCGACGAAAAAACCGAACGTGTAAAGGCAAAAACCGGCGGTTTGGAACGAAGTCCGGGCAACCTGTCAGAGACAGAATTCAGGAACGTCTGGTTGGACTGAACCGACCGTGTAAGGGCGCACCGTTCCATACCGTCGGTTATTTGCTCTTTAAATTAAGAACATTATTGGTGCTATGTTTATAATAGTTTATTTTTCTCTACGAAAAATAATTTAACAAACATTGATATATTTATTTTAGGTACAAGATTAAAAAAAAATTTATTATTACGAATATTCGCCTCAAATATGAATCTGTCATCTTCGTCAACTACAAAAAAAAAAAAATGCAATTATCGATGTTTTCATTGCATATTATTTAAGTTTGTTTTCCTCAATAGAGGGACGAACATTGTTCCCGGTGGAAATTATATTAAATAATATAATTAAATAAAAGTGATTTTGATTTCTTTTTTTGTCCGATGGCTCAATATGAATTAAGAAGTCCTAGCAGCGCAGTTTAAAAACATGAATGTAGAACATCCCTAGGAACTGCCCGCATTACCTATCCGTCCCCCTTATCTTCCAATGCGATAATTCTAAAATAAAAAAATAACTTTAAAAACTTTAATGAATGTATTTTAGACATAAGATTTCCGTCGGCTACATGAAATTCAAACAATTACCGTTGTATTTGCTTTTATTATTAATTATTGCATATTTTCCCTCAATATATGGACAAACATTCTTGGGATAGAAATTTAAATTTTATAAAAGTTATTTTGAATTATTTTTGTCTGATGGATCAATGACAGGGACTTGCAAAGGTTTCATAATATGTTTTTACTTTCACTTACCTATATATGAAATAGATAGTAAGTGGAAGTATTGCGATCGTGAAAAAATTCGACTTCCGGTTTTCAACGGAAATACACGTTTTGGGGTCCCCTGAGTCGAAATGACCAAGTCCCGCGAAATGGTCTGTGTGTGTGTGTGTGTGTGTGTGTGTGTGTGTGTGTGTGTGTGTGTGTGTGTGTGTGTGAACAGACTAGCTCAAAAACTATAAACCGTGCGGTCCTGAAATTGGGTATTTAGTGTAGGTATATGCCCGCGATGTGACAGCATAAATTTCATCAAAATTACTTAAAGGGAGGGGGTACTTTACTTAATAACTTTTTAGGTTTTTTTCAATTTTCTCAAAAACCGCTCTAACGATTTTGATTAAACTGAGTATTTCATCTATTTATATGCCCGAGATATGACTGTAAAAATTTCATCAAAATTGATTAACCGGAGGGGGGACTTTACTTAATAAATTTTGTAACATTTTCACGTGTTTTTTTTTATTTACTCTAAATCATCTTTAACGATTTTGATCAAACTGGGTATTTGATGTATTTATATGCCCGAGATATGACTGTAAAAATTTCATCGAAATTGATTAACCGGAGGGGGGACTTTACTTAATAAATTTTGTAACATTTTCACGTGTTTTTTTGATTTTCTCAAAAACGGCTCTAACGATTTTGATTAAACTTAGTATTTAATCTATTTATATGCCCGAGATATGTCTGTAAAAATTTCATCAAAATTGATCAACCGCAGGGGGCACTTTACTTAATAAATTTTGTATCATTTTTATGTGCTTTTTTTATTTACTCAAAAACGGCTTTCACGATTGTGACCAAACTGGGTATTTGATGTATGTATATGCCAAATATGTGATAGCCAACATTTCATCAAAATTGATCAACCGAAGGGGGGACTTTACTTAATAAATTTTGTATCATTTTCACGGGGTTTTTTATTTACTCAAAAACGGCTTTAACGATTAATAAAAATAAGATATGAATGTAGAAAAATGTGTGATTTTGGGAAATGATATTTAACAAAACACGTCAATTTCTTATCTAAGTAAGTTGGTAAGTGAAAGTTGTGTGTTGCGCGCACGCACCAGATTTTTTTGTTTTTTTTTTTATTAGAAAAATAGTTAGGAAATTTACGCATTTAAAAATCACAAATGAGTCATAATTGGAAAATTTATTTGAATTAAAATATTTTTAATTATTAGAATCGAGGGTTGGACGGACGGAATGGAACGAACGTGTAAGGACGTATGTGCCTACGTTCCAAACCGACGGTTTTTCCCCCACCATTTTCCCTCGTGCAAACCGATGGCTCGGAACGGTGAAAAAACCGAACGTGTAAGGGCACCTTAAGGCATGTCTTTCCAAGAAATGTCTATAATGCGGAAGCCGATTCAAAAACGAATTACCGATTCCTAGAACTTTTAATAAGGCCTGTGGTCTCTTGCACCCCACATCACCTGTTAAAGGTTAAATAATTACGAGTAATTCATTCGACGATCAGTTTTATGCTTTACAAATTTATCTGCAAAGATTTTCGTTTCGAGATGCTGTTTTCCAGTTGCGAACGTTGGAACCTATGCTTAGTCAATTGTTCTGATTTCCGGGGTCCCTTTAGAATACCGTACTCCAATCCCCCACCTTCCGCCATGGTCCCCTTCCTCAAAGGAATTTTCCGCAGTGACTGCCATAGGCTACTCACGCTTCGGTAGTCCTAATCAACACCCGCTCTATCGACGCATTCCTCCGGTTCTGTTTGGTAACTAAATTTAAACTGCAGAGGGCAACCGGAACATTTGACAGCCTCTGGACAATGGACCAATGGTGCAGAGGACCTTCCCATAGACAACGGAGCCCATTAAAACAAAATCTAGTGCGGTTCCCTCATTATTGCTTTGACTAGAAATGTTTATTTCGAAATAAAGGGAAATAAAATTAAAAAGTTATATCAACATTACAGACAATTCGTTTTAAAATCATTTATCACCAACAATTCTTCCCTTTCTGTCCATTTTGTAACATTATCCGTTTTTTGCCATTGTTAATTCCATTTTAAACTAAATAAGATAGATTGGTCTTTGGGTTGAATCCCAACACAAACAAAGCCTGATCAGTAGGGATCGGATTTTTATGTACCTATTTAGAAATGCCAAATATTAAATTAATGTATGCATCCATTTTCGTCAAATATGTGATTTTCTTAAAATATTTTCAGGAACATTTAAGTAAAATCAACATTTTTTCATGAAAGGGGAATTTTTTTTTTTTCAAGTTATAATGATTTATACAAGGAAAGAACATTTTCCCGACTTATAATAATTATTAGGAACAAAAGAAATTTTATTTATAAGTTATAATCAACTACCAAAGAACTAAACTAAATCAAAACTACCAATCAATTTTTTGTTTATTTAACGTCACTTTATGCCACTAAGGCTAATCGGACGATGCTACAGTGGGAATCCCAAATTATTCCTATCCAGTTATAATTAGGATAGGGATCTTTGACGAGTAACTAACATCACACAGGCTCGGGACCTCCTTTTTACGTCCTATCCGAGGGACCGCATAGCCATGGATTTTTTACTCCTTTTAAGAAATCCTACGGCCACCGCGGGACGCTAACCAACAAACTTTAGTATAGTAGGTTGCTATGCTTACCACTACAGCGAGTAGGGAAGGTAACAATTTCATTGAATTAGTAATTAATCGATTAATCGATTAAAACCGTTTTAATTATCTAATAATCGGCACCTTTTAATTAAGAACAATGGCTGTCATAAAAGGCGTACTCCGCATGCGTGGGTTCAACGAGTTTTATGAGTTGACGGAATATTTTTCTTTAATTTCTTCCGTATATGTTTACTTGATTTTTCATATTTAGCCATTTTTTATTTTTAGGTGAAATAATTCCTCCATATAAACAAAAACAAAGGTACTTTATAGGAAACCAAAAAAGGCCTCTTCCCGATTTATGCCCCCTCAGAACATTTTAATAATGGTAAAGCTTACCTGATCTAAAAGAATACTTGATTCTCATTAAACATGACGAGTTTAATAAAAATCATTAAAACTATTTTTAAGAAAATTTGAAAAAAAAGTAAAAATGGGGAAAAAAGTTATGAAATAGTGTGCCCCTTCTAGTTGATAAATTTTGATGAAATGTTTGCTGACATTTTGGAGACGTGAAAGTAAAAAATCATCCTTCATCATTTAAAAATACTTCATCAATTTTAAAGCAATGAATGCTAACAACGATCTACCGAGATTAGGATTGATTAGATAGTGTTAATCCACAAATGATTAAAACTGTTCAATTTCACATCTTTGGTGATATCAGACAAATTACGGCCCTTATTCTTTCAGTGCTAACAACATTTTTACACCTGTCTGTATTGTTGTGTTTTCAAGTTTGCGAGTAGTTAAGGCTTAGTTTAGTTTAATTAACATCACTTTATACTACTAAGGCTAATCGGACGATGCTACAGTGGGAGTCCTAAATTTTGCCTATCCAGGTATAATTAGGATAGGGATCTTTAACGATTACCTGACATCACACAGGCTCGGGACCTCCTTTTTACGTCCTATCCGAGGGACCGCATAGCCAAGGATTTTTTACTCCCATTAAAAAATCCTATGGCCTCCGCGCGGCCTGTAGTATTGTGAATTGCTAACGACAACACCACTACATCCGATTTATAATAATTATTAGGAAAAAAAGAACATTTTCACAACTAATAATACTAATAGATGTATTAAATTTTCAATTTTGAAAACTTCTCTCTTCGAAATTGTATGAAACCACATGGAATTTCAAACGTTGGAACGTGAAGCGACGGCGATCTGGGCGTAGCTAGTTGAGTGGATTGTAACGCCTAAAAGATCGTTCAACATCTACAGATGTTATAAGTGCCTTACTGAAAGAATTTATCTCGTTAGGGGTAAAGAGTACACGATCAAACACATTTTTCCACATACATTTACTTTTTTTATTTTTTTATTTGCTCTCTAAAGTATACAATTTTTTTTTTTTTATTATTAAATAAAAGTTTCTAGTTTTGATAATTCGACAATGCAAGCAAAATACTCCAACGCGTGTGATTTTATAATTCTCATAAAGTAGTTAAAAATTTCATTTAGTTACCATGGAAACAAATAATTTCCGTTAAATATGTATGTTTCTTTGAATTTGTGTCTAGGTATTGAAAATATTTTATTTTTTATGTAAAATAAACCAATTTCTAATTTATTTATTTCAACTGCCTTGCTTTGTTACTTTATAAATATAATTTACTTAATAATATGTAATTGTTACTTACTTAATATAATAATATAATTTACTTTAATATTTTTTTCATTTCCTTATATTCGTCTTTCTGTGTTGTTGTTTTGATTTTTTTATAATGAAATTTTTTTAAAAAATAAATATGAAATTGTTTTTTAATACGTTGTGCATTTAATTATAAATAATGTAATTGTGTGGAAATATTTGTTCCTTCTTTTAAAAAGGCAATTTTTTATTGTTTCCAAATGAAAATACAATACATTTATCACGTCGTGTGGATAAATACAATTAATTTAAAACGAATTAGGGTAAACCGTACAGTTATTGGCATCCTTAAGGCTACATTTCTGTGATTAAATTAAAAAAAATACTTTTTATAAAGGGATCAAATAGAAACTTCCTATAGCTCCTCATTTTCTATCCTCATAAAGATTCAAGAGGTTTTTTTGGGGTCAAACGTTCAATAGTTTTACAACCTGGCGATATTTATTGTTAAAAGCGCCAAATCTAGTTATTGGCCAGTAGCGCATCCATGGGTGAGGACACTCATAAAGTATTACCATTTCTATATAAAATGAGCTATATTTAGTTATTTTTCAAGTCCATTAATTGAAAATGAATTGTATTTAAGCATTTACAGTAATCTACAACGTTATTATGTACTAATATATAGTTTAAATTAGGCCTTCATTACTCATGAAATGTAAAAAAAAAAAGTATGCCCCCCCTCAGAAAATTTCTGGATCCGCCACTGTTAGTTTGTTAAAGTCTTACTTCATAGATGACTTAGAGGACCCTTCAAACATTAGACTCATGTAATAAAATTATATTATATCTTGTAATAAAATTAGGACTTGTTTACCTATTTCTTTAAGTTAAAGTTGGGGTGCCAATAACTGTACTGAGTGCCAATAACTGTATGGTTTAACCTACTATACATTATATGAAAATATATTTCGGTGTCAATCATCTTTCGGTATCATAGGAATTATTTTTTCTTTTGAAGTATTAATTGAACTTCATCGAAGGTCTTACCTTTAGTCTCAGGTAAATTGAAAAATGCGTATACAACACCAACAAAAGTGAACACCGCAAAAGCAAAGTAGTTGACGTAATACCCCAAACCATCCCCGATAACCTGGTACATCTTGATAACGAAACAGTTAAGCAACGTCAACCATAGCGTGTAGATGCCAGCAGCCACACCTCGAGTGCTGTTCGAAAACAGTTCTCCTTGCAGGGCTTGTATGACACCTACAGCGATTGGAGCTGTCATCAATACAAATATCGTACTGACATAAGGAACCCAGACGTAGCTCTTCAGATCTGTAGCGGTCATCTCATCAAGGAAGTAGAAAGTCCCGGTGACAAGAAGTCCAAGAACGGACAGTCCCCCGAAATAGATGATTATAGGACGTCTTCCTAAAATGTCCGATAGGAACCCTGAGGCAATGGTCGCCACTAGAACAGTAGATCCGGCGAGTATGGACAACAAGTCAGCAGCATCCCGGTTTCCGGTTAACGTACCGAAAACTTCCGATATATAAGACAACAATGTGCTCAACCCGCACATTACGTAAACAACAGCCATGACAAGTATTATTCCCAGAGCCTTCCTTCCGGATGAAGTTGCCGTCATATCCTTCCAACTTCCTTTGTTCTTCTGTTCTTCAAGAATCGACTCTTCTATAGCTGCGAGTCCCGATTCTACCTCTTCCAAGGACTTAGCTTCGAGCCAGGCGAGGGTCTTGGAGGCTTCGCTTCGACGGTTCTGCATCATCAAGAAGTATGGGGATTCTGGGCAGAAGTAAAATAATATCATGAACACCTGCAATCATAGAGTATTAGATTATTAAAATACCATTAAACTATATTAAACTGAGGGGCAGGGAGTGTGGTGGATTACGGAAGAGATAGAGAGAGAGAGAGCGAGAGAGAGAGAGCGAGAGAGAGTGAGAGAGAGAGAGAGAGAGAGAGAGAGAGAGAGAGAGAGAGAGAGAGAGACATGAAAGCTCTGTTTGCTCTAGAGATACGATGATATCAGAACTCGATCTGATAGTGGGTCATTTATGAAGATACATCAGGGCCAAGACATTTTCTCTCTCCGCTGTTAGAATAAATTTTCTTTTAAATCAGTCTGTTCTTGTGAAATATTTCCCCTCAACGCTGATCATTTTGTTGGGATAGTTGTTCAGCTTTTAATCCTATATTTAGTTTTACCTTCATTTATGGGTATGCGTTTTTCAGGTCATTCAAAAATTATAGGTTTTGATCTCAATTAAAAAAAAAAACTACCTCTTTTTCACCGTTTCCCCCCAGCCCCCCCCATCATGTGCCACATATGGGTCCCTTAACAAGTCTTAAAAGCATGCACTGTAGTGGTTATTTTGGGAAATATCTGTTTTTGAAAAATTTATCGTTTGTTGGGAGTGAGTAGCAATAGGTAAAATCAAACTCCAATCTTATATTTTAGTATAAAAAGAAGTATGCGTTAATGACCTATTTAAAAAATAAAAATAAAATAATTTTCAACAAAAAACTACAGGAATTTTTAATGATGAATAACCACACAAATTGGTGTGAACGATAATTTTAGTGAAAATAAACAAAGGGGAAAAATACAATTAATCTGATTAATATCACCAACATAAAAAACGGGATAAAAAATTATTTCGCTTTGGTGAGCTCGGAAAAGCAATTAAAACAATTAAATGAACTGTGAAATGAAATAAGTCTTTAATGCAACTTACCAAGCTTTCGGTGTACGCTGATTCGGAATTTCGTGCAAGGGTGAAATGAGGAAAATCGGGTAAAAGACATTGAAGGAATGTTTTAGGATGAAGTAAATTTTCACCTGTTGCTCGTCTTTCTTGAATTTTGCGGCCAGCGGCAAATAATGATGGTTGAAGAGAAAACTTCAAAATAATCATAAATTTCATACCCAAGTGGTAAAAAATTGAAAGAATTTGACACCCAAGAGGTACAAACCAAACCATCGGCGGACTCTAACTGGAGATCACAAACACGATGATGCTTACTGGTTAACATCAAGAAAGCAAGTGCGCAAAAAAAATTATTTTAATTATCTCACACACAGTATCCACACTTATGTTCTGATAAACTGATTATTAATTGATTAATGCCATTAGTTGATTAAAAAATCTGGTGCGTGCGCGCAACACACAACTTTCACTTACCAACTTACTTAGATAAGAAATTGACGTGTTTTGTTAAATATCATTTCCCAAAGTCACACATTTTTCTACATTCATATCTTATTTTTATTAATCGTTAAAGCCGTTTTTGAGTAAATAAAAAAACCCGTGAAAATGATACAAAATTTATTAAGTAAAGTCCCCCCTTCGGTTGATCAATTTTGATGAAATGTTGGCTATCACATATTTGGCATATACATACATCAAATACCCAGTTTGGTCACAATCGTGAGAGCCGTTTTTGAGTAAATAAAAAAAGCACGTAAAAATGATACAAAATTTATTAAGTAAAGTGCCCCCTGCGGTTGATCAATTTTGATGAAATTTTTACAGACATATCTCGGGCATATAAATACATCAAATACCCAGTTTGATCAAAATCGTTAAAGCCGATTTAGAGTAAATAAAAAAAACACGTGAAAATGTTACAAAATTTATTAAGTAAAGTCCCCCCTCCGGTTAATCAATTTTGATGAAATTTTTACAGTCATATCTCAGGCATATAAATCGATCAAATACTCAGTTTAATCAAAATCGTTAGAGCCGTTTTTGAGAAAATCGAAAAAAACCTAAAAAGTTATTAAGTAAAGTACCCCCTCCCTTTAAGTAATTTTGATGAAATTTATGCTGTCACATCGCGGGCATATACCTACACTAAATACCCAATTTCAGGATTGCACGGTTTATAGTTTTTGCGCTAGTCTGTTCACACACATACACACACACAGACACACACACACACACACACACACACACAGACCATTTCGCGGGACTTGGTCATTTCGACTCAGGGGACCCCAAAACGTGTATTTCCGTTGAAAACCGGAAGTCGAAATTTTTCACGATCGCAATACTTCCACTTACTATATATTTCATATATAGGTAAGTGAAAGTAAAAAAGTATTTTAGGGGACGTGAAAGTATAAAAATACTCCAAGACCTTCCACCAAAAACAATTTTTTTCAAGGAACATGTTTTGTCTGATGAAAACAACACAAAGTTATTCTGGCAGCTATGTTGTAGCAGTGTTGCCTCATTTTTTACGAAAATTGAAATACTTTACGTATTATCGAGTTGTACCCTGAAGGCAAAAATATATTTTTCAATAATGAATCCATTCAGTTAGCCCGTGTAGGAAGAGATAGTAGACGTGGTTAACAATTTTTCATGGTGAGAATTATAAACTTTTTGATGTCAGATTAGTGGATCCATACAGGAGCCGGATTGCTTTATCTCCAAAATTTTTGAACTTTCTAAGACAGACAGTTTAGGTTATAAAATAACCCGTATTTTCATAATGGCCTGTGCCCCTTTTATTATTATACAATGAAAAATAATGTTCAAGTTTAAACTCAATTATTACACTAAACCTTACTCATTTTGTGGATTTAATTTCCAAATTAATTGTATATTTTATAAGAGGGCTAAAGAAAAGCTGAGGTCGGAGATAAATGAATTGTTCGAGGCCAAGCGACAGGCCCATCTTCCTCTAATAAATGTTTTGAGCTTACAAGATTTTTTTTTTTTTTAATGAAAATATAATTTGTCATTTAAGATAATATTAAATATTTATGAGTTACTAACAAAGTTTCCATTATTTCGATAATTTAAAAAAGTAATAATAATGTTTTGAATAAGTACTTTTTAAGAATTTCTCTATTTATTTATTTTTTGAATTATTGAAATCTATATAAATAAAGATGATATTCTGTTTGTTTGTTTGTTTTTTATAGAAATCCATACCGTTTGTCCTAAATTCTCCAAATTTCTCTCAGTGGTTCCTTACTAGGTCGAACACCTGTCCATATTAAAATTGCATAACCTCAGCCGATCTTCAGCTGCTATTTTTTATTGTTATAAAATAAAGAATAAGTTATAAAAATCGTAATGATCTCGCTTTTTTTTTTTTTTTTACATTAGAAAAATGAAATTCCCCGGGTGACACCGAGAAATAAAGATGAAATTGTGTTTGTTCTTTATAGATATCCATACCGTTTGTCCTAAATTCTCCAAATTTCGCTCAGTGGTTCTTTCAGACCAGGTGCGAACACCTGTTCATATTAAAATTGCCATATTAAACTTCAGCCAATCTCTGGTTATATTCTTTATTGTTATAAAAATCATTTTGATCTCGCTTTACGCTGGTTTTTACGAAATCGACCGTTTGAGTCGATAATAGTCTCACTTTATAGATTTTATAGATTTAAAAAATGTAATTCCCCGGGTAAAACCGGTATATACAGCTAGTTTACTCTAAGTATAAAAATATACAATATAAAATAAATAGAGTAATGACGTGTACATGCATGTAGAGAAACTACCCCTTGGTAGCACTCAAATTCTGTTTCCAATTTATTAGATCCCGAGGCCATCTTCTTTTCAGGTGCCTCTGAGGATTGTAAATATGGAATTTATTATGAAAGGACTGGTATCAGGATCGGGCAAAACTCAAAGAACATTAAGGTCTTTATAGATCATTTTATTTCGGACAAGATAAACAGCCTTATGTACTTTAAGCAGGATTTTGGATTGTAGGGATTGGATGCAATAGTAATTCGATGGTTTGTTGAAACTTCAAAGTTTGATTCCATAAGTCTAGATACCTATTATTATTGTCATCTAGATTAACCTAGCTTATTAAAAGTTGGGAGGGTTTCTTCTTGTTAATGTTGTAGTAGTTGGAATCTGCTGGTGATATCATGTTTTTTCAGTCTTGTGTGAGGATTCCATGGGCGGCGTTTGTCAATATGGAGTTGAAATATCAATAGGAAGTTGAATATTATTGAAGGATACAGTAGGACAGGATGTTTTAAGTTTACGACGTTGGGTAAAGGTAATTTGAGGGGATTTGTTGGGATTTATCTTTATTATTAAAATGCAGCAAATGGGTCTTAGTTCATAGATAACACACATGTGTCGGATGGATGGGTTGATACTTGAAATTCTTGTTTCTGATACAAATGATGCTGATACATTTTTGGATCTGATACTGAATTTATTTGATACTTTTGTATCTGATACAGAAAATTGAATGACCATTGCATTATAATTGAATGAGTTGTAGTACTTAGTAAAAGGCTCATCGAAATTTTTACTAAGTAAACATATTTTTATTTTTTAAATTAAATATATTCCTCTATATGAATTGTACAATGTAAAACATACTTTGTTTACTTTAGAATGAAACATCAAAAAATATAAATTTGTTCTTGTTATAATTATTCAATTATATTTATTATATATTTATGAATAGTTATAACTATTCAACTATTAAAACCATTAGGTTTGAAATATATATCACATCATATATCAGTATCAATCAATAATTTTATTATTTTATTTAAGTTATTACTTTCTATTATCTCTTTATTGTTACTGTCTAAGATAAATGAATAAAATCCTAAGTCTCTGTTGCTGAATCAAGGGATCAGGTATTAAGTAGTTTGCAAGGACTACTTCAAGTAGGGTAAACCATACAGTTATTGGCACCCCAACTTTAACTTAAAGAAATAGGTAAACAAGTCCTAATTTTATTACAAGATATACATGAGTCTAATGTTTGAAGGGTCCTCTAAGTCATCTATGAAGTAAGACTTTAACAAACCAACCATAGAGAAGATTTCACAATTAAATCCACAGGGTGCCAATAACAATTTGGCACTTTTAACAACAAATGTTGCCATTTTGTAAAACTATTGAACTTTTGACCAAAAAAAAAAATCTTGAGTCTTTATGAGGATAGATAATGAGGAGCTATAGGAAGTTTCTATTTAATCCCTTTATAAAAAGTATTTTTTTTAAATTTAACCATACAAATGTTGTCTTAAGGGTGCCAATAACTGTACGGTTTACCCTACTAAATGATTCGACTGAATCAGTTGAAGCCAGTATGTGGATCATAGTCCGGTGTTAGCTAGTTCAAGTATTCATTGTATTAGTACCTCACACTCATTTGAGCCCCGTTCATTTTGGCTGGATCAACTCCTTGTATCAGATACTGAATAGTACAACCTGACCCATCTCTAGTCAGTATATCAGCTGAATAAGAAAATAAAGAATGGGGCATTGGATAGTGCCTCGATGGACACCGGCTGATTGAACAAAACGGTTTGAATAAGCAATATTGTGGTTAACTTTAAGTGTTTTATCAGTGAGGTAAGAGTGCATTATAAAGGGAAATGTGTGGAAGGGAGTGAGAGAGAGGCTCTTCAGCTGCAAAATAATCAAAGTTACGACTGGACGATACCAATACACAATAATCATGTAAAGATTGTAACTGCATAAAAACTTACCAGTGGAGGTACTATACAAAATAATGTGAGACCGTCGTATTCGAAGAAGGTTCCGACGACGTAGTCGAAGAGGAAACCCAAGTACCACATTACCGAAAAGAAGTTGGCCAGAGCACCTCTCCTAGATGGAGAAGCCACCTCCGTCAAATATATTGGTAATATCGTGTAGTGTATGGCGATTGCCATCCCTGCAAAAATATTACAACCATAGTAGGGAAAGATTGTCGACCTTATATATAAATGGAGTGAAAATGGTTAGAGGGGGTGCGGTGAAGTTAAATAACACACATATGTAGGTTTTAAATATTTAACACGTTAGGTGCGGTTTATTTTAGGGGTATCCTGAATATAACGGTATAGGTCCCAGGAGTCCGACTGCTGGGGTGAGCCACAGACGATATCGGGCGTCGGGGTCCGATCCTCTTCAAACACTGAATTTAGTCAATTTTTAATGAGATTATTGCATTTTAGTGCAGAAAAAGTTGCTAACATCTGAAATTCTGTTGTTTTTAAGAACCGGATTCCGAGGTCCGATACTGAGTAATAAAACAAGACTACTGGACGGCATCACCCTTCCGCGTCCGATATCGGTGCGTGTCCGTACAGGTCTCGCGAGTACAGGTCCCCACCATCTTACTTCTTTATACTGTGTTCTTCTTACTAAGTCTGTAATTGTAAACAAAACTTAATTGTGATATTTACTTAATTTATTTTATATAAATTCATTTCTTTAAAAAGAACATTTTTTTACTTTCACTTACCTATATATGAAATATATAGTAAGTGGAAGTATTGCGATCGTGAAAAATTTCGACTTCCGGTTTTCAACGGAAATACAGGTTTTGGGGTCCCCTGAGTCGAAATGACCAAGTCCCGCGAAACGGTCTGTGTTTGTGTGTGTGTGTGTGTGTGAGCAGACTAGCTCAAAAACTATAAACCGTGCGATCATGAAATTGGGTATTTAGTGTAGGTATATGTCCGCGATGTGACAGCGTAAATTTTATCAAAATTACTTGAAGGGAAGGGGTACTTTACTTAGTAACTTTTTAGTTTTTTTTTATTTACTCTACATTGGCTTTAACGATTTTGATCAAACTTGGTATTTGATGTATGTATATGCCCGAGATATGACTGTTAAAATTTCATTAAAATTGATTAACCGGAGGGGGGACTTTACTTAATAAATTTTGTAACATTTTCACGTGTTTTTTTTATTTACTCAAAAACGGCTTTAACGATTAACAAAAATAAGATATGAATGTAGAAAAATGTGTGACTTTGGGAAATGATATTTAGCAAAACACGTCAATTTCTTATCTAAGTAAGTTGGTAAGTGAAAGTTTTGTGTTGCGCGCACGCATCAGATTTTTTTATCATAGAGTGAGTGGTTGTAAAGTAGTAAAAGATTCCAAAAAATCGTTTTAACATTGCAAAAATTATCAATATGGATAGTGATTCAAAATTGCAGCAGTTAAATGTTATTTCCGATAAAGTATGGCTTAAATCCTGTATCGGACTCCGGGGGCCTGCCCTGCGCCTATTATGTCTAGTTCCAATCCTTACCAAGCGTTAATGCCCTTGAGACGGTCATTTAATTCTTTTTCCAGTCAAATAATAATGCTTTCGTCAGAGCATTCTCATCGGACCCCGGGGACCGATACCGTCCAATTCAGGATATCCCTAAAATACGCCGCCGCACCTGACGTGTTAATAGTGCCGACACAAATTTTTGGTTCTCTCATCAGGGCTAAATGAGACAAAAAACACAGACCTTTAGTATTGTAGGTTGTTAGGCTAACCGCTACTCGACAGGTGACCCCAATGCACCTTAGTGATTAATTAATCAGGTAAGAAGTGTATCATGGTGACATAAAAATAAACAGAAAAACCGAAAGAACTTATTTGATTTATATAATTGATGTTTACTGCATACGAAAAAAAGAGCCCTGTCCACCAGAATTATAATAAAATTTGTGTGAACCCCAACACTATGATCTCTGCCGATTTCAATATTTTCGGAAAATTTTCAGCATTAACACGTTAGGTGCGGGTATTTTAGGGGTATCGTGAATTGGACGGTATCGGTTCCGGGGGTCCGACTCCTGGGATGAGCCTCAGACGATATCGGGCGTCGGTGTCCGATGGATTTGCTCTGACGAAAGTATTATTTTTTGACTGAAAAGTGAATTAAATGAGCTTCTCAAGGGCATTATCTCTTAGTAAGGATTGGAACTAGACATAACGTTCGCAGGGCATGCCCCTGGTGTCCGATACAGGATTTACGCCATACTTTATCGAAAATAGCATCAAACTGCTGGAATTTTGAATTACCATCCATATTGATAATTTTTGCAATGTTAAAACAATTTTTCGGAGTCTATTACTGCTTTACAACCACTTACTCTATGATAAAAAAATGTTCTTTTTAAAGAAATGAATTTATATAAGAAAGCATAAATAAAGCAACATCAGCAAGTTTTATTTATAAATACAGACTTAATAAGAAGTATTAAAAGAGTACTGGTGCGTGCTCGCAACACACAACTTTCACTTACCAACTTACTTAGATTAGAAATTACTGCGTTTTCTTAAATGTCACTTCTCAAATAAACAGAACGGTTTTAATTATGAACAATGGTCTGTCGTCATTAAAGGCGTACTCCGCATGCCTGGGCCCAAAGTTTTATGAGTTGACTGAATATTTTTCTTTTTTTCTCCTCTATATGTTTTCTTTATTTTTATCATATCTCTTATTTAGCCATTTCTTATTTGTAGGCGTAACGAGAGACGGTTAATTTCTCCATATAAACAAAAACAAAGCTACTTTATAGGAAACAAAAAAACAAACAAACAAAAAAGACCCCTACCCCAGTTAAGCCTCCTCAGAACATTTTAATAATGATGAAGCTTACCTGATATTAAAGAACACCTAAACATGGCGAATTTGATAAAAATCGTTAAAGCCGTTTTTAAAAACATCGAAAAAAAGGTAAAAATTGGAAAACAAATTATGAAATGAAGTGACCCATCCGTTTGACCAATTTTGATGAAATGTTCGCTATCACATCTTTGGCATATACATAGATCAAAAACTTAGTTTGATCAAAATCGTTAAAACCGTTTTTGAGTAAATAAAAAAACACGTGAAAATGATATAAGATTTATCAAATAAAGTCCCTCCTCCGGTTGATCAATTTTGATGAAATTTTTACTGTCATATCTCGGGCATATACATACATTAAATACCCAGTTTAATCTAAATCGTTAAAACCGTTTTTGAGTAAATAAAAAAAAACACGTGAAAATGATACAAAATTTAATAAGTAAAGTCCCCCCTCCGGTTGATAAATTTTGATGAAATTTTTACAGTCATATCTCAGGCATATTAATACATCAAATATTCAGTTTAATCAAAATCGTTAGAGCCGTTTTTGAGAAAATCAAAAAAAAACATAAAAAGTTACTATATAAAGTACCCCCTCCCTTTGAGCAATTTTGATGAAATTCATGCTGTCACATCGCGGGCATATACATACACTAAATACCCAATTTCAGGTTCGCACAGTTTATAGTTTTTGAGCTAGTCTGTTCACACACACACACACACACAGACCATTTCGCGGGACTTGGTCATTTGGACTCAGGGGACCCCAAAACGTGTATTTCCGTTGAAAACCGGAAGTCGAAATTTTTCACGATCGCAATACTTCCACTTACTATATATTTCATGTATAGGAAAGTGAATATAAAAAATCTGGTGCGTGCGCGCAACACACAACTTTCACTTACCAACTTACTTAGATTAGAAATTGACGTGTTTTGCTAAATATCATTTCCCAAAGTCACACATTTTTCTACATTCATATCTTCTTTTTGTTAATCGTTAAAGCCGTTTTTTAGTAAATAAAAAAACTCCGTGAAAATGATACAAAATTTATTAAGTAAAGTCCCCCCTCCCGTAGATCAATTTTGATGAAATTTTTACAGTCATATCTCGGGCATATAAATACATCAAATACCAAGTTTGATCAAAATCGTTAAAACCGTTTTTGAGTAAATAAAAAAAAACACGTGAAAATGATACAAAATTTATTAAGTAAAGTCCCCCCTCCGGTTGATCAATTGTGATGAAATGTTGATTATCACATCTTTGGCATATAAATACATCAAATACCAAGTTTGATCAAAATCGTTAAAACCGTTTTTGAGTAAATAAAAAAAACATGTGAAAATGATACAAAATTTATTAAGTAAAGTCCCCCCTCCGGTTGATCAATTTTGATGAAATTTTCACAGTCATATTTCAGGCATATAAATAGATCAAATACTCAGTTTAATCAAAATCGTTAGAGCCGTTTTTGAGAAAATCGAAAAAAACTTAAAAAGTTATTAAATAAAGTACCCCCTCACTTTGAGGAATTTTGATGAAATTTTTGCTGTCACATCGCAGGCACACCCCTACACAAAATACCCAATTTCAGGTTCGCAATGTTTATAGTTTTTGAGCTAGTCTGTTCATATACACACACACACACACACACACACAGACCATTTCGCGGGACTTGGTTAATTGGACTCAGGGGACCCCAAAACGTGTATTTCCGTTGAAAACCGGAAGTCGAAATTTTTCACGATCGCAATACTTCCACTTACTATATATTTCATATATAGGTAAGTGAAAGTAAAAATTGTTTGTTTTCTCATATTTATGCAATAATTAAAGAATACCAAAGAAATTAAATAGAACTATATTGTATAAAATCAAACACATAAAATTAAAGATAACCATAAAGGTAGTCGTTGCAATATTATCGGACGCGGAAGGGTGATGCCGTCCTGTAGTCCTGTTTTATTACTGATGACCTGTATAGGACCCCGGAGTCCGATTCTAAAAAGCAACAGAATTTCATCTGTTAGCAACTTTTGCTGCACTTGCAAATGCAATAATCTCATTAAAAATCGACTAAATTGAGTCGTTGGGTGTTCGGCCTTTCGGACATTTTCATGTGATAATAGGCTGTTAAGATGGGAATGTAAGACCCCGGGGACCGATGCCGCACCTAACGTGTTAAGATAAACGTACAATAAAATAAAACTTACTTAAACACACTGACTATGTCTATGTTGGATAAAAATAATAATCATAATATCGGCATTTATAGATGCTAAATATACATTATATATCTCTTGATAGAAAATTAATATTAACTTTTGTAATTCTAACTTTCCAACTCATTCAATTTAACTTTCCATCCAAACTTACTGAGCTGACCTTTGTTGCGACTTTAATAAATCATTGAATTTCACTTCTACCCTATCTTAATTATCCGAAATCCTTCGTAAAGTAAGCAATACCCGCTCTAGGTCTTCAGATCTGTAAACACCACCGGACGTCAGCTTTTGATAGATCTTTCATTATCCGGTCCTCATCCCTATGTAATTCTATTCCTACTTTAATCCTTAATTCCAATACCCTCTCCACCTCTAAATCCCTTCTATATCATGACTTCATAGCCATCTAGTGTCCTTAAAAAATGTAAATTGGCATTTCCTATTATATAATATTTTAAACTGATGTAAGCTCTTATTTCATTTTTTTATTATCATTTTACTTTTGCTTTTTGCGGTCACCTGTGGTATATAGGTTAGCACGGCAAACTACAAAACTAAAGGTGCGCCCACATCTTAATATCGCGCCCAGCGGTGGCCCTAGGATTTTGTAATGGGAGTAAAAAATCCTTAGCCATGCCGTCCCTCGGATAGGACTTAAAATAGAGGTCCCGAGCCTGTCCGATGTCAGATACTCGTTAAAGATCCCTATCCTAATGAAACCTGATAGGCAAAATTTAGGACTCCCACTGTAGCATCGTCCGATTAGCCTTAGTGGCATAAAGTGACGTTAAACGAAGAAACTAAATTTTGCTTTTTTAGAAAATATAAAAATTCCTTAGCTTATTTGTAAATAAGCGTACAAATTTATATCTATTATTAGATTTGTAATACTATTTTCCTTTAACTTGATTGAATATTTAGTTAGTATTTTTTTCTTTTAAGACTAGAGCCCTCATAATTATATAATTTAATTTATATAATTTGTTCATTTAACCTTTAATCTAAGGCTCTAAAGCCCTATTTGTATAGGGGAGAGCGGGGTTGGTTGGCGTAGGAAGTAGGTTGGCCATCGGCTTATATTTTCCGTCACACCTGCTTTGAAGGCCTCACCATTGTACCATGTGACCCACTCGACCTCGGGAGTCTTGTCCTGAGTTTTCAATCCGATGCTAACAGTGTAGAGAAGAGTGTGCTTCATTGATTGATTTCACAACATGTAAGTAAATTTTTATATGTTCAGAAAATTTGGTTTAAAAGCATGGTAAAACATCTGACTCCGATTCTGTTCACATAGCCCCAAACTCCTTTGGGACCTAACCTTTCGACTAACCAGTTTCTTGTTTGGTTGTTCTCCCCTGTCCTGGCAGCCATCTTTCATATGATCTCTACTGTGGGGTTAGTTGGATCTCTTCAACTGGAGTTTGTTTGTGCAGTAGCAATTCACAAAAACAAGGTAAACATAAACAAAGGTGAAAGTAAACAATTGTCTTTAGTTCCAGCTAGGAGGATGAGAGCAATTTTTCTTATGCAGAAAGTGACGACAGTCTAGACTTCTATCTTCCTCTGTTGTCATTCTATTTTCCCTTAAAAGCTGGTTAAAACCGATTCAAAATTATTATATCATTATAGTGCAGCTTTTAAAAACAATAATATGTGTCCAGCAGTACTTGGATAAGATGGCTAAACAAGCCCACCTTCTAGGCCAACCTGCCCCACCTTGGGGGTTAATTGGCATACTCTGGATTGACGAATTCTTCAATTTTCTATGATCTTAGTATTAAATATTATGTGGTGAAAAAAATACTTGAAGTACTCAAATACTTAGAGTTTACAGTGGTATCAGTCCTATTGGGATTATATTATATTAACAGGAACGACTCAACAATAAAAAAAGTGAAAACTGTTGCCAACCAACCCCGCTCTCCCCTATTATTTAATTTTGTTCTTTGTTCAAATTTATTGGATACGCCACAGGACAAATAAATAAAGAATTTATTATCATTATTAAATAAAATCAGCCGTTATGTCCTTAGATAATAATCTATACTCTATACTTTTTTTATTTTTTCCTAATATTTCTTCGGATGTTTATTAATTTTTTTTCTTAATTTAATATTTTTTTATCATGTTCAATGTTTCTGTAAAAAATGTAAAATTGTATAAAATGTAATTGTAACTAATATATATGGTTATAAAATGTAAATTTAATATAATTTCTGTATCTAAAACTGTGTAAAATGTTCTCTTTACTCATTTTTATATAGAATGTCCAAAAATAAACGCATAAAAATGAGAAGAAAAAAAATGTCATTTATTGTTAGATACGGAAATGTTTAAGATGCTTGATAATGGACAATAAATCTGAAACGTCGCAGGTGATGAAATAAAGTGGAAAAGAAAAGGTTATAAAGAAAATATAGTTAGATGTTTATCAACCTAAAAAAAAAAAAAAAAAAAAAAAAAATAAGATGTAATTATATGCATTTCTTCGTCAGGGTTTGACCATGTAACAGGTTTTTCAACTGCCAAGCATTCACCCATCTTGCTTTTGGCTTCTTCAGAGCCAATACAATATAACAATCTTGTATTGGCTCTGAAGAAGTCCACAGCAAGATCGGTGCAAGCTTGGCAGTTGAAAAACCTGTTACATGGTCAAACCCAGAAGAAATGAATAAAATGGATTCAGACCATGGAAGCCTAAATCGGACGATGCTACAACGGGAGTCCTGAATTTTGTCTATCCAGATATATTTAGGATAGGAATCTTTAACGAGTACCTGACATCGTACAGGCTCGGGACCTCCAATAACCCTCCGAGGGACGGCATAGCCAAGGATTTTTTACTCCCGTTAAAAAATCCTAGGACCACCGTGGGGCGCGAACCTGCGACCTTTAGTATTGTAGGTTGTCAAAATGGTATTTGTGCATTAAGATTTAAGGGGAAATGGTATTTATATATATATATATATATATATATATATATATATATATATATATATATATATATATATATATATATATATAGGGAATTGGTATTCGAGATCATGTTTGAAAATTAAATAAATTACGTTACCTGGAAATCGTAATACGAAAGTTGAGGTTTGCTTTCTGTTTGTAATTCATTTTGTTGTTTCTGTCAGTATTGAAGTTTTGTGCGATGTTTTTCTTTTTTATATGAAGAGTGAGATCACAGAAGAAATATTTTTCTATATAAATAAAGATGAAATTCTGTTTGTTTCTTCTTTATAGAAATCCATACCGTTTGTCCTAAATTCTCCAAATTTCGCTCAGTGGTTCTTTGATACCAGGTGCGAACACCTGTCCATATTAAAATTGCATAACTTCAGCCGATCTTCAGCTGATATTCTTTATTTTAATGAAAATCGTTTTGATCTCGCTTTACATTGGTTTTTTTTTACGAAGTCGACCGTTTCTGTAGAAAAATGAAATTCCCCCTGTGAAACCGGGATATACAGCTATAATCTATGTATATAAAGATGAAATTCTGTTTGTTCTTTATAGAAATCCATACCGTTTGTCCTAAATTCCCCAAATTTTGCTCAGTGGTTCTTTTAGACCAGATGCGAACACCTGTCCATATAAAAATTGCCATATTAAACTTCAGCCAATCTCTGGTTATATTCTTTATTGTTATAAAAATCATTTTGATCTCGCTTTACGCTGGTTTTTACGAAATCGACCGTTTGAGTCGATAATAGTCTCAGTTTATAGATTTAAAAAATGTAATTCCCCGGGTGAAACCGGTATATACAGCTAGTATGATATAAAATAATGATCTCACCTTGGACGAACCGCATAAAGCATAGCGCCGTGTAGGTTCTCCACCACAGTACCATAAGCCACGTCACTACGAAGACAGGAGTGATATAGAAGAGGCACGTTTTCCTCCCGAATCTGTCTGCCAGGAAGCCTGCCGGAATGCTGGGTACGAGGCAGCCCACCTCGATCAAGGATATCACCCATGAGCCTTCATCCGCGGTCAGCCGGAACTCCTGATCCTCACTCTTCAGTTGTGGCAGAAGTGGAGTGGCCCAGGTGAAGCTTGTGCCAGTCACGAACAGAGCCAGGCCACCTGGAAGATTACTATGGGTGTTAGATATAAGAGAGATAAGACTGTTCATAATGTTGTAAGTTTTGTTAAAACATGGTGTTCAACCACGTTTAGGACTAGTCAGGCAGGGTTCCAACTTGAGCCGAATCTCTTTTCGGAGGGTAAAACGACTGTTCACGCTCCAGAGCCCAAGTAATGAGCAACTATTCGTATTTTTTCTCGATTAAGAACAAATCGCGGTTTATGCAAAGTTTACCTGCAACGGATAGGAGTTGAAAATAATTCTGAATGCGATAAATGTAAACAAAGAGAAAACCTTCGGCATATTATTTTGGAATGTCCTGCATACAAAAACCAAAGGAAAAAGTATCTAAATTTTTTAAATCCGGACAATTATGACATCCAATATAAAAAATTACTAAGAGAAGAAGAATAACAAATAACGAAAGAGAAGAAATTATTGATATATCCAAATACCTCCGCTCAATAAATAAACAGATTTAAAAAAAAAAAACCTGTACCACTACAACCCATAAAGGGTCTTGGGTTCAGTACTATGTAAAGAAGAGTACTGTTTCTTGGTCAGCGGTCGTGCAAGGAGGTGATTTGACCGTGATCACGCTCAACCGCCAGGTTCTTTCCCCTTAATTTTTCAATTTAGGGTACCCACTTTATAGAGGCTGGGTTTGCCCCAGGAGGGTCTCTCGGCCCACGAGACGAACTGTGGCGAATAATAAAGATATCATAAGCCATGTCAGATTCGAACTCGGGACCCTAAGCACAGCAGTCCACTGCCTTACCAGTGGGCTACCCCGCTCCTAAACAGATTTAACATTTATCTATTAAAATATAGATTTAATATCTTATACTAGTGTATAAATTTATGTATATAAGTGTATAATGTATGTATATTTGGGTGTAATGTAAATATGTATATATGTGTGTGTATGGTATATGTATATATGATGTGTATATATGTGTGTATATATGTATATATATATATATATATATATATATATATATATATATATGTTTATATATAAACGTATTTTAGTAATTATAGATAAATAGTGATCCAAGCCACATGGTTGGCTGTAAGGAGTAATTCAATGCAAAAAAAAAAAAAAAAAAAAAAAAAAGAACTGTTCGTATTTCCGCAACCCAAGTGATCAAGTGGATTTCATCAAACAACAGTCAGTATCCCCCACTCCAGTCAATTCAAAACAATAAAAAACTGGAAGAAGAGCGTTACTCACGAAACCAATAGTATATCTCGTATTTCATTACAATTTAGGCCTGTTTATAGCTACCTCTTCCACGGAATGTACTATGAGCTTCGAAGTTTAAACCCTTGAAGACCAGATTTTTGGCGAGATTTCTGCTGAAGAAACAGCCGTAGATACATTTCTTTCACACCTTCACCAAGATATAATTTCTGGTAAACTTCTTGACCTCAAGTACAGCACTTCAAATGGCATCTATTTTAAGAACCAACGTGAAATGCTTGACCATGCTATTACTTGGATAGGACGTAAAATGAAGGCCTCGGGCCTCTCAATGCCAGGTACTCCCTAATTATAATATATCTTACATATCCTATATAAGATATAAGATTATAAATATAAGATCCCAATCCTAGTTATACCTGGATTGGAAAAATTTAGGACTCCGACTGTAGCATCGTCCGAACTGCCGTAGTAGATTGAAGGGACGTTAAACAAACAAAGAAACCGTTTAAACAGGCCTTTTGTTGGAATGAACAAGAATATTCCTAAAGAAAACTTTTAATTTCGGCGCGATACTTATACTTATCTTCTTTCCCGTTATAAATTAAAATAACAAAGTCAGACTGGTCAAACTTAACTTTGTAGTTTCGGTTCTTGACGCTAACTATGTCTCCTCATCAAGTGAGGTGATCGTGGGGAACTCCAAATAAATGAGAACCACGGTAAGAGTCCCCCCCCCCCTACAAGGAAGAATTAGGAATTCTAGAAAACCAATATTTCTTTTTACCCAACCATTGACATTGACAACAAGTAAAAAATATTGAGGAAAACTGTAATATTTGTCCTCTGGGAGACTGATTTTCCTCAGCTCATAATTGAAAATACTTTCCCATACAATGAGAATATTGTGTGCGGGAGGAAAACAGCACTGGGCCTATACCACTTTAATCTGGGTAGGAGGAAAACATTTTCCAGAACGTCATTGAATAAAACAGGAAGTGAAGGAACAATCGCCTAAAGAAATGGAAGAACGATTGCCAATAATTAACGTAGAACATTCTGTGCTGTATGTTGTCGTAACGCGTCGAAAAACAGGATTTTGAATAAATATATAACACTAGCAGATCCGGCTACGCGTTGCTGTGGCTCAGCAGCTGTAAATACTTTGAATTAATTATATCCTAATCTTTTTATTGCAATAAAATCAATATTGAATGATGAAGATAAGAACTGCTTATCCTGTAAATTTTCCAATTCGAAAACTGCCAAGCAAGTTCAATAAGGACGCGTTCAAAATAATGCTGCGGATCATCTCATTGATTGAGAACTTTGGAATTTTCTGCTATAGTGCGCATTCATGAGCATTGCTTCATATCTTTGTCGATATTTTCTTAGAAGCAGTGATGTCTTGCCAACCGCTACACTTTTAATAAGCCCACATGAGTACAATGAGCTTCCAAGGGAACTCTTTTTTTTATTTAAGAGCTTCCGCAAAGAGAACACGTTGGTTCTTAAAAACGGTGCCATTTGAAGTGCAGTGTTTGAGGTAGTCTGTGAAGTAGGTAAGTAGCTTTGGAGAGGCAGTAAACAGTCGCGGGATCCTCTTCTTTTCGATGGATCGAAAATGGACTTCGTTGTCGAATTATTGAAGAAAAGTCACAAATTGAAGTAGCCTCGCTCACGTGAAGGTCAGAATGGATAAGCAGGTGTTTGTCTGTAATTAGCGTGAATTGATGGCCAGCAAGATACATTTATGGTCTTAAAACAAAAAATTATTGCGAGTGCCTCCCGGTAACGTTGGGAGTAATATTTTCTGTGTTTGGCAAATATCTTGAAGTGAAGGTTATGGCTAATAATGTCGAGAGATTAAATTCTAGCGATGGCACCGACATTGCTAGCCAAACTTATAGGAAGCGATGGAACATATGATTGGAAAACCGAAGATCGATGCCAGTTAAAAACACGGAGCGAGGGGAAATTAAGAGTAAATTTTCCCTAGGCCCGAGAAATTACATTATTGCTTAATAGGCGAAGAAGGGCCAATACAACATATAAGGTGGAAAAAATAAAAAATTACCCCCATGCCATCAAAACAATGAAACCGAAATGGTTTTGACATGTTATGAGGGTGGATGAAAGAAGATGGCCCAGAACAATGTAGGAATGGAGACAATAGCGTAAACGGGAAAAAAGATCGCCAAAGGATAATCTGGTTTGAAGGAAAGTATGGTAAACAGAAGAGTGCGTGGAGGCTGCAAGGATCGCAAATTTTGGACCAGATAACATCCCAGTTAAATTGATTAAAGCCTCATTACCTTTTATTCTCCCTATCCTTTATCATATATACAACTTTTCCCTGCAAACTGCCTCTTTTCCAAGTACCTGGAAAACCGCTCTTGTACGCCCATTGAAAAAAACCTCCAATCCAGAAACCCTTAATGATTTCCGTCCCATCTCTCTGTTATCCAACTTATCCAAACCCTTGGAACGTTTAGTTCAATCCCAGCTATCCAAATACCTAGAGCAAAACAACCTTCTGAACCATCTTCAGTCTGGTTTCAGACCTAACCATTCCACGCAATCCGCCCTCATTAAAATTTCCCAAGATCTCCACACTGCAATAGACCAAAAGAAACTCACCATCCTTATTCTCCTCGACTTCAGCAAAGCCTTTGACTCAGTGGACCACAACATCCTTTTTAAACAAACTCAAAAACTTCCACATGTCTTATAATGCCCTCCTATGGTTCCAATCTTTCCTCACCAGTCGCTCCCAATTTGTGGCAGTCCCTGACAAATCCCCGTCAAAGCCTCTGCCATTATCTAAAGGTGTACCTCAGGGTTCCTCTTTATCCCCCACCCTTTTTTCCATCTATATTAATGACCTCCCATCCTCCATCCACCACTGTCAATACCATATGTATGCCGATGACGTCCCGATTTACCTCTCCTTTGACCCCGCTGATTCCACAGGTGCCATCCAAATACTCCAGGAAGATATCGACGGAATTTGCGCGTGGGCAAACCTCAACAACCTCACCTTAAACGCCGAGAAGACGAAAGCCATCTTGATTGGATCTCCCTCTCTCCTCAAATCAACACCTCTTGCTCCAAACCTAGTGCTGAACAACACCTCCATCTCATTCCACAATTCCGTTAAAAACCTAGGCGTTACCTTTGATCAATCCCTCTCATGGAAACCCCACATCTCACAAATTTCCCGACGTACTGTCTCTATCCTAAAACAGTTCAACCGTCTACAATATCTTCTTCCATTCAAAACCCGCCAACTCCTAGTCTCTTCTCTCATCTTTCCCCACTTTGACTACGGCTGTATAGTGTACGGCGGACTGTCAGGGGAACTCGAAGCCAAACTTAAACGCCTAATGAATTGCACAATACGTTTTGTCTTTGGGATCCCAAGAGATACGCATATAACCCAGTACTACGCCGAGTTAATGTGGCTCTACCCCTCCTACCGTCGTCGGTACATACTGGCTTCCTTCTTATACCAGGCCATCAGAGCTCAACAACCCTCCTACATCCTACAGAATCTGCAATTCAAATCTTCCATCCAATCCCGCCCAACCAGGTCCCGTACCTCCGATCTCTATCCTCCTCCTCATCGAACTGAAACTTATGAAAAATCCTTCATAATGCAAGCCGTATCCCTCTGGAACTCTATCCCCTCTAATATCCGACACGCTTCATCTGCATCCACTTTCAAATCCCTCCTCTTCGATTTCCTATTCAACTCCCAAACCAACTACTGATCACTGAAGGGACATAATAGAGCTTTGGAAGCAACTCTTTTTAGCATGATTTCTATTAGAAAATATCTTATCGATGTACTCAGGCCGTTTTATTATATTCCGTTGTCTAAATGTATCGGTATTCTCTCTTTCTTCCTCTTGTTTTTATTTCACTTATTATAGTTAAAGATTATTTTCATGAAGGAATGCACTTTTTGTTTCTGTCTTATTTTATTTATTTTTTGTTTCTGTCTTATTTTATTTATTTTTTCTTTCTGTAAATATTATTTGTAAACTATATTTGTAAATATTTAATATCATTCACATATGGCCACACTGGCTAGATCTCTATGTTATGTATGTAAAATTTATTCTTAAGGGACATCAGTCCCAGGATAATAAAATTATTTTTCATTTCATTTCAAATTATGGCACAAACTTATTTATGGATAGCATATCGAATGCAAGGCTTGTCTTACTTAAAATCCCATTTTTTCCCCTTTTACCATAAATTAGCTTCCCATTTCCCTTTAACATCTCAGTTCAAGACCGATTACTAACCGAGATAGTGATTATTCCTATTCTGCTTCGTTTACCGTCCGGTTTCTCATAGAGTATTCTTCTTAACATCCTGTGCTCCGGCATTCTTTCCACATTTCCTAGCCATCTCAGTCTGGCATTCTTTATTAACGCCACCATGTCCGGTTCTCCATATAGCTCCATCAGCTCCTCATTCTTTCTTCTTCTCCATTTTCGGACACTCCGCCCAATATTCTTCTTAATATTTTTCTTTCCCATGCATTGACCATGATTTCTGATTTTTGTCAGGGGCCATGTCTCGCACTCAAACAAAACTACCGGTTCTTAATATGGTTTTGTACAGTTGAATTTTTATTCTTTTAGAAAATGATTTTGCTATCATTTTTTAATAAGGTATTAAAAGAAGAGGAAAAAAGAAACTAAAATTGGCCCTCCTAAAAAATACTTTTTTTTTTTTTAATAGACCAGTGTTGCATATGACGTGCGATAGGACATGAAGTTGTCTATAAATACAATAAACATAATTAAAGATTAAAAAGCATGTTGTCTATCACATGTTACAGATAACTCACCAATGGCTGCTACTAAATACTGTCTTGAGGCAGCTGAAGAAAACATTTTTTAAACAAATTTAAATTCATACTGCTCCGTTCGTGTAATTTTATCTTTATTGCTTGTTATCCTTGTTTACCGCCTAGTTAGCTGTTCATATTATGTCAATTATTGAGGTTTTATATAATTACCTTTTTTTTTATAGTAGTTATGTAGTAATTTATCATTCCGAAAAATATGAAATCCGTTGTCACTTATAAAGGAGTTGCAATAACTTTTTTGATAGCTTATTGATCCCTAACAGTGACTGACGGTAACAGGTATGATTTCCCTTCTTAAAAGTTTTGGGAGTAATTAGAATTTGATAATTACTCAGAAAATTAGTCAAGTCCGCCCCGAGATTCACAACTTACGTTAATCATTTAAAAATAAAATTAACTATAACTTTATTACAGTTCTTTCAAACGTTAGCGTTTTTTTTTCTTAATAGGTAGTACATGAAGACCCCACGCTAAGTACGTGTACAGTCCATTTTTTGTGAATATTGTTTTATAGCGCATTTTAGTAATAAAAAAAAATGACTTTTGATTTTGGTCATTGATTCTCTTTGGAATAACAAATAATGCATTGTAGTTTTGTTAACATTACCGTTATTTGGAAATATATTGGGCATACACTATTTTTTCCCATTGATTTAATGTTACTAGGTTGTGTTCTATACAAGATTTAAACATTCTTTTTGCTCTCCTGTAAAATTTGCAAAATGTGACTGAACATGTTCTTAGCGTGGGGTCTTCACATATTATTATTACAAGTCTGTTATTAACATAATTAAGTATGTTTGATCGAACGTTCCCTATCCTCGCGATAAAGTTGGAGTGAATAAGTATTTTTATAAGTGCATAAGTAGTAGTATAAGTAGTAGTATATAGTGTATAAGTAGCATAGTAGTAGTAGTATATATTTAGTTTTAACCGGAAAGGGGGGGGGGCGTTGAATAGTTGAATTTTTTATTTGGAGCTATAATGCTCGTTTCCAATTGCACTTATTTCTTTTCTTTTTTATTGGGGAATGTTGTTTGGTTTCTTTTATTAATGAAGTGATTTTCAAGTGAAAGAACTTGCAAGGAATCAGTTATTTTGTTTTTATATTATCCCATCTAGTTGGAACACAAATGCGAGTAAACCATTCGAATTTTTGATCAAATACCTCATGTTTTTAGAATAGACAAATTTATATGTATTAGCCTATAAGCCTTTATGATTTGTAATTATTTAATAAGAAATCCCATTGCGCTGTATACCTTTGAAATCCAATCAGCAGGAGTAAAGATAAATCTGTGTTTTTTTCTTGTTGTTTTTTAAAGCGAAGTTAATATTTTTGTATACAGTACTTGAGCATTTTTAGTTAAAAAAAACTATAAAATTACAGTGTTACATTTTGTTTATTTTCCACTTAAATGAATTATATAGTAGAAGGGTGCTAATAGGCAGAGGGTATCACTTTTCCCCTTCAAAAAAAATTATTCGATAGTACTCTCGATAGTTAATATATGTGGACCTCGGAAGACATCCCGGTGAAGAAGTGGCTAAGTTGAATTTTCTTTTTTCTCACATCACGGCTTTTAAATTTCGAAAATGATTGATATACAATCAGATTTTCATTTCATGCGTTATCGCTTTACGAGACTACTGATTACGGTCATAAAAACCAAATGAATATATCTTATCAGTAATGAATAATGTTTAACTACCTATTACAGCAGATTGCACGAAAATTATAATAGGTACTTTTGAAGTAAACGCCTGACTGAAATAATTATATAATTATGAAGAAATCGCCTCCATGCTTCCTTTTTAGCTACATAACCATTTTTAGCTAGATTCGATTTAACCATTTGTTCCCTGGAACATTTTTACCTTCACTTACCTATATATGAAATATATAGTAAGGGAATGTATTGCGATCGTGAAAAATTTAGACTTCCGGTTTACAACGGAAGTACACGTTTTATGGTCCCCAAGTCCAAATAACCAAGTCCCGCGAAATGGTCTGTATGTGTGTGAATAGACTAGCTCAAAAACTATAAACTGTACGAAGCTGAAATTGGTTATTTAATGTATTTATATGTCAGCGATGTTAAAGCAAATATTTCATCAAACGGGGGGGGGGGGGCACTTTTTCATGAAATTATATCTAATTTATACGTTTTATTCGATTTTCTTAAAAACAACACTTACGATTTTCTTTAAACTCGCCATGTTTAATGACAAGCAAGTATTCCTTAATAACAGGTAGGTCTTATCATTATAGAAAGGGAGGTTAGGTTAGGTTGTGTTGTTTATGGACACTCAACTTCGGAGGTTATTCGTGTCCTTTTGCTTAATCATTTATTTTCCTATTGTTATATTTTGTTGTATAGATTAAAAGTTTTTAGAAAATCAATAAGAGTATTTGCTTTAGAAACATTATTTCCCAGTAGCTTGTGGGGTTTTCTTTCAATTTTACATTTTTGAAAGTAGCCAGCGTAACGCGGGCAATCCTCTAAAATATGAGCGACGGTTAATTGTACTTTGCAGGTTGTGCATTTTGGTGGAGTTTCTTTCTCGATGAGGTATCCGTGAGTAAGTCGGGTGTGGCCTATTCTAAGTCGTGTCAGTATCACTTCTTCCCTTCTGTTACCTCGGTTGGAGGTTTCCCAGGCTGAGGTTTCCTTTTTAATGCCTTTTAGTTTATTAGCATCAGCGGTATTTTCCCAAAGCTCGTCCCACGTCTTCTTTGCTTGGCTTTTCAGGTAGTTGCTAAGATCAGATGGAGTGTTGATGCTTATTTCATCCAATGCTGACATGGCTGCTTCCTTCGCTGCTAGATCTGCTGTCTCGTTGCCTTTGATTCCTACATGAGACGGTACCCAGGCAATTATTATATTTTTGTTGAGAGTTTTTATCATCGTTGAGTACCGTTGCGCTTTTTTAATTACTGGATTTTCGGTATATATATTGCTCAATTCTATTGTTGCGGAAAGGGAGTCAGTAAAGATTAGATGATTTTCCTCGTTACTTTGCATGATGAGGTAAAGTGCTGCACTGATAGCATAGCACTCCGCGGTGTAGTTGCTTGAGGTGGAAGGAAGCTTATATTTAATTGTGTTTGTGTCTGAGATAATAGCGCATCCTACGTTGGAGTTTATTTTGGAGCCGTCTGTATAGAGATGATTACTATTGCTGTATTTATCCTTCATGTTTTGAAATTCTATTAAATATTTAAAATTCGGGGTGTTGTCCTTTTTGAACTTACTAAGCGTTAGGTCTAATGTAGGTAATTGAAGGGTCCATGGTGGGTAGTTGTATTCGTATGTAGAAGTTTGAAGGTATCTGATTTTTTCTATGTGTCTTCCTGCTCTTATTCCGAGTGGGGTGGGTAGCCTTCGGTTTTCGCTAAATCCTCTTGTGTTCGGTCGAAAAACTGGTTTCCACGCTGGGTTTTCTTCGTTAAATTTTAGTTTTGCTATATACCCACAGGCTAGTTGGTGTCTCCTAACGGTCAGTGGAGCTATACCAGCTTCAACACAGAGACTAGTTACAGGGCTAGTTCGGAAAGCACCAGTCGCGAGTGGATACCTGCATGGTGTACTGAGTCTAGGGTGGTGAGCAATTTGGGGCTGGCTGAGGCATAAATGAATCTGCCATAATCTAATTTTGATCTGACTAGGGAAGTGAACACTTTTAGCATGCTTTTTCTGTCAGCTCCCCATGAGCTTCCTGCGAGAACTTTCAGTATATTAAGCCTTCTTCCTGATTCTTCTTTTAGCCATCTGATATGGTCCTTCCAGTCTAATTTGCCGTTAAGGAATAAACCCAAGAACTTTACTTTTGGTTCGAAGTTTAATTTTACGCCTCTATAGGTTAAATCTGGGAGCAGTGTTGGTGTTCTGCGTCTAGAGAAGTGCAGGCATTTAGTTTTTTCGACTGAAAAAAATAATCCGGATTGTATTGACCATGATTCTAATTTCAATAGACAGTTTTGTAATGTTTTGGCAGCGCGGTTTTGATTTTCGAACGGAAGTAGTAGAGCCAGATCATCTACGAATAAAAAAGGCCTAATGGGTTTGGGAATAATTTGAGTAATTTTGTTGATGGCAATAGCGAAAAGGGCACAACTTAGAACACTTCCTTGAGGTATTCCTTTTGGCATTGGTTTGACGGAAGATAATTGGTCTCCTATCCTCACTTGAAATGTGCGGTGTCGAAAGTTTTCTATCATTTTGAGAATGCGGCCCTCGAATCCCCATTCCTTTAACTGTTGCAGGACGAGCATCGGGTTTAGATTATCGTAAGCTTTTTCGATGTCGAAGAAAATGCCTATGCACTCTTTCTTTTTTGCGAAGCAGTTTATTATTTCATATTCTATCGTCGTGAGATGGTCTAATGTGGAGCGACCTTTTCTAAAGCCACTTTGTTCCCTCGCTAATAGCTTTTTTTCTTCTAAAATCCACGCTAGTCGTTTGTACACCATCTTTTCCAGCAATTTAGAGATGCAGCTGATCAAGGAAATGGGCCGGTAACTTGGAGGATATAGCTTGTTTTTTCCAGGTTTGGGGATTGGAATTATTACGGATCTTCTCCAGATGCTTGGAAAATCCCCTGTGTGCCAGACGTGGTTATATAGAGCCAGAAGGGCATTCAGGGCCTGCGGTGGTAAATGTTTTAACATCTCGTTGTGAATGTTATCAATTCCTGGTGAAGTAGGTTTCAGTTCCTTCAGGCAGGCTGTTAATTCAGTTTTAGTGAAAGGGAGGTTATATTCTTTTTCGGTTTGGTTTTCGGTTGAGTTTAGATCGGAGTTATCGGGCTCATGTTGGGATTGAGCGGAGTATAGACCGGAATAAAATTCAGCAAAGTGTTCCGCTAGTAATTCTTCTTTTTCTTCTACTGTTTCGCCTATTAAAAGTGCTACCTGATTTGCTTTATGGGTCCCTGAAATGCCTTGTATCTTTTTCCAGAAAGTGGTTGGGGAAGTGTTTGTTGAGATGGTATTTAAAATTTTTTCCCAGGATGCTCTCTTTTTGCTTTTTATTATTCTCCTGGAAAGTGAACGGCTCTTCTTGTATTCTATTAGGTTGCTTAGGGTCGGTTCCTTTTGAAAAGTTTTGAGAGCTTTTCTTCTTCTTTTTATTGCGGCTTTGCATTCTTCGTCGTACCATGGTACGCATTTGTGAGGTGTTGTTTTGTTTGAGATTTTCGGAATTGAAAGACCCGCTGCTTCAAGAATTGCTGTGGTTATCGTGGGGTTTATCTCATCGCTACTGTTAGGTGATATTATATCCGAGTTTGTTACGTGTAAGTTGTTTTGAAAGGCCGACCAATCTGATTTTTCAATGATCCACCTAGGATGTTTTGAGTTACTGGGGTTTCCGTTAGGGAGAGAGATGACTATTGGAAAGTGATCGCTGGAATACTGGTCCCGGGCAACCTGCCAATATAGATGCGGAAAAATGCTTGAAGAGCACCATGATAAGTCTATGGAAGAAAAGGTGTTGTAAGCTGGACTTAAATAGGTTGGGTCTCCTGTATTCAAGACGATTGAGTCAGAGGTATCGATGATTCGATTAATGAAATTTCCCCGGGTCGAACAATGTGAGGACCCCCAGGAAGAGTGGTACGCGTTAACGTCGCTTACACAGATGTACGGTGATGGTAAATTGTTCAAAAGATTAGTTAGACTATTTTCCGGAATATCGTGAGGTGGTAGGTATATATTACAGAGATAAACAGGGAATTTGAGGAAAATTTTAACAACTACCGCCTGGAGAGAAGTTTCCGTAAGAACCAGCTCGGGTACAACTTTTTTGTGTACCGCGGTTAGCACACCTCCACAGGCTATACTACTGTTTTCAAAATCTTGTCGATAAATATTATATTCCTTAAGGACAAATTTTTTATTGGGGAGCAATTTACTTTCTTGTAGGCATATGGCTATTGGTTGGTATTTATTTATTATTAATTTTAATTCTTCGATTTTTCCTGTTATACCATTACAATTCCATTGAATTATATTAGTTGTAGGGGTCATGTGTTTTAAGTGGATGTAAATAAATTTATATAACCAAGTAAAAAATAAATAAATACTGGAATGGCTATAGGTAGCATATAGATGAGATTAATTTGTTTCAGTGCTTATACATTAATAAAATAAATTAAAAAAAATCAAGTATATAATAAATAATTAGTGTTAATTATTTTATTTAGTTTATTTCCATTTTTTCTTTACTTTGTTTTCGGGTTTGTGATTTATTTCGCGTTCTGCTTCTTGGTCTTCCGTTTCGAACTAACGTCCAGTCACCTTGTGAGTCGCGTTGGTTTTCGCGACATGAGGTGATTTCGTCAGAACTAGTATTATCCGAAGATAAAACTAAGGGTCCTGCGGGAAGCTCAGGAGTTATGGACTCGGCTTCCGAAAGTTTAGCCCGTTCTTGAGCCGCGGAAGGAGTCGGTTGGGAAGGTGGAGAAGGGAGAGAGGGGAGCTTTTGCTCCGCTGTAGGACCAGCCGCGGGCGAGGCCGCAGTCGGAATGGTCTGTACAGCTGAGGTAGAGGGAGCAGGAGGAGGGGGGTGGTGGGGATGGAAAGGAGGGGGGTGGTGGGGATGGAGAGGAGGGGGGTGGTGGGGATGGAGAGGAGTGGGGGCTCGGGATGAGTTACTCGTATTCAAGCGGTTTGTAAATAAAGTTGCACTTGTGGCAGTTGGCACTAACGGTGTCTTAAAAATGTTAAGATTTTCATTTATGTTGTCTGTTTGAACACTGACTGTTTTCGTATTTTTAACTACATTAGAAAATGTCATGCGTGATGATAACGGGTGTAATGATTCGTATTTATTTCTTGCCGCAAAGTATGTTATTTTTTCGGCCTCCTGTATGCCTTTAATTTCTTTTTCTTTTTGAAATACTGAACACTTTTTAGAGAAGGAATCGTGTTGTTCGCTACAATTGACGCATTTTACGGGGCTAGCACACTCTGATCCTTCATGTTTATTTTTGCCGCAGTACCTACACAGAGGTTCTTTTTTGCATACATTTTTGGTATGTCCGAATTTTAAACAAACATAACAGCGGGTAGGGTTTGGTACAAATTGTCTCACATTAATATTGTAGAAACCTATTTTAATTTCGTTCGGTATGGTGGGTCTATTGAATGTAAGTAGATAATTGTGGCTATTATGCTGTTCATTATTTTTGAAATAGGTCATTCTTTTTACTTCTGCGATATTTTGGATTTTTAACTCCTCCTTTATTTCATCTATTGAACAATAATTAAGGTCTGGGCACCATATTATCCCTTTACTTGAGTTTAACTTGCCATGTGGCTCGACGATAACGGGGAGGTTATTCAGAAAGTTTTTACATTTTAAAAGCTTTTCCGATTGAATATCTGTTAGCGTTTCAACTAAAAGACTTCCATCCCTTAATTTTTTTATTGTCCTAGCTTCACCGATTACACTCTTTAGGCTTTTATTGATAAAAAACGGAGAAACTTTTTTAAAATCTAAACCGTTACCTTCCTCGTCTGTTTCCAGTCGTTTAATAATGAAAAACTTAGCTATGTTTTTGGCTGTACATCCTTCGCTACTTGGATTTAATATTCTAAATCTCCCTTTTTTCCTTTTTAAAGGCGGTGATTCCGCCATTTCATCTAATGAAAATTATAACCAAAAAAAAAAAAAAAAAAAAAAAAAAAAACTATAAGAAATAAATTTTAGAACCTTCTGTAAAGAACAATAAAAAAAAAATGAAATAATTTCTAGGTAGAAAAAAGAAAAGAAATAAATTGAAATAGTTAAATAAAGGTGACTTAGCACTGTTTGTGTCCTTAATCCTCAGGAGCTCTATACGCACGTCCTCACTCCACCGAGTATAAACACGAACTCTTATAGAAAGGGAGCTAAGATGTTGAAGGAACAAATTTTTGTTTTCCTTCTTCTTCTTCTTCTTCTTTTACTACCTCCTTTCTGCCTCTCAGCGTGGAGGTGCCGCGGACCAAGCATCATGGTCCATAGCCAATGCCTACATGGATTCCAGCCGTCTTCCCCTTTTTTTCTCCCACTAGGTCCATTCTCGTCTTTCTTGGCTGCCTCTTGGTCTCTTGCCTGTAGGCCTAGCTTCGAGAAACTTACGTGGTTCTCGATCTTTGCTCATTCGGCAGACGTGACTGAACCACTTTAGCTGCTTCTTCTCTAGGATCTCACATATTGGCTTTACTCCAAGATGAATTTTTGTTCTTTCATTTCTAATGAGATCCCTACGAGTTTTGCCTGCTACTCTTCTAAGGCACTTCATCTCTACGGCCGTAATTCTGCTTAGATGTCTGTAAAGAGGAACCCAACTTTCGCTTCCATATAATAGGGTGGGAAGGTAAATTGCATTAAAAATGTGTAGTTTCACCATTTTTTCCACTTTCCGTTTCCCGACAACAGTGTTGCAGATTTGATAATACACATTGTTTGCCTTTTTTATTCTATTGGAAATTTCATCATCTATTTTACCACTTCTGCTAATCACTGTCCCTAGATACGCATAATCCTCTAACGCTTCCAGGATTTTCTCTACCTGTGATTTGCATCTCCTCAGGTTGACGTCCTACTTGCATTACTTTGCTTATACATGCATTTATAATCATGCCTTTTCTTTCTAGTTCGTTTTCCCATTCCACTACCGCTTGTTGGAGGTTATGTGCAGAGTCCGCAATGAGTACAATGTCATCGGCATATAATAGGTCTGTGCAAGAGCTGTCCTAATGTTTCATTTTCCTACTACAATTCGTGCCGTCCTTCTTTTACATATTTTCAGGACTTCGACCATTAGTACGATAAAGAGTAGAGGGCTTAGGCTATCGCCCTGTTTTACTCCTCTTCTCAATGTGAGAAGAGAAATATTCTGACGTTGATCCCATGCATGCGCTGTAAGCCTTTAATGACAGACATTGTTTATAAATAAAGGTTTTCTGTTCATAGAAAAGAGTTATAAACGTGTTTCGAAACATAATAGAAATAATTTGTTTCCATGGTAAATAAATGTTGTCAACAACTAAATAGAGAATTGTAAAATTAGACGCGATGGATTATTACGCATGCATTTCTGTATGATTTATTTAACAATATTGTTTTAAAAACTTAACATAAGTTTAATTTACTCCGTAATTAATTATAATATCAACACTATGTAATGACGTGTTGTGTAAAATATTTGGACCGAGAGGACGAATTAACCAGAGAATTGAGAATTTTACACAAAGTTGATCTAAGTAGAGTGTATCCGGTAAATATAATTGAGGTGATTCCATCGCGGCGAATAAAACAGGCATGCGAAATTGCGAAACTCGATTGTAAGCGAATCCCTAAATGATTACAGTAAACCTGGTACTGCGAACTGGTAGGGGGTTTGATATTCATAGTTCGCTAAAAAGGGGCTCGTTATAACCGAGGATTCCTTTTCTTTTTATTTTTTTTTTTTTTTTTAGGAAATTCATTCATTAGAACTAGTTAAATTAAAACGCATGTATGTAATTTATTTTTAGATACACTACATATTAATTAAACAATGAGATTCATTAATTTACCTGCCAAGTTCACTTGAGAGTTCTTTAGCCTTAGCTTTAATAAGAGGGTCTGAGATTGGTATTTGAGATCTCATTTGTTTAAAGCAATTTATCAATTTTTTTCCAAATATTCATGAGCCGCAGAGCGCAGCCGTTTATTTGATGCTGAAGTTAATCCTTGGGTTGGGGTTGAATCAATTTTATCTTTGTTTTTTATAATGGTTGACAATGTTGATTTTAGAATTCCATATTTTTCTGCGATGGTTTACTTACTTAGAATTCCCGATTTAATATCCTAAAGAATTTTCAATTTTTCATCCATTGATAAGGATTTCGATTGTGACCCACGGTTACCAACTAACTCATTGCGTATTAAAAATACAACAATATAAACGACTAAAGAACACTGATTCGAATAATACAGAAGTCGAAACAGAACTAAGCTAGTTTTGAGAAAAAAGGCAATGGAAGCTGAGAGAGAGCAAAAGGAAATCGGATTAGTTAAGAGTAAAAAAACACCTCAATTCTAGAAACTGTAGCTAATTCGTCTTCCCGCGCTCATTCTACGTAATACAGTAAAAAAAAAAAAAAATTCTAGTAGTTCGTTACAACAGAATATAATCATTCTCAGGCATCAAATTTAGTTCGTAGTTCGCATTAACCGAGGGATTTCGCTATAACGAGGGGTTCAGCAGAAATATGATGGTAATTTTGGGGGGATAGTATTTTGGTTCGCTATATCGAGGTGTTCGTTATATCCGAGTTCGTAATAATGAGGGTTTACTGTAATAAGCACGGGGCCGACTCTGGAAAACGCCCGAGGTTTAGGCCGCAAAAGGATTGCATGAAGGCAGATATGTCGAAGTTTTGTCTGGATTGGTCTCGGCGTTGAACCTTCGGCTTAAGCCCTTATTATTATTATTATTATCAAGAATGGGATCTGTGAAATTTCATGCCTCTTCAGATGGTTTAAATAAACCTTTGACGATGTAAATATATTTGGACTTTAATGAAACATTTTTCATTAAAATATTTTTTTCTTTTTTTAATACTAATAAGATCCTTGATCTTAAGTTTTATTTCTAAACACCTCTTTGATCTTTTATAAGAATTAAGGGGCTAGAAATCTCTTTGTTCAAGGAGATCTTAAGATGTTTCATAGCAGAATTAATTTTCTTCCTTTTTTTTTTTTGGGTCTAAGTTCTTTTAAAGTTTTCAATAATTTATTTATATTAAAGTTATTTTCGTTTCAAAGGTTATATTTACTGTGAATGATCCTTTCCCAGAATTAAGAAAATTCTTTTATTTTTAATTATGTTTTTTTAAAATAATTTGCTTGTATTTATTAATCTTCTTAGGTGTAATATTAAATTCCATAAGTAATATATTTAGCAAATACAATTATTGCAGGAATTAAATGTCCTGACAGTTGTTTTTAGACGTTATTATTTCAATTTTTAGCCTGTCGAATTTCTAGCTAACCCTCCTCGGGGAATTTTGAGCCCCCCCGCCCCAAAAATTTGGTGCTGGTGACACTCATGCCTTTGACTTATTTTCTCTCATTTTGTACCATTTCCAAACCAGTTCGAATTATACCAATATAAACTTATTGTATATTCACTTGATGTTTGAGGAAGAGTTTATATCTTCAGGGTTTTCTTTAAAAAGAAGGAAACTCTTTCATTTTATATTCTTAAATTCTTTTATTTTACCCAACATCTCGGAATGGAAGCGGTTCCACAATCAAAAGTAAATGTGCTCAATGTTAATTTTTCTGAGCTATTTTTTTTTCAATTTTGCGCATCTCTTGACGAACGTCAATTTTTTAAATTATTTTATATTAATTTTAAGCATTCATTTTCTCTTCAAAAAATAAATTATTTAAAATAATTTAAAAAAGGTGGTTACCCACAATAATGATTAAAATTAATAATTTAAAAAATGGACGTTCGTCAAGAGATGCCCAAAATTGGACAAAAATTGTCCATCTCCCGTAATACCCGCAAAACGTTCGAGATCTAGGGAGAGGTGTCAGTGAAGAGGAAGGATTTGGCACCGCTTGAAGGCGAGCTCCGTGGTGAAATGGTTAGCACACCGCGCATGTCACGCGGAAGACCCGGGTTCGACTCCCGGCGGAGCCAAATCTTTTCCCTTTAAAAAATAAATTATTTAAAATAATTTAAAAAAGGTTGTTACCCACAATAATGATTAAAATTAATATAAAATACGTATAAGTATATAGGTATTTATAATAGTCTATTGTATAAAAATATACAATAGTGGAAAAGTTATATATACCCATACCGATGAGATTCTTTGACCTCGTTTTCAACTGGTCCTGGACCAGTTGCGAACCAGTTGGAAATAAATCAATTGGAACACTCGGCGTGGTCCCTCAGAGCCCAACGTCACTCCCAATCGCTAAGTTATCATTGACGTTTCACAAATTGACTTTGCCATTGCTTGTGACGTGAAGTTTAGCCCCGCATTTCCTCTGGGATCAGCTCCCCGATCTATCCCGAAAGTCCGCGATTTCCGATATGACGGAGGGAAAAAGTTACGAGTTGCTGAACTCTCGGAAAGTTCAGAACGTGCTATCAATACAAAAATCATGATTCTACACCTCACTTCTCAATTAACCGTGTAGCTATGGATGCTACATACATTCGCAACATTAAAGAAAAACATTTGCGCATTTTTACCATTAAAATAAATATATTGTCTTGATTATATTGATGATATAATAAATGAGTAGTTAATAGATTCATAAAAAATTATCGCTAAATAATGTTCCTTTTTCATTTTAAACTACAGAAATAAATACAAAAACTTTGAGAAACGCCGGTCAAGGACATGAGCTGAAAATGAATACGGATAAAACCAAATAGTTACGATTTTTTTGATATCGATGTAGAGGCGAATATGTTTAAACACGTAAAGAAAGTTAACTATTTGGTGGCGATAACTAGATTAGATTGGGGTCACCTGTGGTTTAAGGGTTAGCATGGCAACCTACAATACTAAAGGTCGCGGGTTCGCGCCCCGTGGTGGACCTAGGATTTTTTAAAGGTAGTAAAAAATCCTTAGCTATGCCTTCCCTCGGATAGGACGTAAAATGGAGGTCTCGAGCCTATACGATGTCAGGTACTCGTTAAAGATTCTTATCCTAATTATACCTGGATAGGCAAAATTTAGGACTCCCACTGTAGCATCGTCCGATTAGCCTTAGTAGCATAAAAATGGACGTTAAACAAACATACAAACCGGATTAGATTAGTTTGAGATTTTATTTGGACGGTCAACTGCTGGGTTATCACGTCCTTTTGTTTTTTTAATTTAAACTATTTTTAATGTTTGTATTTGTATACTTGTCACTCTTTGGCTTCCTTTATTTTTTTATAGTTTTTTTTTCTATTACGATTAAATGAATTATATATAATTATTTTACATATAGTGGTAATTTAAATATAACATGTATGAATTATACTCGGTTTTTCTTTTTTCTATTTTTTTCTTTTAACTATTATTATTTTTCCTTCCTTTTATTATTATTTTTTTTTAATTTTTTTAAACTGTTTTTATTAATATTCTTTCTTTCCCTTTATGACTAAAAAAAAAAAAAAAAAAAAAAAAAAAAAAAAAAAAAAAAAGCGATGAGGAAATTAAGGCTAGATTAAAAGCCAAAAATGCTTGCTACTTTTCAGTAGTGGAATTGCTCAGCTCCCGACTTCTGTCCCGAAATTTTAAAATTAGGATTTAAAAGAAGATTATTCTTGCTACGGTCTATTACGGATTAATTGATAAGCAAAGGCTTAGGGTTTTTGAAAATAAGTTATTGCGTAAAATATTTGGACCGAAGAGGGACGAATCTACCAGAGAATTTAGACGTTCACACAATGCTTGACTGGGAAAAGCCCAAGGGGCAGACCCAGACGAAGGTGGGAGGATTGCGTGAAGGCTGATTTAGGACCCGTTATCAGGATTTTCGGTCAAAATTTCTTTATTTGAAGAGCCTATGTTTCGATCCAAACAAATGGATCTTCATCAGGGCTAAAATGAAGACATATATATGAGCAACATATCAAGTTTCATTGCTAAGAGATGAGATTATTTACAGACATTAACAATAAGAAGTAACAAAATCCAGCTTTTTGTATATTACATGATATGGATACTTATGAAATCTAACAATATCTGATTACTTTCTGTTGCGTAATATTTACCTATCGGGAGCATCCTACATGGTTCCTGTAAACCATTTTATTTGCATACAATAGAAGTACGATTGGGCTCCCACACGACCCTTTGATCTCGAGTAATTCCCTTTACTTGGAAACGCTATTGAATTTCAGGAATATTTTCTTAAATTAAAAATACCCTTATTCCTAATACCTGTATTGGACATGGAAACAATTCTTTATAAAACAACAAAAAGACACATTAAGACTTATCTACTACTAGTCAAGAGAATAAACAAACATTTACTTGTTTAAAAAAAAAAAATATCAACTCCTACTAATTATCATTAAATAAAAATTGGGCTCAAGTTTGTCAAACTAATGCATTCTAGTATCCAGTGATTTTTATAGCAACAGATTTGTCTAGTGTAACCGATAAAAAAATTTCATTTAATAACATGGTCCACAATTCACATCTACAATAAGTTTTATATTCTTAGTTCTGTCTAACATATTTCCTCGTAGTGATAATTTTTTCTTTTTACAAGAAACTGTTCTTTGTACTAGGACAGTTTGTCCCATCAAAAAGTCTAAAAATCTTTTCAATTATGTTTTTTTTTTTTTTTTGTTGCACTTTACAGTATGTTAGGGAATCGAAATTATTTTGTGAGGAATTCAATGGATTTAGCAGAGTTTTGAGTATTATTTCAAAAAGAACTGATTATTAGTCATTTACGTGAGTATTTTGTAATTAGTAGAAAGCTAAAAGCTTCCTCATCTTTTTGGAGTCTAGGCAAACTTAAACTTTGATCAGTTTTATCACTAGTTTTGGTTTTGTTTGAGGAAACCAAGTTGGACGTTTGTTTGTTGAGGTGGAGCCCTTAAGTAGCGAAACTATTCAAAAGAGATAAGTGGAGAATAATTTTGGGGCAGAAAGTCGTAGATTTATGACGAAGGATAAAGTTTATTTTATGAATGGAAAATCTTAATCCTCTCATTTAAGTTTACTTTGAGACAAAGAATATAGCTTTGTTTGTTATTGTCATTTGCTACTGCATTTCCATCCTTTATGGTCATTGTAGAACCCGGAATATTTAAATCGATCTACTCTTGGGTTTCAATCATGTTCGAGGGGATATTTTGGCTTGTAATGAAATGTGTAGTTTTATCATAATTTACTTAAATATAAAATACCTACACATATTTACAGAATCTTGAAAAAAAAAAAAATGTATATCTTTCACATTCACTTACCTCTATATGAAAGATATAGTAAGGAAAAGTATTGCGATCGTAAAAAAAATCGAATTCCGGTTTTCAACGGATACACGTTCTCGGGTCCCCTGGGTCAAATAACCAATACCGGCAAAATGGTTTGTATGCTTATATAATCAGACTAGCTCAAAAACTATGAACCGTACGAATCTGAAATCTGGTATTTGGTATATGTATATGCCCGCGATGTGACAGCGAAAAATTCATCCAAATTGGTCAAACGGAGGGGGTACTTTATTCAATAACTTTTCACGTTTTTTTCGATTTTCTCAAAAACGGCTCGAACGATTTTGATAAAACTGGGTATTTAATGTATGTATATGCCCGCGATATGACAGCGAAAATTTCATCATAATTGATCTAACGGAGGGAACACTTCATTTCATAAATTGTTTTCCCATGTTTACGTTTTTTCGATTTTCTCAAAAATAACATTGATGATTTTCCCCTTTCAAAGGTATAAAAAATCCTTGACTATGCCGTTCCTCGTATAGGACGCAAAATGGAGGTCCCGTGACTGTACGATGTCAGGTACTCGTTAAAGATTCCTATCCTAATTATATCTGGATAGTCAGTTAGGACTCCTTCAGTGGGAGTCCGATTAGCCTTAGTACCATAAAGTAACGTAAAACAAACAAAAAAGAAAAAAAATATTACACCAAAAAAATAAAAACCTAGCCAAACTTAAAAAAATAATATTTAAAACATTAATATTCCAATAGTTATTTTCTTTTGGAGTCCAATATATATTTCTGATATAAGCCCCTCAAGTTGAATATCCTCCAAGAAACCTCTTTAAATAAAATTTCCTTCACAGGAAATTAGAAGAGAGGGTTTGCATTCTAATATTAACGCCATTACCGAACTTTAGCATTCAGAGAAGTAAAACTTTGTATTTAGTTTATGTTATTATCATAATGTGATAGCAAATGCATTTTGCAAGGATGGTTTTGAAAATGTATTTAAGTCATTTATTCAAATATGAAAAGTAAATTATAAAAGAAATTTCCTAGGATTACGTAATATTATATTGTTCGGTATTTTTATTTTATTTCATAATTCATAATTCTTTTTTTTTTTACATTTCAATTTGAATTTGCCACATTAACTGTCACGGAGATAGCAATCGCTGGGCCAACAATTGGTTATCAGTGGCATCATAATGGCATTTATAAGGGATTAGAATTCCGGGCCTAGCCATTTTTTTTCTTTTTTTTTTTTTACTTTCACTTACCTATATATGAAATATATAGTAAGTGGAAGTATTGCGATCGTGAAAAAATTCGACTTCCGGTTTTCAACGGAAATACACGTTTTGGGGTCCCCTGAGTCGAAATGACCAAGTCCCGCGAAATGGTCTGTGTGTGTGTGTGTGATCAGACTAGCTCAAAAACTATAAACCGTGCGATCCTGAAATTGGGTATTTAGTGTAGGCAATATGCCCGCGATGTGACAGCATAAATTTCATCAAAATTACTTAAAGGGAGGGGGTACTTTACTTAATAACTTTTTAGGTTTTTTTTCGATTTTCTCAAAAACGGCTCTAACGATTTTGATTAAACTAAGTATTTCATCTATTTATATGCCCGAGATATGACTGTAAAAATTTCATCAAAATTGATTAACCGGAGGGGGGACTTTACTTTATAAATCTTGTAACATTTTCACGTGTTTTTTTTATTTACTCTAAATCGGCTTTAACGATTTTGATCAAACTGGGTATTTGATGCATTTATATGCCCAAGATATGTCTGTAAAAATTTCATCAAAATTGATCAAGCGCAGGGGGCACTTTACTTAATAAATTTTGTATCATTTTTAAGTGCTTTTTTTATTTACTCAAAAAAGGCTTTCATAATTGTGACCAAACTGGGTATTTGATGTATGTATATGCCAAATATGTGATAGCCAACATTTCATCAAAATTGATCAACCGAAGGGGGGAACTTTACTTAATAAATTTTGTATAATTTTCACGGGGTTTTTATTTACTCAAAAACGGATTTAACGATTAATAAAAATAAGATATGAATGTAGAAAAATGTGTGACTTTGGGGAATGATATTTAACAAAACACGTCAATTTCTTATCTAAGTAAGTTGGTAAGTGAAAGTTGTGTGTTGCGCGCACGCACTAGATTTTTTTTTTGGGGGACTTACGCTCTGGATGTTGAACAGCCCCATCGTGTCTGTGATCTCAATTGGGAGTCCGCCGATGGTTTTTTGTACCTCCTGGGTATCAAATCGCACTTGTTCTCTGGATTTTGAATTGTAAGCATCATCATCGTCGTCGTGTGTGTTTCTCATTTAGAGTCTGCCGCCTATGATTTTTTTGGTACCTCTTGGGTGTCAATTTATTACGATTTTCCTGCCTCCTGGGTATGAAATTCATAATTGTTTTGAAGTTTTCTCTTCAATCATCATTGTTTGCCGCTGGCAGCAAAATTCAAGAAGGACGAGCAACAGGTGAAAATTTCCTTTATCATAGAATCTCCTTTCAATGTCTTTTACCCGACTATCCTCATTTCACCCTTGCCCGAAATTCAGAATCAGCGTACAGCGTAAGCTTGGTAAGTTGCATTAAAGATTTATTTCATTTTTTTTATTTTACAGTTCATATAATTGTATTAATTGCTTTTCCGAGCTCACCAGAGCGAAATAATTTTTTATCCCGTTTTTTTACGTTAGTGGTATTGATCAGATTAAGTGTATATTCCCTTTTTTTATTTTCACTAAAATTATCGTACATATATCTTAAATTCATTTTTATTTTTTTAATTGAAGATATTCCCTATTTTCTTTAATTTTTTTATTCGCCCAACGTTTCAGGCTTCTGGCCCATCTTCCAGAGGTATCTGTAGTACATTTTTAAAATTGTTCGCCAAGAAATTTTTATGTAAGATACACATGTTAATAATAATTAACATTTAACACTATCTTCTGTGGTTGTGGATCTTTTACAGTTGCCCTTATGAGAATATATCAGAAAAAGATAGAAATAGAAAAGACAAAGAACACATGGAAGAGAATCCTACATTTAAAAAAAAAAGAAAAGAAAAACCTGAATATATGAACTCTTCCTCACACATGTGATTATACGACAAATAAAAAAAATAAGAGATTAATCTTAATGAGGAAATGAAAGTAATAATTTGCAACTCTAAAATCACTCTCAGAAACACCTAATAATTTAAAAAAGTCTGGTGCGATGCGCGCAACACATAATTTTCTCACACCAACTTACTTTGAATAGAAATTGAAGTGTTTTGTTGAATGCCATTTCTCAAAGACACACATTTTTCCACATTCATTTACTTATTCTTGTTTGCATTTTCTTTTTAAAGTACACTAATTTCTTTTATTATTAAATAAAAGCTTTCACTTATGATAATTCGGCTATACTAGCATAGGTAATAACCCAAGTCGTCTGATTTTATAATTCTCTTTGCAGTTGTCGAAAACTTCATATAGATACCACGAAACAAATAATTTCCATTTAATGAACAGATCATTATTAATTATAAACCATGGTCTGACATTGTAGGCGAACTGGCATGCATTGCTTCAACGTGTTTTATTAGTTGGAATATTTTTCTTTGTTTTTCCTGTTTATGTATGCATAATTTTTTTCATATTTCATGTTTAACCATTTCTTATTTTTAGGCGAAACGAGAGACAGATAATTTCTCTATATAAACAAAAATAAAGGTACTTTATAGGAAAACCAAAAAGGCTACTTCCCCATTCATGCCCATGGAGTCCCCTGAGTCCAAGTAACCAAGTAAAACTTTTATTTAATAATAAAAAAAATAATTAGTGTTCTTTAGATAAAAAAATACAAAGAAAAATACGTAAATAACTGTTGAAAAAAATGTTACTTTGAGGAATGCCCTTTAACAAATCTCGTCAATTTCTAATCTAACCAAGTTGGTAAGTAAAAGTTGTGTGTTGGGCGCGCATCGTACCAGATTTTTTTAAAATAAGACTGATTTAATTTCGTATTCAAAAGTGGTGTCAGGTGCGACATTGAAAAAGAGAGATTGCTGGATTAAATCGCTGAAAGAGAGATAGTACTGGAGAGGAAATTTAAGTAGGAATAAACAGGTTAAGAGAGAGTTCTTTACACCTTCCACCTGCTCCTCTGTAAGTGAGTCTAGCTCTTACAACCTTAACAATAGCTTCTAGTTGTCTTCTTAAATCTCAGAACCAGGGATTCAAAAAACTCCTAATTTTATAAAAAATTAAATTAAACATTAAAACATTACTCTGTGCAAACTGAAACGCGTTTTAGTTTTCTTAGGAAATTCGAATGTTTGGCATCTGTTTGTACTGGTCCCAACAGAGTTGGGCATATTTAAATAAAAATGTAACCATGATTAGGAATTACGTAAAAAAATATGAATAATGATTGTAATCATCATTCACAAATCATTCTTTAGCGTGAAATCATTAATCTTGAATTGTATTAATCGTTGGTCGTAGAGTACCTATTCATGAATATAATGTATTCAACAATCAAGAATGATCATTATTAAGAAGAATTCCTTATACATGATTACTCATTACTCATTGATCATGACTAATGGGAATTCACTTCTAATGATTACAGGTCATTCATTAATCATGAATAATGAAATTCATTAATCATGATTGCAAGCAAATCAAAATTCTTAGTCTTACTAATTATGAATGATGATTGAAAAGTTATTTGCTCTTTCCACTCTTGTCAATAGACCTTTACTAATACCCATTAGAATCTTTAGTTGTGACTTCAAATGCTGTTCAGTTAACTACACCCACTGCTTGGGACTTGTCCTTGCTCATTAGGACAACTTTTAATTAAGAAATGCATCCCCGTCTTTTAAATTTAAATGAATAATGGTTATAAATATATCACATTCATAATTGATAATTAGCGAATATTTGTTATTCATGATTGATGAATATTATATTAATCCTAGCTCATGAATATATTTTATTCATGAATAATGGCTAACTGAATTTATCAATATTCGTGAATACCATGAAAAACTGAATGCCAATTATTCATTATTAATTTGAAATGAATACCATTAACACTCAATAATCATTACAAATACTCCGTATAGATTCCCCCAACTCTGGATCCCAAATAGCGGGATGGTTCAAGAAGGTTTAAAATTATTTTTTATCGGCACACTCATAAGTAATATAAGGTAATATCAACAACCCGTTAAACGTTAAAAAAGTCTCTCCAAGAGCGAGGCTGTGTCAGTTCTCAGACTGAAATAAATATTAATTTATATATATTTTTTTATTCTTCTGTTCGATTTCTAATGTTCCTCCTAATTTATGTTCTTCAATCAGCAACAAACAGATATAATACTAGGACTAATGAGAATACAAGTACTCATATATCAACATTTACATCCGAATGGTTGATGTATTTTGACTTTTTTATTTATTATTATTTTTAAATTTATAATCGATTTTTAGCGACATATTCTTTATCCTTTGTTCTTTCGGGAATATGCATAAGCCTTTAGTTCAGATAGCAACAAAAGATTGGCTCATCGCGCTTCTCGGATTGGAATCCCAGTACTGTACGGTTTTATACAAAAACAGAAAAAAAATGTTAATAAGTATAGGTAACAAATGTTTTGAACATTTACTGAGAGACTCCATTTGTGACTGATTATTAAAATGTAAATAAGTCAATGTTTTTCCCACAATTAGTAAATAAGGAATAGCAACCCCCTCAAACCAGAATCTAACCATATTACCTAAACTCAAACTTCCAATTTTACATCTACAAGCTTTTTTATAATTCTTTAATTAAGATAAAAACCATTTAACGAAAAATTAAATAGTAATATGATAACGGTGCATTTTTGTTCTTCTTATGGATTAAAGTTCTTCTTTACTATGATTCAACATCTCAATTGTTGTATCCCTTGACTTACTCTATACAACGAAATCCTAGTCCACCCCATTCATTTTAAAATTTTATAAGACATCTTCGACTTATGATTATTTTAATTTTAGATAGGAATTAGAATACGATTTTGATAAATAAAAATATATGAGGGGTTTGCTATCAAAAACCAGCCCATTCCATATTTTTCTGAAATCGACTTTTTTTGCATATTTTGAAACTTTAGAGGGTCCTTCATAACCTGACGAAGGGATATAGCTCAAATCCAGCTCATTCCAGGAAGGAAGGCCAGCAGAAGAAAACCAAGAATGTGAGCCGATGTATTACGACGACAACAATTTCATTTAAATAACGAGCCTTCTTTTTCCTTTCTCTCCTTGCTTTCTGAATTTTATTTATAATGTTATTTTTCTTTGATGAATAAAAAAAAAAAAAACATTCTGTTCCGTTTAGCGTTGTAATTTATGATTTTTTTCACATTGCACCACAGTTTTACGACTCAACTCTTAAATTTCAGATAATTCAAAAAAGTTAAGTGGATGTCATTTATTAAAAACTCGTTAAGATACTTATATTAACTGGTAAACCGGAAAAAAAAAAACAATTTCACACAACTTAATTGAACAAAAAACTGAAAAAAAAAATCATGAAAAATTGTGTTTTTGCATCAAAACCAGCTCATTCCAACCCAATTAGTGTAATTACGCCTAAGGTAAAGCACCTGGAATGAAAATGAAAAACTAGTCAAATTCTAGGAGTTATACCTACAATTAGAATATTTAAAAAAAAAATTTAGCTTTAAGTACTGTGGACGTAAGAAGTTTTTTGTCTCTCCTGTAAAGTTTAAAAAAATGGAATGAGCTGGTTTTGATAGCAAACGCCTCATATAAAGAATACTTCAAAATACATCAACGCAATAAATGTTTCTTGTATCCCAGAAATAAAACGAACATCAGTAATAATTGGAAAAATTATCTGTCGAATAAATCTCGTGTTCGCATATGATAACATTTATCTGTCTAAATCGTTGCATTCAATTGGTCGTCCGAGATAATAGATGTCAGATAAATTAAAATATTTGTTATTATAGATAACGGATGATTCAGTTATCATTATATGGAAATTTCAAATAACAGATTATTTTATCCGTTAACCGTTATCAACTACAGTACCGGTCAAAAGTTTAGACACCCTTAGATTTTGTAATACGTAATAATAGTAATAAGTAACAACATTTTATTTATTGGACAACGTAACAACTATAATTTTATTTTTAATTTATTTTTAACTAGCTTTAATATCCCGGTTTCACCCACGGAATTTTGAAAACAGTGAGAAAAGTCGTGGGTCCAGAAAAGTTCGTTAGGACAGAAATGAGATTTTTTTTTACTCCACTGGTTGATTTCGTATAAATCTAATGTAAATCGAGATCATAACGATTTTTATAACAATAGAGAATATTCCCAGAGATTGGCTGTTATGCAATTTTAATATGGACAGGTGTTTGCACCTGGTATGAAAGAGCCACTAAGCGAAATTCGGAGAATTTAGGACAAATGGTATGTATTTCTATAAAGAACAATCAAAAAAACAAACTAAGAGAATTTCATCTTTATTTATATAGATTGTATTTCGAAACAATCATATAATTTTTGAAATGTTATCTCTTGAGTTACAATTATTTTTTTAAACTTGAAGATTGTGAATTAAATACAAGTGGGTCTAAACTTTTGACCGGTACTGTATATATGAGGTTATTTTACCAAAATTTGATGCAGACCCCTTTTTTACTTTCACTTACCTATATATGAAATATATAGTAAGTGGAAGTATTGCGATCGTGAAAAATTTCGACTTCCGGTTTTCAACGGAAATAAACGTTTTGGGGGTCCCCTGAGTCCAATTAACCAAGTCCCGCGAAATGGTCTGTGTGTGTGTGTGTGTGTGTGTGTGTGTGTGTGTGTGTGTGAACAGACTAGCTCAAAAACTATAAACCTTGGGAACCTGAAATTGGGTATTTAGTTTAGGTATATGCCCGCGATGTGACAGCAAAAATTTCATCAAAATTGCTCAAAGGGAGGGGGTACTTTATTTTATAACTTTTTACGCTTTTTTCGATTTTCACAAAAACGGCTCTAACGATTTTAATTAAACTGAGTATTTGATCTATTTATATGCCCGAGATATGTCTGTAAAAATTTCATCAAAATTGATTAACCGGAGGGGGGGACTTTACTTAATAAATTTTGTATCATTTTCACGTGTTTTTTTTTTTATTTACTCAAAAACGGCTTTAACGATTTTGATCAAACTGGGTATATGATGTATGTATATGCCCGAGATACGACTGTAAAAATTTCATCAAAATTGATCAACCGGAGGGGGGACTTTACTTAATAAATTTTGTACCAATTTCACGTGTACATATTTTTTATTTACTCAAAAACGGCTTTAAGGATTTTGAAGAAGCTGGGTATTTGATGTATGTATATATCAAATATGTAAAAGCCAACATTTCATCATAATTGGTCCAACTGAAGGGGCACTTTACTGACTTTTTTTTCCAATTTTTACCTTTTTTTCGATTATCTCAAAAACGGCTTTAACGATTTTTATCAAATTCGTCATGCTTAATGAAAATTAGGTTTTCTTTAATATCAGGTAAGCTTTATCATTATTAAAATGTTCTGAGGGGGCTTTTTTTGGGGCGGCCTTTTTTGTTTGTTTCTTTCTTTCTTATAAAGTACCTTTGTTTTTATTTACATGGAGAAATTAACTGTCTCTAGTTACGCCTAAAAATAAGAAATGGCTAAATATGAGATGATAAAAATAAAGAAAAAAAGAAAAATATTCAGTCAACTCATAAAACTCGTTGAGCCCACGCATGCGTAGTACGCCTTTAATTACAGACTATTGTTCATAATTAATGTCGTTCTGTTCATTTGAGAAGTGGCAATTAACAAAACGCATTAATTTCTAATCTAAGTAAGTTGGTAAGTGAAAGTTGTGTGTTGCGCGCACGCACCAGATTTTTAGTATTAAATAGGTATGTACCTAATAAAAACATTTAAATAATCTAAATATCGTCAGCAAGAAGATTCATCTGCATTACCGATTTTCCAACGACTCGGGAAAATATTCTTACTCAAAGTAGCTCTCTACTTGCGATAACACAATCACCCCTAAATAAAAATATGTAGTAAATTGCGCCTTACTATTGTGACTATAATCGTACACTGTGGGTTTTGTCATTATCAGACCAACGTTATGCTTAACTCAGAAGTGATATGAGTTGTGACCATGTTCTACCATCGAACAGGGTTTGCCAGAAAAACAAAAAACGAACACACTTGAAGTATCTTAATAAGGAAGCGTTTCAGCAAAAAATGTATGAGGAGCGAAATTGTAGAAACAAAAAGGAAGTTAATAAATGTGGAAATAGTTATTTTCATCACAAGTTCCAAAAGTGATTGTTTTCTGTGCGCGGCCGAGTTTAACTTGAAATAATACCAAGGATCGAAAACACACCTTTGGTACGTGTTATGAACAATACTTTTCATAATACTGCTCATATTTGAGTAGATGAAAACACTTTTATGTTTCATTAATAACTTACAGATACAATATAGGCGGGCGCAATCGAATATAGGGTGCGCTAGTAGTTTTGCAAAATGTCGGAAAGAACGGTGTTAGACATAGTTGATGTGATAGAGATAATTGGTAATTTTAAAAGGCCATTAATTGAAGGGCAGGCTATTCTTGATGCAAACCACATCATTGTAACTTTACTCGACGTTTTTCGGTTAGTAATAACATTAATTACCTATGCACACAATCATTGTTATGACAGCTTAGATTCTTTGTCATATTATTTATTTATTTGTCAAAACTTTCAGGCTTCGCATTGAAAACATGGAACAATTAAGCACAACGGATGTAATAGAAAAATGGGGAAAATTAAAAAAGAAAAACAAATCTATGACACTATGGTCTCAATGTTATTTGCATAAAACTAGCATTTTGGAATAATAAAATGTCAAATACTAATATTTACCTGGATAAATATAGTCTCTTTCTTTAAAATAAAGACTACATATCGTCATATGTTTCGAAACAGGCTTATCTATTCTTAATTTTACAATCAACTCTTTAAGAAGCTTTTTATTTTTTGGGAATGACACGTCTTTTGATTTTCTAATTGAACACTGAGGGACCGAGCAATACCTATTAGATATTTTTCAAATGATTTTTTGCTCAATCGGGTTTTAATTATGGAAAAATAAATTAAAAACGCCAAAAAACCCTATGAATCCCAGGTAATGGCCCCGCTTTTATCCCCGTTTCTCTAGTTCCTGCAGCGCCGTCGCAGAAGCAGCACCGTCGCTTGCGCCCGCCTATAAGAAATTAAATAGACACCTTTTTTGTTTTTTTTTAAATAAACATCTGTTTATTAACCTATAATAGAAGAAAAGTACTTAAATATTTACATTAATGTTTATACTACAATTCTGATAATTCGTTATATTAAAATCTTTGTTTGACATTGCCTTTTGGAATACCGATAACTTTTTGATTAAAGGAATTATTTTCAAGTTCTGGCTCATCTCTAAAAAGGTCGTCAACAGAGTAACCACCTTCAAACACATGTTTATTAATATATATTAGTAGCAGGTAGGGTTAGAGCACCTAAAAGATTTTACATTATACTGCTTATGAAAGTATTTCTTTCTAGACTGTTAGCTAGCCTAGAAAGTGATCCATTACACTACTAGTAGTGTAATGGAAACATGTGATTCCTTTACTGTACTAGTACAGTAAAGAAAACACATGTTAATAAAACTCTTAAAAAAACTTACTAATCTTTTTATCACTTTAATTTAAATATGCCTGAAATATGTCAGAGATTGCTAGTAAAATTTTCAGTGATTATCATAATAGTATTCCTCATACATCAGACGCAGAAATGAAGCATAATAACATCAATATCGTGAATAATTTTGATCAATTCTTGACAGTTGATGATCTATTTAGAGACGATCGATTATATAATATGAATAAAAAAAAGTATACTTCAACTTCATCAACTCCAAGCGTGACATTCAATTGCTATCTGAAGGATTCAATATTATTAATAATACTAATTGTACATTTAATATAAATATAAATATATAGATTTTTCACGAGTCATCAATAGCTCCTACCGTTATTTGTTAACCTTACACTTCTTATTAGATGTTACTCAAAATAAAGTTCTTAAAATATATTTTATTTTTCAGTATAATGTAAAATAATTTACATCAGTTGTACAGAAAGTGTCCCTACAGTACTCGGTCTTATTCCCGAGCTCGGCTGCGCCTCGTTTGTCAAACCAGACCTCGTACTGTAAAAAGCCACTTTCTGTACAGTTGATGTAAATAACTATTTCAGGCCTTGGCCCGAAAAGTACTACTTTACGGACTCAAACCTAGTATTGAAAACACATGTTTTTTGATGAATTGATGATGAAAAAGCTATTTCCTGTAAAGTTGTTAAATGACGTTTACAATTTTGATTCTAAAAACGCCAAAATTGTTAAGTGAAAGTTGTCTGTTGCCCACATTTAAAAAGAATTTTTTTTCTTTTTTTTATCTATTTATCGTTATGTACTTTAAGTCATCATCCTCCACAGACTTGATATTCATCATCCTCCACTTACCAACTTTGTCGGTAAAGACTTGATATTCCACAATGCTTCCTCTCGTATGCATTATTGAAACTCTTGAATTACATTTAATATTTTTTATAATGAAACTAGGACCTGTGTAATAGTGCTATATAATTTTTAATTTTTGGTGGGGGTAGTGCATTAACAGTGAAACATTTTCTAGAAACTAATTTACATCTATACTATCGCCTTGTAACGTTAAAAAAAAAAAACAAAAAAAAAATATATGGTTTAAAAGTCCTAGACCTTTTGTTGGAACGAACTAACAGTTGTAACAAACTGTCATAGCACCTGTTTGTGAATAGGATTTTCGAGTACCATCTACGCCGTTCTACGAGTTTCTAGACTCTTCTCCTTACGACTGACTATAATGGACTGGGCAGTTAGTATTGTTCTGAAGGGCAAGTCATATGATTATCTCTATGTTACGAAGTGATAATTTTTGTAACCTTCTTAATTGTTTGTGTTCTCATAATTTGAATGTCATCGAATATTGTTATTTTTCTTTGAATAAATATTGCCAACCCACATAAGTGCAACAGTAATTTTTTTTTTATTGTCATATTTGAATTTAATTCCCCTTCCTCCTTTTGCGAAGTTTACTGTGTCCCTACATTATACAAATAATGGAATGCCCTCCTGCACTGTGAACAATAGAGCTTTATTGGGGAAAATCGATTGTGTTCAGCGTAACTTGATTCTCTATCAGCTTTGTAGGGCTAATAAATAGAGGGTGAGTGATTAAATTAGTATGTCGGATTCTAGCGCTATTGCGAATACATTATGTATATACATATATATACACTGGACGAAACAAAAGGTCTAGAGCAACCAAATTCAGATAGCAAGCGGTAAGGGTGGCTCTAATCAAAGTCAGCTTATTCTCCTCTTTAGACTTGTTCCGTGACAGATTCTACGTGCTGAATTGCGGTTTTGTGTGGCAAAACTAAAATTTTTCGTCGAACGGATATTCTCAGGGTATGAGTAATTATTTTATTCAATCTGTACTTACAACTTTTTCAATATGCATGTCTGTCTTAAGATTTTGCCTGACTTTGGCTTTCCTACCTCTTCAATTTCATCGTAGGAAGTTAAAGACGGGATTAAAGAAGATGGTGTTCCTTGAAACAAGGGTGTTCGGGGCACAATGAAACGTTTCATGGAGTACCACGAGTGTTTCATCGTGCCGTATGTGTTTTTCATTGTGCAATAAGCAGTTAGTTTCTTTCATTTTCATACAGATTGGTGCGAAATTGAGAGCGGAACACCAAAAAACCTTGTTAATTTACGAAAACTTTCTTGCAAGGTCAAACTTTTCTCTTTCCTGAAGAATTTCGTGGCTATCCTAAAGCAGAAGAACGGAAAGAGAGAGAGCGAGAGAGAATTGATGATACGAGTTAACGGAGTAACAGGGTAGGTTAATTATTAGCAATATATCTTCCTTGCTGCTTTCTTTCTTACTACTTCCTCGGTTTGGCCTGGATTGGTATCTGGTCAATATATAAAATATAGAGGACAAAGTGCAACAGGTTCAGTCAATTTAAGTACCTGGAGAAGTATAAGCTGACGTATGAATGTAAAGCAGGTGGGTATAGAAAGGAAGAAAAAAACACATTTAAAAAAAGTTAATAAGTATCATTATCTGTTCGGAAAATTATTATCTTCATAATATATTCAACTAGCATTCCCCGTCGCGGCTTTGCCCGCGAGCCTTTAAAATCAATTCTGTGATCATTATCTTGGTATTAATTTAATATAATCAGTTATATATTGACAACATATGTTATATATTAACAACATAACAGGGATCGGAGCTTTCGCTAGGTGGAATGTTGGAGGGGGAAGCTGCCGGCTCGGTAGAAGAGAGGGAGACGCGCAATGGTGAGAGTTCACTAAAACCGCCGAAACAAAAAAATGCTTTCTCGTCGTGAACGCTTCATTTTTAAAATCGGTTTTCAACGCCCTAATGGGGCTTTCGAGTTAAAGTCGACGTATCAAGATTTTTAAAATGAGTCCAAATTAGATAATCTATCTCGAAGTGCAAACACAGGTCTCCATTAGAGTTAAACGACAATTTCGCCATTTCAACCCCTTAGGGGTTACAATTTTGAAATTTCCTTTCTTTTCTATAAAAGACTGCCCAATGCTCCATAACCCATCCCATTCTGGCCAATTTGGCAGTGTCCTTCCCACCGATGGCGTCAGCTCTCTCGGGTTCAAGGACAGTGACAAACTGGTCTAGCTCCAAGGATTATGGTAGCCCAGAGTCAGCAGGCCCCGAGGACCTATATTTCTTTCCCTAAAGCATACCGTCCTTGTACCAAACCTCCGGGCGGTTACTGATATCCTGGAAAACCACACCAAGATTCTCGATGGGATACACGGGGAATGTACATCACTCCTTCGCCCGGTCGGTGTGAGTCGCCTCCAGTAGTCTGACAGGCCACACATACCCGGGGGTGGGGGTGGACTTGGACTGCGTTGGTTTCATGGGCAGGTGGTCACCCAAATGGGGCGGTCACCCATCCAAGTACTAACCACGCTCGACGTTGCTTAACTTTGATTACCTATTGCAAGCGCCTTTGTCCACTCTGCCATCCCGGCCCCCAGAAATAGCTAATATGAAATAAATCAAGTAAATACATACAGGAGGAAAAAACTCAATAAAATATTTCTTCATCTCATAAAACACGTTGAGCCCACGCATGCGCAGTAACTCTTTAATGACAGAACATCGGTTATAATTAAAGATTTTCTGTCAATTTAATGGAAATTGTTTATTTTATGGTAACTCTATGAAGTCTTCAACAACTACACAGAGAATTTTAAAATCAGACGGCTTGGAGTCTTATGCTTGCATTGCCGAATTACCGCAAGTAAAAACTTTTTTTTAATAATAAAAGAAATTAGTTTACTTTAGAGAGCAAATAAAAATAAACATTAGAAATTAATTTCGAAAAATGTGAGACTTCGAGAAATGGCAATAAATAAAATATGTCAATTTCTAATCAATTACGTTGGTAAGTGAAAGTTTTATGTTGCGCCCATCGCACCCAATTTTTTTTTTAATTCTTCATCTCTATATATACAAGAAGCTTTGTCCTGACTGACAGAATCAACGCAGAGCAAAAACTAATGATAAAAACTTGAAGTTCGGAATTTAGATTTTAAACGCGATGTAGGTAACCACTAAGAAAGGAATTTCAAAAATGTAACCTGTATGGGATTGAAATGGCGAAATTGTCGTTTAACTCTAATGGAGACCTGTGTTTGCACTTCGAGATAAAATATCTAATTTGGACTCGTTTTAACGCGAGTTTAACTCGAAAGCCCCCATGGGGCTTTGAAAACCATGTTTTAAAGCCGAAGAATGAATCGTTTAGGACGACTAAGCCATACTTTGTTTCGGCGATTTTAGTGAATTCTCTCCATTGCGCGCCTCCCTCTCTTCTACCGAGCCGGCAGCTTCCCCCTCAAACATTCCACCTACCGGAAGCTCCGATCCCTCTCCCCCTTCGCTCACATCGAATTAGTTGCAGTAATAGCACTTTGAATTAGTTGTGTTAATAGCAATTTATTGCTAAAAATTAACTTTTTGGTCAGTTGGAACAATGTATTTTTTAAATTGATTTTGTTAACATTGTTTATATTAAATCAATACCAAGATAATGATCACAGAATTGATTTTAAAAGCTCGCGGGCAAAGCCGCGACGGGGAATGCTAGTGTTATAAATAGAACTCAGTAGTCCAATTATTCAAATCTCCTTTCGAATTATAATTAAATTGAGAATACTTAATGCTAGAATAATACATTAGTTTATAAGGCTGTTCCTCATAAAGAATAACACAAGCTTTTAAGTGAGAGCTTGAAAATTGGTCTCAAATCCCTTCTTTTTTTTCGTTATATTCTAAATGGAAATCGAGTTTTTTGCTCTAATGATTTCGTGTTAATACATTTAAATCTTACTTTAGGATTTTATTTCTAAAAATAGCTTCCATTTTGAACAGAATAATTTTCCACTTAATGTATTAATCAAGTGGTGAAGTTAAACTTGGTTCCAACGGGACGGAGTTGTCATGGCAACGACACGCCCACAACTTGGAACTTTTCACCCAGGCGATTTATTATGAGATGATGTTTTTGGCAAGTTCCCTTGTTACAGGAGGGCTATGCCGCACTTAATGTCTTCAATTTTTCTCTTAGGAATTTATTATATAGTTTATTCTTCATAGGTTTCAGTATATAATATTTTCTACCACAAAAGAGTTTTTGGGTCTTTTTTACTTTATCCACACCAGTTATTTTTTGATATTATTAGTGATTTATATCACGTTATTTTAAGAGAAAAAAAATATATGAAGGAGGTTACCTACCTGATACCTCCTAAGTTTTAAGAAAAGTTGAAATTGTTTTTGTTAATAATGAATCTGGTACTACTGAGTAAATTAAATCTGAAGAAGAGGCATTTAAAACATTTCAAAAGTTTCGGATATTGCATAAAAAACGGAAATGAAGCTTATGAAGCTCGCTTTTCGCCAAAGAAGATCTCAGCATTTAAATGCAGTTAAAAAAGTTGCAGATGCAGTATATTAAACTATCATTTTTGTTTACTTTTTAATCTTTTTAAATAAATTACTTTGTTAAGATGTTTTGATAAGAAAATAGAAGGATCTTAACAAACTAAAGCGTCTTCAAAAAGGAAATTAAAAAATCTGGTGCATGCGCGCAACACACAACTTTCACTTACCAACTTACTTAGATTAGAAATTAATGCGTTTTGTTAATTGCTACTTTTTAAATGAACAGAACGGCCTTAATTATGAACAATGGTCTGTCATTAAAAGCGTACTCCGCATGCGTGGGCTCAACGAGTTTTATGAGTTGACTGAATATTTTTCTTTTTTTCTCCTCTTTATGTTTTCTTTATTTTTATCATATCTCATATTAAGCCATTTCTTATTTTTAGGCGTAACGAGAGACAGTTAATTTCTCCATATAAACAAAAACAAAGGTATTTTATAGGAACCAAACAAACAAAAAAGGCCCCCCCCCCAAAAAAAAGCCCCCTCAGAACATTTTAATAATGATAAAGCTTACCTGATGTTAGAGAACACCTGATTTTTATCAAACATGACGAGTTTGATGAAAATCGTTAAATTCGTTTTTGAGGTAATCGAAAAAAGGGTAAAAATTGGAAAACAGTTGTGAAATAAAGTCCCTCCTCCGGTTGACCAATTTTGATGAAACGTTGGCTATCGCATCTTTGGCATATACATACATCAAATACCCAGTTGCATCAAAATCGTTAAAACCGTTTTTGAGAAAACAAAAAAAAACACGTGAAAATTATACAAAAGTTATTAAATAAAGTACCCCCTCCCTTTGAGCAATTTTGATGAAATTTTTGCTGTAATATCGCGGGCATATACATACAATAAATACCCAATTTCAGGTTCGCACGGTTTATAGTTTTTGAGCTAGTCTGTTCACATACACACACACACACACACACACACAGACCATTTCGCGGGACTTGGTTAATTGGACTCAGGGGCCCCCAAAACGTTTATTTCCGTTGAAAACCGGAAGTCGAAATTTTTCACGATCGCAATACTTCCACTTACTATATATTTCATATATAGGTAAGTTAAAGTAAAAAAAATAAATGTTTTCTTTATTTACAAGAATTAAATGAGAACACAACAAAGGAAAAGGAAAAAACTCACGTTAAAATAACTTGATAAACTACGCAAAAGTTGGTCCAATTATATGCAGCACAAAAATAATTTCTTGGTTATGATAACCTCCTTCCATGCAGTGCAAGTGATAATAATGATAACAGTGTTTGGAATACTTGTCTTTATGAAAAACTAGCTGTGGGGCACGGCTTCGCTCAGGGAGTTGTGGAATAGGTGGAACGAAACAATACCTTTAAAATATAATAGTACAGAAAAATAGACCAAAATTAATCATGATTAAAACAAAATTTGTACCATCCTGAAACTTCAGTTTAGTATTAGTGGTAAGTTTCGAAACCTCAGAGTTCGCCCATATATGGTTTGGGTATAAGAGACCCTATTAATGCGGTTCTCTCAATGCGTTTTCTTCCCTTTTCTTGGTTAAGAAAAATATTTTGGCAGCAAATATGTCCCGGTATGTACCATTTTTTATGGTTTCTTTGTTCTGATTCCATTGAGACCATTCTCAAGACGATATCGCATCCTTATAAAGTTGAGTAACTTCTCCTTTTTCGAATTCGGTTGAAAATTTACGGACAGAACAGAACTATTAAACAGAAATATTATATGAACACTTTATTTTCGGTATATATTCCATTAGGTTATATCTTTTATTCATATTATCTGTAGGTCATCTATTTTATTTAGTGTTAGTTTTTATTCATTCGCTCACTACACTAATAAGCATTTTTTTTTTGTTGTAAATTTACTCTTATATTGTATATTGATTAAAGGCAATGTTTCGACCAATTCTTTCCTCTTCTGTAAAACTTAATTCGCTTAGGAATCCAGTTGGTTTTGTTCATTTTTAATTTCAATTCATTGCAGAGATGTAATGACCTTATTTAAAAATATAAAGGAAAAAATATAAAGGAAAAAAATTATTTAAACATAATCTCGTGTAATTTAAAGAAACAGCTAACAGTAAAACCGTAACGAACCGATCTACTGAACGATAATTATGAATTGAGCCTAGCTAGTGCTCCTGGCTTTCAAATGTTGAACTAATTTTTTTCATTCATTAACTCGCCTGGGCTTATTAGAGGGGCTAATTACATGTAGCGAGTGGCTCAAAATTACAGCCCTTGTCCTTTCAACATTACACACTTAAAATGAGAACTGAAACCTTCTTCATCGTTAGGGGCAATAGGGCAATATGACGACATAACATTCTTGATAGTACGTGTAGTCGTTTTTGAGCCTTTTCGGGCACGCACATTGTACACTTTGCTTTATAATATATATTGATTTCAACCAGCACACCTCACCGATTATCAACATTCATGCAAGTAGTTGGTAATTGTTATCTTGGGATAACCTGAAAACAATTTATCA